>OZ030005.1:110809552-111434552 GCA_964023405.1 Apodemus agrarius
ATCTACTTCCTAGGACTCAGACAGGAGCAGAGGACCCTGACTTTCTCTTCTGTTTGTTTTCACAGGACAAATGACCAGCTGGTAGCATTTCTTTCCAGATATCGAGATATGAACTTCCTGAAGTCACATGGCCGGGACAATGCAAGGTACTGCACCACAGAGATGGAAAGCTACCTCTGAGGACTGTCTCCCGGGTTGATCTTAGACCACTAGGGGAAAGTTTGCTGTGTGAGAGCTCAAGGGTCCCTCTTGTTAGCCGAGGACAGAGAGAAGCAGACGCTTCTCAGACTTGCAGCTTTTCTCCCAGGGAATATTTTGAACTTATTCCTGTATGTAAATGTGTGTGCATGAGCGTTTAGGTGCACGTGTGTATGCAGGTGCACAGGCACCTGTGTGTGATGTAAGGGGGTGCACATGTGTATACAGTGGCACATGAACCTTTGTGTGTATGTATGGGGGTGTATATGTGTGTACAGTTGTGCATGCACCTGTGTGTGTATATATGGGGGTACACATGTATATTCAGTGGCACATGCATCTGTGTATGTGTATGTATGGGGATACACATGTGTATGCAGGAGCACATGCACCTTTGCGTGTATATACAGGCTGTTCACATGTGTATGCAGTTGGACATGCACCTGTGTATGCAGTAAACATACATGTGTGTGTGTAAACCAGCAGACAGCCTCAAGTATATTCGTCGGGTATCATCCACATGGTGTTTGAGGCAGGAACCCTCACATGGACTTAGGGGATTGAACTCAGATCTTTGGACTTGCACAGCAAATGCTTTATCAGCAGCACCATCTCTCCAGCCCACTTAGAACCTTTTATGTCTTTGGTCCCTGGATCTGAGTAGTCATGGTTAATTCTCACTCGGTTGGAAGGTAGACTGAGGACTGCATCTTAGTAACATCCCCACATCCTGAAAGTGTCCTGTGATCTCCACATACATGCCTCACCTGCACCTATTTACATGTGCATATACACATATACACACACATGTGAACACATCCCATACACATGCAGCATGTTTTCCTGGCGGGAGAGCGCCCCCTGGAATCTGGCACTGACACAACATACCCTGGTAGTTCTAGGAATCATTATGTGATTATGTTAATATTTTGTATTTGGCCTTTTTGATATTTCATGTGGGTTTGTTTGTTTGTTTGCTTGCTTTGGTAAAGTGGTTCATGAAATCTTCCATGAGACTCTAGATTTCCCATTAACTGCGACAAGCCTTGGAGCCCCTCGCCCCGTGTCTGACTTTGCTCAGACATCCAGTCGCATCCCATGTTCCCCAGGTCACGGCAGTTCTTGTCTCTGTTCCTCATCTGACTACAGTTGGGATTTGAATTTCCAGTCTCTGTCTAAGATTATCTCTGCCATGACTTGTAGAGATAGCAGGCTTTGTGCCTCAGTTTACCTTGTTATCCCACAGAAGCAAACATTAAGCTCCCTGCCTTGACCTTTCAAGGAGTCACTGCAGAATGTGCGGGTTGCATTATTTCTTCTTTTCTGTGTCACTTCAGCAGAAGACTCTGCATCTAATAGCCCCTTCTTGCTCATATTCTTCCACTGTATCTAAAGGAACTCCAGAGCTTGACAGCGCTCTGTGAATCCCGATCAGTTAGCATAGCACATTTGGGGCCACGAGTGGTAGAGAGGCCGGCTGGACAAATGCAGATCACGGCTCCTGTGGTCACCTCCCTGCTAAGACCCTAGCACTAGGCTGGGCTCCTTGGCCCGTTGCATTTAACATTGACTTTATCCGATGCAGAGTTAAGAATTTGTATCTTTATAATCCATAAATGAAAGGGAAGCTTCTAGAACTCAGATGGATTCTTCTAAGGTTGCACAGTTGGTAAATGTCAGGATTCGAACCCAGGAGTTTTGGGCAGCAGAGGTGTGTGTCGGTTACACCTAGGGATAATTCTAGGGAGTGTTCATTATTAACTGATATTAATAGTCGAGAATAAAACCCGTCTTCTCCTCCAGGTAGCCCACAGTATGTGATTGGTCCAAGCAGTGCACATCGTGGCCACGGAGCCAGCTCCATTCATCAACACATGCTAAAAACCACACCCATCCCGGCAGTACTGTTTCAGGCTGATCACTCTTTAGTCTCAGCTCACGGTTTCCCTAGTGCTTCTCTAGTAACTTGGTAGCACAATTAAAGTCATGGGCTTTGAGGTCCTACCTCCTAGGTTGAAATGCTGATCTCCTGTGTTTCAGATTGCTTGTGTAACTTAACCTCTCTGAGACCATTCCTTTACCAGTAAAATGAAAAAGTAACAGTCTTAAATAGGTAGGATTAAGTGACATGTTGCCTGGGATGGGGATGGTGGTGATGATGGTGATGATGAGGGAAATGATGATGCTATTGCCATGGTAAGCATAAAACCAAGATGCTATTGGTGGGGGTGTATCCCAGCCCTCAGCCCTTGCATGTACACACACACCCAGTGTGACCCAGGGTCACCGGTGGTGGGGGGAGGGCAGATAGTTCCTACTCAGAAGTCAGAGTAGTTGACTCAGAGCAGTGTAACATGCTGCGAGCACCTGCCTCTCTAACCCAAAGCCCAAGTATCACAGATCAAAATTGCTCCCAGATCCCTGTATTCATCCTTTACAGCCTCAGCTGCGACTCTTTGGTTTACATGAATCAAGTGCAATAGTTTTCAGTATTAATTTGTAAATAAAACGAATTGATGTTAATTGATTAATAAATGAATTAATGAATCACCTACAACCCTCTTCCCTTTGCTAGTCACGTCTCCCCTTGCCGTGTGTCAGGACTTCCCACAGCCCATCTCAGGGACGAGGCCAGCTTAGCTCTGGGTCCCGTACCACTTCTGTAGCACAAGTGTGACACAAGCCTGCTTCAGGCAAACTTGTCAACAAGGAGCGGAGCGTTAAGGGAACTTCCGCTGACTTCCGGTATGGCTGAATTGAGCAGCTGAAATGACCACACAGAGGCAAGATAGTTCCATTTTCCTGAGTGTTGACTTAATTCTCTAGCTGTAGGTTGGGGGCATCAACAGCTCAGTAGCTGATTTAACCTTACAAACAAGGAAGCTGAGATACAGAGAAAGGTTGGACTCACAGAATCAGGGCAGGGCGGGGACTCAAGCCTGATGGACAGACTGTCCAAAGGGGCCGATCCCAAGATTCCCGCAGGGAGTCACGCCTCCCTTTATGCCAGCCGTGCGTTGTTCCAATGTGCCAGGTGCTTTTCTTTCTCTTGTCTGTCTTCCTTCCTTCCTTCCTTCTTTCTTTCTCTTGTCTTCCTTCCTTCCTTCCTTCCTTCCTTCCTTCCTTCCTTCTTTCCTTGCTGTAATTATCAGCTCTTTGAGACTATTGTACAATGTATGTCTTAGGGTTACTATTGCTGTGATGAAATGCCATGACCAAAGCAACTTGGGAAGCCGAGGGTTGATGTGGCTTAATCATCCCCATCGCTGTTCATCATCAAAGGCCGTTGGGGCAGGACTAAACAGGACAGGAACCTGAAGGCAGGACCTGTGTAGATGCTATGGATGGGAGCTGCCTGCTCCTCATGGCTTGCTCAGCCCCCTTTCTTCTAGAACCCAGAACCACCCGCCCAGAGATGGAACCACCAACAATGGGCTGGGACCACTAATTTTTAAAAATGCCCTACAGGCTTGCCTAGAGCCTGGTCTTAGGCGGTGTTTTCTCCACCGAGGTTCCCTCCTTTCAAATGGCTCTAGTCTGTGTCAAGTTGACATAAAACCCAGACATGATAAAGTGATTATATTCACCTTTTCCCCGTGTCCTCCCAGATCCACCCTCCACACCCTACTTAGTTCTTTATTTTTAATTCTAAAAAAAAAAAAAAACAAACAAACTAAACCCATCAAAACCAATTTGTGATACCCATATATTCTTGGCCCTGTGTCCTTTTACTGGAGCATGGGACTATGTTGTTCCCTCCCCCTCTCTCTCCTTCTTTCCCCTCTCCCTCCTCCCCTTCCCTCCTCCTTCCTCTTCCCTCTCCCCCTCCCTCTTCCCCTCCCCCTCCCCTCCCTCCTCCTCCCGCTTTCCCTCCCTCTTCCTCTCCCTCTCCCCTCCCTCCTCCTCCCTCTTCCTCTCCCCCTCTCCCTCTTCCCCTCCCTCTTCCCCTCCCTCTTCCTCTCCCCCTCCCCTCCCTCCTTCTCCCTCTTCCTCTCCCCCTCTCCCTCACCCTCTTCCTCCCTCTCCCCTCTCTCTTCTTCTCCCCCCGTCCCTCCCCCTCTCCTCCATCTTCTCACCCTCCCCTCCCTCCTCCTCTTCTCTCTCCCTCCTTCTTTCTCTTCTCCTCCCTCTCCCTCCTCTTCCCCCTCTATCTTCCTCTTTCCTCCCTCTCCTCCATCTTCCTTTCCACCCCTCCTCCATCTTCTCCCCCTCCCTCCCCCTCCCTCTTCTCCTCCCCCTCCTCTATCTTCTCTCCCTCCCCCTTCCCTTCCCCCTCCCTCTCCCCTCCTGCCCCCTCCCCTTCCCCTCCCTTCCCCTCCTCCTTCCAGGAGCATCAGTTGTCAGTACCCTCTTAGCTGGGGGTAAGACGTCATGCCCACCTTCCATCTCCATGCTGAGATGTCGTCTGGCTTGTGCTTGCACACATCTTATGCATGCTGCCACAGTGAGTTCATGTGTGCTCCTGCTGTGTCCAGAAGACACTGTTGCCCTATAGTCAACCACTGTCTCTGGCTTTTACAGTCTTTCTGTGCCTTCTTCAGCAATGGTACCCGAGCCTGGGGTGGGTGGGTGGGGCATTAAAGTAGAGGTCTCACTCAGAGCTAAACACTTTGGCATCTTTTATTTTCTTCACAATGACCAGTTGTGGGTCTTTGTGTTAGTCTACTGCAAATAGAAACTTCTCAGAGGAGGGATGAGGCGTGTATTTACTTATGGGTATGAACATATGTCATTAGGAGTCGGTTTTATATTATGTTCATTGAACAGATCAATATAGTAGCTTTTCTCCTCGGGGAGAGATAACTTGTGTAGCCATGAGGCTCTTGAGTTGATAATGTGCTGGGTGAGTCTGAGGCACCTTCTCAGCTCCACTGGACCTCAGCATTCTCCCCTTTGCAATGACCTGGTTTCCAAAGCCCATTCCAGTCTGGCCTGCCTTGCACCTGGCCTGCCTCGCGCAAGAGCAGGTGACAAGAGCAGGGAGCTTGCGCAGCAGAGAGGCCCGAGAAAGGGAAGCAAGCAGTGGGGTGCAGCGCAGGTTGCGGGCGCCTCCGCCTAGGCTTTCCTTTCCTAGAGCCTAGCAGCCAGCCCGGCCCTCTGCACCCACCTCCAGCCACTGGCAACTAGTGGTGACTTTCAACTCTCACTTCGAGGAAATGGCATACAAGGAAACTTGTATTTCAATGGCCACTAAATTGGTCCCAACTGTTCCTGTAATTAAATGAATGGGAGTGCTGTGCTCGCTGCTTCCCTGAGTTTCTATCCAAAAAACTCCATCCTCAATGGAGTGAATGACCTGTGGGGCTGTCGTCATTCCCCAGGAGAATCAGCTGGACCAGATCCTGTGCACTGGGGTTTATTCTGAGCCCCGAATCATGGAAATGTCTCTGGGAGCTCCTTGCCTCTGCTCAGATGCAGTCTGCCTGGGTCTCAGTATGGGGACAGGGAAATAAAAAGGAAAACTCCGCTCCCTCTGATACAGTTGTTTCTGGTGGGATATTTTCTGCTCTATGTAATTTCTCAGTCACCAGGAAGAGTGCAGCATTTGGGATGTGATATAGGGCAAATGGTAAGACAGAAATGTTGGCATCAGAATGTCTGTCATCTCTGCTACATCTTAGTGTGGGTCTCCCGCACACTGACTGGCCTTGCCTCTGTGTAAAGCAGGCAATAATAGCAGCAACAGGGTGACCTGGCTTGCTGACCGCAGGAAGCTGAACACTGTGAATATGGTACCCCATTCCAATCTCTTTTGGTGGATGCTTTCCGATTGGAGAGGAACACACAGCTGAGGACTAGAGACTCACATTGTCTCAGCCCCTCCCCCAAGGTCTTAACGGCTTGTCACTGACCGAACTGTAGCATAGGCGTTAACCAACAAGGCCAGGAGTCACCTGCCCTCTCTTAGCACTCACTGTGCTCCCACAGAGGACCACAGAGACCCTCTGGAAGCCGCTAATTATCTGTGTATTTGCTCCCTGTAAACTGTCTGTAAACTGCAGTGATGAGACTAAGGTTAACACTATAATTTTCTAGAATTTACTGAATCAGAGCCAAGCACGACGGTTGTGGGCCTGTGAAGCCAGCTGTGTGAGGCTGAGGAAGGAAGATGGCGAGTTCAAGGACAGTCGGGAGATTTAGGGAGACTTGACTCAAGATAGAAAGTCTCTAAGAAGGAACCAGATGACACCAGGGAGACGCTGAGTGGCAGGGCGTGGCCATGGAAGCCTGGTAATCTGAGTTTGGTTACCAAAGCTCATGGAAAGGCAGGAGGAGAGAAGCAGCACCACAGAGCTGTGCTGTGGTCTCTGCATGTACATCATGGCACATGTGCCTGCACACACACACACACACACACACACACACACACAGAGTGCAGGAACAACAGAGTGACAGAGATAGACACACAGCGAGGAGGAGTAGATATAGTTGTTTATTAAAAATTAAAATCAAATAATTGGTTTGTTTTTAAAAATGGCGGACGACTCATTTGGTGAAGGTACTTTTTGCCAAGCTTGATGACCTGAGTCCAATCCCCAACACCCACCCTGAGGAAGGAAAGAACCAACTTCTGTAAATTGTTTTTAGACCTCCACATGTTTACCATAGCATGTAATAGAGACACACAAACATGCATGCATACATACATACACACACATACACACGGAATAAATGAATGCATGTAAACTATTTAAATACAAAGGTGCATAAGAGAGAAGTGCTCAGGGGCAGAGAGCTTGGAGACACATGCCAGGCCCCGAGGTCCATTTCCTATTCTGCAGAAACAAAGAAGGAAGCAAATTAATATATAGCCTCTTGGGACAGTTGCTTTGAATAGGAAGCAAACAGGGAAGATGATGGAGAGGCCTCTTAGAGGTGCCAGACGTGTGACTCCAGCTCTCAGAAAGGCTCCTAGAGTCTTCCCACTATGGGAAGAACAGGCAGGTGTAAGTCTGGGAGAGGATCCAGCTCCGATCGATCGGAAGCAGCACAGGCAGCTCCTCCTTCCCCTGTCTGGACTCACCTGCCTCAGGCAGCGTTCCCACACTGGGTACCAGAAGGACTCTGAGCAGCACCAGGCATCTCCCTTCTCTGACACTGAATTAATTCTCCAGCTCAAATCCCACTGGATGTGTAAACAGGTAACTGATTAACCTAACGTTGGCAAGTCCACAGGGAGCCTGGCCAGGAGCCTCCTCCTGGTAGATCTGCTGTCTGGAGTCCCTTTGGTACCATCCTGCTTCCCTCCCCTGGCTAACACGGACCATAATGCGAGCACATAATTGATATTGCATCTCTGGTGGAGAAAGCAGATTACGTTCCTATGTTTCCACTCCAGACTTAGTTATTTACCACACTTCTGGGGTTCCATGAGTTTCAGGAGCCATGTCACCTTAGAACTTTATGTTAGTTCCACCCCTCACCCCCACACAGGACTGTGTATACATGGCCTCCCATTTGCCTACCCTGGACCCTTCTGTTTTTTCAAGACAATGTGAAATAATCTTTTTCCCCTCCTCCCACCCTCATCTTCTAGTAAAGACTGCATGAAAACTCACACATTCTCTCTCCTGCCCCCATCTCTCTCTCCCTCCCCCCCAATAAAGACTGCATGAGAGAGTATATCATACTGGGTTCACAGACCCTAGACTGTGTGTGTACTCGGCAAACAGTAGCTGACAGTACATACTTTGTTCTCTGCCTCTAGATGGGAGGAAAGGACAGAGATGGTGTTCTCAATCCTTGTCTCAGCAGAGGCCAGGGTCTGGAATAGCAAAGATGCTCTCTGGGGCTGATAAAATCATGACTCTCCCTGACCCGTTAGCCATGACACATGAGTGGTCACCAAAGATGCTGGAGTCTACCCAGATCAGAACCTAGTGCTAGCTCCTGGCCAACTCTTTGGAAGGCAAGACACACACTTCTCAGAATCCAGGAAGTACTAGCTTCTATTTGAAATTCTGGAAGCCTACCCTGAAGGTGCCAGTCTGAATGGGGCCCCTAGAAAATCTCCCTTCAAAACAAAATGAGACTCTTATTCTTGGACATTGTCACTTTAAGGCGGCAGAACTGCTCAGATCCCTCATCTCCTCCCTTTCAGAGGGGCCCAGGTCAGCTGAAGCGGCAAAGAATGTCAAAGACATCAAGAGCTTACCCCGGAGTCCAGTTCAAGACCCCTAGCTCTTTGACTTTGAGAGTTACTTAACCGTTCTTGGCTTTGCTTTGTTTGAGGCAAGTTCTTGCTGTGTAGCTCCAGCTGGCCTGGTACTCATTATACAGCCCAAGCTGATCTTGAGTTCAAGGCAAGCCTCCTGCCTCACTTTTCCAAGTGCTGAGATTTCCAAGCCTGACTGAAATTACTCAGCCTTTCCTCTCACACAGCTGCAGCATGTCCGATGTTAGAGCCATTGGTGGGTACCTGCTTGTGCCATTCTGTGACTTCTTGGTTGTCTAATGCTGGCAGCTCCTGACTTTTTTTGTTGTCCATTCATCCCTTAAGTAAACATTTGCTGAGTATCTGGAATGTGCAATGCATGATTCTAGAGCTTCCAGCAGAAAAACAGAAGACAAACATCTGCTGTTTTGAGTCTTATACCTCATGAGCAGAAACAGATTACAAATAAGGACCTTGAAAATGAGAAAAAAAAGATGCAGCGAATAACACTAAAGCATGGAAACGATTCAGGATGCTGGGACTGGGAGAGGGGGATCGCTTACGGAAGAGTCCATTGGATTCCGGATGCTGGGAACGGGAGAGGGGTGTCACCTTATCAACCGGAGTCCGTTGAAGGTTGTCTCTGTCCCTTGCTTGGATGACTAGTGCTTACTAATGCCTTGCAAAGCCCTTGCAGGGGCATCTGATTTGGGAGGCTCTTGGGACTACGAGTATGGGTTCCTGGAGGTGCGCTGAGCCTGGCTCTGCACAGTGCCTGTGTTGTTTTGGCGCCACCTGTTGCCCAGACGCCCCAGGGTAACCATGGCAATGAGAAGTAAAGCTGGAAGGGTGGAGTGAATATTCTTAGTCCCTTCTGTCCATTATGAATCCTGTAGATGCAAACTAGTGCCCGGCCCTCGTGGGAGAGGAGCCGGGAGCTATAAAGAGAGGGTGTCTATAAAGACACCTATAAAGAGGGGGTGTCTATAAAGACACCTATAAAGAGGGGGTGTCTATAAAGGCACCTATAAAGGGGGGGTGTCTATAAAGAGGGGGTGTCTATAGACTTGTGTTGTCTTCCAGCTTCACCCTTCATGTTTCAAGTTATGATGAGTGCACAGGACAGGGAAAATAAAATTAAATAGCTGGCTCAAAACGTTGACTCTGCTCCCCTGGTTTCCCTCAGACTCTTGGATGCTGCCATCTTCCAAAACAAAACAGTCTTCGGTAGTGCCTGTGGCATGAGGAACTTCTTCTAATCTTGAGGAATGGGTTGTCTTTATTTACTCATTTTAACCAAAATGCTCGCTTGCAGCTTATCCTGTTTGAAATGGCAGTAAACATGGAGCCCGGTCCCCTGAGGTCATGAGCATTTCATTTTGGAGATGACTTGGATATGAATATTGCATTTGGGTATTATGACCCCGGACAGCACATTAAAATTAAAACATGCTATTAGCCCATAATGGAATGTGGAATTTAAACACTCCTGTTCCCTGAAAGGAATTTGCTAGGTTCTCACCCATCTCTCAGATAGCATGGTTTCCATATGGATTTTCACAGAAGTTATCTGAAATTTAAGTTTTTAGCATAGTTCTGTGCAGTCACTGGACACTATTGTGTGACTATTAGTAGCCAGAGTCAAGGCAGGATTTGGTATTTCAAAGCTCATGGCTTCCTTTCAGAGTCCAGCATGCTTTTGTGGAAAGGGATAGTGTGGCTAGAACCAACAGCTCCCATTGGGTTCCTTGGGAAGAATAGGTCTTTATGTATGAACTCGTTAGAAAAAAATAAGGCCAGGGACACTGGACACCTAGGTCTTCTGCACATCTGGGTGTTCTGGTGGATTCTGCTGGCATGTGAGTCCTGTATGTCTTTAGAAAAGGTATCAGCCCAACATGGTGTAAGGGTGCTGCAGGTGTGACAAGGAGAAGATTCACATAGAGGTTTGCTAATCAAAGCTTCAAAGTTGTATAAGCCTGCACCAGCGCATGGCTCAGAAGGCTGGGACAGCAGAAGGAGCCCTGCGTTGGGAGCCTTCTGGACTGTAAGCTCCCACAGATACCCAGCTCATTAGGATAAGGATCACCTTTCCTTCATGTTTGATCCCCAGGAGCACCTCAAAGCATGCCTAGCACACGGGAGGTATTCAATAACGACTCACTGTGAGTGAACTGGACGTTCAAGAAGAAAGCTTGTTTATAGCTCTGCCCACAATCGCAACACACTCACTTCCTTAGATCTTGTCTAAGGAACTTTGATTTTCCTGGCTGCAGAGAGAGACAGAGACACACAGAAAGACTGAGAAAAGAAACACTAATTCTGCCCCATCTGCCTTGCAGTCCTAAATGAGGTGTGTGTGTGTGTGTGTGTGTGTGTGTGTGTGTGTCTGTCTGTCTGTCTGTCTGTCTGTCTGTCTGTGTGTTTGTGTATCTCTGTGTGTGAAAGAATTTCATAGCACTGTGCTAAGATGAGGACCCTTGATCTGCATTCATTCGTCAAACTACCACAGCAACCACTACAAGGCTCTTGGGAGATTTTCTAGGGAAGTGGAGGCAAGATTGCAGTTGCTGGGTAGCCAGCTGCATGCGACTCTCCAGGCTCGGTGGTTCAATCCAAGAGGGCAAGAGTGACTTCTGCCCCACAGGTGCTATGCCCTGCCTCACTCAGGAGGGACAAGAGGTAGACGCTGCATGATGTCCCCAGCTCAGATGAGCACACAGGAAGCTCTCAGCAAATGTGGTGGCTCCCAGGATACTGTCTTTAGGCTCTGGGAAGACCTCTCTTCCCCAGGTCCTCAAGGCCAATTTGTTTCATCCAGGTTCATCCGGAAGCAGGGCCTGGACCGTCTCTTCCTGGAGTGTGATACACACATGTGGCGCCTGGGGGACCGGCGGATCCCAGAGGGCATTGCTGTGGATGGCGGCTCTGATTGGTTCCTGCTAAACCGGAAGTTTGTAGAGTATGTGGCATTCTCCACGGATGACCTGGTGACCAAGATGAAGCAGTTCTACTCTTATACCCTCCTCCCTGCTGAGGTGAGTTCCAGGAAAGCTCCAGGGCGGGAGAGGGGAGAGGAGCTGGGTGTAACCTTAGCAGAGAGTGAATGTTTGGCAATGCAATCCTGGCTCCACCAATTGTCCTCTGACCCACCAGACAGTGCTGCAGCTCCTGCAGACCTTGACCTTGTAGTAATAACTGTGGCACACATGCAGTGCCAAGGATGCTATCCTCAGCCTGCATGGTCTCTGTGTGTGCAAAGTAAAAAGAAAAAAAAAAAGTAGCTCTTGTTCAAGCCACTCAGCCCCTATTCATAATAGAAAAAGAAAAATCCAATATTCTGATTTTTCTAGAAAAAGATGTTACTGCTATTTGCAGCAGAAAAAAAAAGTGTTAGAATTGCAGACCCTCTGACTGTTGATGACACTCTCTGGAATTGTGTGGCGCATGCTAACAGTTGCAGGACACAGCCACATCACATCTTCCAGTCATCAATCATGCAGTAAAGTAATAACCATTTTTCAGCACCAGTAATCCCTTTTCTCATTTGAATACAGTTCTGTCACTCCTGTCAATCCCTGATAGTGCTGTCTTCATTGTACACACACACACACACACACACACACACACACACACACACATTCCTAATCCAAAATTGCCTGAGACAGCCAAATGGGATCTTCCTCACTGGCCCTCCTCATTGCCAGCCATCATGGCTCAGGCCTTCCTGTGGAGCCTATGGAGCAAGCCCCCGAGTCTTCTATGACATCAAGGTGCGGCCCCCATGGCGTAAGGCTCCAGGCTATTCTAAATCAGCCTGGCACATCCTGATTTGTTGCCGGCTACAGGCTAAAGAAGACGCTGCCTTCTCTCAGATCGGAGCTTCTAGCTTCTAACTTCATCTTCCTGATCTCCAGCCCAGTTTTATCCTGACTTCTAACCTCAGGAAGACCACAGTGCTTGTTCTGTTTCCACAGAGCCTGTGGCACTGCTCATGGGTGGCTCTCTGCTTCACCCCTGCTGCGCCTCAAGCTCTGCCCACCCAGCCAGCGGCAGGCCATGCTTCTCTGTGGATGGTTCCTATGTATTATCAGGCCAGGGGCCAGCTTCCGAGAGGGCTGGCTGTGCACAGACCTCACTGTGAGAAGCCCAGCCTCCCAGAGCCAGATTTTGCTATTCTGCGCGCATGTTAAGTCATCAGCTTTTAATCCTATTTCAGCGAAAATCACCTTTTCTCTCCATTCTGATAACCTCCTCATCCATTATCTTGCAGGGAATTTCTGCATCGTTATAAAGGACACAGGGCAATTGGTAATTGGGTACTTTCCCCCACTGCTTGATGGAAGAGAGGTGCCTCTGTGAGCTTGTAGACAATTCAAGTTTAAATCCAGGCCCCCTGCCAATGTCATTAGCATCAAAGGGGGGCAAGTGAGTGGCCTTGAGTGGCAGGTGGTGCTTCATTCTGCCCATCCACCCATTTAGACAAGAGTCTCCAGGAGTTCAGGAGCTCCCGGGGGCGTGCCAGCCATGCCATGGGTACCCACTGTTCTGAGCGAACTCACTTCCCCACCCCTGCCTCAGCACCCAGTCCCCAGGGTCTCAATGAGTCCCTCTTCCTGCGTTGTGCTGTGTCTGCCTGCTTGTTCTTTCCTAGACAACTCCAGGGCTTAATAGAAATCTAAAGGCTGTGTCCATAAATCTGCCAGCCAGACACATATCCACCAACGGCTTCCCCTAGGGGACCCGAGCCCAGAAGAAAATGTATCCTCTGGTTGGCAGAGATTGTTATAAAATAGTGTTGAAACAGAAACCTCGTTCCCTTCCCTCTCTTAGCATCTCAGTGGCTCCATCCAAACACTGTGTCTCCTCTCTGTCTCTTTCCCTCCCAGCACTGCCTTTCTAACAGGGTCCCTGGAAGAACTGGCCAAGAGTCTTACAATTAGAAAATGACAGTGGGTCCTGGTTCATTACTCCAGAAAGCATGCAGCCCACCTTGTGTCGTAATGGGCTCTTGGTTCAGTACTATGGACAGCAAACAACCCCTCAATAGCCTGTTTATCCTTGCTGGGAGGTCAGTGGTTCCTGAATAGGCACGGTGGACAGCAAGTGCACCCCTAACTCCAGTTCTACCCACACTGCCTTAGTGGAGTGGCTCCCGGTCCCCAGCACGACTGGCATCTCTCTCTCTCTCTCTCTCTCTCTCTCTCTCTCTCTCTCTCTCACACACACACACACACACACACACACAAACACACACACCTTTTCTTGTGTTGTAGTGAACATGATAGGCAGTTGCACTGTGTGGATGAACCCAGGAAGCTGGCCTTTCTCATCCAGAGGTGAAATCCCAGCTCATTAGACATTGTTACAAATCTATTTCAGATCTGACCTGTTCGTTTCCAGCCTGGCTCTCTGCAAACAAGAGCTCTGGCAGTCCATATTTTTCTGGGGAAGCTGGTCCCCAGAATGCCCCTGGTCCGCATTTATTGACACATCTTCAGAAATTCTTCCTATTGGTTAAACAGATAGCAGATGTCCTGTGTGATAATGGGCAGATATCTTTATATCGGATCCTAGGCACTAGTGAAGGGATGTTCAAGGCAATGGATTTGTAGGTAGAATTAGCCAGGGATGATTAAGCAGACATATGTACCCTGAGTGCCCTGGCCTGGCAGCTGACACTGTGTGCCTGCTGAGAGACCTATTACTGGTGTCCTGGGGAGCTGTTTGTGCTTGGTGGTTCTTGGAAGGACATGCCAATCCAGACATACTTGCTTGTGTTACTGGGTTCTCAGTAACCTTTTCTCCCCTGCAGTCCTTTTTCCACACGGTCCTGGAGAACAGCCCCCACTGCGACACCATGGTGGATAACAACCTGCGCATCACCAACTGGAACCGCAAGCTGGGCTGCAAGTGCCAGTACAAGCACATCGTGGACTGGTGCGGCTGCTCGCCCAATGACTTCAAGCCTCAGGACTTCCATCGCTTCCAGGTGAGTCCACGTGTCCCACCACACCATCCCAGAAGGCCACTGCAAGCCTTTAAGGCCACACCTGTGGGCCGTCGTCCACTCACTGCCCAATCTAGCTATAACCAGGGTTAGCAAGCATATATCCCATGATGGGTGGCTGAATCATCCTCCCTAGATTGACTCATTAACCACCACCCCATAGTCCTGCCATATGTGTGTTGCTGTTATAATGATCCTTCCATCTTAGTGATAAAGAAACCGAGGTGCAGAAGGTTCCAAAACCTTGTTCATGATCATACACCTCAGGCTAAAGAGATGGCTCAGTGGGGGAAGAGTGAGAGATATACCAGAAGCCCAAGGGCCTGACTTTGGATTCATAACACCCATAGTAGGAGCCTTGAATGATTATATGTCTTTAACCACAGTGATGAGGAATAGAGAGACAGGAGGAGTCGTGAGGTGTGGTGGCCAGCGGGGGAGTAGCTGGAAATGGTGAGCTTCAGGTTCAGTAAAACACCTGTCTCAAGGCAGGAAGCCCTAGTCGGGGTGGGAGGGATATTCAATATCCTCTTCCAATCTCCGTATACACATGCACAGAGGTTTATACCTGCACACATGCGTGTACATGCAGACAAACACTACACACACACACACACACAGAGAGAGAGAGAGAGAGAGAGAGAGAGAGAGAGAGAGAGAGAGAGAGAGAGAGAGAATGAGGAGACTTGTGGCTGTTCACACATTCAATCAAAGATGACGTAACTCAAGGCACCCATGGCATTCTTAACATCGCCTCTACATTGTCTCTCAGTCACAATCTCCTGGAATATTTGTCAAAAACATTTTTTCTGTAAATGTGCTTGAATATCTTGAGGGCAGGTTTTTTTCCCCAGCACTCTTGACATCGTGACGTGGTCACTATGTTGGTAGGGACCATCCTCTGTGGTCTCTGTCCACAAGATGGTGGTCGCACTCGTCAACTGTCAAAGGTATCTCACAGCATCCCGAAAATGTGACCTAGGTTCAAACCTGCCCCTTCGTGGAAACCATGGTCTGCAGCAAGGTCTAGACTGCTGTTGTATTTCCAAAGTAGACCTTGGAAAAACCTGAGGAGTGTCCAGATTGGGAGACCACCATGCATGTTCTATACACTCGAAGGAGGAATACGAGGTGATGTCTCTGAATGTCTTTCGCTGTGTTGCTCTGAACAGTGTGGAGGTATCATGTAGGAAATACTCACCTGCCTGCCACAGGGCCTGAGGGCACTGTGGCCGCCAGGTTCAGCTCTAGATGGAATTTCTTCTCATTGTATTTGCCACCCCCAGGACAGTGTGGTACCTGGAAGGAGCAGGGCTCTGAATTTCTTCCTTTTTTCTAGCAGAATTGAAATAAAGCCCCATAAAATGCTTAGACAGAACAGGTAGGGGTTATGATAGTCATGACATGGAAATGACATCCTGCTTCTCAGAAAGATGGCAAGAACAGCATCACAAGCTGTTGACGTCACAAGCCATCCTTGCTGTGGTGGCATAGAGTCAAAATGGCCTTTGTGGAGCTTCAGGTCTCGTAAGCTGGTCCTGTGGAACATGGCCACACACGTGCAGTATCTCCATTACCAGGAGGCTTGTCCAGGATGCACAGCCTCAGCCTCCTCCACAGCCCCAAGTCAGCATCAAGCAGGGGCTGTGTAGAAGGTCTCCATTCTGTCCTATTGGATCTACTCTTTATCAGCCATGGGCCTGAGCCTCGATAGTCATTGGCTTTTCTGGGTTGGACATCATCTTCTCCGTGGATAGAGAAACTGAACCCACAAAGGGATTCAAATCACCTTTCTATGGCCATG
The DNA here is from genome assembly GCA_964023405.1 of Apodemus agrarius. Lineage (NCBI taxonomy): Eukaryota > Metazoa > Chordata > Mammalia > Rodentia > Muridae > Apodemus > Apodemus agrarius. The sequence goes on from OZ030005.1 coordinate 110,825,720, forward strand.
AAGGTAATGAATTTGGTAGGGCTAAGGACAGACGGGTATATGGGAATTTTTACTGTTAGTCTCCGTTAGTTCTGTGCTTCTCAGGTCACACAGCAAGCAGCCATTTCCTCTTGTCATCTATACTTCCCAGTGTCCCCACTTAGCATCTCCCTCTGCCTATACTTGGTGGTGCACTGAGAGCTTTGCTTCCAGGGGACCCTCAGACCCATGTTAGCTTAAGCATAGACTTGGATGGTTTGGGACTCTCCACTCATGCAGAAAGGATCCACAGAGAAAGACGGCTGCAAGGGGAAATGCCTCATCTATCTAAATAAAGAAAAGTGACCCGTGCCTCTGCCTAGGGAGATCCCTGCCCTCACTGCAGACCTTCAGCATTTAGAGATGGCAGCCCAGGGCCTTGGTATGCTGATTCTTTGGGGGGTTTTTCTCCCTTCAGGGTGTTTCTGGATATGTCATTTGTATGCCAGCCCCAGCATCCTGGGGACATCATGGTCTCCAGTGAAGCCAAGCTAACTAGAGAATGAACTGAATGTACCAGCTTTCTTTTGCAATAAGTAAAGATCAAGGCTATCCTTCAACATCTAGACTCAAGAAACTGAAGAAGCTAAAAGGATAGAAGGGTATTTTTTCCCAAAGAACTCTGAGAAAGAGAATGATAAAAACAGGCATACCCTTGGGGCTAGAGAGTGCTTCCTGCTCTCGTGGGGGTCCAAGTTCAGTTCTCAACTCTGTGTCAAAGGCTGTAACTTCAGAATCAGGGGATCAGTACCCTATTCTGTCCTCTTCAGGAACTTATATGCATGTGCCATTTACACACACACACACACACACACACACACACACACTCACGTATGCATACAAATAAATTCTTCAAAAAGAAGTATATGCTTGTAGAAGATTATTCTGTGGTCATAGAATGGCAGATGGAAGTGGAAGCCATCTTGCCAATGAGGCAGATTATCTGACCCTAGAAAATGAACCTATAGGTCAATAGGGAACCTGATAGCCAAATTAAGTGACAATGGTGGATCCCTTAACAGCAACTGAGAACACATGCAAGTAACTCATTCCTGTCTCTATTTCGAAGGCAGGGAAATTGAGGTTGGAGCAGTCGGATGACACGCCTAAAGACACACAACCTAGGAAGTAGCAGAGGCCACAGACTCAAGTGGCCTGACTCCCTATTGCTGTCCAACCCCTCTCCAGACAGACAACCTGGAGCTCAGGAAGGGAAGATGATGGAGTGTCCCACACGACTTCAGGGTGTTTCTCTCTGAAGGGCTTCCTGCTCACTCGCTAAGCTATCCTAGAGGGATGTGGTAGGAAGAGCTTAGGGTTTGGAGCTGTGGGATTTGGTGCAAGCGTTAGGCTGTCAGCATTTCCTGAGTGTTGACTCCCTCTGAGAGACGAATGTAGATAAATATCCCCTCTGCAGAAGGGGGATAGCAGCCCTGCCTGGCGGAGCTGCCAGAGGCTTGGGTGCTGAGACTCGTCCCTTTGTTCTTCTCTGTACAATCGGTGTCAGTGCTGCAGCTGTGGGTCCTCGGAAGGACCCACTGGGTCTGACCCGCAGCAACAGTTGGCCAGAGTGAACTCCTCAAGGGGCGGGGCTGGCTGGGCGGGCTTTTTCTCTTTGCACTGTCCTAGGCGGTGGTTCAGCACACCACAGCTCCCTGACCTGTCAGCCCAGCCTACTCTTTAAACGGAGCTCTGTTGGGATGCAGCCTCCATAGCTCAGGTACTATTCTGCCCCTGGATATATCCTGGCTTCAGAGTTGAGAGGTTTCAGTGCTTTACGTATTTACTGTCTGGCCCTCTGCTGAAGATGTTTGTGAAGCCCTGCCTTAGAAATAGCATAATGCTTACGGATGGTAGGTGCTTTGTGGGTTTTTTTTTTTTAAATCTGCTCATTATGTACATGAATATGCTTGCATGTGGTGTGTGTGTGTGTGTGTGTGTGTGTGTGTGTGTGTGTGTAAATAGAGACCAGCTTCATCTATTGCTTCTCTGGACAGCCGGCTGTAGAACTCAGTCCTCTAGGCAAAACAGCCTCCATCTTCATGAGATCCGCTGAGCCTACTTGCAAACGCCCATCATGGTATGGCCCGCGGACTGTTGACATGACTACACAGGAGGGCTCGGCAGCACAGTTGAACTCTCTCCTGAGTATCTAGCCTGCTGCCCTGTCCTAGTTGCTTATGGCTCCAGGGTTCTCAGGAAGGGGACAGGGTAGACAGGCTGGGGAAGTTTAACAGGAAGAGGCTCTATCTGTACAGCTAAGGCGCAGGCATCTCTGCTTGCTGCAGACCTCCTACGTGCTCTGTGGTCACCCACACTCCTGCCTGTAACCCCTCACCCAATGCTCTGAAAGTAAGCCTAAGAAACTCATTACTTCCCCAGGGTGAGCATTGCTTTAACTGAACCTTGGTTTGACATTGAGGTCTTATGAAGAGGGAGTAGATAAGTCTCCCTACGGGAGGTATTTTAACGATACTCTCTATAAAGCAGGGCTTCTCGGTAAACCCAGAATTCCCAGATTTGGCCAGGTGGTCTGACCAGCCAACCCCAAGCATCTGCCCGACTCTGCCTCTACAGCCCTGGGAGTCCAGGCACACGTCACACTTGCCCAGCATTTTTCCACAGGTCCAGAGATCCGACTCGGATGCTCATGCTTGCAGCGCAAACACCTCCCTAGCCGAGCTGTCTCCCCTGGTCAACACACATCGTCTCTTTGGCTTTCAACCCTCAGTCTTCGCCCTGGATCTGCCGCTGGTTTGCTCTCTATCTGTGAGCAAATCCTTCTCCCTCTGGACCCATTTCCACTCATTCCCATTTCACACGGCAAACAGAATCACCCGGGAGCTTCATTCGGGATTTACATTTCCGAATGTCATCCCCAGGGTTGTTGACTGAGTAGAGAAAAGGCAAGAGCTGTGGGTTTGCATGTCCGGAAGTCTTGCTCAGGCTACGGTCCAGCCGATCACTACCCTGGGATAGATTGTATGGAGTCTCACTGGCGCTAAGAAATCAGCTGCTGGTCGAAGGGAACTTTTTATTTCTATTGTAAAATGGCTGTCTAGCAGATCTGTAGTCCTGAAATTCCAGATTAACTGAGACAAAGGATAATATTAGGATAAAAGAGAGGAAGGGTCATAGACAGGGTGGAGCTCCATATGTGTGTGAGTGATGGGGTTTTTCTTTGGAAAGCTGTCAAGTGCAGAGCGCCATACTCCCAGTTCCTGGAGAGTATGACGTGTTACCCCCTGGAGTGTCCCCTGGGAGCCCACAAGTCAGCTAAGGTGCTCGGGGATACCAGGGCAATGGCAGGAAGAAGAGCCCATGTCTTGTCCAAAGGGATGGTCCGCCATTCCAGTTTCCCTACCATCGCCACCTCAGAGTGTGACCCGGGTTTGCCACAGCAGCCACTATATAAAGGAAGCCACCATTGTTTCCACGAATCTTCCACTTCGTAAACATTGCCAGTGAAGTTGATTTTCAAGCATTCTCCCGGCCAAGTAAAACACATCCGTCCGGGGATGCTTGTCTGTGACCTTCACTAGAAAGCTGGGAGCCAAGGCTCGCACTGAACACCCACGGTTCAGTTTATCTCAGGGCCATTTGCATGGTGCTTCCTAAATGCCCACCGTGCTTTGATGCCTACAGATATGAACGCCATCCACTCTCTGTACGACCCATTTTGTAAAGGATAAAGTTGAAAACAGGTCGTGGCGTCACAGGGCTGCAGTTTGGAGCTGGCGGGGTTACAGTTTACAGTTTGGAGCTGGAGTGCCTTGCTCCTCCTTGCAGGATACAGAATGAAGATAGCCCCCACTGCTTCATAATAAAACTTAGGGTTTTTTTTTTCCTCTCCTGAGCACAGCAGACAGCCCGGCCCACCTTCTTTGCCCGAAAGTTCGAAGCCATAGTGAACCAGGAAATCATTGGGCAGCTGGACTCTTACCTGTACGGGAACTATCCGGCCGGCACCCCAGGCCTCCGCTCCTACTGGGAGAACGTCTATGATGAACCAGATGGCATCCACAGCCTCAGCGACGTGGCCCTCACCCTGTACCATTCCTTCATCCGTCTGGGTCTGCGAAGGGCTGAGTCGTCGCTACACACGGATGGAGAGAACAGCTGCAGGTGAGCCAGGTGCTGGGCTGGGCCCCAGGCAGAACAAGGTGCTAATGTGGGGCTCTCCTCGCCTGATCGTCCTCATCACCACATGAGTCTCTACTCTGTGCTAGCCCTCTGCTCCTCAGCTCACCTTCAGTCTCTGAACACAAGCTGCGATGTTGGCCTTAATCATAGTCGTTGCTTATACTGCTTACATGTACTCCCCCTCCCCCTCCCTCTTCTTCCTTCCTCCCTCCCTCCCTCCCCACCCCTCTCTCTTTCTTTCCCATTGGCTTGTCTTTCTTGGTTTTTTTTCCTTTTGCAAACAGTATCGTACTATGTCACCCAGACTGACCTTAAGCTCATGGTGATCCTCCAGCCTCAGCTCCCACATGCCGAGATCACAGATGTGCACCATTATATCTGACCTTGAGCAAAGTCGGATCCTCCGACTCTCAGTTTCTTCATATATAAGATAGAAAGGAAGTGCTCCCAAGCCACCTCTTGAGTGTGTATTATCATCCTCACTTGAATGGTATCTTACATGCCAAGTGTTCAGTAGCTTGCACACGATCCTGGCACCCTGCTGTCCCTGGATAAGGTGTCACAATGCTTAGCAGTGAGCGTTCTGGTTGAAATAGTGAGTGCTTAGCTGCCCCTCTCACTGCTGTCTCATTGTGGCTTTTTATTTCCTGTGTCATCACTGTACAGCTTTCCTAATCATTAGGGCCATCAAGTCCCACCCTGCCTGAAGCCTGCGTGTGTTATAGTATATGCATGTGTGTCCATTCATGTGACTGTGGAGGCCACAGGCTAATGTCACGGGCTCCCCTCCACCCCTGGTCATCTCACTTTCTTCCACATTTCTTTTAAAGGTGTGTGTATGTGTATGCACATATGTCTTTGTGTGAATACGGGGGTATGTGTGTGAGAGTACGGATAGCCATGGAAGGCAGAAGAAGGCATCAGGTGTCCCGGAGCTGGAGTCACAGGAAGGTCTGAGCTACCCATTCTGGCTGCTGGCGACTGAACTAGCATCATCCACAAGAGCGTCTGCTAAGTCCTTACTGCGGCACAGCTGCCTTTGCAGCCGTGTGTGTGTGTGTGTGTGTGTGTGTGTGTGTGTGTGTGTGTGGTGTGTGATTTAGAAAGAGTCTCTCACTGAACTTGCCACTCACTGATTCAGCAAGACTGGCCAGCAACCCCAGGAGTCCTCCTCTCTCTGCCTCCTAGTGCTGGCAATTCAGGCACATACCACCGTTCTGGCTTTTTATGTGGGTACTGGGGATCTGAGCTCAGGCCTTCACATGGCAAGCACTTTCACCCAATGAGCCATCACACAATCCCTCACCGGGATCAGAGAGTACAGACACACCCCCCCCCCCAGTCATCACCTCCAACAGGCCCATCACATGTGACTACGCCACCTAGTGTCAGTGTCAGTGAGTGCCTTTCCCCTGTCCAGTCTGTGGGAAGTGTATCACTCTTGGAACCACTGATGGTCTACCCAGTGTACAGCACAATGTCCCAAACTTGGCCAGCAACTGTCCTTCCAGCTTAATCATAAGCCTCCTAGAACTTATAAGATAAATGATCTTATAGGAAATTCCAAAAGACACTCCCGATTTATTTAGGGTCGTTGAAACTTTCTCCTGGTACTTGCTTTGGAATGAAGCAAGCCATCTAGTTGCCTCGGGCCCAGAATCCTTTGGCTTTTCTCCTTCATTTTTTATTGTGATGGAGCTATTGTGCCTTGCCATGGGCAAACCCATGTATTTATGAATCGGAGGCTGGGAATAAATCAGGACAAAGGACCCTTATCCCAAAAAGGCAGGGGAGAATGAATTGCTACCCGTGGGGCATCTAGGGAAATAGCAAGTTCCTTTTATCTGATCTGGGCAGTTCATGCACTCTGTGTAGTTGCAGGCTATGGTGCAACCTTTCATAAGACAGTGCTTATTGATTCAGTTTCTCATTATAAAGTAATGCATGTGCTTTTGCAGAAATGTTTGATATAGCCGATTCAAACATAGGAGAACAAGAAAATAGGAGCCACTTCCGATCCACCATGCAGGGATCGAGATGCCAATATGTTGCTACAAAACCTTAACTCAGACCCCAGCAAATAATACTACTTGTGAGTTAGCAGAGTCCCACAGGGGGCATTGTGCACACTAACCTAGACCACCTGAGGTTCAGGCACCTGCAAGTCAGGATGAGCCCTGCATGAGGCGCTGTGCATACCAGCCTAGACCACTTGTGCTTCCGAGTTCAACTCTTGCCCCATGTGGTTAAGATGTCAACTTGAGGTCGACTACCAAATCATTTGCTTTCTCAAGGCAACTAGAAACCCAAAACCGTATGTTGCTCTATTTTTCTGAATCTCACCTTATTTAAATAAGGGATGGAAATGGGCCAAACAAATGTTCCCAGTGAATCCTGTAAATTATTGTTCTACCTCTTGGCTATTTCCCTTTTCTTGGTGAAGCTGCTGTTGCCATTACTTAGAGATGGAGTCATGTGACCATAAGGTACAGAGGGCTTTGTGTTCCACCTTGGGTTACATGGTCCTCAGATGTACTTAAGAAGCACAAAGCTAGAGGTTAGCACTCATCAGCAAGCACTGCTTGAATACCTACTGTGTGCCAGGCTCTCGGTTAGGCATGGAACATTCACCTCTGACCCAGAAAGACCTGACCCCAAGGTCCTTACCTTTCACATTCTAGTGTGCAGATACACAGTTCCTAAGTCTGCACATGTGAATGCTTGTATACATGTGGGTGCATGCTCAAACACATGCAAATACACACAGGGAGAAAGGAAGGGAAAGAGAAAAAAACTTATTGATAAGAACAGATGCTTTGCTGAGTTGTGAGATAGTTCTCGTTAAGTGTAAAGGCAAGGCAGATCTCAGCACATATGCACAAGAGGAGAAGAACATCCCCAGCAGAGAGAGAATGCCCTGTGCAAAGGCCCTGAGGCACATCTGAACTCAGCACACCCCGGAGCCCAAATTAAGGTATCAGTGGCCAACAAGTGGTAGGTTTGGGCTTAGAGGAACAAAACAAGGTGAGAAAGACAGCTTTGCAACCCAGGCAAGAGGTTTGAGTTTAGCAGCAAGTGTTACGTGCCTGTGGCTCGTAGGGAGGCAACCAGTGTGACTACAGTGAAGAAATTCCTGTAGAGTCTCCATGGAGGCATTATGGAGTCAGACCACAGAAGCCTTGGTAGAGATGGCTCAGTAGGGAAATCTCTTGTCTCACAAACATGAAGGCTGGGCTGGGATCTCCAGCCTGCTCTGTAACACCTGAGTAGGAGAGATGGATCCTGGAGGCTCATAGGCCAGCTACCCTGGCCTAACTGACAACATTCCAGGCCAAAAGAAACCTGATCTCAAATAAAAGGCAGAAGGCACCTGTCTTAGTTAGAGTTTTATTGCTGTGAAGAGACAACATGATCAAGGCAACTCTTTTTTTTTTTTTTTTTTTTGGTTTTCCAAGACAGGGTTTCTCTGTGTAGCTCAGGCTGGCCTCGAACTCAGAAATCCGCCTGCCTCTGCCTGATCAAGGCAACTCTTATAAAGTATTTAATTGGGGCTGGCTTACAGTTTCAGAGGTTCAGTCCGTTATCATCATGGTGGGAAGCGTGGCAGCATCCAGGCAGACATGGTCCTGGAGGAACGGAGAGTTCTCCATCTTGATCCTCAGGCAGCAGAAGGGAACTATGTACACTGACCAGACTTGAGCACATATATGAGACCTCGAAGCCCCGCCTTCACAGTGACATACTTCCTCTAACAAGGCCGTACCTCCTCCAATAAGGCCACACCACCTAATAGTGCCACTTCCATGGGTCAAACATATTCAAACCACCACAGTGTCCAAGACTGACCGCCATAGGCACATTATGCACACACTTAACAACAACCTCACATATACACACTCACCCGAAAACACACACACACAGGGAAACACACAAGCACACACTCAGAAGAAAGTGCAGAAAGGTAAGTAATAACAGATTGCTCCAATACTCAGCCTTTGCTAGCTCATGTTCTTGACATGCAGCCACACACAGTATGACTGACATACTTTCTCCTGTGCGTCCCAGGCAGCAAGCTCTCCTCTGTTGATAGCCACACCAGCGTCACAAAACAAACACTATCTATCAGCGCAGTACCTGTGGACTGCTGCAATGATACCTTGTAACAAATAGACCAGGGTGAGGGATTGGTAATCTTTCCTTAGTGTGGGTATCTAATCAGCTGGGCCATCTTCCTTCCTTGTCTGGACCTGCCTCTTTTCTGTGTCTGTAGCCAGCTGTAGGTCAGAACTACAGTTCTTATCTGGGAACTGTTGGCTGAACCACAGTGGTGTGGGCTAGGACAACTTCGATGACTCTTATCTGTTACCCATGACTCATCTTCCCACAGGCTAGCCCAAGCATGCTTTCATGGTGTCCCAAAGTAGTCTGGATCAGAACAGCCATGGCAGCTCTCCACTTGCTATTGACCAGGAGGTGGGAAATAGACTCTTTCTCACCAGCATAAAAACATGGGGCTTTGGGGACACCCATGCAGTTGAACACAGACTTCCACAGCTATATCAAGGAGTCCAAGTACCACAAATGAACCTTTTCATTTAAACAAACTAAAATTAAGCCAAGCGTGGTGGCACACACCTGTAATCCTAGCATATGGAAGTGGAGACCATAAATAAATAAGTAAGTAAATAAATAAATAAATAAATAAATAAATGTCAGGATTTCAAGGCCATGTTCAACTATGCATTGAGTCAGATGCCCTCCTGGGAGTCATGGGATTCTGTCTGAGAAGAAGGAGGAGGAGGAGGAGGAGGAGGAGGAGGAGGAGGAGGAGGAGGAGGAGGAGGAGGAGGAGGAGAAGGAGAAGGGGAGAAGGAGAAGGAGAAGGAGAAGGAGAAGGAGAAGGAGGAGAAGAAGAAGAAGAAGAAGAAGAAGAAGAAGAAGAAGAAGAAGAAGAAGAAGAAGAAGAAGAAGAAGAAGAAGAAGAAGAAGAAGAAGCTGAGGAGGTGGTTTAGTGGGTAAAATGCTTTCTACTCAAGAGTAAAGACCAGAGTTCAAATTCCCAGCACCCACATAAAAGCCAAGTGAGGTAGCACACACCTCTAGTCACAGCACTGGGAGGCAGACAGAAGGATGCCAGGCTCCACTGGCCAACCTGTCTACCTAATTGGTGAGCTCTGGGTTTAGTGAGAGACACTGTCTCAAAAAGTAAGTTGGGAAGTTATAGAAAAAGATACTTTCCATCACCTTTGGCCTACACACACACACACACACACACACACACAAATGCATTCACACATGCACACACATATATGTACCACACATACACAAGTTAAATTTAAAAATAATGAGTGATCTAGCATTAAAAATTATGCCCACATTTCAAAGGCTCAGCAGTTGCTGGTGGCTATGGGTACTGTTGGGCAGCACAGATACCCAGCCCCTCTGTCACCCGAGGAAGCACTGCCAGACAGCCAAGCAACCGCAACAGCACAGAGTCCCAGGCTTCCCACCCGCCATGCTCACACCAAACGTGTGCCAGCATGGGCTGTGAAGACCCAGCAATCTGAAGGCGAGGCAGGCTCTTTCTGCAGAGCCCCAGAGGCATCCCGGTAACAAGGCAGTGATTTCCGAGAGGCTCGTCAACGCGGGAAGGAGGCCTCCCCAGCCATTCTAATTGGACATAAAGACTTAAAACTCCAGATCGGAAGCAGAGGGAAGCCTGCATTTAGCAGAGAGGGGACAGTGATTTGTGGAACGCTGTTATTAGGGAGCCACTGCAGCCTCTTAGTGCTGTGCCATTTACACACTGCAGAAGCAACAGCTTTTTATTTCGCGAGTGGAGAATTGCTGGTCTCCATGGCTCGCTCTTCCCTCTGCTTCTGCTTCCCACTTACCCGTCTTCCATGCTAAGTTCTCAAGCCCTACCTAGCCAGCCAACCTGTGAGGACGAGAGGCACACAACTTAAGACAAGCTTCCTATGGGAGCCTGGGTGTTTGCAAGTGTGTGTTGGCAGTGATTTTTAGAACAAATAAAAACAGTGTGGGTTCATCGACACCCACTTGAGGAAGAGAACAGCAAGAAGATAAGTGAGTATTCCTGACAAACTTAGGTACCAGATTTAAAGAGTTTTACGGGTGTTTGTGGGGTGGTGGTGGTGGTGGTGGTAGTGGTGGTGAATGAACATGAATTCCAAAATAACAGATATGTTACAATAGTATTACCCATCAGTAGATCACTGGTTTTGTAAGACAGGATGACATACTCTCATCTGCACAGACACACAATTTTCTTATTGTCAGAGACATGTGAGAGTGTGCAGGAAATTCACCGGAGCAAAAGCCTAGCGTGTATGTTACAATTCCATCTACGCAATAGTCATGGGGCCGGGGAGGTGGTTCTGTCAGCAAAGTGCCTGCCACATGAGCGTGAGAACACGAGTTCAGTGCCCCAGAACCCACATTTTCAAAGCTGAGCATGGTGGCGGGTGCTTTGTAATCCCAGCACTCGGGAGGTAGAAGAGGCAGGCCCCTCGGGCTCACTGGCCAGCTACAGGTCAGTGATAGAACCTGCCTCTAAAAGCAAGGTGGAAGACACCTAAGGAAGGACACCTGTGGTTACAGTTATCCTCCACGTGTGTACACATGCACCTGCACACGCAGTGTTAGCCAGCCCACTAGGAAACATGTATATAAATGCATGCATAGAAAATGAGGCTACAGAAGTGTTCCGACATCATCTCACTCTCTGGTATCCAGCACCAGGGGACTCCATAGATATCCGTGAACTGGTGGTATGTATGGGAAGAGGCATCAAATCAGTGCTTTCTTTTCTTTATTGTACTTTCCTATAGTCAGCATGTTTTACATTTATCACTCTTGTTAAAAAAAGAAACAATTTGCAGCCATTATGACCCTAGCCTCATGGATAGCAGCTTTAGACGGATGCAGATTATGGTAGGCTAATGGAGGCTGTTCCAGGAGCTAGACCACCGTGCAGTGTGGGAGCGTCATGGTAACACTATGCACTCACAGCCTGGTCCCCTGTTCTCAGGTACTACCCAATGGGCCACCCAGCATCTGTCCATCTCTACTTCCTTGCTGACCGCTTCCAGGGCTTTCTCATCAAGCACCATGTGACTAACCTTGCTGTAAGCAAACTGGAGACACTGGAGACATGGATGATGCCAAAGAAAGTCTTCAAGATTGCAAGTCCCCCCAGTGACTTTGGGAGGCTTCAGTTTTCTGAGGTAAGAGGCCTAACAGTGTCAGTCTTCATTGTCTCTTGCAGCTAGCTATCTTGCCAGGCTCTGTGCCTTACCTGGCACTTAGGGCTGGAAATGGAGGAAGAGGAAGAGGATGTCTGCAGAGCCTTAAAGATGAGTGTTCCTGGAGACAGTTCCAGGCCCATGTACTGTAACCAGTATCATAAGGAATGCAAACAGAGATATAGTGAAGTGTCAACATCTTTGAACAGAATCAGCTTAGAGGCATGGTCTATTGTTTGGGGGTAAAATTTCTTAATTTTGCTTCTCAACTATTGATTTCTTATAACCCAGTTTTAGTAATGAACCAGGAACAAGATAGCTTCCTCATAAAGTCAGGGCATTAGTACCATTTTAGGGGTTGGGTAAGTGAGGCTTACAGACATCCAATGATTTTCTAAGACATGACAAATCACAGAACAGATCCCATATCTCACTGGCCACAAATCCCATGTCTCATTTTGTGCTGTTATTTTCCTCTTGTTCCTGACACAAGGCTAGCTCCTATCCTTTAGGAGTAGGTGGGCTGGTGGCCATGTAAATGTCTTAATAGAAAGATGGAGGGGTGGAGCTGATTGTTAATTAGATGAACTGTTGAACCAATGGATGGGGCATGGGATGGGTGGGTGTGTTAGTGGACATATGGACTAATGGATGTCAGAAGGACTGACAGATAAAGGACTGAAATGTAGGCAGTGGAATGGATAACAATGGAGATGGATGGATGGATAGACATACAGATGTATAAATGGACCTATGGAAAACAAATGGACAGACATATAAATGGGTGTATATGTAGGCAACAAGATAGATTGAGGATGGATGGATGAATGGATGGATGGATGGATGGATAGATGGATGGATTGAGATGCATAGATGGACTGATGGATGACAAATGGACAGACATGTAATTGGGTGTACACATAGGCAACAAGACGGATTGGTGGTGGATGGATTAATGGTAGATGGATAGATGGATGTTTGGATAGATAGATATGACATGTGGAATAATAGGTAGATGTATGGACAGATATACAGAAGTATGGTTGGATAATAGGTGGGTGGATAGATAGATAGATGGGTAGATAAGTAGAAAGAAGTGTGCAGAGATGGATGAGTGGGCTAGCATGCGATGTATGGATTCATAGAATGTTGTTCCCTGTACTCACAATAATATCAGCTTTTAGAAATGGTTTGGTTTGGGAGAAAGCTTCCTTGTCACCTCATCCCTGCTTACAGGCCCAGAAGGCCCCACATGATCTGGTTACTGTTTGCGTTTCTAGCCTTGCCCAGTACTATGCTATTTCTTGCTCACAGTTCCTGTATCTTTGTCAAACAAGATGCCCTTGACTGAAGTTTGTCATGTCCCTATACCTGGAGTTCTTTCTCACAGGTTGTTCTGTATTTCACAATCTTTTGTTTTTTAGTCATTCTGATCTAAATCCAAAGAGCCACCTTCAGAGATGCCTTCCCTGGCTGCCCGACTGTGTCTCAGTAGCAGCATTATATGCCTGCTACTTCCTTAATTGTCTCTTTCAGAATTCACCTTATAATGTTATCTTGATGATTTATGAGTAGGACTTCCTTATACACTGGACCTCTGTCTATCACTCACTGCTGCATCCTCTGCGCACCATCATTAGTCAAAAGAGCCTCACAATTAGTGGATGCTGAATACTGTTGAATGAATGTGACTGCCCCTGGGGCTGGGAAACTCAGGAAGGAAGAGGAAGTGTGACTGAGCTTGGGCATCGTGACAAATGAGTTTGAGTGCCAGGTCAAGGATGAAGAATGACTTGATATGCAGGAACTTGGGGGTCTAGGAGTGTGGAGAGAGAAACTGCCTGCTCACAGGTCCTTGCTGGTCCTTCTTCGCTCCCTGTAGGCTTGTCTTTCTGCTCTGCCCCATGACTGGATAGATTCCCCTGTCAAACAAACATGGGCGAGAGTCTTGTAAACTCCTGTTTTTAAAAAAGGTTCCATGGGGATTGGCTGGCTCTAGGCTTCTATGGCAGCCAGCTCCATAAATTACTGGAGTCAGCAGGGCAATTAGATGCTGCTCCAGTTGGATTCTGTTCTAGGGGCCCAAGCAGCCCATTGAAGACATTAATGCCCCATTAAAGAGATGAATGCCTTGTGTCTGGCCTTTCCCTGTTTATCAGCCTGCTGGTAGGTCACTGGGTACCTCTGGCAGTGACAAGAGATGTTAGCCACAGCATGGCTAGTAATGTGTGAGTATTTTCACTATGGGTCCTACAGTCCTTGTGAGGGGACAAACAAAACCTCCATCAGCAATGCAGATTCAGGAAGCAGAGGCCTTAACCTTGTACATAGAACTTTTCTAGACTTAGTTATGCTTAGTTAATGGCAAAGGTACAGAGAAGGAGGAAAGACTTACAGGGCAAAGTGTTAAGGATATGCTTGATATTAGCATGGTCTCAGAATCTTACATAGTAAAGGATGGTCAACTTAGATTTCTCTAGCATGATAGCCCATACATTGATCAGAGAAAGGAATGCACACCAAGGACCCACAATATGCCAGATTTATGAGAGACAGCAGTGAACCAGACAAGCTGTCTCTTGTGATGGCACTAAATTCTGCTGGGACAGGCAGACAAGTAGAGTGAAGAAAAACCCAGTTAATCTAATATTACAGAACAAAAGGAAGTTCATTCCTGTGCTTGCTCAGGCTCAAGAGGCTGGTGATCAGATTGTCCCTTCCTCCGTTTCCTCCTCCTCCTTTTCTGGAAGGCTTCTTAAAAGAGCTCAGGTTTGAGCTGAAACTTGTAAAAAGGCCACCTCGCCCATGGGAAGATCTTGAACATTCTGAGTGGAAGGCAGCATTGACAGATGATGCCCTGAGATTCTGGGGCGGAGCTTAGCATGCTGAAAAACAAGCAAGGCCACGTGACTGGGCGTGGTGGATACGATGATGACCAAGGCCAATGTGAAGGTCATGGTGAATGAGCTGGAGACTGGTGGAGGTCATGGTTGAAGATGACAGGGATAGGGCCTGGGAAGCAGCATGGTAGGCTTGAACATTTATTTAAACTTGTGCAATAGCTCATTTTGCGATGAATGGTTGTAGACTCTCACTGTAAGGCCAAGTGGAAGATAGCAGACATGACAGATGTGATGGGAAGGGGACTCTGTGTGAGGGTGATCTCCTCTCCTAATGCTTTGGGTAGGGCAAGTGACACTCTTCATTCTCAGTTTAAGAGAAGACCCTATTTTTTGGATGATGGTTTATGCTCTCCAGCTCAAGTGACTCTGTTTGAGAATACAATTTAAAGGTAACTGCCTACCTCCATTTCTTTAGAGAACACAAGAACAATGCTCTAGAGCGTTCCCTGGTCAGTTATGAATTCATTCTATATGACCCAGCATGGCTTTGTAACCATTCTAACTTTCTGTTAGTAATGTTATAAGGGCAGGTATGCAGAGTATGGATATACAGAGAAGTCCATCTGCTCAAGCCTGGACTTAAATATTGTTCAACTTCGAGGTATGGATGGATGGATGGATAGATGGATGGATGGATGGATGGATGGATGGATGGATGGATGGATACATAGATACACAGACAAGCAGAATGCACAATGAATGATAGAGTGGTACACAGATACTTAGACAAGATGGATGGAATGATGGATGGATGCATGCATGCATGTATGCATGCATGCATGCATGGATTTCCTGGTTGGTGATACACAGATAATATATGCATCAGAGATTGTTTCATGAGAAATAGATACTGTGAAATAAATAACTGATAGGTAGTGCATATTGACAGGAGATGGATAGATGGATGGGTAGAGAGACAGACAAATAAATGAGTTCCTGGACTTCCACAGCAAGTTACTAAACCTGAGCATCAGTTTCATCTGCACAGGGAGAATAGTGACAAAGTTTTCCCCTTTCCAGATGAGAATATCACATGAGCAGGTAGGTACACCAGATGCTTCACCTCATGCCTGGCTCATGTGAGCCTTCAGTGTTGACTGTGGAACTGTGAAGAGTATACACACTAATCCCAAACAAGAACGTGGAGAAAGAAAATCAGCTACTGCTTGCTGTACATATACAGAAGCTTCTCCAGAGTTGCATAGCCACATTGTCACCTCAGCCTGCGCGCGCGAGCGCACACACACACACAGACATGCATGCACACACAAACAAGCACCAGCTTATGTTGTGCACAGTGTCTGCCACTGACATGCATATGTGCATGACTTTAGAAGCCGTAAGTCACCCCTCTTGGAGAGCATCCACCACCCCCTTCCTTTTAGTAAGAAGACCCCTCATCTCAACTTTGCTCAGTACCAAGGTTCTGTGTGGCTAATTCACCTTTTTGTCAAGCAATTCACTTGCTTATTGGGAAAACCTTGCCTGAGAACCTACTATGTATTCTCGTCCCACTTGTAGGAACCATGAAAAAGTTGAGATTCACACAGAGCAGGCACTTCTCACGGATGAGGTTTCAGATAGCCCAAAGGAGACCTCTCAAATAAGGGCTGGCTGTGCAAGTGAGTGAGAAGGTAGGGCATTCCAGGCAGGGAACATGGTTCAGGGCAGGGAAGGTGTGGCTTGGTAAGTTAGAATGGCTGAAAGAAGCAGCCTATGGAGCAGGATAGGTAGGTGGTGGTGGATTGAAGACAAGCCTGAAGACCATAGTGAGGGGTTGGGAAGGGTTGGGAGGGGTTGGCTTAGACCCAGGGACAGTAAGAAGCCCTGAGCAGTGAGGCACAATGTGACTGCTCCGGATTCCCAAATACTGAATAACTTAAAGGTGACAAAGCAGAAAGAGGAAAGCCAAGGAACTTGCTACCCAGCTACCAGGGGAAAGGGTGGATATGGAACATGTCCCATCACTGAAGTCCAGAGCAGAATGCTTTGGAGAAGCCAAAGCTGTATCTCCATGCTACAGTGGTCCAGGTTGCTGGGCTCTGTTTGTGATGGGTTGCTCCAAAGCCAGGGCTCCATCCTTATTCAGAAGGAGCATACCAAATTCAGAGTGCTATTTGTAGAACCAGACCCAAGAAAAACCAACCATCCTCACTGGGTGAGTGGCAGGGTGTTGCTTGGAATGTCATGTAGGGTGGTGCTCATTTGTACTTGCATTCAGTGCAAGGGTTTGGGGGTTTTGGGTCAAAGCAGAATGGTTTTGGCACAGAGGGATGTTGGTTTAGTGGAAGACTTTTGAGTTGGAGTCCCAATCAGGTCAGGAATTCTGTGTCTTCTTCTTACCAGCTATGTAACAAGTTGCCTAAGTGACTTGGGTGAAATGGGCAAAATGGGTATATGCCACCACACAAGCAAGACCCTAGACTTTCCTGGGGCTCTAGTTTGAGGATTTATTCTCTTGTTTCAGGTTGGCACCGACTGGGATGCCAAGGAGAGGCTGTTCCGGAACTTTGGTGGTCTTTTGGGGCCCATGGATGAGCCGGTGGGGATGCAGAAATGGGGGAAGGGGCCCAATGTGACCGTGACTGTTATTTGGGTGGATCCTGTCAACGTCATCGCCGCCACCTATGACATCCTGATTGAGTCCACTGCGGAATTCACACACTACAAACCCCCTTTGAATCTGCCTCTGAGGCCTGGGGTCTGGACAGTGAAGATTCTCCATCACTGGGTGCCAGTGGCAGAGACCAAATTCCTTGTCGCACCTTTGACCTTCTCCAACAAGCAGCCCATCAGACCAGGTGAGTGCTCTTATGGAGAGAGTCCATCCCCATAGATCCTCGGGACCACATGCCCAGCATGACACATGAGGCTGCCTTGCAGAGAGCAAAGCTTCCCCATTTGGGTTTTTTCCTGCTTGTTTACCCTACAGAGCTGGCTCACTTCCTCCCTTTACACAGAGGCCATCGATGCCATCTGTGTGGGTGTTTATCGGCTGCTGGCCCAGTGGACTGCCGCAAGGCTCTGCTCATATTTAAGACAAGCTGGGGACTAATCCTAGACACACACTGAGTTTTAGCTTGGCTTCTTGACTGTTTGGAAAATGATAACTACTGATGAAATTCTGCTCATAGAATATGTGATACTCTAAGTAAAAAGGACAAACCACACACTAGTGAAAGATGTTTGCTCCCCAAAATTTACTAAAAAAAAAAATCCCATGAATAAGAGTTTGGCAAACTATGAGCCCCCGTTGACTATGGCCATTTCTGGTCTTTATATATAAAAAAAAATCTTACAGGGAACATGGCCGTGGGCACTTGTGGACACAGTGCCTATGTGCTCTGGAGCTTTAGTGGCAGACTCCAACGGTCAGGACAGAGACTGTGTGGCTTAGAAATCAGAACCATTTATCCCCTGAAGACAATGGCTGCCAGAAAGAAAGGAAAGAGAAAGTAAAAAGAAAAAGAACGAGAAAAAAGAAAGAGGAAAAGATGAATTCCCCATATGTATAATTTTTTTAAAACCTCACCCTCATTAATAATGAGCAGCAATAATTAAAATTGCACACAGAATAAAGATCCTGAGTGGGAAATAAATGTGTGACTGTGACAGTCAGACAGTGCCTCAGGGCAGGCAGAGATGCACGAACATTTATCCAGGGCCCCCGAGAGCTGAGTTCGTGGGATGGATGACCCTCCTCTCCTCGTGGTGCACATACACACACCTACCACACAGAAAGCCCACATTAAGGAGTAGGCCTGGGAAGAGACAGGCAGGAATTATAGCAGAACTGTTCATAGCACACAAACAAGCTACAAGTCTCCCACTCAAAAGGACAGTGTGTGATCCGTTTGCCCATGCAAATGTAAAACACGCTGGATGAGGAAAACCGACCACGAAATAAGCCATACTTAGGATTACTTCATTTAATGTTCAAAACCAGGGAAAGTCAATAATATCTTAATTATTTTGGAATTCGTGTGTGAACAGGATGCTAAGAGAAAGGAGACTCTTGACAAACACTGTGCTTCCCGTGAGCACAGAGGCCAGAGAGAGGGAGACTGAGCCCCTAATGGCTAACTTGTTTTTATTCCAGGCAAAGGATTTACCCTTGGATTTCTGTTCTTCATAGACTTTTGCTTGTCAATAAAATCTCTTTTGGCTAAATTCTTACGCTTCAGGGGTTACCACTGTGGACAGCCTGCCTGAGCACATCTTTCTAACATCCTTGTCAGTGTTTTAAATCATGACCACAAGTGTGTGTCTTAAAGCACAGAACCACAGTTAGGATGCCATGGTGCATTCTGTTCCAAACAGGCTCGTGTAGCTTTCTAAGTCAGTGTGTGTACGCCGCCAGCCACAGAGATTCGACCGTTTAGAAGCCACAGGCTGTTCCTTACTGGACACAGTATACCTTCTGTTGTTTGAAAGTGCTAACAGGAAGATTCTAGAACAGAAATCTGTATGTTCCACTCCCAGACAGACTCATAAAAACAGGATTTCTGAGTTTCCTAGTGCAACTGCCCCTTGGTACCTATAGAGAATTGGTTCCAGATTATTTCTTAATAATAAAAAAGTGCAGATGTATCGGTCCCTTAAGAGCATTGTATTTGCATATAACCTATGCCATTCTCCCGTTTACTGTAAATCTTCTCTAAATGGCTCATAAAGCCTAATACAATATAAATGCATACATGCAGCTATGGCACGTTGCTTAAGAGATGAGGAGAAAAGCTACAAGGACCCGACCAGCACGCACACAGTTCCCCAGGAACTGCCCTGAGATACAGAGAGTATCTGGACTGTCCGTCTGCATGTTACGTAACACAAGCCCAGGAGCTAGACACACATGACAGTCCTGGCCAGTGGGAAGCATTCCCACTCGGCAGATACCGAGTGCCATTCTGATAGCACGGCCCAGGAAGACACAGGTGTGGGATGGGTGCCGACAATCCTGAAAATAGGGTCTTGGCATGAGTCCTGGCAGCTTCTGCTAAGTCTTTGTGCCGAGCAAGCCAATACCTACACACCTGGTGTTTCCTTGAAGTCTGGGCCTCTGCTCCAGAATTAGCCAAGACCTAACTCACCTACTTAGGGTCTTCAAGTGTTCCTTCATGGGCATCCTTTCACATCCTGAAAGATCTAAAAGCCCAAGTGTGAAGAGGAGGGGCCGGAGCCACACATCCCTGTATCAAGCACAGCTGTGGGACAACACAAAGGATGCTCTAAACCCACCCACCCCGAGAAAGGAGAGCAGGATGGTGACGGTGATGGGGATCTCTCCAGTATTTTCTTCTGTGATTTCCAAGGAGGTGGGAGCTGCTCCCGGCATCCCCAGGAAGACCTTGGGTCAGAAATACCCCAGGGAAGCAGGTCCCCTGTTGGCAGTAATTGTATTTGTTAATGAGACAAGGAACACTGAGGTGGGAGTAATGCAATTTGTGAAATGATTCATCTTGAGTAATTTACTATTGATGCGTCCCTGGTAATCTAAGAAATCTGATGAGGTGGAATTGAGGAAAATTTAATTATGGAGGCAAGCATCCGAGCTGATGCCGTGCTGCCATTTCCCACGTCAACCTCGTTTCTCATAAAGTGCTACGGCTTATTTTCCTGCAGCAGCCACAGTATCTTGCTCCCAACATTTCAATGTCTTTTTGCTGTTCCTCTTGCTTTGAATTGCCCTGCCCGCCGTTTGTCAGCCTGGGGAATCTCTCAATCACCTGCTCCCACCTCTGCAGAATAGCAGCGCAAAGAGACTCATAGAGCAATTAGGACATGCAGCAAAGACAGAGGCCCTTTTCTCCCCACACATAGTGCTGGTGCTACCAACCCTGCCTTCCAGTATCCTGGCTATGGCCAAACGCTGACTTGTTGACATTTCATTTGACCTTATCCATCTGAATAAGATCCTCTTCAAATAGGAAACACCTTGTTTGTCTCCTTCACCCCCAAATGCTTACAATATCCGTGTTCCTCCCTTTAGCCCCAGGGAGACTCAACAGTCCTCTTGTGTGTCCCTTGATTTGATTATAAACTATGTGAACTTATAGCCAGCCTCCCGTAGATCTAACTAACTGGTGCCAGGTTGAGTGTCCCATAAATGATACGTAATGAGTATTTTCAGCTTTTCGGGAAAAATAAATGCTGTCCACTACAGACATATGCTAGAGTACCAGAGCAGCCATGGAGAATACGTCAGCAAGCAGGCAGAACTGGGCTCCTATGAAACTTTGTAAAAACCAGGGGGTGAGCTGGCTTTGACTGAGGGCTCGTCCTGTGCTGGGCTCAGCCCCCCCGTTTAACACCTTCCTTGTCCTTATCCTGTTTGCAATGACCTTCATTTCCCACTTGACTCTCTCCTTTTCTTTGTCAGCCTCTCTCCACTCTGAACCTGATGTCTTTGGACACCACTGCAGCGCCGCCTCTCTGACCCTCTAGTTCATCCCACCATCTAGAACACGAAGCTGGTTGCTATGTTTAGCACCCAAGAAATAAATCGCTGATTGCCTTTCAGATCAGAGAGGTTTAGTAGAAAGTAGATGCTGAAAATTAAGTGTCGAGGGACTGGACTGGGGAGGTACCTGAGTCTGTAACACACTGGTCATCAAGCCCAGGGGCCTGAGTGTACATTCTCAGCACCCACATAAAAAGCCGGGTGTGGAGACACGCACCTGTGACCCCAGTCCTGGGTGCTGAGTGTGCAGATCCCTAGAGCTCACCACAAACAGCCTAATGGGACAGATGAGCAGCAGATTCAGTAAGAGATCTGTAATGATGATGATGATGATGATGATGATGATGATGATGATGATAATGGGACAGATGAGCAGCAGATTCAGTAAGAGATCTGTAATAATAATAATAATTATGATGATGATGATGATGATGATGATAATAAGCATTTGCCCTAGCACCTACATGGTGGAAGGAGACCTTCACACACAAGCACATATGCACAATTGCACACATACACACACACACATACACAGAGATAGAGAACACATAAATAAGAATGATATATAAATCTTTAAGGAATGTCTTGTTGAATCAGCAAATGTCTGGACCACTGATGATGCTCCATACAGTGTGTCATTAAGTGAGTGGGCCACGCCTTACACACATGAGACTCAAGTGGGTTCACTGAGCTGATGGGCAGTGCACACGGCTGCTCTGGCTCACAGTGAGCAGACGGCAGAGGGGTGACTTCTAAACACATCCATGTTCCATGTTCCCTTTGGCTTTCAGAGGAGGCTTTGAAGCTGCACAACGGGCCACCTCGCAGTGCCTACATGGAGCAGAGTTTCCAGAGCCTGAACCCGGTCCTCAGCCTGCACATCAACCCTGCCCAAGTAGAACAGGCCCGGAAGAATGCAGCCTTGACTGGGACAGCACTGGAAGCCTGGCTGGACTCGCTGGTGGGTGGGACTTGGACTGCCATGGACGTCTGTGCCACGGGCCCCACTGCCTGCCCAGTCATGCAGACCTGCAGCCAAACAGCCTGGAGTTCCTTCAGCCCTGATCCCAAGTCAGAGCTGGGCGCAGTCAAACCTGATGGCCGGCTCAGGTAGCACTGGCCACATGGGACCGACGCAGCCTCAACCCTGGCCTCTGATCTTGTGTGAGGGAGAGGGGATTCCTTTTGTGTGAGGACCTCTGCTGACTGTAGGAGAGTGGAGAGAGAGGGCTTGGAGGCCGGAGAGAAGTCAGCCTGTATGTGTGAAGCTGGCCTGTGGGGTAGGTGAGCCAGGGCCAGGGCCACAGTGGCCTGTGGGGTAGGTGAGCCAGGGCCAGGGCCACAGTGGTCTCCCTCGTCCGGTTTTCGCTCAGTCCTGCAGGTTCCTGTTCTCTCCCCTCCGATGGCCTGCACCCCTACAAGTGAGTTTTAAACTTTTATTTTGAGCGGCAGAACTGTGTTGACTCGGCCCAGTCGGAGGTGGAAGTGCAAGACCCGAGATGAAAGCCGGGCTGCTCTGGTTGAAGCTGAGCTTGTGTGAGGTTTCTCCCCAAAACTCAGCCCGGCCGGGGAGTCCTCTGCCAAGGGCGCCCCTAAGGTACCTCTTCTGAACCCAAGGGCTCTGTTTAAGCCAGTTTGACAAGCACTGCCCTGACCAAGGATGGGGTTGCCATCCCGGCCCTTCCATTTATCTCTTCATTTCTGTGGCTGGGAAACCTTGTGCTCGTGCTAAAAGTAGCAAGCTGGAAAGCCCTGCTCCTGGCCTTCCCGGGAAGGCGGAGACGTGGGAGAATTCCAAGGTTCCTATTGCCACTCAGTGAGCTGTTTTCTCTGAAAACCAGGGGTTCAGGAAAGCCGTTTGATGTGAAGCAGCCAAGGTCCCCAGACATGTGACTGCCAACTTGCCATCTGTCCAGATCAGCCTCATTCAAGGCTGTCACAAATGGTAGCAGGAACAGGGTAAATCACACAGAGCCTGCGCTTCAATTCTCCTGCTTGCCCGGGGCTAGGAGACGGCTACTGTGGCCTCTTTGGTACTTGAAAGTGGGAGCCGTGCGAAACTGGGGCTCTGAATCTCAAGGGGAATTATGTGGACCCGAGCTTCTGGCCTGGACAGCTGCACAGTAACACCTCTTACGTTCTGAGGTCAGGAGCCCCAAACCTTTGTGAACTGTGCACTTGGTGCTGTTGGCTGTGACCAAACTGCATGGATCAGGCTTCTCCCATGCAGGAACAAACATTTCAGATCGGGTCCTTAATTTCATATCCTTCCTCGCCTAGGGTGCCAACAGGCTCAGTCTGGCCACACCACATAAAAGAAAGGTTTTGCGTTTCAACAGTGGGAAGGTGGTTCAGAAAATAGTGTTATTCATATTGCTTGAGTTAGCAGAAACCCAAGGGTCTTCTTGCCATGTGTATTCGAGGGGCACTAAGGAAGAGAACCCCCTTTCTCCTGGAGACCCCAAATGACAGAGTTCTCTAGGAAAAGTTTCACCAGTTCTCGTGTCTCTCCCAGCATGGATAAGGTACTGAAGTCCACCTTGATGGTGCAGCTACTGCACAGCCCCTCCCCCATCTAACATGGCAGGCATGGAGAAGGGACCCTTGATATTTATTATTTATATGTTTTAGTCAATGACTAATTAGTAGGTGCTGTTTTTTGCAGCTTGTCAATTATGTTATCTTACTAACTGAAATTGCCTTTGTTCACAAAAGGCTTCCCCTCGCCTCCATTTCCCCGGTCTGCCTGCCTTTCTATCTCATTCTTTTTCTGTCTGTCTCTCGGTGTCCACCCTACATCCTGCACAGTTTCAATCAGTGCCCCCACTCTCGGGAAGTAGACCCGCTTGGATGGCTGGAACCCCCTCTTGTCCCTCCTTACCCTGACCACTGACCCGTGGACAAGGATATGATGGGCTCATGGCTTGGGGCGGGAGAAGTGTGCCGAGCATAGAACTATAGATCCACCCAGTTGCCCCCACATCAGACTTCTCATGACCAGTTTAATCATGAGCACAAGCTATCACTAGTAGAGGAAGACAGACTCCTTCCAAGAGTGATAGATCTTAGGAGGAGGGATGGGGTCAGACTCAACCAGGAGAGCTCAGGAGGTAGCCACTCTCTGTGCTGGTGGTAGAGCCTTCGGGTGGCTTCCTCTAAAAACCCACAGGACTTACACTGCTTTTACAAACCCATGGGAACCATGAGCCCAGGGCCCCGTCCTCTTGATGTCCTGAGCCTTTGTCTTGGTCAAAGCTTTCCTGGGACTGTGGAACCTCTTTGAGTCCCCCTTTGACCCCTCTTGTTTTAAAGATTTGTGTCTTCTGTCCTGGAAGGTCACTGTGATCCACAGACTGAGACAGGGTCTGTCTAGACCCAGTGACACTCAGTGACATCTCTCATATGGAACGCGCTTGGGAACGGCAGAGCTGACTCACTCTGCAGACTCTCTGCTCCCTCGTTAGTCACAAGTAATTCGGGGATATTTGTTTCCTGTTTTTGGACCCAGAGAATAATTTTTCTTTTAGTAAAAACAAACAAACAAACAAAAATTGGAGAACTTAAAATACGTTCAGCATGATTTAAGAA
Source organism: Apodemus agrarius (assembly GCA_964023405.1). Lineage (NCBI taxonomy): Eukaryota > Metazoa > Chordata > Mammalia > Rodentia > Muridae > Apodemus > Apodemus agrarius. The sequence continues at coordinate 110,850,097 of OZ030005.1, forward strand.
AAGATGATTTCCTATGGAAACTGGCATGACTCCTTATTTCTTGGTGTTTTCCTGCCTGAAAACCATATATTTGTTGGATGCTATTAGTGAGCCAGCAGCTTTGGGTGGTGGCTGCCCAAGAGTTTTGAAAACAGAACCATCGTCTCCAGGAACCTTAAAGTCTGCAGCCTGCAGAAGCAAGACTCCTGGGCTTAACTGCTGACCAGGTCCCTGAGTGTCTGGAAGGGAATTCCTTATGGGGAGAAGTATTCTAGATGGCACCTCTCTGTGCCATTTGGTAACTGTCCCTCCCAAAGCCAACTTCCCAGGCTGTGCAGGAGTCTCTGAGAAGGGAGCAACTCCCAATGCCCCTCTGCTTTAACCATGGGATTCTTTTTTCTGTTCCCCAAGGGCATTTCTGGTGGAGATCAGAGGCCTCCTGGTTTCATTTCTCATTATTGGTTTAATTTTTTAAGCTGATCTTAAGTTTAGAGGGTATAAACACAGCCACACAAACACCTGCACACAGGCACTCATACACACACACACACATGCACACGCACATGCACACGCACATGCACATGCATGCATGCACAAGTGCAAACACTCCTAAGGGGATTTGTTGCTACTTTGGATGTAGCCTGGGTATTTACAGAGCGTAACCCCTTCTGCTTGTCTAGTTTTCAGATAGATAAGAGGATGTTGATTGAAACTATGACCTCTCTCCCAAGACACTCCACAACAGAAGAGCAATCAATGGTCACAAGTGTAGAGTACAGAGAAGAAACATTTACAACCAAGTTCGGGGGGGGGGGCTCAGATCAGCAGTTCCTGATAGCACGGCTGACAACCTGTGTCAACTTGGTTAGCTCAAGCATGCAGAGAAAGCTTGCCAGACCAGAGAAACTCTACTGCAGGGGCCATAAGACCACAAAAAGGTCCAGGACACAAGCAGAGATGGGTAAAACCACAGGTGAAAGACAAAGGGTGTGGTGGGGAGTGTGGTCTTCCTGGCACGCACATGACTCCTCTGGTAATAAAGGCAACTGTGGCTCAGCACCCAGCCTATCTCAGCAAGAAAGAAAGCAAAACTCACTGCAGTGGAACCTTTCAGCTAATAAGGGAAGCCAAATATCCAGCTCCAGTTTGGTTTTGTTTGTTTGTTTACTGTTTTTGTTTGTTTTGTTTAATAGGAAATCTAGTTATTCAATATTGGCTACTCTCATTCTAATTTTATTTATTTATTTTTTTAAAAATGTGGGCAGAAAAGTAGCTTCATAGTTGTGCTCAGGCGAAATCCTCTTTCTGGAAAGGTGGTTTAAAATGAGGGAAAGAATTCAAGGGTAAGGAGTGGGGGAAAGCCAGAGTTAAGAGCACAAAAAGGATAGCTCACATTAAATCGTGTAAGACTGGAGGTTTCTGTGTAGCAGTTCCCTCCTGAGCAAACCGGTCTTCTGCAAGAGGGCTGGTGCATCCACCACTCTGGTCTGTGCTGACGAAGAAGGAATGTCGTCTGGGATCTGGGGTCCTACCTCAGACACAGAGAGGTTCTAATTTGCCCAGGTCTTCACCTTCTGGCACTCCATCCATCCAAGCGAGATGGCAGTGGTGCCACCCATAAGATGAGGCTGGGGAGTACCAGGTCCCACTCGAGAGTTCACAGGAGTTACTCCGCTGCCACTGTGCCAGAAGGTTCTTCAGAAACCATGTGAGGCTGTGCAGGCTTAAGTCCTCTTCTTTGCTTCTGCCTCAGTTACCTTATTTTGCCCAAGGGTCAGCCCCAGGCACTACCTCAATGTCTGCTGAGAAGTTTCCCTGGGGATGGGGCGGGATGAAGGTGGGTAACCATGCTGGAGCTGATGTACAATCTATGCAAATCTCTCTCTCTCTCTCTCTCTCTCTCTCTCTCTCTCTCTCTCTCTCTCTCTCTCTCCCTCCCTCCCTCCCTCCCTCCCTCCCTCCCTCCCTCTCCCTCAGTCTGACTCCCTCTCTTTCTTCTCCTTTCACTTACGTGTGTGTGTGTGTGTGTGTGTGTGTGTGTATGTGTGTGTGTATTTTTTTAACCTTATGAACAAGGACCCTCTTAAGACCGAGGAGGGCTGTCACCCACCACCTGTGTCTATCCCTCCTGTTGTTTTCGGTTCTGTTCTTGCCAAGCCCCCACACTGGGAGAAAGTGGCCTCTCTCCTCCCCTCACTTGGCTAGGAATATTCTCCCAGCTTCGGCCTGCAGACATCACCAGGAAGCAGGCACCCCACCTCGCCTCCCCCGCTCCCAGCGCCGTCGTCTTCTCCTTGCTGCTTTTTTCTCCACCCTCCCACCTTCATCCCCACCCCTCCAAAAAGCCTTAGGTTTCTCCTTTTTGAAATGTGGCCTTAAAATTATTTTTGGAAAGCTGACATCCTCCCCCTCTAATTTCCCCACCATCACAGAAGAGAGAACATCTTGAAGCCTGGGTGTGTGGCGGCCTCCTGAGCAAAGGGACTGCCAATCTGTAGTCTGCAGATGCACTAGGAATGACTTAAATGTCATCTTTAAGAAAAAAATGTTCTCATATTTTTTCCTATGGGCAAAATGAAGTCTTGGCTGCTCGTGCGGTTCTGAAGCACTCTCCGTCCATGTTCCCGCGGCAGTGGCTGGCACCACCAGCAGGCATTCACTACAGCTTTCCGGTCTCCCCTTCCCTCAGGACCCCGAGACTTTAGGTACTTCATTTCAAGATGAAGCAGGAGTGTTTCGCAGCGTAGCACTTCATCTTTCTTGCCTGGAAAGTGACAGCATTAAGTATTCCAGGGGGTGGGTCATGTTCTTGAAGGGATGGTCCACTCTGTCCTTCAGACTCCACCTTGAACCCCCTTCCATCACCCCAGTGCTGATGGAAGCCAAAGACAACCCCAGGGTTTTCATAGGAAGTTCACTGGTATTGAGCGTAGTTGTCTTTATTCATCGATCTTTACGTTTAAGGGAATAAAAAGAGACTCATGTCTTCTGTAGCATTTGTCCTGACGTTTGTTTTAGAGGCCTGGAGATAAGTTATTACTGCCTCCTTCTTTGTTTTCAAAGACATGTGGTGATATAGTTTTTAAAAATAACTATTTTGTTATAGATCATAATATGCATAAAACTGTACAGAAATATTTTGTAATGTATTGATTTTAAAAAAGAGAGAATCTGTAAATAAAAGTTTAAAAAATAAGAGAGAGTTCACATGGCACACGCTGAAAGATGTAGATATTTTGCTATTTATTTAAAGGAGTATTTTAAGAGATATTAAACTATCTGAAATTGACCAATAATCAAAGTTCTAATCATCTGACTACTTGTCATCAGGTAGAGTCCAGTTCTCACAGACAACTGTGTTATCGCCCATATCTGCCTCTTTCCTGTCTTTTGATTTAGCAGAAAACAACAACAAAATTGTGCCTTAGCTGTATTTCTGTCTAGGGGAATTTGTTTATGTCCAACAAAGCGATTTTTTTTCTTGCAGAAAACAGTGGATTATTAAATACTGTATTATACCAAAAACACCACAGGTGTACATAGATGCTTTCTGCCATACTGTGTTTTCAGATGCAGAATTTTAAAATAAAAAAAAAGATGTCTCTATGAAATCTCATTTTATGATTACTTTTTGGCAATTTCGGCACCTTCACATACCCTTCCCTTCTCTTCTGCGCCCGTGCCGCAGCGACGGGCACTGTATAATTTGCCATCTCAGCTGGAGTGCTCTTGAAAGTTGACACCAGCTGGAAGGATCCTGAGACCACAGACATGATCTGGTACATGAAGGCACACCTCCCGTTAAGGGCTGCTCTCATCTCCAGGTGGATAGTTGTAGCACCCTCTGGAAGTGTTTCCTCTAGCTAGGGCAAAAGAATATAATTTTAAATATAATTTTAAACACCTCTTTGCAGAGAATAGGGGTAAGGGGCTGTCCTGTAAAATAGAAGTTTTTACTATCCTCCTAGAATCTAGGTCCTAGGTGGACGTGGAGCAAGCCTGGCGTCTTACCCACCTCAGCACACAGCTAGCCTACATTCAGTAGAGGGCCTCACCCTTCCCTGTGACTACATGGCCAACTGTCAATCAATGGGATGCTGGTGAGATGGGCTTATGATAGGTCTAGCCCTGTCCCCCCTCCCAGGAGCCCCAGTGGCTCCACCATTCACTACTTAGCTCGGATCTTTGAATTAGTGTCTTTTTAGGAGACATCACGGCAATATTAAAGAGAGCAGAGCCACAACACAGAAGGAGTCTGGCCCCTGGATGGACATGAAATTTCACCTGGCCTAAGTCACCTTTCTTGACAATGACAGAAAAAAGAGACCTGTGGGGGCGGGTGGGGGGGCGTATGTACATGTGCATGTATGTGGGTATATATGGAGGTATGCATAGTTCAGAAATTGACATTCGGTGTCTCCACCGATAACTTTCCACATTCTTTTGAGGCAGGGTCTCTCGTGAAACCTAGTTCATTGATTCAGCTCAGATGGTTGATCTACGAGTTCCACAGATAGCCCCATCTTGGCTTCCATCTGCCCTTGAAACATTTTAATGCAATTTTCTGTAGCAGCTAATATTACCTCAAATCCATCAAACACTAGGAACTATGCTGTTCCCTGTGAAAACCAAGTCATAGCTTCTTCATTCTGTAGGCAGAGCTACAGAGAGGTACATGGCTGAAGCCATTCATAATTATGTCCAGAACCAAGAGCAAGTCCCAGAGACCAGTCCATCCGTTGTTATCATGCTCATATGAAGTTTCTGAAAGTCATGGCCACAGGCTGGGAATGCCTCTCTGGATGTGTTGTGAAGATCCCTCTGACTCAGCCCTCGAGTCTTTATAGGCAAAGAATAGAATGAGATCCTAGTATTAGCAACAAGAAGATCTGCTGGCAGTTTTCTCATTAGCCAGGCATGGGGTAAACACAGTGAGAGCCGCACCAGCACTGGCCTCCCTGAGCTGGACTTGGGAAAGAGGGTGGGCAGCACTGGTGAAGACGGATGGACACAGGATGTGTTGGCCAAGCGTTTTCCACTTGTTCTTGATGGCAACTTCCCCTTTCTTCATCCAGGGGTAACTTCTCAAAAATAGGCCTAGTAGCAAAGTAAGAACAAAGTTCCAGCATCTCTGTAAGAGCAGCAGGTCACAGGGGCCTTTTGTTTATCCTGCTGTTTCTGGATTTAAGCACAGGGGGTCCAGAAAATAGACACTTAGCAACAATTTCATGAATGAACAAGCAAGTGAACCCATTTTTCTTAATTAATACTACAGACATGAGGTCATTTGTCCAAAATACTATGTTGACATTCATCATTTGATTGATGATACTTGTCAAAGCATGGGTTAATAGAAAGTAAACCTTCACTTTCACCTCTAATAATGAGGTTTCTTGGTACATGGCATGGAAGGCTGCTTGGAATTTCTTTCATACCTCATTTATTTGAGCAGAGGTTCCTTCAAATGCAGAAATGTGGTAAATACCCCAATCCCTCCCGGAACATAGAGAATAGCAGAACGTTATTTAAACCTATCACACTAATAATTGAAAGGGCCTTTCTTTCTTCCTTCCTTCCTTCCTTCCTTCCTTCCTTCCTTTCTTTCTTTCTTTCTTTCTTTCTTTCTTTCTTCCTGTCTTTGTTTTTTCCTTTCTTTCTCTTTTTGTTTTTTGACAGTGTTGTTTGTCCACATATGGACATAGTCATTTTGGGTCCTTTCCTCCATTCCCATCACCCTCTAGATCTCTCTTTCCTCTCCCAACTTGTCTTCTCACACTGTCTCTTGTTAGTGCCCTGCTGAGTTCATTTCTGGTTGTTTGCATGAGCATACGTGGAAGGTTATTTACTGGAACCATTTCTTAAATAAAAGTGCATGTCTATTAAAGCCCCAACATATAGGAGAGACTTAAATATCAGAGACTTGGAAGAATGCCCCAACTGTAATTGGAGGAGAAAGTTCTGCCTTAGCAGCTGCCCCTTCAGCATTCCCAGGTGTTAACAGATAAACAGCCTGGTGTACTCAGTGCTTTACCACACCCGTCCTTCAAGTGGGAGGAGCCATGGCTCCTGTAGAGCTCTGTGACCTTTTTATGGGGACTCTATATATCTGTTGTGTCTGTATGTCTATGTCTGTATCTATGTGTGTCTGTATGTGTGTGGGTCTATGTCTGTGTATGATCTGTGTTTGTGTGTCTGTGTCTCTGCGATGTGTGTGCCTGCATTTCTGTGTGTCTATATGTCTGTCTCTGTGTCTGTGAGGTTCTGTGTCTGTGTGTTTTTTCTGTGTTTTTATGTCCATGTGTGTCTGCATGTCTTTGTGTCTGTGTCTGCATGTGTTAGGGTTTCTGTGTCCATGTGTTTATGTATATATGTCTGTGTCTAAGAGTATGTGTGTGTGTGTGTGTGTGTGTGTGTGTGTGTGTGTCTACATCTGTGTTTATATGTATCTGTGCCTATGCATGTGTCTGCATCTGTGCCATCTCAGAGAAGGTGATGAAAAACCAATGGAGCGATTCTATCCAATTCCAGGATCATGAGTGAGGGTCTACTTACAGAATCATGGATGAGAGTGAGTCCCTCAGAGTATGGATGAGGGGTTCCTCATGGGAATGGGAACGCATCTGGCCTTTTCACATTGGTTGAGGGAACAGACTTGGTAGTCAGGCATTCACAGTGTCATTGGTAAATTTGCTTCTCAACTAGACACACCTGAGAAAAGTGAACCTCAATTGAGGTATCACCTCCAACTAATTGGCATGTGGGCATATTGGCATGTGGTGAGAGCATTTTCTTGATTTTGTTATTTATATAGGAGGGCCCAGGCCACTGTGGGCAGTATCATCTCTAGACATGTGGGCCTGAGTTGTATAAGAGAGCTAGCTATGAAAGTCAGAAGGAACAAGCCAGTAAGCAAAATTCCTCCATGGTTCCTGCTCCATCTCCTGCCCTGACTTCATTCCATGGTGGGCTATGGCCTACTAGCCAAAGTAAACCCATTCCTTCCCAAGTTGCTTTTGGTCACAGTACTCATCACTGGACCAGAAGACAAACTAGGGCACATGACAGTGCTTTTACCCGCTGGGTCATCACTGGACATGCACAGAAGTTTAATCGGCAAAGAACTGATTGAAGCTTGAGCCTGTGGGAGATTGCAGCGCTAAGCTCTAGAGTTCAAGGCCAAGGCAGCCTTGAACAGGAAGACTGGAGAAGGGTGACTGGGCTTCAGCCCTCAGAGGCCTTTCTCCATGATTGCTGACTCCAGCTCCTGTGTCCTTTCAGAGAGACTGCTGACTCTACAGGGTAGAAAAAGAAGACCCCGAGGTTGCTGCTTCCTGTCCATCAAACTCCCTCATATCAACACCCCTTGTTCTTGTTGCCCAAAAAAAAAGATAAATTCGACTCAGGAGCTTGCTTTGAGGTCAGGCAAACAAGAACTGTGATTGGCTAAGTGTAGTTCATGTGCCCACCTCAGTGGCCTGAGGATTGGGTAGGAACTCATGATTGACAGGCCCATTCCCATAGCAGGGTTGGAGCAGAAGAGAAGCAGATCCTGTTAGGGGAAAAATGTCATTGAATGGCAAAAACAACAGATGTCCATCCACTGCCACCAACTCCAGGCCCCATGGCTCTCAGCTTGCCAGTCTGATTCGTTTCTGCACATCAAGGGCCCCAGTTGGTCTTGTCCAGCTCTCCACATGTCCCCAAGGAGAAAGGTCTGGGTGCACTGAAGCAAATCATCTCAATAAATATCACATGGCCAGCGCTGAGGAGTCCCCCACTCCCCACTTAATTAGGTGCGGAGTATTCATGCTTAGGGGATAATATGATGAATTTCCCCTTTTATCCTTGTAGCCTAGACACGGGGCTCCTTTAAAAAGCTTATGAAGCTTCCTTTGGAAATTACAGAGGCCAATTGGAACTTGCCGCAGAAAGCAGAGATGTGTGCCTGGCCCAAGAAATAATACATCTCTCCATGATTCCCAAGTTTAGGATCCCAGGATGCCCTGGGCCCTCCAGTTTCTAGACTCCTCAGCAGGCACCCCATGGCCTACTGGCTTGACAGCTACATCTCCAACAGCAGAGACAACCAGAAGGCCCTGGTCTATCCCACTGTAGAAAGCGTGAGAGGAGAGAGGGCCATGGGCTTTCAGACAGAGTGTGTGAAACAGGCAAAATCTAGCAAATGCTTAGGGAACACTACAGGCCTGAAACACTTGCTGCTAATATTCCAGTATCTCCCACCAGAATGATTCCTCCTGATTGAATTTTGCAACCAGATAACTCCATGTCTAGATGCTTGTTTCTTATGGGTGAGCTGAGTCAGCTTTGAATTAAGTTCTTTGAGCCCTCTGCACTCATGCACCTATCAGCCAATACCTTTGTGACTGTAATTACATATTCTGCCATTTAAAAGGCAATGTGACATGACCTACATAACCTACTGGCTGTATCCAGAAGGAGTACAATAAATGTCTTTTCTTTTTGCCTTCATATTGTAAGTAAGTTCCCACCAGGTAGGGATGATGTCTGTGTTCTCAGCATATGTAAGATTTGTGTTCCTGTGTTTGATGAATGAGTGAATGAGTGAATGAGCTGGATTGCTGTTCTATCTGTCAATTCTCAGGGGCATTGCACTCAGTCTTTACATCCATTCTCTGTTTGAATTGTGGTGTCTCATGTTTCTGTTTATAGCAAAGTGACATTATCTTGACTCTAACAGTTAGATTTCCTGGAGACACTACATGCAGCAAAGCTCCCAAACCCTAGCCTGGGCCCCCTTTTCCTAAATCAGCTCATTTTACAATGCCCCCCCTTATTCTGTGTGTTTGTCTATCTTTTTCTCCTCTGCACAGTATAGCTCTCCTAACAGGTATTCCAACTCTTGTTTCTTAAAAGACTATTGTGGAGATGCATAGAGAGATATCACACTCTAGCACAGCATAGGACCAAACACTGAATATGCCCATGTCTAGCTGAGACTGGGCATGTTCAACGTGGTATAGCCACAGTCAGGACAAGTTCATTTTCAGACGCTTCCAATGGGCTGTCTCTCACTAGCCACCTGTTTGCATAGTCTCCAGCTCCCAGACAGCCCCCTGTCTCATACCTCTCTTTTGTCTTCTTCCCTCCACATCCCCAACCCCTTGTCACCTCTTCTCCTGCTGCTGTCTCTTAGGATGCCTCACCTGAAAGGGCTATGCAAGTCCTGATGCCCAAGGTAATCTCCAGCGCATGGAACCCAGCCACCAATCATTTTTGGAGTTTCCAAGGGAGCCCAATGTACAGGCAAGGCTGAGAGCCACTACACTAAACTGAACGTGCAGCCCACCTCCAGATGTGGAAGATTATCATTGCAACCAGGGTGTGTGCCAGCCATTTCCCACACCGTGATAAGGATGGTTAGCTTGAGGCCACAGGTCTTCCATGTTTATACCAAAATCTCATGTCATCCAGAGTCAGAAGGAAAAGGGAAGATCCACAAAATTCATAGAAAATATCTCAAAGGTTCTGGGTTAATCCAACTTTCTTGGAGCTGTGAACCTTGGAATGCACCAAGAATCCCACAGAAGTATCCATGTGGTTCAGAAGGGAATCAAGGTAGGTGACACTTTCTTGGTTGCTTCTAGAATATTCTAGAATGTAGAGCTTTCCAGGAGTTATTCACATGGGCGACACTTGTCTATATGGCATAAGCAGCCACCTGAGAGAAACCAAGCAAACTGCCTTCTAGAGTCTGAAAGACAGGGAGGGTTGGGTGGTGGTGAGGTGCCTACTTCCAACCCAGAATATACATAAAGCCTTGTCAGTCTGGAATGCTATCAGCAAAGACTAGCACCCTCCGAGGTCACCTTCATCAGTCTGAGCTGGTTGAAGGTGCATCTCAGGTGCCCACCACTCGGCTGATATTATCTCATGGCTTTGGGATGACTTACTGGCTGAAACCAGGTGCTCATCTAGGTTGTGAATCTCAGCTGAGAATGACACCAAGTCTTCAGACATGCCTTCCTCAAAGTGTGATCCATGGAGCACAGATCAGCTCCGAGACCTTTTGGGTCAGAGTCTCATTTTCATGAGGCCCATTTGCATAGAAGTACAGAACAATTTGAAAGACACAGACCTGTCCCGTTTGTGTGCCCAGACTAGATAGTTGGCATGCCAGATAAACTATAATGTACAAGGAAGTGTGACACAGATCAAGTACTTATCTCTGAGGAACTCAAGGTGAGGGAGAGAGACGACTGAATCAGTGTGCTGAGATGTGTTCAGAGTATGTTCAGGATACCTTGGATCCATGGACTAGGAATCACTGTATCAGTTTTAAAATTTATCCATAAATAGAGCTTAACCTACTTGCTTCTTATATATGAGTTAAAGCATATTAAAGTTTACAATTTTTGAAAGCTAGGTATGGTGGCTCCGGCAGTACAGTACTTGGGAGGTAAAGGCAAGAAGATTGCAAGCTCAAGGCAAACTTTCAGAAGGAATCATGAGGTCACCCCAAAACATAATTTCCTCATGCTTAGTAGGTAATGTACAGAAATATCACATGAAGGGGCTGGAGAGATGACTCGGTAGTTAAGAGTATTGGCTGCTTTTTTTATTTTCAAAGGAATGGGGTTCAATTCCCAGCAACCACACGGCAGCTCACAAGTGTCTGTAACTCAAGTTCCAAGGGATCTGACTCCCTGACATAGACATACTTGCAGGCCAAACACCAATGCACACAAAATAAAAATAAATAAATTTTGAAAGCGAGAAGTATCAGGAGAAAACACTGCTTGGTGTTAGTATCCATCTCATTTGAGCTTTGCTAACCAGTCACAGCCAGGGTTGACCGTCTTCAGGACAGTCCTTCGCTTGCCATGTCCACTGCTGATTCCCTGGAGCACACACAGAGCCTATTTAGAAAAAAATGCCCGAGTTAAAAAAAATTAGAAGCTAGATGAACATTTGACCAAGCCATCTGAATCAAATCCTCTCCATATCTCAACGGGAATGTTCTCCCTGCACTTGGAGACCAGTGGGTATGATCACCCTGTCTCACATCGACTCTCCTGGAAGTAGCTTTTATAAGTGCCCTATGATATTGGCTTCCTATTGGGAAATCAATTCCCAAGAGCACTGGGCTCCAACATGAGTGGGCTCCTGTTCTTCTCAATGCTAACCCTTTACACTAGCTGACTCCACGCCAATTAACACCCATTAATTAAATTTTCATGAAATTGGACAAGCAGAGCTAGAAGGTCACAGAGCAGAACAAATTCCTACCTGCATCCTGGCCACCTGGAGGTTGAGGAGCTCTCCCTGGGAGAGTTGGAAATCAAACTTGGCTCAATGTCACCTTGGGCACAAACTTCTGCATTACCATCAAAGACTTGAGAAGTGGGTGCTTATAGATAAGCCCCATCCTTGAGTGCCTGTGTGTGTGTGTGTGTGTGTGTGTGTGTGTGTGTGTGTGTGTGTGTGTTTAGAGGGAGAAGTCTATGAGTTAATCATGGCAGTCCTTCTGGCTGCTGGCTCCTGATGTCTGACCCATGCTCTTGCTTGTTCTGACTTGAAGTTGGAGCAGATGTGGACTCCTCCCTCTGGTGAGATGTGAAAGCGCCAAGCACTGCTGCTCACTTCCAAGTTCAGAGTTAGTGAAGGGATCCTTGCAGGAACTTCAAGTCAGACCCAAGTCTGAGTACAACGCAGCTGACATCACCTGACCTTAGGAGGACAGGTTCATGTCTCAAGGCCTCTGTTTCCTCATTTCTGACTTAAGCTTCCTCTAAAAATCAATTTTTTGGCATTTAACAAGGCCTTTCTCACAGATCCTGGCAAACATCTGAAAGTATGTTCTCAATAAATACTAACCCAAAACAAAAACAAAACAAAAACGAAAAACCAAAAACCTCTCACAGTACTCCATGGTGTTTTATAATAAATAAAGACATTCCCACCAGTAATTTACCATCCCCAGTCTTAGCCTTCAATTTCTGATGGACTCCTGCTTAGATGGTGGAACTATACTAACCCTATACTCTGTGCAGCTGTCCGTTAGCGGAGCTTTAGTGAGGACTTCCCTCCTGGGAGGATCTGAGCTGGAATGTGGCTACAAGTAGTCTTAGAGGTAGGGGCTCTGTGGATCCCCTCAGAGTCCATCAACTAGGTAGGATATTATAGGAGGATGCGTCAAGTCAGAAGGCACAAGGTAAAGTGGAGCAGCACACTTTTCTGGTGTTTTACCCGCCATATTCCTTCTAGGGTAGGAGTTTCCTAGTGTCTCACCCTTAGCCCTTTGTCAGCACCGATAAGCACACCTGGCTCCACAAAAGCTCAAGTTCATAGGGACTTATAACACACGTGTGGCTGAACTGTCATTCCTTTAGACTCAGAACTGATATTTTTATTAACTCAAATATTTAATTAAGAGTCACTATAAAGAATAGACAATAATATTATGTAAGTTACACCAACCCTTAGTTCAAATGTTAACCAAAGCCAGAAAGAATAGGGGTGCCAGATAAATGTACCACAAAGAGAAGAGATCAAATCCAGAGTGTAGATGTTAGTATAAGACAGCATCTTTTGTATTAATATCATTGAACTAATTACAAAAAAGTTAATATCATGAAAATTAAGCAACTTATTTCACACTTCAAGAGATTAAGCAGATTAATTACCAACTGAAATATATGAATATTGGTAAAATTTTTATTTTTAAAAATATATTAGGAAAGTAGCACTAAAATGTAAACATTTTATATTTAAATAATGTAGTATGTTACTATATATATTTATGTTGAAAGGTAAATAAACTATACTAATGTTTTAATTTGTTTTATTATAATTATTATCAAATCAACATGATTTCAAGCAGTTAACTGAATAACTTAATGCATGCCCTGAAATATTCACATACACCATAAAATTTCAATGGCTGAGGCCTATCCTCCTTTCTCCTATTTCATATACTGCCTCTCCTGCTCCTGCGATCTCCTTCCTAATCTGCAGGAATCCCTTGTTTGTTTTCTAGTCATCTGTTTCACTGTTCTTGTATATGAAAGAAAAACTGTGATAGCTGAATTTTCATTTAGCTTAACATGATGCTTTTGAATTAAAAATGTTTATCCAATTTTATTGCTACAACAACTGATATTTAATGGGCACCTGCCATGCACCAGACACTAAATACTGAATTCAAAATGGTCACAGAGCAGACAGTGTCTCATTCCTTGTGGCACTTAGAGTCTCGTGTAGAAGACAGCTGCGAATAAAGTAAACACATACATAAATATAAAATTCCAGCTAGAAAGCAGCAAACGAAAGGATACTAGGTTGTGAGAACATCTCTGAGAAGACTGACAGAGATGTCTTCATGAACCAAGAATGCTGAATCTTGGATCCTATGGTAAAGTTACAATAGCTCAACCAGAAGAGATCTGCTAGGGAGGCACAGGACTGGAAGCAAAGCATCCATGATAGAGTAGCCCAGCACACAGAGGGAAAGAAAGGACTCTCAGGAAATGGACCACAGAGGGAGATTATGGGTAGCAGTAGAAAGCAGACTATGGAGCCTCAGTTAGGATTCTTTTCCCCCAGGAGCATGGACCACCAGAGAAGGTGTGTAAGAACTCAAAGACCCTCACAGGGAGAGACAATCAGAATTGTGTTTTGAGGTGCACATCAGCAAAGAAGGCTGGTGAACAAGTTTAGGTGAGAATAAGCAGATTGGCAGATATTGACACGGGAGCCAAGAGACCAGTCACGACCCTACAAAGCAGGCAAGGGGTTTTGCACTTAAACTCAAGTTTAATGGGAAAGTTTTAATCTCTGATTTCCAGAGACTAGCTGGAAGAAAGCAAGAACTGGAGTCAGTTGGTAACTAAGCAACTATGATAATTCAGGTAGGGTTGGATGGTAGCTTAGCAAGGAACGGAGAAAGGGAAAGAAGAGAAGAGAAACAGTAAGAATGGAAAGAAAGAGGTAAGATTCAAGAGCCATTGTGCTGCAGGTAGGTTTTTGGCTGCATCACTTTGTGCTCCCAAAGAGTTGCACGCATGCACCAGCCCAAGAGCTATCTCAAATCCATGAATAGGAAACACACACACACACACACACACACACACACACACACACTCACCAATTAATTTTAAAATGCTTTGGCTAATTCAAAGGCTGGGCACTCCTAAACCTTCCCCTGGGCCCAGTTGGGGAAGTGGCCACTTACTGGAAGTCTCACATGGTTGGGTGGCTTCATCTCCTGCTGCTACTGAATCCCATTCCTTTTCTCCCAGTCCCGGCAATTCTCTCTGTATCCTACCCGTGAAACTCTAAGTGCCCCACCCCGTGCCCAACCACTAGCTGATGGCATTTTTATCGATAGATCAAAAACCAATTGGGGACAAGGATCCTCAGCTTCTGGCCAAACATTCAGAGCATTAGCACCAATCCCCAACACCACTGAAAACATTATGTGGTCTCAGATCTCCTGTATTTGGCTCCAGTATCTACATGCATGCAGGGCAGTGGGGAGCAAGCCAGCCGGATTATCTTGCTGGTATTCAAAAGACCTTTAAAGACATTGTCCTTGAATGGTGCCTTAGGCCCAGATGGCTGCTTTGAACTCATTTCCCGGACACGTTCAGAGGGAAGGATCCACTGCTATTATCCCCTCTAAAAGACTTATGGGTTATACTTTGTGGCTATGACACCATCAACAGAATCAGAGCAGAATCCAAACTACCCAGCCTAGCCCTGCATTCCATGTGAATGGTGGCTCTCTGTCATAACTGAGACCCCAGGAAGCCTTGAGATGTTTGTCGAATGAGCTACAGTTCTCAGAGGTGATAAAAAGAGTTCCTGGAGGTGAGATTTTTATTTCTGATTTTGAGAAGTTCCCAAGTCCCTTTCTGCATTCTAACACAAAACTGTATCTCTCCAGGAAACACACGTCGGAACAAAGCTGCTCAGTGAAGCCCAATCCTGTCCCGTTTCTCAAGAAATGGGGTGCATTCTCTAAGGAGGGGATTCTGACAGACTGGAGATTACTAGCTGGAGACAATTTTCTTCTTCAAGGGGCATTTGACAATGTCTCGTAAAGTGTTTGGTTATTACAGGATGAGGGTGCTTCAGGACACTAGTTGGTAGAAGCTGTTAGTACTGGGTGCTGATCTGTAGCATATAATCACAGGGCAGTCCTTTCTCCCTCAGACACACACACTCAAAGACACACACACACACACACACACACACACGATTACATAGCTTTGAATGACAGGGACATTGATGTTAAGAAACTGTGCTGTGCCTTGTTTTTTCTCGCCTTTGAAGTGGCATTTGTTATGTTGGATTAAGGACCCTGCCATTCTTGTCCTCAGAAAATATAAATGAGGAACAAAGAGATGTATGTTTGGACTGATGTGTCAGTGACTGAGTTAGCTGTTGAGTTAATAAAGGAAGTGAGCACAAATGTATGAATGAGTAATGACATCAGCAAATTAATGAAGGAAAGAGAGCTAAGGCATGCTTAATGTGCACTTGTTAAGGTTGTGACTAGAGCTTGTGATTGCGCTGAGTGTCGCGTTCCCAAAGAGATCCTTCATGATGCTCTCAACCCCACCAGCTTCCCAATCTCCCACCAAAACTTCCTTAAACCTACGGGCAGGGATTTTTGTCCCATTCCTTTAATTGCCTTCAGTGCCAGGGACAGTGCAGGACAAAGAAAATCCCAAGTCCTCATCTCATACCTGTTTATTAAACCAATGACCCGTCTTTACGCTTGAAGCAAGCTAATGAGGAATGCATGACGTTTGCTCTGAAATCTTTGAATCACAAAAGGAAGTGTAGGGCAATCTGCTCATGGACACGCAGTAAATGAAAGAGGAAGGAGTCCTACCGACACTCTGACCTCTCACACCGAGGCCCCTCTGATTCAATGAATATACACGGGCCAATGGTCTTGAAAACTCTATCAACTTCCTTTGACCTTCTGCAGAGAGCTAGCCTTAATGTGTCTCCCCACCTCCCAACTCCATTTCCTTTCCAGACGAAGCAATGATGGAATAAGGAAGGAAAAGAAAAGGAGCAAATTCCCCAGGCTAGCTCCCTCAGAGACAGGCTAGACTCAGGAATGTGTGCAAGGAGTGATGGGCTTTGGGTCTCTTTGTTTCAGCTTAGGAACTTCAATTGGTTGCTAAGAAACGGTACAAAAGGAAGCCCCATTAGAAGCCCTCGGAACCCACAGGCAGTTACATAATACCAGGCCCTTCCTTTATGGAAATTCAAATCGTACAAGTGCAAGCCCTGCCTGCACGTCTGTGCTGCATGTGATAAGGGGATTTTCTGTTTGGGGCCCCTGGGAAAGCCTGTTTGGTGGGGGGATGGGCTGTCGAGAAGAAACCACAGGGCTGAAGAGGGCTCTTCACTCAGTTCCACTTTCCACTTCCAAGGGACTTCAGTATTCATTAGCATGCAATGCAATCCCTACTCCACACAATAAGCAGATTTTACGCAGTCACCACCCTCGCTAATTAATTCAATGATCCTGTTGGGTTTTTTTTTCCCCAGTGTTCCTTACTGTAATTTCCAATCAGTAAGCAAGGAGAGGACTTAGTGTACGGCCTCAAATGGTGTGAAGACATGACCTCCTCTAAGCAGATTGGGTAAGCACCTTTTATTCGTGGGATATGTTCTGGTTTGCGCCCATCACACATAATTCCAACAAGGGGAGGATGGGGGAGACTGAGATAAACTAAGTAACTGGCAGGAAGCCCTGTGTACCTCTAAGCCAGCTTTGGTCAGAACCTCCTGATTTGGAAAAGAACACGATTCCTGATCATCTCAGAAGAGAAGGATTTGTGATCTTCTGTTCACTGTGACAAAGGGTGTGTAGCCAGGATAACTAACCTGCATGTCCATAAGCCATGGAGTTGCTCAGTGCCTACCATTCAAGAGGTCTGATTTCACGTGTATTGGTTGAGTGTACACTGTGTGTTACTCAAGGATGCCATGCTGAACCAGAGGGTCAACAGCCCCATCCCCCTGAAGTTTGCACAAAGCCAAGAGATCATAAACATGTAAATATCAGTTCATGACAAGGCCTATGAAGATACCAAACATACCCTTGGGAGGCTGAGAATAACAGGAGGAACCCACACCAGGACTACCCTGCTTTAAGCTTAGTGGTTGGCTCCCATGTTACAGAATCCCCCTTTCACTTTGTAATTGTTTCAAATTGAACAGTAAATTATGTCACCACCTTATAAATACAATAGCATGATCAGATGTATTAGATGAAGTAGGAGGAAATAATTCTGAAAGGGTTAAAGATGAAAATCAGTCCTGGAGTTAATCCAGGGATTAAAAGTCTTTGCCCTGTGAGTGTGGAGAAGCAAGTTTAAATGCTGGGAGTGCGGCACTTACAGGGAGTTGGGAGACACAGCAAGAAAAATCCCTGGAAGTTCACTAGCTAGCCAGCCTGGTGGGCACAGGGGGAAACAACAGACCAACCTCAAACATGGTGGCTGGTGAGGACAGACGCCTGAGGCTGTCTTCTGACCTCCATACACACCTTGTGGTAAGTCTATACCGAGAGAGAGAGAGAGAGAGAGAGAGAGAGAGAGAGAGAGAGAGAGAGATACAGAGTTAGCGAGACAGAGACAGGAAGTCATCAAAGGAGAATGCAGATGACAGGCATCTGGGGCTGAGAGAACACAGGTACCAAACCTGAACGTTGGGAGAGGAGTTTGTGTTATTGGGGAGACAGGGTGGCGGGAGTATGACAATCAGAAGGGGGAGTTTGAGGAGAGGCTGTCTACATGGATGAGGTCTGATCATGTGGGGGTCATAGACATGTAGGTAGAGAGCATAAGTCTAATTCCAAGGCTATCAGGGGTGACTGGAAACTTTTAGCATAGAGGGGACATGAGTCTAGTTTTTAAATGACTCTGACTGCTGCGCGGATAATGGATTTCAAAAGGCCAGGAGTCAGAGTAGATTATTAAGATGTTATTGTCATAGCCAAGGTCACAGAAGGAAGAGGATAAAATTGTGGTGGTCCTCAAAATGAAGAAAAACGGCGGGTGGACTCGGGTAGGTTTGTGAGCTGAGTTCATTGCAGTTAGCAGCAAGTGAGCAGTAAAGAACACGAGGGAAGGAAAAGGAATAAATAGTGGGGTAACCTAGGCTCCAAAAGCCACGGACAACACGGCTCTCACTTATGTGCATCTTAGTCTTGTGTGTATGTGTGTGTGTGTGTGTGTGTGTGTATGTGTGTTTGAGAGCGAGAGAGAGTCAGAGATAGTGAGACAGAGACATAAAGACAAAGACAGAGAGACAGAGACAGGAGTAGGGGGATTCTTGCAGGGAATGAACTCTAAGGGAGAGAGCTGGGGAGGGTCCAGGAATTCATATGATATGAAAGTAAACAGAAAAACTGGGAAGTTTAGTCAGGATGGAGGACAGGGAGATGAAGGAAACATCAGGCAGGGGAAGGCTAATCAAATACCACAGGAGACCTGGTAATTCCCATGTTAAAATGAAAAACAAATCTAGCTTTCCCTAGAGCAGGTTTCAAGACGCAGTGCTTGATTGAGTGAAGTCAAGATTCCCAGAAGACCCTGAAAGGTAGCCAGTAGTGATGTAACTGAGTCCCAGCGGCTCTTCTCCCAGTAAACGGAAAATCAATGAGCAGAACCAGCAAACTCAGGATCGGAGAAAGACACATTGCTTGCAGTGCATAAGGAGAGCACTGGCTAATGTGCAAAGAAGAGCTGTGCCTGAAGAAAGACCATTCCAGGACTTAGCAGGGAGAGGCATCTAGCTAAGCATGCTGGATTTTAGATGTGCATTTTTTGTGTATGCTCAGTTGAGGTCCTAGATTAAGCATTATAAAATAAATGTGGCTGATGTATTTCCAGTGTGCTCAATTCAAGGTCTTAGAACACACATTGCAAAGGGAAAGATGGCTTACCTGAAGACCTCTGGGCGTGCTCTGTTCTCCCGAATGAGCCAAGTTTACTGTAGTTTGCCTAAAAGAATGACCCAGTGACGTCAGCTGATTCCACTAAAGTTTCTCCAAACAGTTTTGGCTGAAACCATCAGAAAGAACAAATTTGAAGGTATATTAGGAGTGTTTTCAAAGGGTGTTGGCTTTCTCCTAAATAAAGAAGTTTGCAATGAAAGGTGCCTGCCTTCCTTAGTCGCTAATAGTGACAGTTTATAGAGAGGCTGTGAAGCAGCAAGCACAGCAGCAGAAACCTGAATCCTACTTCAACTCACACAGAAACCGAAAGGTCCAGAGGCCATTACTGTCTGCTTTGCACGTAGAGCAGAGATGATATAGCACGGGACTTGTGCGTATGTGATCAAGCTGTGAGGACATCAAGCAAAGGCGAACACAGCATCCAGGGGGCGCCGCAGAGCCCATGAGGATGCTTCCAGCCCTGCTTTCTTCAATCCAGGAGTTTTGCTTTGAAATGAAGGGTTAACGCTCACCATTGTTTAGGGCAATAGAATGTGTATGGTGGTTGTTTGGATGGGAACATAGCTATAACTTTACCTTCTTTTCATACTGAAGAAGAACTAAAGCCAAAATATTAAAGATGTAAAAGAACCTCAGAAACGAATAACTCTCAGAAATAAACAGCCTGTGGGGAAGACTCTGGGCTCCTTCCCAACGGCCTGTATTCACTGAACTAGGCAGAAAGCTTTTCTTTAAGAAATTTGAGCTCTTAAGTTGAGTAAACTTTTTCCCCAGTGAAATCCCAAGCTCTTTCCGGCTCTGAAGGAGACTGATTGTGGATCTCAGAAAAGCCTTCCAGGGCCCACTGTGGAAGGTAAGGATCCTGTGCCCTGGATCACCTGCCTCACCAGGATGGGACTGTGTGCCGCAAAGCCTTCCCTTCTCACCTCAGGCTGGCTTGGATCCAAACCACTCCTGACCAGCTTGGCCTTTGGTGACAGTGCTATCATTTCTCCCAGGGATGATGTTCTCCCCAGCCATCTGGCAGGTAATTAGTTTATTAGCAAAAATACAAGGAAGTTGGCCTCAGGGAAGAGAAGACAATATCCACTGTGGTCTCAGGAAGCAAGAAGCAATTAAATATTTAGTCTGAGACAAACCTCTTAGCAGTAGCATGGATCTGTATAGAGACTGTCTGATGACTCTGACAGGGAAAGCACGACAGTTGAGATGTGCCCAAACTGTGTAGGTTAAAGAGTAAAAAAAAAAAAAAAAAAAAAAAAAAAAAAAAAATTAAAGGCTCACTTTCGATGTTCTTATGTGGAATCAGCACCAATATCCCACTTGCACTTAGCCTAAAAGAGAGGGAGTCATGCAACCCAGTGCTTTCAGACCTTCCCGAAGCAACACTGCCTTTCTCTGAGTTCTTGTTCTCTGATTCATGTGTGTTATGTTTGTACATCTGTGTGTTCATCTGTCTGTACACACATGCACTGCTATGCACCGTCGGCCAGTGCCTGGTCTCTTTCTTGTTTATTCCCACTTTGTTTGTTGTTGTTTGTTTGTTTGTTTGAGACAGGGCCTCCCATTGATTCATCGTGACTGGCTGGCTGGCTAGCCGGGAGCCTCCCATTGATCCATCGTGACTGGCTGGCCGGCTAGCCCGGGAGCTGAGATCCTCCAGTCTTATGTCCTCAGTGCTGGAGTCATAGGTACAGCCTCTATAGCCTTCCCTCCATCCACGGTGGCTCTAGAGACAGGGACAAGCTCTGGCTGCGTCATCATGACTTCCATATCCATAAACAAGCGCTTACATATTGAAATGCATATAATTTTATATAAATTGCCTTTTTTTCATTCTCTGTTATAATGCTGTTAGGTCATTACATTAAGTTTTATGCACTTATGTGGGTATGGGAATTCATAATCTATACATTTCATTTAGGAGTAGTAAATGAGTGTCACAGCATATTAATTATAACAAGAAAGCAACCAGCTTGCTAGGATTGAGTACAATAAAAATACCATGAAATATTACTAAAGAATATTTCAAAGGAGAAGAAAAGTCACCTATTTCCAGTATTTCTCCCTGCATACATCCTTTGATTAATAGTTTCAATTACAGTTGACATTAGTATTTATTCCCATTTTGTGGATGCAGATGACAAGGCTTGGAAAAATTAAGCATCCGTGAAGAATTTGTGAGTTACTTACCTGGGTTTTCACTCTAACTTGTGCTGCAAACCAGGAGACTACAGAACCAAAGTCCATTTCCAAAGCAATTATTAGCTTTTGCTGAAGAAAAAAAATGACTCTTGGAGCAATAAGAATAATAAGGATTAAAATATTTGGAGAAAAGAGAAAGTAGAGAATAAGGAGAAACTATGTTTTATTTTTTTAAGGAAGCAGAAGAGGCAGGGCTAAGAGAAGTTCATGTGATAAAGATGGCCAAGGGGGAAGGAGAAGGAGGAGGAGGAGAAAGGAAGGAGAAGGAAGGGAGGGAGGGAAGGAGGGAGGGAGGGAGGGAGGGAAGGAGAAAGAGAGGGAGAGAGGGAGAGAGGGAGGGAGGGAGGAGGAGGAGGAGGAGGAAGAGGAGGAGGAGGAGGAGGAGGAGGAGGAAATGAAGTGAGGGGAAATCAAAAGAATAAGACGACCCACAATATGGCTTCTTCCCCATTTCTGTGCCCATAGGTAGATCATTCCTGTCTGCCTCTCATGAAAGGTGACAGAGAAGGTAAGTTTCTCCCTGAGCAATTACACACGCTGTAGTGCCGAGCACACGAAGTAGAATGAATTCTAGATGGTCTTAGGGCCTAAAGGAGAAAGGCTTTGTTCCTGGCTTGCCTGAAACCTAGCTGGACCCACTAGACACCTGAATACTCCCCCCTCCCTCCCTCCCTCTCTCTCTCTCCCTCCCTCTCTCTCTCTCCCTCCCTCTCTCTCTCTCTCTCTCTCTGTGTGTGTGTGTGTGTGTGTGTGTGTGTGTGCTCACAAATGTTTCGTGTGTGCCTGCACTCCCACACAGAGGTAATTTTGTATGAAGCCATGCATACCTATGACCAAGTGACCTGCAAGCTCAGGGTCCTTTCTTGCTGCTGCCAGACAGCCCTGGACAGATCAGGGAAATGTGGGAAGCATGTTATCATTGAGGTCCATTGAATTTTATTGGCAATTTTCTCCTTTGTTAGCAATTTCACATTGTATATTAGCATTTGTTTTCATATCATATTAGCATTCATCACAAAAGGCTAATCCCATTAGCACTTTCACATTGTATTAGAGAAAACAAACAGTCTCATGGTGCCAATGCCTTCCTGCAACAGGGTGGCCTTTCACTGCTGTTTTCCTGTTGACTCCGCAACAGCCCACCTTCTCTGTCTGCAGGGTTGCCTGCAGCTCACAGACACCCACTCCGCAGCTATCGGAGCCTCCAGAACTGGGGTTTGTCCTTCTAGACATTCTCAGCCATGCTGAGATGTTAATGTTTATTGCAAATGTCTGTGCTTTCTCTCATATGTAGAATCGAGATCAATCCATGGCAACAAAGGCGAAAGGCGCAGGTGTGTGCCATACCCAGTTTTGCACAATTTAAATCAATATGTGGGGGATCTTTTCAAGTGTTTTGTTATGGAAAAGTTTAAACATACACAGAATGAACATAACAGCCTAATTAAATTTCTGCAACCATTACTCTAACTCCAGCTCCACCAAGATTCCGCCCCTCCTGTTCCATTAGAATCCCTATTCCTTTCCTAACCAAGTACCATTATTTTTGAAGTAAATATACAAATACATGTGTGTGTTTGTGTTTGTGTGTGTGTGTGTGTGTGTGTGTGAAAACATTTCCTTTGTTCAGAGAATCTTGTTTGATACTATACTACCAGAATTTGATATAATAACTGGTCAAGTATACACTCAATCATTTATTATTTATTTTCAAAACTAGCATACAGAATATTTGGCTTCAGTTTATCATTTTAATATACTCATAGTAGGTTCCTTGTCCATATACATCTTTGGCATCTCTTCCCATGGTTTCTTCTGTGGGTCTCCTTCCTCCCCCCCAGACATGCCCACTTCTACTCTCGGGCATGAGGGAAAATGCACAGTGTTTGTCTTTCTGACTCTGGCTTAGTTTACTTACCGTAATGGTCTTCAGTTCCACCCATTTTCCAGGAAACAATGTAGTTTAATTCTTCAGCTAGATATAATTCCACTGTACATATGTACATTTCATTTAACCATCTAACTGTCATGGGTGTATAATCTGCTCTGGATGATTGTGAATATATGATAGGGGAACTACATGCTCTTTTTAAGTATTTTATTACACTGCTTATTTTGTGTGGGTCACACATGCCATGACATGCCTGTGGAGATCAGGGCATAAATGGAGTCAGTTTTTTGTTTTTGTTTTTGTTTTTGTTTTTTTCCTATCTTGTGGGACCCAAGGATAAAATTCAGATTGTCAGACTGGGCGGCAACTGTCCTCATCACCTGAGCCATTTTACTGGCCTAGACGGATACACTCTTAAAGAATGAAAGGGTTAATGAAGACAACAGGGAATTGATCCCTGTTGGACCCTTAATCCCAGCACTTGGGAGGCAGAGGCAGGGGGATTTCTGAGTTTGAGGCCACAGAGTGAGTTCCAGGACAGCCAGGGCTACACAGAGAAACCCTGTCTGGAAAACAAAAACCAAAAAAAAAAAAAAAAAAAAAGAAAAGAAAGAAAGAAAGAAAGAAAGAAAGAAAGAAAGAAAGAAAGAAAGAAAACTGCCAAGGATTTAAAAGACTTTTGTGATACAGCAAAGGCCATTCTAAAAAGAAAACTCGTTTATATGAAACATGTGTTTATATGAAAAACTCCATAAAAACTCAAATAAATAACCACCATGATAATTCAAGATTGTCCATATACCTGAATTGTTTCTAAACGAGTGTTTTCAATATTTTGCATTTCTTGTGGCCAGTAGAACGTACATATAAAGAGAAATTGCCTTTCAGTTTCAGAAACAGCGCGCCTGTCCCACTGCAGCTTCTGATCACACGGCAGCAAACCCGCCGCCCCCCACTCACTGCTTTGGCTCAGTAAGAACGGAGTCAGAAATTATCACAATTTCTGGTAATTGTCTCATTTACCACAGGCGAGCTATTAGGAAGCCAGCCTTCAGTCCTGAGGATGTCATCTACGAATCTTCACCGCTGGCTGTGCAGATGAAATGTGATCGGGAAGGAGGGTCTTTGGAAACTGTAAACCTCTCTACAGACACGCGGGCTATAATTCAAAGGTGTCTTGGCATCTCATGCCAGAGGAAGTATAAATAATGGGAGGATCTTAAATATTTAGTGTCAGCTTTCTTGCTATGCCTGTGGACACCATCTATTAGAAAGTAGATATCTAGAGATCCTTTTATGCATGCATAAAAAGATGCATAGTAATGAAAGAGAAACTAACTGTATCAAACTACAGTTACCATATTTTTCTTTTTTTGACATGAGGTTTCATTAGGTAGCCCAGGCTGGTCTTGAACTCTTGATCTTCTTGTGTTAGCTTCCCAGGTTCTGGGACAACATGCCTGTGTCACAAATGCCCTCCTTGTCATAATGTTTTCAACTATCGTTAAAGCATGAGGTTCTTTCCACTCGTGTTTCATTATGGAAACTTCCGAACACGTACAGTGATCAGGATGGCAGAGTGAAATCCGTGCACCCATCACCATTCTGCCCCTCTGGCTCCATTAAATCCCATACACTTTCCGTCTCTGCTCCGCTATTTTTGCAGTAAAACATACATGCTTTGGAAGCCATCATTCTAAACTAAGCTGAACAACTTGAGCAAATTGATGTAGTTCTTACTGGAGTTTGAATATGAGTTCTGCCCCAGAAAGCTCATCAATGAATGTTTGATCTTAGTGACACTGTTCTGGAAACTTTAGGAGATGGCACCTGGATGAAGGAATTAGGACACTGGAGCTATAGTTTTCAGGGTTCTATCTGACCCCTGGATCACTCCTCTCTCTTCTTGTCTACCATGAGACGGTGAAACTCCCCTGCCACTTACTCCCAACCCATGATGGTATATATCATGGGTTCAGAATCAGCTGAGGCAAGGACTGCCAGATGAAAGATCTGAAACCACAAGGTAAGTCTTCCTTCCCTTAATGGCTTCTCTCAGGTACCATGGTCCCGGGAATGAAATGCTAACACAGCCCCCTCGCCAGCTGCAGCCCTCAGGAGAGCAGGCCCCACTCCTTGCCTGGGCAGCACAGCAGAGATGGCCCTGGTAGCATGGGTGGAGGAAAGCAGGCTTCAAGGGCATAACTGATGGAGAGAATGGCCTTGCCCCTTGCCAGGGCAGTGCTGGAGAGCTGACCCTGGTGGTTGGGTGTGGAAGAGCTGTCCCTGCTGGTGTAAGCATGGGAGAGTTGGTGAGCTACCACTCAGGCCCAGATCCAGGGCTCTGAGTTGGCCCACCCCAACATCTATCCCATTTATGGACGGCTGGAGCACGTGAAGGGGCTGGTCCTGCAGAACCAGAGCTGCAGGCTCTCCATGACACAGAACAAGAGCAGGATTGCAAGGAGTCCCGGTGAGGATCCAGTGTTGATAGTGTTACGGAAGCCAGAGGCCTCTAACCAGACCAATAACTCACTGCAATGAGCAGTTGCAAGTAGAGCTGCTTGGGCAAGAGTATACTGTGGGCAGACACATCATGACACATGGCAACTTCCATGAGAGATGGCTTCTTTGTTGTTTTGTTTTGTTTTGTTTTGTTTTGTGGGGGAGGTTACAAGGGCAGAGGACAGATACAGAGGGACGAGGAGATGCGTGGCATTGGGGTGCATGATATGAAATTTACAAAAAAAAACCCAAAGTTTAATAAGAAAGAAAATGCTAATACAGGTCTGTTACATGTACCCATATAAAAATGGAAACTGTGGCCATCCCAGAAGGCCTTCCGCATACCTTCCTGCTAATAGAGCATCCTCATTAACTTACTAAGTAACAAGATATGGTGGCAATTATAAAAGAATTATAAAAAGCCACAGTGATTTTGAAAACATGATAAGCCTGGGTGCTATTTTGAGGTGTTTCAAGCAACTCCTACCGGAATTTAAGTTTCGTTAGCAGCTGATAACAAAGATCAAGTAGAGGCAGGTACAGGTGTTCCATGCTATTGCTGCAGGTTTTTAAGCACCGAACACTGCCAGGCACATTGTAAATACTCAGCTCTAGAAACTGCTGGTTCTGTGATCTTCATCTTAAAGGCCAAGGAAACAGAAAGTAAAGTAGTAACTCAAGGCTCTCAGGCCAACGAGCAGCTAAACCATAGCAGAAAGGTAAGAAAGAATAAATAGATACAGATTGTGAGTATGACTTGGTCACTTTGGAGTCCTGCGGTCACTGCTGAGGAGTTTAACTGTGCTCTCTATTTTCAACTGCCAAATCCAGAATTCATCACCCTCCTCAGGGAGACTGGGGCGACAGTCCTAAGGTTCAGTCAGTGAGTCAATCAGGAAAAGCTAACTCCAAACCCCAACCAGAAATGAACATAGAAGTCCTTATCTGTCTATAGCTGTCAAGTGGGACATGGAGAGGTCATGGTGTCTCTATCACTAGTGGCATCAAGTTCTTGGTGCCTCTGGCCCAACTAGAGCTGGGCACTGGGCAGTAGCAGAGGCTCACTATAGACTTGACTTGGACACTTTGGCTCAGTGTCCAGTGAGCCAAAGTAGAAGATGTTAATTACCTATTAGTAATTGAAAGAAGATCCTTAGACATGCTAGACTATAGCGCTGAGCTAGCTCCTTGGTTTTCTTTTTACTTTTTATTTTGAGAGATTGTCTTCCTAAGTTGCTTAGACAGACCTTGAATTCACTTTATACTCCAAGCTGGCCTTGAACTTGTGATCTTTATGCCTCAGCCTCCCTGAGGACTGGAAAGAACGGAAAGGAAAGAAAGGACAGGCAAGATCCTGCTCTTCCAGGATCTGCTCACCATAATCTTTTTATCCTATGTCTCACATGGTATGAGCAAGGACTCAAAGTCAAGGGTGAGAATCAGATTGTCTGAGACATGTGCACACAAGAGCTGGGCCCAGAGACAGATTCCTAGGCTCCACCCAAGACCAATGACCTAAAGTCTATGGTTTGTCATCTGAGCCCCTGCATTTTAACGAGCTTCCCCAGGTCACTGGGATGCATGCTCCTTTCTGAGATAGGCTCCCGTAAGAAACATGTAGAATGAATGGTTCAGGTATGCCTGAATTTCTCTCTGCCTTCCCAGTATCTATGACAGAGGATTACATTACCCAGTGAACTGTTCTAAGGTAGGTATTTGCTTCACTGATGGAGCCCTGGTGCAAAATCCTCAGTAGGATTTTGCCTGGCTTGAGCTTGCACAGGTCTTGAGCATGCCGTCCATGTGAGTCCATATTTTGTACAACTTCTGGGCTGTGCCCCAGACAACATTATTGCTGTCTAATCATCTACTGCCCCTGGGCTCTTACACTGTTCCTGATTCTTTTCTGCAATGATCCCTGAACCTTTGGTGGAGGGGATGTGATACAGATGTTCCATTTAAGTCTGAGCATTTTGTACTTTCTTACTCTCTGCACCTTGACCAATTGTGAGTCTCTATGTTAATCATCATCTACTTCAAACAGAGACATCTCTGATGACGGTTGAGAGCTGCATTGATCTGTGGGTATAATGCTAAGTCATTAAGAGTTGGTTTAATGCATGTTCTTTAACAGATAGAAATAGATTCTCTCTAAGACCACAGGTTGCAACATTCCAGTCAAGGGCACAATAAAATGGGAAAAGTCTTTACCAACTACACATCTGACAAGGGGTTAGTATCTAGATTACATAAAGAACTAAAAATTGTATAAAGAAGTAAAAGAAAGTAAATGACCCAGTTAAAAAATGGGGCATGAAACTAAACAGAGAGTTCTCAGAAGATAAAATGAAAATGTTGAAAGAACATTCTCAAAAAAAGAAAAAGAAAAAACTTTAGCCATCAGGAAAATGCAAATTAAAACTGCTTTGAGATTTCATCTGACCACAGTCAAAATGGCTAAAATAAAAAAAAAAATAAAAAATAAATAAAAAAAAAAAAGCTCAATGTGGGGGAGGGGAGCACTTACTCACTGCAGGTGGTGGGAGTGCCAGCTGATGCAGCCACTGTGGACATCAGTGTGGAGGAGTCTCAAAGGAGCTGAAAATAAATCTACGGCATGACACAGCTACACCTCTCTTGGGCATATACCCAAAGATTCTATATCCTACTACAGAGATACCTGCTCATGCATATTCATGCTGCTCTTCTCTCTTTGTCTCCATATTCTTGCCATAAAAGTTTGAGGTCTCCTCAAACAAAATTTGGGGTATGCTTCTCTGCTTCTTGAATTTGAACTTTCTTTGTCCAATTAGATGTGACCCAGGAGGACTTGAAACATACTTTTGTGATTAGCTAACTTCTCTGATGACTCAGCCATCACCAGGGGAACAGCTTCCTTTGTCTAGATGCTTCTTCCTGATGCTGGGAGTGATCATATAAGAATAGAGCTCCAGTCTGTCTGAGGGTGTAACTTACATGCCATTGGGATGTTGTACCATTTGTTATGCAGCCATAGCTAACTGATAGTAATGGTAGCAACGGTAATGGGTATATCTACCTCTCTCTACATAGTGTATGGGCTGATATACAGAGAAGATAGACAGTACAAGGGATGTGGAAACTGACGTGGAGAATCTAGGCTCTGACCCAGACTATATGGTTAAGGTATCTCATCTCTCCTAAGCTCCATTTATAAATGGAGAATAACAATCCCTTCCCACTTAGTCATGAAGAGTGAAAAAGATGATGACTATTAGGGGCTGAGAACAGAGTGTGCACTAAAAGCCGAGAAGGCACGGAGGATTTCCGTGAAAACACAAAGTTCATCTGCAAGTGAAGCCACAGCTTACAGCTCCGATGTGTGAGCAGTGCTGCGGTGCTGAGTCTAAGAAGAATGTGAGTTGTTCTCCCTGAGTCTGCCAAGGCCTGCGAGCATCCCAAGAGCGCCTTGCCAGGTATTAGATTCTGTCATGGGCTTCTCTTCTTTCCTTTAAACCTGTTGCCACACAAATGGAGGTCCTGTGCTGGTTACAGACTGGCAGAAAGAAGGAAGGGCGTACCCCACCCTCCTGTATTCTCCCTGGGAAATTATCCCCAGCCCTTGATACATTAAAATGGAAGAGCTGTAAATGCCAGTTGCCATGGCAACACTTTGCATGCCGCTCTATGATTGGTGGTGTGAGTTCACTTTCCTTTGGGTGTTGCAGCCTAATTAACTGTTATTTTTGTCAGTGTGGAGGAAGAACCCACACTTGGGGGTTCTGGCAGTGATTGCAGCCCCTGTGGACTGAGTTAATTTTCATAGACTACAAAGAGAAATGGCTGGACCCCAATAGTATTTATAGGCTCAGAAAAGTTGCCAATGTTTAAGTAAGAGTCAGAGAAAATGCTCGAGTACCCCCTAACTTCTCTCCCGCAGTTTCAGCGTCTCTAACAATTGCTGAAGTTGTTTGGGCTAGATGAGGGATGAAAGGCAGCTATGTTTGAAAACTCAGAGTCGGTGCCTCCTCCATCAGACACGTACACACTTGTGTGTGCTGGAATGTTCGGCCTCGCACTTCTTCCCCCACAAGCCAATACGGCACACTGGAAATAGTCAAGCTTAGCTAACGGGCATGCGCGGTCTGTCGGCTATGCTTCTCTAGCTCCTCACTCAACAGTGTCATCCTTTCGCCAGCCTGGTGGGCCAAGCCAATACCCTCAACACTTCCGGGAAAGGAAATTCCATGTTGCCACAAGCCTAAGAAGTAGGAAGCTGCCTCGCTGAGGCTCGACCAGTCTGTTTTCCTTTTGGACTCTGGGGTGCACTGACTGCACTCGGGATCTTAACTGAACTGTTTTACTCACATACCTTCGCAGTTCTTAAAACTTTTGCTTCTTGTCATGAGCTTTTGATGCACCAAAGGCTCCTCCTTTCCAGGAAAGGGAGGAACACATTTTTCATTAATAACAGGTGAGGTCCCTTTTAAACAACAAACTAAACTCTTTCTGAAGCTCTTGGGAAGAGTAAGAAGTGAACCATCAGATTGGGAGCCAGACGTATGGCTCAGTGGGCCAAGCGTTTGCTGTCCAAGCAGGAGGGCCTGGGTTCAGATCTCCAGCATCTAACAGCTGAGGGTGAGAAAGGAAGAAAGATTAGATTTGACTTCCAGATGTATTGAACTTGATCTCAAAACTCTCTCTTCAGAGGTCTAGTGAGCATTTGAAATTCATTTTCATGTCTTTGCTCCTTGAGTTGGGAGCTCATTAGCTGGGTTCAACCCCCAACCCCCATAATATATCAGAAGCTTGAAACTCTTTCCCATCAGCCTTTGTGCAGAGAGAGAAGTTAGACTCTACCTAGCAATGAAGTGGAAGATGTTTGCCACAGAGTAATCTACCCCGGTTGAGGGGCAGAAAGAATGCATGTTTTCCAGAATCCGCAAAGGCACAGAAGCCCTGACTTCACCGTCCCGTGCTCAGGGTCCATTCTACAAGCTATGGCATAGCCTCCCAATGCTTCTTCACATATGGACTGAAAGCCAGGTCCTCTGCAGAGTCTGTGGGAATGTGCAATCAATACAGTTCAATAAGAATCTGTGTGTAAAACCACGTGTTGGGGGAGGGAAGGTGTAAAACCACGTGTTGGGGGAGGGAAGGCGGGAGAGAAGGAGAGAGGGGAGATATTGAGTATCAGTGGGTTAGTGGATCAAGACCAATCTAGGACACGCACTGGAAAGAAAACTTTTGGTTCCCTCATGAAACAGGTCCCAGCTCTTGGCCAAGAAACCAACATTGAGCCTACCTTCACTGGGGTGTTATGACACCCATTAGAGTCATATTCTATAAAATAAATAAGACTGCTTGTGTCTCTGTCACTTCCATCATGGACATCTCAGATGCTTCATTGTACTCAGCTGTTGGTTCTGAACTGTAAGATGGTTTTGCAAGGTCAACACTGCATCCTCCTACGGTAAGCAAACAGCAGAGTATTTGTGCACTGCAACCTGGGACTCAGCCTTGGTCCTTGAAGATAAGGATTTTCTTGGATCCCGGCAACTTGAGTTTAGCCCTAAAAGAGAGCCCAATCACTGATTCTCATGCTAGACTTCACACCTGAGCTCCACACACCAATACTTTACATACACTCCCTGGATTCCTCATAGGGCAGATCTGGTGGTGTACTTGTTGCTCCCTCGGTATGAATCCCCTGCTACCATTCTTTACTTCTTTCAATTTACATGTACACAGACATGTAAATTGACCCAGCTTCAGAGGTGCTTCTTCTGTGTTGCCATCAACCTGAGGTCAGTGAGACATAGCCCAATTCTCAGTGCTTTTTACTGATTGAGGTCAAAGTTGAAGGTTGGCCATCAGGTACAATTTAACAGAAATGGGACCCAGGCCTTCTTAAAGAACCAGTAGTGGTCACGTGCTGTTCTGCCATGGCAAAGTACTAAAATATCCCCTTCCCTTGTCAGATAATCCAGTGTTGTCTCCCGGGGGCAACTAAGAACTCCAACTGAAGTAGAAGGGCTGGACTGCCTGATGTATCGTGACACCTATTCATTCATTTATATTGTATCTATCATCTTTGGCTTTTGCACTATAATGGCACAGTCATAAAAGCCTAGAATAGTCTCTATCAGGTTCTTTATGGAAAACGTGACTTCTTTCCACGTGTGTGATATGTGTGCATGTTTGAACAATGTGAGCACATTTGTGTGTACATGTGTTGGCCAGGTGTTGATGATGGGAATGTTCCTCAGTTGCTCTTCCACCTTCTTCATTGAAGCAGGATCTAGAAATCAAACCTGTCTAGTCTCCCCAATCTTCCCAACCAGCTTGCTAGGGGATCCCCTGCCTCTACCCTACAAGGATGGAATTGTAGGGAGATCACCATAACCTCTTGGCACTTACATGCATCCTGGAAACCAAAACTGCTGTGCTCTAGTGTGGCAAGTGTTTTAAGCACCGAGCCATTTCCCTTGGCCCAAGAAAATATCCCTTAACCCCCGTTCTAGGACATTGTTGCTCAAAGCATGGACCAGCCAAGGAACAGCAGTCCTCAACTCGGAGCTTGTTCAGAATGCAAATGGCAGACATCACCCTAGATGTGTTGAATGCAAATGTCTGTGCAGGGGTGTGTGCTCTGACAAGCTCTCTGGGTGGTGCTCACACGAACTAACATGTGAGAATGCAGGTCCAAAAAGTTTAACATTCATATTGCATGGAAACCTGTCAGTTTGAAGCACACATGATATCCCCAGTTTGTTCCCACCAAACAAGCCCAAATAAATCCAATCCCTGTCTTTAAAAATGGTGCTCATAGGTCTGACAACAGACTCATTGTCTATAAATGTTCCCCACTTATCTCTCCATCATCTTCATTGTGAGATTCTCAGAGGCGTCACTGCTCTGGCTCTGTTGCTATAATTCTCATCCACAAGGTGGTTTTTTTTTTTTTTTTTTTTTTTTTTTTTTTTTTTTTTTCAGAGCTAATACTGGTGCACTCTCCTGTCGTAAGCAAATAGCAGAGTGCTTGTGGACTGGAACCTTGGACTCAGACAGGCAGAATTTATACCCTAGACTGGTCCTATTAGAGGCCTGTGACCTTGGCCAAGTGCCTTAATCTCTTTCAGCCTGCGAAACGAGCAGAGTAATTATAGCATTCACCTCTTGGGGACATTATGAGAGTCAAATGATCTAATGCATTCATAACTCCCTTGATGGATGCTCAGACTGATATTATTAACCAGTGGCCCATCACAGACTCCTAGCCTGTTTAGAGCTTTGTCATGGCTAAGGAGGGAATGGAAGTGGTCACTTGACGTTGTATGCAAGGCTTAGTCTTGGGTTGAAGAGAAGGCTCAGTCAGTAGTTAGGAGTGCTTCATAGTCCTGTTGAAGACTTGAGTTTCCCTTCTAGCACCTGAGCTAGGGGGCTCACAACCACCGTAACTCCAGCTCCAGGGGATTCAACACCTTCATCTGGCTTCCGTAGGCGCACACACACACACACACACACACACACACACACAAATATATATATATATATACATATATATACACAAGCATATATATACACATATGTATATGTGTATATGTATATATGCATGTATATACATATACATATATGTGTATATACATATACATGCATATATATACACATATATGTATATATACATATATATATAATCATGTTTAAAAGACAGCCTACCATCACTCCATCATGAATGATGTCATCAATTCTGTATTTGTTCCCACCCTGGGCTTGAGATTTCGTAAACCATAACTTAGCCTATTCTCTTTTCCCAGTAGTCATTCAACATTTTCAGCTACCTGGTAGTTCAGTAATTATTAAGTGGCTGTTGTACATGAGGCACCGCCCTAGGGACCTGCCAGATGGACGTGAACACCAGCCTGTATTCTCAAGACTGTCTTAGTGTACAGCATGCCTACCAAAAATCACAAAGCAGAACTGTGGAAGAGAGAAGGAGGAGGATCTGGTGAAAGCCAGGGCAGAGTATGAACTGCTAGATCCTAGGGAGATTTCTGAAGAGCATCCCTGAGTCCTAGGAACCTGCAAAATAAATGGAAGACCACAGCTCTGTGTATTATAGATCTGAGAACCAGACCGAACTAAGTCATTCTGATTCTTCCCAAATCTCTACTTCTGTTCCCAAGCAAATATTTCCTGTCTTCTCTCATGGTATAAATATGAAGCCTATTATTCTCTGCAAAAAGAAACAAAACAAACAAACAACACAAAATAAACAGATCCAGACAACCACAGAGAGAAATCTCGAAATCAGGCAAAATAAATGTTTTAGTTTTTTAAATGTCTTTCTTAAGTATTTTGTCACAGTATTAGAAAGGTAACATACTTTTTAGCTTTGATTATAGGCTTCTCTTTTGTCTGTTGCACTAAGAACCCAGAGAAGAGGGGAAGCAGGGAGCCTTCTCCAGGGGACATTGTTGGTTTTGCCTCATCAACACCTCTCCTCTTTCTTCTGCTCACAGTCTTGTAACTGTCCTAGGAAGGATCATCATGTCTGTGCTTCTACCATAGCTTTGTTTACAGCTTCAGTAGAACCCACAGAATTTTCTTGCCAATCACATAACCAGCCCACCTCCAGCCTCAGCAGATTCTTCAGATAATCAGAGCAGAGACTCTTGACAGATGGCCTAAAGCCTTTTATCTGGAGAGGGTTGGGGTTTTAACTTCATTTGTTCCATAACATGGAGTCCACAAGGATGTGTGTCCCATATAGGTGCATTCTCTGGATCCAGTCAACACTGTTCCATGGGTGAGGTTACGGAACTCAGTAGTACAATTCTATGGAAGTTCCTTGACCAAAGTTGTACTTGGTGAAATTTTGCCAAGCATCTTTCAAAAGATATCCTTCCCCAACAAATCTGGTTAGCATCATTTCTTCTGCCTGTCATGGGCTAAAATACGTTAACCTCAGAGAAATAGTCACATGCCTGTGGTTTGTTGTGGTTTGAACATGCAATGTTCTTCCATGGGTTTGAAGGTTTGGTTCCTTGCTGTGATGCTAACTTGAGATGATGTGGAAACTCTGAAAGGTGAGGCCTGACAAAGGTAAGTAAGCCTTCTACACAGAGTGGTTATGTACAGGTCCTCAGGTCCCTTTTTTCTGATTCCTGTCTTCCATGAGGTGAAAACCTTCTTTGCTACATGTTCCTGCCATGATTTTCTGCTTTGGGCCAAGCAAAGTGTATTAAAGCTTTTGAAACCATGAGCCAAAAGGAATTCTTCTCTATTCTTGCTTCTGCCAGCCATGTAACCAAACTAACAAAAAAGTGTATTAACATATCATCAGGTGTAAAACTTTAATAAGATAAAGGACATATGTTGTCATAGCACCTGTACCTTCACAGGCAAACATTCACAGGCACATTGTAGATGGTCCTCAGCTTACAGTGCTTCTATTTACAGGTTTCCAGCTTTTGAAAATGTAAAACTGATACACAATCTATGGAAATACCCTTTAGAACTGGAATTCAGTCTTGGTTCCCTGTCAACAACTGTCTTCTAACCATGCAGTGCATTGCTAAGCAAGAATGCTTGCAAGGTTATGTGTGTTGCTTATTTGATTTATGATATTTTCAGGTTATAGGGACTTAGCAGGGCAAGCCCTCACCCTAAGTCAAAGGGTGTCTGTTATATGACTATTTGTAGGAAAACATAAATGCCTGCTCACAATAGGAAACAGAGGACAGAAGTAAGAAGACCACTAAAGTCCAGCTTGCTGAACCACTGTGATTTATTGGAGTTACTTACAGGAACATAGTTGAAGGATAACTTATAAGAGTAGAAATGACTCAAAAGCAGCAGCATCACCAAGTCCTACCCCAACATGAGTGACAGCTCATGAAAACTGGAGATGCGAAGCACATTGCACAACCTGCAGGCAAACCAGCAGGTTAAAGAATGCCCTTTCAGGTAGCTCAGTCTGTCTGAGGCTCTTCTGGGTACCTTGGCTGGTCTCTGTTTCTTCAGGGTGCCTCCTTCTATATCTGAGACTCTTTCCAGGTAGCTTAGCTTATCTAAGAGTATCTCTGGGCAGTCTTCTCAGCTTATGTAAGTTTGGGAAGAAAGGGACCTAGTATATCTGATCCGTTTCAGGGATTTCCTCAATCTTTTCTGTTGTTTATTTCCTGAGTTTATCTAGTTTCCCTACAGGCTTAGGTTTTTCAGTTGGCCTTGGAACATCATGTGTCATAAAGAACTTTCCTTCAAGATGCGGGGTGGGGAGGGCATATCTTGGAGTTAATAACAAGCGTGTGTTAGTTTACTTTTTCTTGCTGTGACCAGTGTCTGGCATAGACAACTTAAATGAGGAGGATCTATCTGTGATTCTGGTTTAACGAATCTGTTCATAGTTGCTTGGTCCCATACACTTAGCCAGAACATCACAGTAGTGGCAATGTGTGGAAGAAAGCTGTTTATTTCGTGGGTACCAGGAAGCAGAGGAAAGGGTGTTGAGATGGCAGAATCTCCATCTCTCCTTTCTATTTCACCTGCATTCCCGGCATATGGAGTGGGGCTGGCCACATTAAGCATGGACCCTCTCCACTCAATGAGAATTCATTGAAATGACCCGAGAGACCAAAGGCATGTATCACCAGTCTCCTTAGTGATTGTAAATCCAGTCAAGTTGACAATGAAGAGTAACAGTCATAAGGAATGAATGAGCATCTGTGTTAGCTGAAGTAAATAGAGTTGAGTCAGAGCCAGGAAGAAGTGGGACTTTCTCAGACCCACCAGCAATATAACTAAGACACAGATGCTTCTAATATGGTTGAAAGTTTAGGCCTTTTGCTTAGGCAGTCTCTCAGCTAGCTCATCTAACTTAACCTGACTGGCCTACGGTCCACCCTGTAGCTAGCTCCATATCTCTCTGCTCTGGTATGGTCCATGTCTGCTCCCTGCTCTCTCTCAGCTCTCCCATTTCTGTTTTCATCTTCCTGTGTCACTCCTCTACCCAGAAGTTCCGCCCTCCTACTTCCTGCTCTAGCTAGTTACCATCAGATCTTTACTACAACCAATCAGAAGCGAGACAACCTCTGATTCATTTCTAGACTGCCTTTAGGCATGTGAGAAAGGATGATTATTCACAAAATACAAAACCCAGAGATGGGCCATAGAAATGACAATACCAGAATCCTGCCAGCACTTAGCTCTCTGCCAGGACCAGATTAACAATAGAAAATCCAGAGATACACCTTCATACAATGTGAAGAAACATTATTCCAACGGGAGGTGAGGAAGAGGGAAAATGACGGGAGAGAAGAGAGAAGGGAGCATCAAGGTATAAGTGCTCAGGTTCTGTAAGAGCGTGTTCTCTGTGGGCTTTGGATGAATGCTCTGACTTAGTTAGGGCTCCTATTGCTGTGATGAAACACCATGACCAAAAGTGACTTGGAGAAGAAAGGGCTTATTTGGTTTACATATCCTGAATCTCAGTCCATTAGGGAAGCCAAGGCGGGACTAGGTGGAAACTTGGTACCAGGAGCAACTACAGAGGCCATGGAGGGGTGCTGCTAACTGGCTTGTTCCGCCCACTTTCTTATAAGACCATCAGCCTGGGTCAGGCACTACCTCCCACACCCATCACTAATTAAGAAAATGCTCTACAGGCTTGCCTACAGTCTAATCTTTTTTTTCTTTCGAGACGGGGGTTTCTCTGTTTAGCCCCGGCTGTCTTGGAACTCACTCTGTAGTCTAGGCTGGCCTCAAACTCAGAAATTCACCTCAGTCCAATCTTATGGAAGAATTCTCTCCATTCTTTCAGATGAGTCCATCTTGTGTCAAGTTGACATAAAGCTAGCCAGCTCAGGCTCATTACGTGGAGGAAATGGAAGGTCAGTTTATTCTAGCACTTGGAAGGAACATGGACCGGGGTGGGAACAGGGACGGTAGGTATCTAGAACTTTGAGAAGTGAGTCAGTCCTGGTTTTAGAGAAGCTACAGGTCCTGGATAGTAGCCACTCTGACTGTCTTATTTGATGGGTGGAAGTGACCAATTCCGGTTCACAGCCTAACAGTGTAGCTATCACTTTACTACACTATAAATTAACATTTCCATGCGAAACTGAACTTGAAATGCGACTCAAATCAATTCCACCACCCCCTCCTCAATCCTGCCTTGCCATGATTGCCCTCTGATTCTTATTGAACAGTCAGTGAACCCAACTGGCCTCCGCTCTGGTTTTGCTGTCAGCGGGGAAGAAAAGGAGGATTCTGTTCATCCTACAGTAATAACTCAATCCAGTAGTGTCATTTTCCCCACCAACTGGCTCTTTGTTTTTGCTATTGTTCTTTTAATCCTGGTCATTATAATTGGCTTCTTTTGTGAACTCAAGCACTGTTTGAAATGTCACCCCCTTTCATTTCTTTTCTGCTTTGAAGGAAACTTCTGTGCATAGCCACCAGTGGGAGGCGTGCTCCGTCCTCTGTCATTTTATGCTATGTTACACAGCAGTGTCAGGACTCTCAAAGATGCTTCTGCCTTTCAACTTCTTGTGATCTATTTGTGCAATACACATGTTAAATTAGAAATTCATTTGTCACTCCCAGATAATAATGTTCAAAATGGTGCTTCCTGCATGAATCATTATCTCCAGCTTAGAGTTGTTTTACTTATGAATATTCATGAGGCCAGAGATGGAAAAGAGATTTGTTCAACCTGTTTCCTGGAGGAGGCTCACATGGTTCAGTTCAATGTTTGGCCTTCTAGGGCCAAGCCCAGCATAGGCAGTGCCACACGCAGCTCATCCGGTCTTCTGAGAAACCCTGCTATCTCCGGAGAGCAGGTTCCAGTGTGTGTCTGTGTGCGCGAGTGCGTGTGGGTGCGGTGGGGGGGGGCTGAGTGGGGGGAGGGGTGGGGCGTGTTGGTATCCACATGCTCAGGAGAACACCCTGCTTGTCCACTCGTGGACTGCCGGGAACTCAACAGAAGGCACAGAAGCCACGGGGATGGAAGTGGCCTCACAGTATCCCGTTATACACCCCAGCTGGAGACTTGAGAAACCATGTGGAGAAGCCTGCTGGCTCTGCCGCTGGGAAGCAAGAATGGAAATTAGGAGTCTAAAGAGAGATGGATTTCAAAGAGAGACATATGTTGTGGGACTGGCTGCGGGAGAGGTGAGCACAAGGGGCTGTTACCAAATGAGCATCTGAATGTCAACCGAAGGAAAGGCAAGACCTTTAGCGGAACCTGAGCCACCTGGAATGCCAGAGCAGCTTGGCCACATCTGGATGATGTCATACCTACCTGTGCCTTTTAGCTTGCTATGGTTTGAGTTTCAAGTGTCGCCCACAGGCTCACGTTTTGAGCATTTGCTCTTCAGCTGGTGGCATTATTTTGGGAAGCTCTTGAACCATTAGGAGGTAGAGACTAGCTAGGAGGAGGAGGAGTCCTAATTTAGACTTTGTTGACAGGAAAAAGCATACTTCTAAGTCCACAAACAACTTAAGGCAAGCACTGGGGGGGAGGGGGTGTCTGAGCGTCAAATATGTTACAGACTATAAGACAGCAAAGATACAGCAAGAATTTCTACCTGGAGAAAGGAGAGAAATTTTGAAGGAAGAAGCCAAATGGTTCAAGAGAAAGCTAAAACCCAATAAAACCCAAGAGGCAGCTCCCTTACAGTGTATCCTTAAGCTGCTTTGAGATGGCCATGCTCAGGTAGCCATGGCTAAAGGGTGACCAGTGCAGCGTAAGATGTCTCATATAGTCACACAAGCCACACCCCACACAGCCCTACACTCCACCACAAAGCCACTGGTCAGGGTAGCAAATGTTTGGGCCTTAAGAATTGTATAGTCTCAAGCACAACTGTGACTTGGCTGCTCTAGTACAGAGAATATGCAAGCCCTTGGGGACAGCTCCTACTCCACCTTAGCTGCAGAATTAAGAGACAGAAAAGGCTCCGAATGCTCGGCTCACTGGCTCTGATGGCGATCATGATGGTATGGCCCAGGCATAGCCGTGCTGTTGAAAACACCCATGATGCCCTTCCCCCACCCCCATGCCTGCAGTCCCTGCGAAAATGGATAGGCCAGATGAAGCCTGACTTTCAACGAGGATATTGTGGGGTGGGGAGTTTCAAGGCCATAAGGGATGATTGGGAGGCAGCCCTCAGAAGAACGACCAGAGAGTATCGGGGCAGTCCCCCAGCCATCCCCTGTCAGACCCCTGCACTGGAAGAAGAGTAGGTGTGGAAACAGAGGTGATGTCTCACCTTGGAACACCTGATTTTCTTTCTGAGCAGGAGGAGGAGAGGAAAGAGTCCCAAAAAGAGGAGACAAATAACCCCGGGGACATTTGAATATGAAGAGGCATTTGCCAAAACTAGGTTAATATGAGAGAACCAATTTCTTGTGCACACCTGTCCCGGGCCCAGATGGGAATGAGGCCACAGATGGGACTACGGAGAAAGGCACTCCCAACCCTTGCTCCCAACCCCAGTCCATGGGGTAAGGCCATGCTGTGGATCCGAAGCATCTCCCAATGGCTTACAGAGCCAAGGTTTGGTCCCGGACTAGTGGTGCTGCTGGGAGGTGAAGGAACCCTAAGTCAGCCAGTAGGGCCAGGCTGGGAGATTTAGCTCAGTGGTGTGTTGGGATACTGGCCACGCCTCTTCACAGCACTAGGTGGGCAGCTTTGGTACCATGATCTCTCTTCCACAGTGTCTGGTTCCAGAGTGATGGGGCCAAGCATCCACAAGGAGAAGACTCTGCCACTGTGAGCCGGCGTGGACATTTCCTCCAGGAAGCCGACTCTCCTCGGGTTATTTTGTCAAAGCAACAACTAATACATCTAGTAAAAATTCTAAGTCCTCCACATATGGGATCCATCCAGACATCCATCCGTTCCACTGCAGGGCATCCCTGCTAGACAAGGTCAGGCAGTGCTGACCTAGGGCTGGACGGGCAAGGCTGTCTTTTCTGCAAATCTTAAACTGTGGTAAAATAAACTCAATTAAATTGATAATTTTTGCCATCTTTACATTTACAGTGATACTTTCATACACATTTATAATGTGTAACTATAACTGCTATCTACCTCCACAACAGTTTACATATACAGCTGAAGAAGTTCTTTACATAATTTTCTTACAGTGCACCAGAGTTCGGTTCCCAGCATCCACCCTGGGAGCTCACAACTGCCTCCAACTCCAGCTCTGGGAAATTTGATACTCTCCTGGGCTCTGCAGGTACCTATACACATGCTACCCCCATACGTACACATGCAGTTCAAAA
The DNA here is from genome assembly GCA_964023405.1 of Apodemus agrarius. Taxonomy (NCBI): domain Eukaryota; kingdom Metazoa; phylum Chordata; class Mammalia; order Rodentia; family Muridae; genus Apodemus; species Apodemus agrarius. The sequence goes on from OZ030005.1 coordinate 110,890,917, forward strand.
TAAAATGAAATCTTAAAAAATAAAAAACCCAAGGCTTCTAATTCTTTAGTCATTACTATACAGTATTGCCCTGCCCTTGGCCACAGCAACTACTATTTGTCTTCCGGTGTCTATGAACTGACTCTCCTCTTTACGTCACATAAATAGAATCATACAGTATATTTCCCTATTTGCCTATCTCATGCCACATAGCATGTCCCTAGGTTCATTCATGTCGTTACAGATGTTAGACTTTCCTCCCTCTTTAAGGCAAAGTATTCCATTGTATGGCTATATCAGAGTGTGGGTACCCGCTTGTCTGTCAGTGGACACTCGGTTGTTTCTAGGTTTCAGCTATTTTTAATATGCAGCATGATAACTACCAGAAGCAGGCTCATATTCTTTATGGTAACCTGATCTCTTGGGAACTAACCCAGTTCCAAAAGAACTATATTAATCCTTTCCAATGGCTACATTTAGGAAGGGGCACCGTTATGATCTTAACATAGTCAACTAGCCCGGACAATTTGTTCTCTCTCTCTCTCTCTCTCTCTCTCTCTCTCTCTCTCTCTCTCTCCTCTTTCTTTCTTTCTTTCTTTCTTTCTTTCTTTCTTTCTTTCTTTTTTCATTCTATGGCAATCTTTAGAGGGGCATTAGTCTAATTGAAGAAAGACAGACATTATGGTTATAAGAATCTAAGGTGAGGAAAAATACTCCAGGGTTCTGCAGGTTTTCCAGGAGTACAGCATGATTGCACGCCATCTGCTAGGGAGAAGCGAGAGGACATCAAGGCAGAGGAGCATTCTAAAAGGTGGCTCTACCACATCCCTGGCACCCAGCGTGTGGTCCGTGGGCCCTGAATTAGTCCACTCCCGTTACTGTAACAAAATGTGTGGATCTGCTTGCAAGGAAAGGTGACAGTTCCGGGAACACAGAGCATGACACCAGAATGCGCTCAGCTCTAGCAAGGACCTAATGAAAGATAGCGGATGGGAATGGAAGCCCAGGAAAGACCAACCACACAAGGACACAGGAACCACTTGCCTTCCACAGCAACCTGACCCCTCAGGACCTAACTGAGTTCCCAAGAGAACTAGTCCCCTCCAGTCAGGCCCATCACATCCCAGCATTGCCACTCTAGGGACATGTTGGGAAGCTTCCCACACTCTTAAGGGTCTCACTCACACTATCTCTTAGCCCCAAGAAGTCTGCACCATCAGCAGTTCCTGGAAGCATATCTGAAATGCAGAGAACTATGCTCTTCCTTGGGGATGCTGGATCGGAATCTGCGGTTTAACCAGACTGTTGAGCAGATTCTATGCTCATCAAAATTCAGAAAAGAATAACCAGCCTGGTACTGCACTCTAAAGCGAAGAGCCTGAGGGTTCTTGGGCTCCTAAACCTCCCATGGTGCAGAATCAGGCAGCTGAGATCCCACGGGACTGCACTTCTTGGGACCCCCAGGGGAGAAGCACCGTCACCACTTTCCAAGACATGCTCCAACTGGGAATTCCCAGGCCCTAACTGCAGAAATCAGATTTTCCTCTAATTCCCACCTTACAAAACACATAGGAAGCCAGAGAATAATGCAATGTCACTGTCAAAGAAAGGGCGAAAGGAGAAGGATGGTGGAGAAAGGGAGGGAGGAAGAGGGAAAGGAAGAGAATGGAACTTCTGAGGAAGTCTACCTGGATGAGTCAGAGGCTCCTCATTTCCTGACACCTCCTCCTGGATACGCATGCGCACATGCACCTACCTGTGTGCACACATGCACACACACATGCACACACACACATATATGCGCACACACATATATGCACACACACATGCATGCACACACACATGCATGCACAGCACACAGCATGCATATATATTGGAACTAATAAGAAATTTCACCAAAGTTTCAAGTCATTATCTGCTCCTGTATCTATTGCAGTATTATTCACAGTTGTTAAGACACTGAGCATACATGCACATATGGGCAGATGAAGGGATAAATATAAATAAAGTGTAATATGGGCTAACAAAGTAACTTAGTAACCTTAATAACTTAGTACCTTAATAACAGGTAAAAGCACTTGTCACCAAGTTTAAAACACTTGATCCTCAAGAACCCATGTAAGGGAAAAGAAAAAAAAATCAATTTTCACAAATTGTTCTTTGACTTCCATGTATGGGCAATAGCATGCCTCCCCTGAATTAGCCAAAATGTAAGTAAATTTTTGAATTTTAAAATGAAATATCTCCTACTATCAAGATACAAAATAACCAAATTTTGCAAGATAATGAGAATTTAGCCAGATACAGAGAGAGTGATTTAATCTCTCACTTGTGTGGATCCTGAAGAAAATGATTTCATAGAAGCTGAGATCAGAGCGGTGGTCAGCCCAGGCTAAGGTGGGGATCACGATGAGAGCAAAGAGGATAGGTGAAGGCTCTGGGGCCGTAAACACTATAGCGACACACAGGAGCAGGAGTTCTCATGTGCTCTTGCAGAGTTGCATGACTGTGCACACTAACAGCATATGGTGCATTTTGAAGCACCAGAAAGGATGTTGAATGTTCTCACCGTGAACTGGTAAGTAGTTGGAGAAATAGTTGCAGTTTGCGTCTCTATTGTGTGATAAAACACAGACCAAAAGTAACTTGGGGAGGGAAGGGTTTATTTCATCGTACAACTCCCAGGTCACAATCCATTACTAATGGAAGTCAGGGTAAGAATTCAAGGCAGAAACCTGGAGTCAGGAACTGAAGTAGAGACTGTAGAGGCACAGAACACTGCTTACTGGCTTGCTCCCCATGGCCTGCTCAGCTCCCTTTCGTACACAGCCCAGGACCACCCATTCAAAGCGGGCACCACCCACGGTGGGGTTTGCCGCTAATGTCAATCACACATCGAGAAAACAGCCATAAAGAGAGCTGACTTAGCAGTTAAGAGCCCTGGTTGCTCTTCCAGTGGTCTCAGGTTCAATTCCCAACATACATGTGTCAGCTTACAACCATCTGTAGCTCCAATTTCAGGGAATCTGTGTTTTTCAAAATTGTCATCACTCTGGCTACCAGCGACAGAGTTTGCCATGCGCCTGGCACTGTGCTGAATACGTGATTGTCTTTGTAACTTCATCCTCAGGACAAACCTATGGATAGGTCCAGAACCCAAGGCTTAGGGTGTTTTTGGAATCTGCTGTAAGTTGCAGCTATGACCACTGCATCCTGCATCCCATGATCCCCTCCCCCTCCCCCTCCCCCTCCCCTCCCCCTCCCCCAGTCATTCTCAGTGTAGCTCACTCCCGTTCCCACTGTAGCTCATGCCCTTGCCATAATTGTGCAGGAGGAGCTGCAACACATTACACAATGCATACAAACTAGAGTTTATTTTTACTTCCTGGTAAAATTGCTCCCAGCACTGATTTACTTAGCAAAATGTTGGGTTTTAAAACACACATTAAAAAAAAAGAAGAAAGTAAGAAAGAAAAATCAACTATCATCTCTTTGCTTTAGTTAAACCGATTGCCATTCTTTGCCTATAATTTTCAAATTCCCATTTTCCACTTCAAATTGACCATCTCCGTCCACACTGGGGAGACAGGGCCTCCTCCGTGGTTCCGGCGAGCCTCCTGCCCCACCTGCTCACAGTGGAAGCCGTGGGAACCTGATGGTTTAAGCTCTCCTGTTCCTTGCCATCAGTACCTATAGAACACACACACACACACACACACACACACACACACAAGCCCACAGAGACAGGGTGGGGCGGGGCGGGGGTGGGGAAGGGGTTGTTCTTTCCAGGGAGTATCAACTGGTGCAGTAAGAAAGTAGAGGCCAATATTTCTAAGCAAAGGTGGATTGAAGCTATCCTGACCTAGTGATTGGGTGGGTAACAGACTCACAGTGAGAAGGAGGCCCTTCTGGTGCACCCCACTGCTAAGTGCATACTTTATTAGGTTACCAAATAAGGAAATGGTATTGTCTCTTCTCTGGCAGTCTGTTGACAAGTTGCTGCAAAGCCCCACTAGTCCACTGTGAAGACCACTGAAGCAAATCCAGCATTTCTTTATCCAAGCTGGGTAGCCTTGGGAAAGTTAAACAACCTCTCTGTGCTTCACAGTCTCATCCATGAAACACTAATAAAGATCTTTGTGCAAAGAAGTTGCAAGTTCCTACCACGTCAAATGTTCCATGTAAGCACTTGTTACAAATGCGGGCCATATGAATGCATCACGGCGAAGGGTGGATGCCAAGAACAAGATGAAGGCTGCAAGAAGAGGGAGGCCATGAAGAGTATAAGAACCCCTTGAGCTCAGGCTGCAGGACATAACTCCTTCCTGCCCTTAGCATGTCCTCTGCTGATGACATATAGGCAATAAGAACATATATGCTATGATCCATCATAACATGAGCTTCCAGGGCTTATGTGTGCATGTATGTGGTTGGTACATATGTGTGTGATGCATGTATGTGTATAATATGTGTGTGCATAGGTAGATGTGTATGATGAGTACTTGCATGTATTTGCATGAGTATGTGGGGTGTGTCTTTCGTATTATACATATGTGTATATGTGTGCATATGTGTGCATTATATGTATGTGATGTGGATGTTTGTACATGTATGTTTGTGCATATATTTGTGTTTGTGCATATTGTGTTTGTGCTTATTTGTGTATGTACAAATATGTACATTTGTATACATATGTGACATGGATATGTGGGCATGTATGTGTGTGTACATATATGTGTGCATGTATATTTGTGCATACATGTGTGCATATGCTTATCTGTATATGTACAAATGTGTATGTTTGTATGCATGTATGTGATAAAGATGTATGAGCATGTATGTGTCTGCATGTGCATGTATGTGTACATGTATATATGTGGAGATATGTATGTATATGCAGATATGGATGTGTGTGGGCATGTGTGTATGTATATGTATGTACATAAGTGCATTGTGTGATGTGTATATGTGCATGTATTTGTGTGAGTATGTGTGTGTACATGCTGTGTGTGTCTGTGATATATGGTGTGTGTGTCTATTGCAGATATGTGTGGATGTGAGAAACTTCTGGGCATGATGTTGTACCCATGAACTCACAGCAGCAATGGCTACCTGCACAAGATCTGCACAAGGCAAGTCCCACCAATGCTCCATCACTGAGTGTGGAGTCTCGTGGACCCCACCTCTTGCTGAGAGTTACAGGCAGCTGAGGCAGGGGAGTTATGTTCCTTATTGGTGTAGCTACTGCTCAGTTTCCCTTGCTCAAGGAAGTAACCCTTGAGCATGCTCATGCAGGCAACCCTAGCTCTGCATGAACGAACAAATAAAAATAAAAAAGTAGCTGGGCGGTAGTGGTGCACACCTCTAATCCCAGCACTCTGGGAGGCAGAGGCAGGCAGATTTCTAAGTTCGAGGCTGGCTTGGTCTACAGAGTGAGTTCCAGGACAGCCAGGGCTATGCAGAGAAACCCTGTCTCGAAAAAAACCAAATCCAAAAACCACTAAAAATAAAAAAGACATGTAAGTAGCAGGAATAAGAAAAGGGTAAGGAGGATAATGGGTGGAACTAGAGAGATGGCTCGGTGCTTAGGAGTGCTGACTGCTTTTTCACAGGACCCAAGTTAGATTACCAGCACCCACACCATGGCTCGTAAACATCTAGAACTTCAGTTCTAGGGATCTGTCACCCTCGTCTGGCTTCCCTGGGCACCAAGCACAAACATATATCCAAATATACATGCAGGCAAAATACACATAAAATTTTAAAAGAGAGTATAATGGGGAGATATGATATGAAATTTTAATTTAAAAAACACAAATAATGCGCAATTGAATGGGGAGCTAAACATTGAAAGAGGGAGGAGGCTGGTAGGGACAGTGACAATCTCTGCCCGGGCGACTAGAAGAAGTCCCCTTGAACTGTAGACATAGGACACAGATCTGACAGAGAGGGGAGGAGGCATGTGGCATGCATGGAGGCCCTGGAGCAGGAACTTCCTGGAATGCTCTGGAAATACCAGGAAGGTTGTGTGGTGGATGCAAATGGGACTTCCTCAGTCAGGAAAGGTGGGAGTGAACCAGGAGCTCTGGGTGCACAAGTACGGGACTGAGGCTCGGGATGGGTGGGGCTGGCATCAGAGAAGTGGCACACACACATCTGTGCATATTCTTGTATTGTCACTGAGGTGGTGTTAGAGGGAGGTGGAGAGAGGTGTGGATGAGAACAGAATCTGAGAGCACCGGGGAATCCAATAGTGGGCAGTGGGGGGCGGGACCCCGCAGTAACAGAGCCATGCATAAGGGGCTAGGATAGGGCAGGGGGAATAGAGGGCTGGAAGGGACAACTTCACAGGAAAACTGCACTGCACTCTCCACACCTCAGGCTTCTGATCCCATCCAGTGTTCACAAGGAACTCCCGCAATGAGGCTGCCATCCTACTCCATCGCTGAAGGAAGAGTAGAGTCTGTGTCAGACTGAGCTGAGGATGTGGGTGTCTGCTTCTAACCATGCATGCTGCCTAGTTTCATATCAACCTGACACCAGCTAAGTTATCTGAGAGGAGGGAGCCTCCATTGAGAAGAAAGGCTGTAGGTAGGCCAGTGGGCATTTTCTTAATTAGTGATTGATGGAGGAAGACACAGCCCGTTGTGGGTGGAGCCACCAGGGTGAGCAAGCCACAAGAACACCCCGCGATGGCCCGTGCATGGCTCCTCCAGCATGGCTCCTGCCCCCCTCCAGCTTGAGCTGCTTGAGTTTCTTCCCTGGTTGCCGTCAGTGGTGAACGGGGATGAGGAAGGTGAGCCAAAGAAAGCCTTTCCTCCCCAAGCTGCCTTTGGTCATGGTATCTCATCACAGCAACCGGTAACACACCAGGCATTCAGCTGGCCAGCGTCTGTGACTGTGAAAGCTCCGGGTTCTTAAGGACAGCGCTTGCTCTACATGTTCTCAACATAAGCAAGAGACCTTTAGGGTTTAAAAACAAACAAAAGTATTCCAGACAAAACTTTGGAACCAATGCCTAACACAGCTCAGATGGGATGATCAAGAACTTGAGACTAGATGGACCATGGACCTAGGGGAAAACTCAATACTATGGTTCTGTTAAAAGAACATTGCAATAAAAAAAAAAAGTCCCCAAAGTTTCCCAAGGCTGACCTGGACTGGAGAATGAAGATGTCCCTGGAAGCTGTGAAATAGAAAGAACAAGAAGAAGAAAAGAAAGGGAGCAAGAGAAACAGGAAGAGGAAATGAAGGAGGGAGGGGAAGAGAAGCAGGAAGTAGAGCAGAAAGAGGAAGAGGTGGAGCAAAGGGAGAAGGAGGAAGAGGAAGGGGAAGAAGGGAGAAGAGGAAGAAAAAGAAAAAAGGAGAAGGAGGAAGAGGAAGGAAGAGGAGGAAGGGGAAGAAGGAGGAAGGGGAGGAAGAGGAAAGAGGAAGGGGAAGAAGGAAGAAGAAGGAGGAATAAGAAGGGGAAAAGGAGAAGGAAGGGAAAGGAGAAAAGGGAAGGAAGAGAGAGGGGAAGAAGAGCTGGGGACAATGGAAGACAGACAGGAGTAGAGGGGAGAGGCAAGAGAAAAAGGAGGAGGCTGGCACAGAGGATACAGCCGGCCAGGGCAGCTGCTGACGTTCTTGCTTTGCAGGAAGGGATCAATCCCTCAGAGCACCACCCCCTCCTTTTACTGAAGCTGCAAGTGGAAATTTAATTAAATGTGCAACTCAAATCAAAAGGGGGATGGAGGATGTGACACTTTTAAAAATATCACAGCGCTGGTCTTGGCAACTCCAAGGAAATGCCTGCCTGAGACTTCAGTCACCGGCACACTGGGTGATAGGCAGGGACACTCCCTCAGCAAGAAGGAGCTAGTCTGCAAGGCATGCTGTACCGTATAGAGTGGTGATAAAGCCACTTGCCCAGCCCTAACCTCCCAGAAGCTTCAGATACCTGCTCGCTGCCCAAACCAGCATCTGATGTCTTTTCCAACCCAGGAGATCCTGGTTCAGTGAATTCTCTTGATTTCCCATCTTGCACCTGTGTAGGATCCAACAGCTTTCTGTGCTTTCTGCCCTCTGCCCAAACTATCTCTTCAATCTGTTCCTGTCTCAACATCTCCCCTTGCCAGGCTCCTGCTTTGGCCTGCTGAGGCTGCCCTGTCCCTCTCCATCTGACAGCAGCCAGCATGAGCTTTCTAAAACACAGTGTGGACCTGAGTAGGTATCCTCTGGTTTCAGTGTGTTTGGTGGCTTCATGTGACTCTTAGGAAACACAGCCACCTCTTCCTGTGGCTCACGACGTGAGAGCTGACCTGGCTGTTAATTTCTCTCCTCATGTTGACTCTTTCCCTTGCTTCCTAGCCACACAGCCTCCTTCTAACCCTTCCCCATGGGGAAGTCAGTCCCCCACCTCTGAGCTTCGCCACTCTTCTTCCCTCCAGCTGAAACGCTTTTTCCAGCCTCCAGCCTCTCTCATGTTGCTTCTCAAGTTTGAGCTCTCTGCTCACATATAGACTTCCTTAGCAGGGCATTCTCTCGGGTCCCTATCTCAGATGTCCATAGCACTGTGGACAGGGTAGTGGGCTATCCTTTGCTGGGAGGGAGGCTGCTCCTGTGCATTTTGGGATGTTTCACAGAATCCTAGTTGCCTATAGCCCTTCTTTCCAAGGTTGGCCAACAAAATTATCTCTTGACATTGCCAAGAGTCTTCTGGGGTGAGAGTGTGGGTGAATCACTTTTCCATGAGAACAGTCCCCTATCTAAAGAGTCACTAAAAGCCACCCTTTAATCTGGAATTGGTGGCACCAATCTGCAATCCTAGCACTCAGGACACAGAGATAGGAGAATTATGAATTCTAGGCTATACTAGGCTACATATTGGGACACTGTCTCAACTACATAATAAAAACCAACCAAACAAACAAACAAAAACAGCTGCCCTTTCTCTCTAGCATTTTTGCTCCCTTCATACACACCAGAATTCTCTATGATTAAGTTTTATGTCAGTCTGTGATAATATATAGTAATCATGTAACCTCCATAAGCGTATGAATTGTGACTATCTGATTTTCAGTCTGTATACCTGGAACCTAAAGGTCCCTGGAGTGTGGAAGATTCCAAATAGAAAATGAATGGCAAAATCAAAGTGTGGTGTGGTTTGAGTGATAGTGTCCCTTCGGGCTCAATATTTGAAAAATGGATACCCAGTTGGTGTTGCTGTTTGGAGAGGTTCTGGAGCCTTTAGAGAAGTGGTTCTCTACCCTCCTAATGCTGTGACCCTTTACTACAGTTCCTCATGTTTGGGTGAGCCCCAACCATAAAACTATTTTTGTTGCTACCTTATAGCTGTAATTTTGCTACTGTTATGACTAGTAGTGTAAATATCTTTCTTTCCAAGGGCCTTAGATCACCCTGTGAAAGGGTCATTCCACCCCTCAAAGGAGTCAAGACCCACAGTTGAGAACTGCTACTTAGCAAGAGGAAGTAGGTCACTGGGGCAGGCCCTGAGGGCTTTAGCCTCACCCCACTTCCTGTTCTCTTTCTTTGCTTCCTGTTGTGAATAAAGATGTGATCAGCCAGCTTCCTGCTCCTGCCTCTACTCCACACCTTCCTGACTCCAACTCCTCCGGAACTGTAAGTCAGAATAAGCTCGGTCTTTCTCAACTGCTCTTGTCCAGGGTGCGTTATTACAGAAAAGTAACCAGACTAGTTTCTGTGAGACAAGATTTCTCAGAGAGCGATCCCTGTGCAGCTCATCACAAGGCTAGTGAGAGAGGTTGCACTCTTGTCCTCTCACTTCTCTGTGGGAAAGTGGGATGGCAGTAAAGCCATGAGTAAGTAAATGAGAGACCCAGGCGCCAACTCCCGATCTCCTTAAAAGCTGAACTCTGTGGCCCCCTCATAGTTGCATTAAAACCTCCCCCAGGGGGTCTTTCAGAGTGAGTGTTTGACTTGTTTCTAACTACTCTCCTTTCTTCTTTACCAACACACATGCCCAATCCTTCAGTCTCGGTCTCTATGCCTCACAAGGCTGCTCTAACTTCTTCCCACACTGCCATTCATGAAAGTCCTTGACAATTCACAGCTGCTATATCTACATCACTAGTTGCTAGTCACTCTTTACTATCAGTAGGTGGCGCCAGCATGCACTTTCCCAGTAGGTCTGGTCAGAGTCAGTGTTGAAAATACCCTTTTGAACCCAATTACCTAGGCTGTGCAATGCCAGGCATGTGACTCGATGATTTGTTTCTCTTTATAAGAATGTGACTGTGGGAGGAGCATGGGGAGATGTGGAAACACACACGTCAGCCCAGCGCAGATTTCCTGCCTTTACTTTTGCAACCCACCTCTCCCGCTTAACTCCCGTCGTCCCTCCTCCTTCAGAGCTATTATTTATCCTTCCAATGGCAGTCTCTCTCTCTCTCTCTCTCTCTCTCTCTCTCTCTCTCTCTCTCTCTCTCTCTCTCCTTCTCTAGTAGGGTTGTTGGCTCTTGCCCGGCTTCTCAGTCCTCCACACTAGGATTTAATATACTGTGCCCTTCAGTATCACACTGACATCGTTGATTGACACCCACCCCTTCCGCATCAGAGGAAGGCAGAATAAGGGATTTCTACATTTCTGGACCCAGCACGAAGCAAAGAGCCTAGCACATAATGCATGCTTAATTAATGCCCATCTTGTTTCCCCTTTTACAGTGTTTTGGGTGAGCAAACAGAGTGTATACCTCTGCTGTTCCTTGTTTTCATTCCTCCCCTTACCCACTGCTCTCCCTGTGTCCACTGCCCCTCTCCCCTCTTCCCCTGTGACTTTGATGTCACATGGATTCCATGACTCCATTACCCTCTCTTAACTCTCTTGTCTCTTAAGATCTCTCTTTCCCCATTGTCGATCCCCTTTGCAGTTTCATGATGCCTGTGTGTGTGTGTGTGTGTGTGTGTGTGTGTGTATGTGTGTGTGTACACCCAGGAATGGTGATTTAAAATATAACTTCTACACAAGAGAGAAATGCTTGTCTCTTCCTGAGTCTGGCTCCCATCACGTAAGATAATGATTTCCAGTTCCATTCATGTTCTTGAAAAATGCCTTTATTTGCCTTCCCATTGTGTGTGCACACTGTATTTTCTTTATCCATTCATCTGTTGAGGCTCATCTAAGCTAGTGAGGATGTGGGGTTAACAGAACCTTTATTCACTGCTGGTAGGAATGTAAACTTGTGTAACCATTATTGAAACCAGTGTGGAGACTTCTCAAATAATCAATAATAATCTACTGTCTGACACAGCTGCCTGACTCTTGGTGAGTATGCAAAGGAGTCTACGTCAGCAGACTGCAGGGCACTCGCATGCTCCTGCTTGCTGCTACACAGTTCCCAGTAGCTAGGGAAGAGAAGCAGCGCAAATGGCCCTTCTAGACATAGCGAGTTTGAAAATGCCTAGCGCTCTGCTAATATTAAGAGGTCCTGTTTATAACTCAGGCAGTTTTTAGCAGTTCATATTTCTTTTCTTGGTCCTGGTTTTCTGGACCTAAAAAAAATGAGGTTGTTATATATTCAACAAACATAGAACTAGAAGAATTGTGTAAGTTATCATTCATAGGCTTTCCACATTCTCAGTGAATGTCAATCTATTACCAAAACTGTCTACTAGTTAATTGTTTCATTTAAATAAATCTGTGCTTATTTTGATGACCAGGGACACTAAAATATTGATACTTGGGAATAACTGTAACATAAAGCACTATATAAAATGAGCTGATATTAATAAATATAGATATATATGCACATAAACTACTGTAATAAAACCAATTATTTCATACACTAACTAAAAAACGTTTAAGGAGTAATCAGTAATTGTATAAATTGCTAGGAAGGGGCCTGGAGAAGTTAGAGAAGACTTTCTGTGGTAAGTGACCGGATAGTCTCCTAAGATGACTGCCAGCAAAGCTTCTTTCCCTATCAAGAGGGTGAATTCCGATCTCCTTCCAGCAAAATCCAGTTGACCTTAGTCATCAGATGGAAACAGTGGAAGCGGCAAGCTGTGGAACAAAGCCCTGGGATTCCTGGAGTCGCTACTTTTAAGAAGCACTTGCCATGCTATGAAGATGTGTGTAGAGAGAAATCTTGTGTATTGTATGGATGTATCACTTGTCAATTAAAAAGCCTATGGCCTATGGGCTAGGCAGGAAATGGGAGGTGGACCATCTGGGATGAGAGAGAATTCTGGGATAGAGTCAGGCAGGAGATTCACCATGGAAGATTAAGGAGATAGACACATGGTGCCTAGCAGAGGTAACCGGCCACATGGCAGAAGGGCAAAATAAATGGGTTATTTTAGTTATGATCTACTCAGAGAAGAGCCTAGCTATATGACAAAGGCATGTGCAAATATGTTTTGAATCTGAGTCTTATTTCTGGGAGCCTGGGGCTCAGAGAACCAGACGTAACTTCAGTCAAAGTGTGGCTAGATTGGTGCGCGGTGAAACACCACAGGGAGAGGAAGAGAAAGAAAAAGAGTCCCAATTTCCTGGAAATCCTCATTTCTTCCTGGACTTCAGATCCCTACCCCAGACAGCAAGAAGATAGATGAGTGACACGTGTCAGCCAGTGCCATGAGGAGTAGGAAGACCACCCCGCTGAGCCCGGCCTCACTCCTGATCCACATGGGCCTGGAGAGGCTAACTTAAGTTTAGGGTGGGTCACAATGCTTGGGAGTTACTGGATATGCCTGACTGGAGAGACACTGCAGGGAAAAATTCCCCCAGGCATGGAAACCTCATGAATAAAGATTTGATCTTAATGGGGGTCTGAGACTCTTGCACAGTCGCTCACCCCGCCAACCCCCTGCTTGCCTAGCTCTGGGGACCCCAGCCTCCCCAGCTTCGCCCCCCCCTCAGGGTCCTCTCAATTCCCCCACTTTCACCTTTTAGTCTGAACCGTTGCCTCTTCGGGATGTTATGCCCACTCTCCAGCATATTGCAGTGCTGATATCGCTGGTTATTCTAGCAATCTTATTTGTCCATGTGATGACTACTTAACTTCTGGAGACACAGAAATGTCCTATAGAATGCCAGCTCACATGAAAGGGCTTACAGCCCCATGGGAAGAACAATGATGTCAGCCACCCAGATGCCCCAGGACTCCCAGGGACTAAACCATCAACCAAGGGCTACACATGGTTCCAGCCAAAAATGTAGCAGAGGAATGACTTGTTGGGCATCAGTGGGAGGAGTGGTCCCTGGTCAGGTGAAGGCTCAATAGATGCCCCCAACAAAGGGAAATTGAGGGGGGAGGTGGGAATGGGTCGGGTGGAGGGGCATATACTTGGAGGCAGGGGGTGGGAGGAAGGGTTGGGGGTTTTCAGGGAGGGGGGGGAACTGAGAAATGTTTTACCATTTTAAATGTAAATGAAGATTATATTCAGTTAAAAAAAAAAAAAGAATGCCAGCTCTAGAAAATCACCATTCCTAAAAGATAATAAGAAACCAAGAAGGAAGTTGGATGAGATATCAAAGCTTTGACGTCTGTCTTCTAAAATTAATCATCAATTACAAACAGAAAAAGTCAACATCAATAGTGATGTAGCCCACCAACATCTGTTCGTTTTGCCCCCAACATAATATTTTTATTAACTATTTGGGAATCTTACCTAATGCACACCAGTCACACTTCCCATTCTGCCCAGGCCCACCCTCCCCCCAAAAGACAAAAATGCACAAAGTCCAATTTGTGCTGTTCATGCACTCGTTGGAACATGATCAACCCCTTAACGTGGCCAGTCCCTTAACGAAAACTGAGTTCTTCTCCACCGCACTCCCACCAGAAGACACGAAGCGCAAAGAGCATTTTAATCACAATTGTAAAGGACTCTCTTCAACAGCTTCCTCTCTGGACCGTTTCTCTGTGAGGGACAGAGTGTCATAGAGGATGTCAATGTCTCTCATTCTCAATTGTGAGTCTGTGGTCATCAATACCAATGCGAAAGAAGCATCCTTGCTCACAGCACCTGTAGGCAGCATCGAACACAGACATCCCCACAGCCTCCAGAGACAGCACAGACCACAGACCTGAGCACAGACCTGAGCACAGTCTCGAGAGGCAGCTCCAACCACAGACGTCAACAGCCTCCTGCAGCAGCTCCGATCATGTGGACCATGGTCTCCGGTAGCAGCACAGACCATGGACACCAACATAAGGTTTCCTTCAGCAGCACAGACAGACCACGGACATCAACATGCCCTCCAGAGGCAACATGGACCACGGACATCAGCATGGCCTGTGGTGGCAGCATGGGCCACAAACGTCAGCATGGCTTCTGGAGGCAGCTCAGACGACAGACGCCAAACAAACCCGCCAGCCACAGCACGGGCCACCGAAGTCTGGTGAGAATGCTTCAACCAGAAAATGAACTGTTCTTCATCTCCGATGTCTTGTCGTTCAGAGTCTGGGTGATCTTGCTGCATTGCATTGGGCAGTGGGCTCAGGGGCAGACCCTGCCCAAGCTCCAAGCTGCTGTACACAACCCTGCCAGCCCTACTCAGCAATGGCGGGCTCCTTTGCTGCAGCCACATTTCTCTCTCCTCTCTCTCTCTCTCTCTCTCTCTCTCTCTTTCTCTCTCTCTCTCTCTCCTCTGTGTGTGTGTCTGTGTCTGCCTGCCTGTCTGTCTGTCTGTCTGTCTGTCTGTCTGTCTCTGTCTCTCCACTTCACATGTGCCGCTCCATGCCGCCATCTTTCCCATCTCTGTATTGCACATTCATTTAGTAAAATGTCATTGCAAACTGCTGTGTGTCACACAGTATATTATTTTGCCTAAACAGTTTTACATGCAAATACATATTGCAATAAGCCATTGGTCTGGTTCAAGGATTCTGAAACACCATAAACACTGGACTATCACTGAGCCTCATGTCAGATAGCCTATTGTTGCCCAGAGTCAGGGTAATCTGGGGTCTGGACGACAAATCCAGCAGCACCTTGGCCCTGTGCTTCCCTGACACCTGGGACCGGAAGGATCCCAGGAGAAGCCTACAGCATCACCCAGGCAATAAACCAGCAAAACAATGACGGCATACATCACCAGACGACATAAATAAACCAAATTTACAGCCTTTGTGTTGTTTCTTGTTTGTTTGGCTCATGATCATTCTGTTAAGCTCTGGCTAATCTGAACCCCACTATGTAGCTTGGCTGATCTGCGATTCATAATCCTCCTGCCTCAGCCTACTGAGTGTTGGTATCACAGGCATTTGCTACTAAGGCCAGCCACACATTCTTACCTTCATCAAAAACATGTTACTACCCTGAAAGACAGAAAGCAACTTTAAAAGTATCATTTCAAACCAAAGGATACAGCGGAGGCTAAATGTGACCCAGCCAGGGCCAAATCTTGGACTGAATTCTGAGCCTGGAATAAATAAAACTCTCAGAGACATTATAGGAATATCTGGACTTTGAAGGAATGACCTTAGATTTTATAACCTTGTTTCACAAATGTTGAATTTTATGATTTTGATTATTCTGCCACGCTTGTTTAAGAAATGGTTCTTGGCAAACACACTGGAGTGGTTCATGGTAAATGGGGTGTGATATCTGAAATGCTCACATCTAAAGAAAGCAACAGGTGTGTGCATATAAATCAAATGTAGAATAATTGGTGGATTTAGATGAGATTTTTTTTCAGTCTTGTACTAGGCTTATCGCTTGTCTATAAGCCTGAAACCACTTCAAGGTGAAGAGCTGAAGCAATGAAGTGTCAGGTCTTCGTCGGGCAAACATGAGGTGACATGCCTGTACATCGTGAGCAGGAGTCAGAATGTCGAATAATTGAGGTTCGTGTTCATGACAAGAAGGTTGCAGTCATGTGGAATGCCCTGTGGTGGCGTTTGCTCTAGCTCTTCTGATTGACCAGTCATGGCATGCAGCACACACCCCTATCAATGTGCACATCTGTAAACCTCTCAGTCTGGTTTCATTGCTATGAAGAAACATGACCCATGCAACTCTCATGAGGGAAAATGTTTAATTTGGGCCAGCTTACAGTTTCAGAGGTTTAATCCGTTATCATCATGGTGGGCAGCATGGCGGTGTCCAGGCAGACATGGTGATGGAGGAGTTGCTGAGATGTCTATGGCGGTGAGGAGGAGACTGGACTCCACAGTGGGAGGGGCTTGAGCGTAGGAGAGCTCAAAGCCCACCCTCATAGTGACACATTTCTTCCAACAAGGCCATACCTACTCCAGTAAAGTCACACCTACTCCAATAAGGCCACACCTCCTAATAGTGCCGCTCTCCATGGGCCAAGCATTCAAATACATGCATCTATGGGGGACCTTACCCATTCAAACCACCACGGTCTCCAAAGAGCCTGGCTTAGAATGAGTCATACGTCTCTGCTCTTCTTCATAGTGGGAAGTCAGAAATAATGCAAATGTCCACCAACAGTGAACAAGAAAAACAAATTGTGGCGTATCTGCCAAATGGATATGCACAGTGCAGCGAAGGAAAAGGAAGTCTTGCTACTAAAATAGAGAGCAACTTATGCTAAAATATTAAGCAAAAGAAATTAGACAAATATAGGGCATCCTGTCTGACTCCATTTATAGAAAGTTAAAAATTAGGTAAAATTAAGCTTCGGTGTTAGAAGCCAGGAGGGCGGGTAGCCCCCAGGGAATGGGGTGAATGGCGGGACAGGGCTGTGAGCCAGGCCTCGGAGTGCTGCTGCTGTGACTTTGTTGGTCCAGGTTCAATTCTCACATGGCTGTCTGCAAGCTCCTCAGGCTCTTTTTTGATTCATGCCCACGCTGATATTCTACATGGCGGTCATTCTTCCCTAATAGAGACGTGTTCACAGCATCCAAATATATGTACGAGCGGGGTTTTCTCCTGGATGGATTCACCTTGGGAGGGAGCAGCCCCCTCCCTCCTTTTTACATATAGGGAAATTAAGGCTGGAAAGCTGGCCAGCTCGTCAGGGGGTGGCTAAGCAGACCCTGCATTGTCTGCGGCTGTTTCACGGGACCTCCTAATGGAGAGCACTTTGGTGTAAAGGAGACCTTCCTGCCTTCTTCAAAAGACCCCGTGAATAAACCCAGGATGCTCGGAATTATGCAAATGAGCTTAAAAATCAGAGGCTCTGCTAATAGAGACGGAGAGAGGAATGCTCTGCCAAACCAAACTGCGATGCGATAATGAGGCTGATCTTAATGCCACTTCTCGATCCTTATTTGCAAAATTAAGATCTAAGAGGGAGAGAAGGAAATCCACCCCAACTATAAAAAGTAGGGTGGAAACCCATGAGATAAGATGGTTGGAGAAGCACTAACGACCCAATTAAAAAATGGAAGGCAGCTCAGAGCTGGCCCAATTACCACGCAACCTAAGCCCTGTAGATTCACTGCTGCGAGAAAAGGCAGAGAGGGAAATTAATGGTTTGATTTTTTTTTCTACCTGTGGCAGATAACTTTTTGAATTATTAATCTGTTTTCTTAGCTGCATGTTTGGATTTTTTTTTTCATCCCAAAGAGATCTTGTAGGTTTTTTTGTTTTGTTTTGTTTTGTTTTGTTTTGTTTTGTTTTGTTTTGTTTTGTTTTGTTTTTTTGGCCTGGAGCAGGCTTCTGAGTAAGAGAGGGATGGACTGTGTTTATCAACCTGGCTCTGGAGGGAGACCAAGAAGAAAGAAGCAGGAATCATCCAGGGATCTGAAGAGATAGTCTAAAAAGGAGAAACTCTGCTTTTGCTGATAATTTGGGAACATTAGATCCCAGAACAGGCTCTAAGGCACCCCTGTGAAGGAAGGGGCTCTACAGAACAATAGTTTCATTTCACTAAAGGGCCCTGAGCGCTGAGCTCAGGATGAAGGAAGATTTGCCTGCTTCCTGTCCCTGTGCTCTACAATAAAAAAAGTCCCATTGGAACATTCAACTAATAAGTGCTTAGCTAGTGTGGGTGTAAGAAAGTTCTTTGTTGATGGAGATTTAACTTCTTCCATTTATTAGTGCGTGTGCCTGTGTGTGTGTCACAGCACACATGTGAATGTCAGAGTCCAACGTGGAGAGGTTCTCTCTCTCCTTCCATCATGTGGGTTCCAGACATCCAATTCAGGTGCTCGGCTGAGTGGCAAGCACCTTGACTGTGGTGAATTGGTCCAGTGCTGCTGTGTATTCAAAAGCTAAATTCTGTGCCCCAAGATCTGTGAGCTCTAAGAAGAGGAAATCCTCGCATAGGCCATGTTTTGTTGTGTAAATCTTGCCTCCCCGGGCAGCCCCTCCTGGCAGCCCATCCCCCCACGTTATCCCTGATTGGTTAAGAAAGATGCCTGCAACAGCCTGGGGCAGAACAGAGGAGGTGGATCCTGGGCTTGGGGTCTCATGCAAAGAAGAGGAGGAGAGGGAAGATGGCGCCACGGGGTCGGCGGAGTGTGAGGGAATGGCCACAAGGGCCAGCCAGTTGCAGTAGGAGCCGCCCAGGCAGAGAACTTGACAAGAGATATCTTGGGGTTATTGACAGGGAAGAAGACAAAATAGCACAGAGGGTTGATATCTGCCCAAGCCTACTGCTTTATGGTGTTTTATAAATATGAAAATTATGTGTCTTTTATTTGGGAACTGTCTTAGGGTTCTCTAGAGTCACAGAACTTACAGAATGTCTATATTAAGGAAATTTATTGGAATGACTTACAGTCTGTGGTCCAACTAACCCAACAATGGGCACCTGTGAATGGGAAGTCCAAGAATCTAGTAGTTGCTCAGACCCACGAGGCTAGGTGTTTCGGCCGGTCTGCTGTATAAGCTGCAACCCTGAAGAAGTAGGCTCCAACAGATGTTCTAGCAAGTATGTGCAAACACTTCAAGAGGAGTAAGTCGTCCTTCTAATGTCCTTATGTGGTCCTCCAGCACAAGATGTGGCCCAGATTTAAAAGTGTGTACCACCACGCCTGGATCTGGAACTTGCTTTGTCCCAGGCTGACCTTGAACTCACTAATTGCCTCAGTCTCCTGGGATTAAAGGTGTATACTACCTTGCCTGGGCCTAAGATTTTCATGGTCTTATGCCTCAATACCTCCCTCCATGTCAAGATTCAGGTCTGAAACCTGTGTCTTCCAGTCTCAAGATCTGGATCACAGGTGTGCCCTCTGTTTCTGAATTGTAGTTCATTCCAGATGTAGTCAAGTTGACCACCAGAAATAGACACCACAGGAACTAAATTATCTAAGGTGCAGTAGAAACCCTCAAATAATACTTACCATAACATTGTCCGGAAGAGCCATCCCACAAGCTGATGGTGGAAATTTATTTAAACCAACTTAGTTGTTTGGAGACTTAAAGTTAAGTTGAAGTTGAAATAAGAGATAGAAAGAATGCTATTGATGGCTGCCGTGTGTGTGTGTGTGTGTGTGTGTGTGTGTGTGTGTGTGTAGGAGACCAAGAGAGGGACAGAGACAGTCAGAGACAGAGCGAGAGGGAGAGCAAGAGGGAGAGAGAGAGAGAGAGAGAGAGAGAGAGAGAGAGAGACGCAGGCCAAGGGTTTCTTGCGTCTTGCATGCTAGGCAAGTATTGCATCACTGAACTACATTCCCAGCCTGGGAATACTGGCATTTCTTTCATACCTAAAGCTGTATCTCTTACATTGAAAATGGGGTGGGGGCAGGGGTGGAATCATCCCATATGCACACCGAAATGCATTCAATGGAAGAAGCATCTTCTCCTTTGCTTTCCCTGTCGCCTGCTTAACAATTCCCCAAGCCCGTCTGCTGTGACAAGCAAGGCAGGGTTTGACTACAAATTCCTTTATCTTGACCTCGAGGTTGCTTTGCTCATCAATTTCTAAAGTTAATGTTTCTGTCGTGTGGGATTTTTAAAGATGACTCAACTTCTAACAAAACCAAATTAAATATCTGACCAAGAACATCTCCTTGTGAGTAAACATGGGATTGAGCCGTACATAGTGATTGCCAGTATCCTGACATGTTATAACCAGGTGTTTTCCAGCCAGAGCAGTTAAATTTACCTGGAACCCAGCTGCTCTTGCTGTCGGGGCAGATCGAGACCATTCACGTTGAGAACTGGGTAAATTATGTGGATCATCATGGAAGCCTGTAGCCATTAAGCCAGCCGTGCGGGCGCGACGGTAATTATGCATCATCAGCCATCATCAGCGCATGCGCAGATTGCCGCCCTCCCTCCAGCGGGAGAGGAGAGTCCGCCCAGCGAAGGTGAATGAAAAGCTTCTGTGTGGTAATCCATCAACATCTGAGTGCTGGGAAAACTACTTTTTTTTCCCCCAGAAACTCTCTCTCTGGGCTTGGAGAGCCTGGAACCTTCTGTGGAGGGTAATTTGACAACAGAGAAAATAACAGAGGTCTGAACACTAGGAGGGAGCGCCAAATCTGGATAGCAGGGGATTTGCCTTGAGTATGAAGAGGTTTGAGCTGACACATGCGAGCACCATTCACAAGTGAGCTGTGCCCAGAGCTATCCAAGGAGGGGAGCAGGAGGACTGACCAGTGCGGTCCCCTGAATAGCATGCCCAAGTTCCTCTAAAGTCCTTCTTCCGAAAGATAAATGAAGTCACAAGCCATCATTCCTATTTTCCTGGCTCTTGGAGTAAATTCCAGGACTCCAGAGCCGACCTTAACAATGCATGTAGTCCCTTATAAAAATGACTTCTTCTTCCTGTAGCCCTTCTCAATGCAAGCTTCAGGTATGGTATAGTAATTATAACAGAAACCAAGATATGTAGAACATCTCTTGCAGGGCAGAATGCTAAGTCCTTCACATGCAAAACTACATCAAACCCTGAAAACCACCAAGAGGTTAAGAATGTCCACCCTCATTCGGCAGGCAGGCATACTAAAGCAAGATCCCCAAATGCGGAAGTGACGGGTCCCAACACCACACAGATACTGGTGGGGGGGGGGGGATGTCTGTTCACAGAGCCAGAGCTCTTTGACAAACCATCATTCCCATGGCTCCGCACAAGCCTGTCTCCATCATGAGAATCAGGTCATTCTTGAAGGTCCTTGTTGGATTCACAAGGTGTCCTCAATTGTGTTGGATCCAAGTGGGAATCAAAATGTGACTCTGAATGGCCCATTCTATCCCCGTGACATAAATCAGATTATCTTGAGCAATGGGAAAATTTCAAATGAGCTTGGAGGCTAGTGGCTCACCCCAAATTCTAAAGATGCCATTTAGACAGCGGCTAATAGACATAGAGCTGTCTGCTGGGTTGAGAGACCATTGATACGAGATAAATAATGGCCGCGGTGTGAATGGAAGCGAGCGGTAAATCCTCACTTGCTTATTAAGGAAGGCATCCTTTGGACCTGCATCTATTATATATGTCTGCTTAGAGATGCATTATCAACATTTTTTTTTCTTTTTTTAGTATATGTCCTGCCGAAGCGAGCACAACATAATTTTTTTCCTTAAATACCATGCATGGGTTGCTGTTCCCTCCCGGTGCAGAAAAATTAAGTCATAGAGAGATGAATTAAGATTCTGTTTAGCTTCCTGATGTGGAAGAGAACACTCCCTGGCTGGAAGGGAACTTTGAGATCAACCAACTGTCTAGCTCTTTCCATCTGCACATGAGAAAACTTCTAGTTTTAGCCACACTAGGCTTTCAGGGAACTTGAAATTCAAACTCACTGGTGACGCTCAGACATGCTTAATTTCCTCCTAGCACGGGCAGCTCTAATCAATGCACGAGTCTTCTGCTCAGTGCCAGCAACTGAGCAGCCTTCCTGACGAACAGGGACACGGAATCCTAATCCATGCTGAGTCAAGCTTCAGGGCTTCACTGATGAGTCACTCCTGGGCTTGGGCCGTTACTACCTATACCGCCAAACAGTACTGATTAATTTTCACCCGCAGCCAGACCACAGATGGGCCGGGCTTTCACAGAGAGGTTCTGGGTTGTTTGGGGAAGAACATCTGGCTTGCGCATATTGACTGTATGTGAGCAGAATGCATGCGCTCCCGCATGGGATGGGATTCCAGACAGAATAGAAACCCCTTATGTCTGGTATGGAACTCACTGATATACCACGGCATCCAGCCAGAGAGGAGAAATGGCCGAGAGGATTGCATGGCTGAAGACCACTGGTAGATCCTCCTCAAAGTCTTGTGGTGCTGGGGAAGCAGATAGGGGCCCTTGAACTTCAAGGGGGGAAGTTGTGGTGAGAAACAGCACCCCACGCTGGGGTTTTGAGAGCATGGATGGAATCATGGAGAACACCAAGAGCTGCGGTAGAGCCATGGAGGGAGCACGGTGAGAGCAAAGGGGCACGGGACGGAGGATGCTTCTCCCAACACTTCACCCCAGGACCATTCCACCAGGGTAGCAAGAATCATGACAAAGAGAAACTCTAGTCAGCTGAGCAGTGTCCCCAGACCCTGCATTTAGAATACAAAGTGACTACCTTTCCTCTTATTCAGTTTCCCAGGGTGAGAAGCGGATGCTTGAGAGTGAAATTAAGTTCAGTTACAGAAAAATTGGGCTCTGTCTTCACCTATCTGAGCTTCGTGATTGGGACATTTTCTGCGGCACAAAATGAGCTTAATGCTGTGAACTGCTTACTGCTCGGTAGCTCTTGATGCTGCGCCTCCGCCGCTGTGGATCATTGAGTGCGAGCACCTGGAGGCAGACGCAGTAGCTTTGATTTTCTTATCTCTGTGGCTTTTGCAGAATTGTTCAGCATACATTTGTTGAAGAAGCGACTCAAAAACCTGACTTTACCTCAGTGTCACCGTTCGTGCCTTCGGGTGTCAAGGAGAATGTTTCCCGTATTCCAGATGACCAATGGCTTGTGAAAGACACCCCCTCCCCCCAAAAAACAAAACAAAACAAAACAAAACAAAACAAAACAAAAAAACAAAATAAACCCTTCTTGCTCTAGGTTGACTTTCTCGGGTTCTTCATTCCAGTGATGGGAAATCATTAATATACTGTGACCCATTCCTCGCCTTCCTGCCGCTCGTGTACACACACACACACACACACACACACACACACACACACACTTAAAATAAAAATAAAGTATTTTTTTAAAAGATTTTCTTTAAATGCAGGGTACAATGTTAGGAGAGGGTTGGGAGGTAGGTGGTAGGGAGTAGAAGAATAAATACGATTAAGATAGAGTCAAAGAAATTTTCAAAGATTACTGACAATATTATATTTTTAAATGTGTGCATTTTACGGTATGTAAGTTATACTTCAAATACACAATGACTCAAATTTTGGAAACTGAAGAAGTATGAGAAAGATATTTGAGTTACGAATTCAGGGTGATCGGAGTTAACCATCCTGGAGGTTTGGATGGTTTTACTGAACAGTGACAGGAAGGGCTGTGTAACAGTTTCTGCAGACTCAAACATTCTCTCCTATAGGGAAACTCTTTAAACAGGGAAGGAGACAACTCAAAGTTGCTTCATGAAGTCCCTGAAACCGTCCAGATTCTCTGGGTCTTGCCCTGCCAGAGTAAGGAATAAATAAAAGACTGTAGAGAGAACCTAGGCTAACCCAAGCTACAAAGACGACTTGAAAGTATCACTTGCAAGAAGCAGAAATCAGTCTAGCCACCTGGAAGAGACATAAACCAACTGAGTCCTTGGCAAGGATGCCGTCCAATATGTTCAGCTGCCTTTGTGCGGTGCAGCGTTCTCACGTTTCCAGCCTTTGTGAGCTGTCCCTCATGGTAGGGTGGGCTTTGGTGATACGTCATCATGGAGTCATCTCTGCTCATGTAAGCCACCCCTCACCCATACTCCTTGAGTAACCTCAATTAAACTTATTGATCCACTAAGATGGTCTTTAGCGGGACATCCCCTGTGGCCTGTCATGGGCCCCTCACTGATGTGAGTGGATGGATGTATTGCATCCCCCCCCCCCCAGGGGAAGTGTTGTCGCACAAGTCGGGAGGTGTCATTTTATGGCTCGAAATAGGAATAAGTCCTTTGTGGTGTTTGTCATTTCCCATCTCTGTGGCAAAATGGCAAAATGTGAGTGATCACTGCGCTCGGTTTCTGGTCCACAGTCAGGGAGTTGGGGGTGGAGCGTGTGGGAGGGAACAGCTGCTCCTCTCCTGGCAGCCATAGAGAAGGGGTCCGGGCCCCTTTAGACCCTCCCTAGACATGCCCCCCATTGTCCACTTTTTTCCAGGAAGTCCTGCCTACACGTTTACACATCCCCTAAGGTGGACCCAGCTAAGGACCGATTCTTTAGCACACAAACCTTCAGGAGACATTAGCGATCCAAATGATGTTACACCAGTGCTGGGGTGGGGCCAGCACCTGGTGGTGAAGTGTTTGGAAAGCCATGTGACAACTAGGGGCACTGTGAGGATTCAGGCTGCGCCTCGAGAATATCAGTGTGATGGAGGTTGTGGTCCAGGGGGACAACCTGGGAAGCAGCTCTGAGTCACCCAGAATGAGGCACACTGGTCCCTCCCCCACGGCCCTAGCTAAAGAAGCATGATCAATACTGAGATTCTCACAACACGCAGAGCTGGGTCTGCTTCGTTTTCTAAACGCTCCCTACATCCCAACACACTACGTGCATCTTCAGTTATGTGCCCCTAAGCGTCATGCGTGCACCCACCGAACTCTCCTTTCTGGCTCCCCATCTCACGTGTTTGATGCCTGCCAACAAGGAGAGAAGAAATCTAACTTCCCTGGCAACCAAAATCTTCAGCCTCCCAGCCAGCCTGAGCCATGTGCTTCTATGTAACCCTGGGGGGGGGGGAATCACCTTTCCACTCTGAGGCTGAGTAATTTACCTGTGAAATGACAGTAGGCATCCTCACTTCCTGTAGCTGGCTGGCTGGCTGCTGTAAGAGAATTCTAAGCTAAGTAAGAGAATTCATGTGGTGTAGAGAGCCCCGCGTGGATCAGCCACTCGGGTGACTCAACTCATTTTCCAGGGGTTTGCTCAGAGGCTGTGTACCCAGAGAGAAGATTAAGTCTGAAGACTGGTCCATTAGGGAGAAAGAGGGAAGCAGGCTCTGGGTCAGTTTCCTAGGGCGGGTGCTGCAAGGTGGAATTTACTCTGCACCAAAATATACATGTATCTTATTCCTAATGAGCACACAAGCGCATGCATACGCGCACACGTGCCCACACACACACAGAGGCACACACTTGCACACAGCATCACAAAATCAAGCTTTGAAGCTTGTTTCTCATTGACACCCAAATTTCCTTTTTGCTCACTGCCTGGTTTCTGCCCTAAACAGAAACATCAATCTTCCTTCCAAACTCCTGTGTCAGATGTCTTCAGATAACAAAGGGCAATCAAGAGGCCCACTAAGCAATCCAGAGTGATAAAACGCCCTAGACAGAGCAGTGAAACACGGCAGAGACCAGCCTGCCCTGAGCCTGCTTTGTATGTGACGCTGGTCCTCACGTGAGCGTTCTCAGCCTGTCTCTCCACCTGCAGATTCCGAGTTGGGAGAAATTCCCCACCCCAGCTTAGGCCCTATGTGATTTTTTTTCTACTTTATGAAGTCCTGGTTTGATGGCTGAGAAGCAGGCAAATGGTGACTTTGAAAGCCAAATTACACGATCCTCTCAATGCGCCGTGCCACACATCTTCTGAGGTGAAAATTCAGATTACAGGGAGGAAGCATGACCTCTCTTTTCCTCAAAGAATTCCCAGTCCAACTAGAGAGAAAGACGAGGCACCTGCAGATTAGAGTGCAGCCTACTGGTCTCACCAGATAGGCATAGCTCAGACCGATGGGGAGAGCATCTATAAGGGTGGAAATAAGAAGACTCCCCTGAGGACCACGTGATCCACTGTCCTAACACTTTCCTTATTTTAAACATACAGATAAATGATCAGAAAATGAAGATTACCCCAATTCCACCACTGAAGGATCCTACTATCTTTCTCACTCATCTTAAAGGAATCTAGGAAGAGTCCCCACCCTGTACCAGAAACTTGAAACTGTAATAGTAGTAACCCTAAAACATGTGTGTCCTATATGCATGGACCCAGGATAAAAATGTGATGGGTTAGGCACAATGGGATGATGATGATGATGATGATGATGATGATGATGATGATGATGATAATAATAATAATAATAATAATAATAATATAATTGCAGCCATACACTGATGTCATGGCAGTTATCCTGACAACCACAATGGTGAATGAGAGACTAATGGGCGGGTATACGCCGTGTGTGGAATCACTGACTACGTACGTCACATCCCTGAAGGAAGGGAACGGGAGCCATACTGCACAAGATTTCACCATACTGTAGAAAAAGAACAATTGGAAATAGATTAATTACCTGGTTCTGGAATTTTCTATTTTAATATCTTCAGAGGATGGTTGATCACAGATGGCCAAAATGATGAAAAGTACAAGTTCAAACAAAGGAGAGAACTCTGAAACGAACTGCACACATGCACAGGAATGCACATACATCGTATGTAGAGCTTTGCAACACATGTCATACGTACATCTGTCTGATGGACATGGAAGCATGACTTTTCTAGAAAGGCAGGTATTATTCTCTATCTGTTCGTTTCCACTTGATTTTATGACCATCCTTCTATCTTCATACTAGTCTACTGAATTATGTTTTATGAATTATATTTAATGACGAGTCTAGACACTTATACATAGTCTTCTTTGCTACTGCGTACAAGTTTGTGATGAAGGTGTTTGTAGCTCATGATTTGCACAATTGTCTTTTTAAGTTTTCCAATATGGATTGTTAAAAGTTGAATCATTGAATCAAAGTCACATGTTTGCTTTATTAATTCACTTATTCTTTACAGTTTCAGAATACACATGGGAGTGCACACACATACATGTACACACACACACACACACACACACACACACACACAGATCATTAAGTCACTTCGTCCCCATTGTTCCTTCTCATCCCTCTTTTTACCGAAACCCTTCTTCTCAAGACATCTCCTTCCAGTTTCCATGGTGTGTGTGTGTGTGTGTGTGTGTGTGTGTGTGTGTGTGTGTGTGTTGGGCATGCCCCACTGAATTTAATAAAGTTTGTTTGCATAAGCCTGGGCTGGGGGTTATTTACTGGACCACGGTCAACTTTTTAATGGCTAAACCCCTGACAAACATGGCCCCCTCTTCTCTCAGCCAACATTCACTGGCAGTGGCTATATCTCAGGGAGAGGTGTAGCTTCAAGAATCCCTCTCCCATGCCTTGTGAAAGTAGCTGCGATGCGATGTGTTCATGAGTGTAACAGCCATGTTGTGTCCAAGGGACATCATTCTGAGGCATACAACCTTATCCTCCAGGGGGTATGAAGAATCATAGAGATTACATTATTTTAATGTCTCCCTCTTCCTGTGTTCCGTGAGTCTCAGAGACAGTGTTCTATTGAAGGCTGAGTACCATTTCTTACTGTTACCAATTGGACTAGCTTTTAGGCTCTGAATTAACCAGCACCCCAGTTATAGCAAGCCTCTCTAACAAGGGCCAAGAGCAGCACTAGCCCATGATATAAAAGTGCGTGAGCACTGGGAGGTAGTTTAATGGCGTGTCTGTTTAGCAGAACAGTAGCTATAGGTCTCTCTCTAGGCTCATGACCTCCACTGCCCGCTTTTGTCCAGGTTACAGTAGCTGGGGTGTGTTCCCAGCAGACCTGCAATCCAATCAAAAAGCAACGGATGTTACTCACATAACAGTCGTGCCACTATTGCTCCAGGGAGTGTATTTTGCCTGGCTGTATCCTAACAGGGTTCACAACTAGGCAAGACTTGATGGCTGTTCTTCCCTGAGGGCTTACATAACATCCTCCAACATTAAGGAAGCTGGCCAGCATGGAGGAAGCTTCCAGCTGACTAACATCGGGATTGCTCTGCATTCTGCATCCAAAGTGTATGGTTGACACTTTTAGCAATAAGACCTTAATGTCAGGTTTTAGGAGACAACCAAGAGGAAGGACAGGAAACCATACTGTTTTGGGGGCCTCTAGGGCCCCAGACCAGTAACTCACAGAGAGGTATTTAACACCTGTGGCTTCAGTGAAGAGCTTCATTAGTCCGTGCAGGGTACCCCCATTCCAGCTCATTTTTTATATTGCATTTTAATATATTTATAAATTAGCAGATTTCCAATGGTTTTCTCATAGTCCTTAGTTTATATCACCTCTCCAAACATTCTTCCTCCAAAAGTCATCAATCTGTTGAAAGGCTTTTAAAAGACAGATTTTTCTCTGATTTTCTTTGCCCACATTTATATTTCAATTTACTCCACACTTTCTCCCCACTGAGATATATATATATATATATATATATATATACACATACATATATATACATATATATATGTATATATATATGTATGCATTCATTTCTGTGTATCAATTACATTTGCTTCATCTTTTCAAAATTGTCTCCGTTATTGTTCCTTTCCATATTAATTTGAAATAGCTCTTTGTATATTAAGGGTAGTCATGCTAGCTTATTATGTTTGTTGCAAGTATCTTCCTAGTATTCTATCTGCATAGGATTTTTAGGAGTTTGTCTATGTATGTATCAACACAGGTAGTGTTCATGTCCACTGGGGCACAGTGCATGTGTGTGTGCATGCATGTGCATGAGGTATGTGGATGAATGAGTTTGTGAGAAGTCAACCTTGAGTGTTGTTCCTCAGAAACTGACCTTGTATATTGAGATAGGGTTTCTCGCTGCCTGGGGCTCACCAGTTTGGATAGGCTGCCTGGCCAGCAGCATCCAAGTGTCTTCCTGAGTGAGTCTCCTCGGGCCGGCAAACAAAGCCTGTGCCACCACACCTGACCTTTGTTCGTGGGCTCAGGGATTGCACTGAGGTCTCAGGCTTGTACAGGCAACATTTCACCCATGGAATCATATTCCCAGCCAATTAAAACTTTCTCTCATGTGAGAACCAGCCCCTTCACTTTAAAATGTTTGCCTTGCTGGGCGGTGGTGGCGCCCGCCTGTAATCCCAGCACTTGGGAGGCAGAGGCAGGCGGATTTCTGAATTCGAGGCCAGCCTGGTCTACAGAGTGAGTTCCAGGACAGCCAGGACTATACAGAGAAACCCTGTCTTGAAAAAACAAATTCAAAAAAAAATGTTGGCCTTAAATTATACATAAAAACAAACAAACAAAAACCTTCCCTGTAACTAGATTTTTTTTTAATGTGGTCTCTTATCATTTATCTCAATACATTGTAGTTTGACTTTAACACTATTTGAGTACAAGGAAATAAATAAATACAGTTTAGTTTTATAAGCTGTATACTTTTATAATTTAAGCAGTTTTGAAAAATGGCTATCTTTGGGGCTCCTTTTTTTTAATTCTGATGAGCAGGGTTTTAAATTTCACTCATTTTAAAGTATTTCCGTAAACTTCGTATTAGTTTCTTTCTCCGCACTGTAATAAAACACCTGACAGAAGGAATTGAGGAGAGGAAAGGCTTATTTTGTCTCCTGGTTGCAGAGCTTTGTCGAATGGCAGGGCAGCCCTGGAGTGGCGAGGACTACTGAGGTAGAGGCACAGGCTGATCTGCTCACAGGGATCAAAGCAGGTGGCAGCGCGCATGGCTGGGTCCAGCAGGGCACCAAGGCCTGCCTCAGTGACCTTTGCCCCCAAGCCACGCCCCACCTCCAAACCGGTCCAGTGCTTCAAATGAGTGTTTAAAACACCAGTCGGTGATGGATGCCTCGTCACCCGCTATTAACTCTCAGCTGAAGCTCAGCGGACACACAGGAAACATCCTGAAGCGTGTGTGTGCTGTATGCGAGGGAGGTGTATTGTGCATGCTTGCATGCCGTAGCTCATGTACAGAGGTCGGACGACAGAGGTGGAGTCAGTTCTCTCCCGTGTGGTTCTCCTGCTGGTCTCACTGAGCCTGAGCTCCCCTGACTCAGCTAAGCTGACTGACCGACGCGCCCCAGGGATCCGCTTGTCTCTGCCTCTCCAGTCTTGGGATTACGGTCAAGGGTCACCATACCTGGATTTGACATGGGTGCTGGAGATATTAAGTCTGTTGCTAATATTTGCACCGTAATTTACTGTCTGACCCCTCTTCCAGCCTTTGCTGGGAGACCCAAATGCAGAGTTTCCCAAAATTTCCCGACTCTTTAAATCCCCCAAGTTTGTGGGGGATTATTGTTATAATAGCCTTTGAAAACCAACACAGAAACAAAATGAGGTGGGGAGAAAAGAGAACAGAGAGGGAGAGAAGAGGAGAGATAGGAGGGGAGGAAGAGGACAAGAAGTGGGGAAGGAGGAGGCGTGGGGGGCGCGGCAGGGGGGTCCTGTTAACAGTCCCCTTAGAGGGCCCTTGAAGTTACCAAGTGGCACTTCCTAAATTTTATACACATCTCGTTTCAACCACCAGTAGATATTTACACACCCAATTACATTTTTATTACAATGAGGGTAAGTAGGAGAGTAGTTGGGGTTAGGGTGTTTGTTTGTTTGTTTGTTTGTTTTTTAATAATACAAAGTAACTGCCCACCCCTTTAATCCCAGTATTCTGGAGGTAGAGACAGATGGATTTCTGAATTTGAGGGCAACCTGGTCTACAGTGTGAGTTCCAGGAGAGCCATGACTACAGAGAAACTCTGTCTCAAAAAATAAAATAAAATAAAATAAAATAAAATAAAATAAAATAAAATAAAATAAAATAAAATAAAATAAAACAAAACTAACTCTGAATCTCCTTTTGGCACCCTTTTGCCCCACTTTATTTCTGCAAGGGGTGTTTCAAGTTCAAACCTATAGCTCTGGTTGGCTGTGTTAAGAAACATTCACCTGTATGCTTAGCATCATGTCCTTCCTAAGGACAGCTGCATTTGTACTTTCTTTTCCTTTTGCAGGCAGAGTAGCATGTGCGCATGTGCGTGTGCATGTGTGTGTTCATGTGTGTGTGTGTTTGTGTGTGTGTGTGCTGGAGTCAAAGGGTTTTTTTGTTTGTTTGTTTGTTTTTTTAGACAGGGTTTCTCTGTGTAGCCCTGGCTGTCCTGGAACTCACTCTGTAGACCAGGCTTGCCTCGAACTCAGAGGCCTCCTCCTCCCAAGTGCTGGGATTAAAGGCGTGCGCCACCACCGCCCAGCTCAACCTCAGTTCTTATTATTCAGGAACTATCTGCTTTATATTTTGAGACAGGATCTCTATAGGACTCCTGGACTAGAGACCAACCACAGAACCACATAAAGGTGAGAGACCTGATTCCACAGGGCAGGTGTCTGACTTCTGTGCATGTGCTACAGCATGCAAGCACACCATCATTGCACACTGCACCTCTCTGTCACACACACGCTATGCACATAAACATGCATGCATACACTTGCCCTTGGCTGGCTAGTGAGCCCCGTTTCCGTTTACCCAGCACCAGGATTCCAAGCCTGCACTGCGTGGCCAGGCTTTATGTGCTGTTCTCATGCTTGCACAGCAAGTCCTTTGTCAAATGAGTCACCTCCCCAGCCCCACACTCTCACTCTTAAAAGATACTTCCCAGCTGTCCTTCTGAGTGCCCACTCAGTGTGTGTCTTCTCCGTAGTCTGTCCTATTTAAACTTCAAACACTGGACATTGCTGGACTTCTAGATAGTTTCCAAAACAACAAGAAAAACATGATATCATCATGGTTTTATCTAACATTACTTCAGTGGGAGTTCTTAATAGGAAATGCACCATCTTCTGCACCCCCATGCAGGTGTGCATGCTTAACACACATATATGAGTGTATAAATACATATATGATATACATATATATTTATATTTATATGCTGTTTGCATCTAATACTATGAGGTGTTATACTGATGAAGGATATTTGAGCCTTAATTAACCAAATCTGCTTCAGGTTCGTCAACAAACTCAGACCTGGAATAATTTAAAATGCACCAATCTAATAACATTGGAAAAGGGTTGACAACATCCTACCACGACACATATGCACAGCCAAGGCATGGGACCAACATGAATGGCATACATGTAATTATTAAAAACACTTGAGAAACCCAAATTCTAAAAACTGCCTGTCATTATTAGGCAAGTTGTGTTAATGCCCACATATGTAGCTTCTGGGGAAAAAAAACAAACTAGTGAATCCAGGAAGAAAAACAGAGCAGGCAAATACCTAGTGTGCCACATGTTCTCCTAAGGGGTAGCTAATGTTCTGTTTGGATTTAAACAATAATGCTGCTATTCATACTTAAAGTATTAAATGTCTCTTCTCCCATGTAATAAATTCCTCCTGACCTCTGGATTCCCATGGTGCTTGTGACTAGAGACTCTGAAGGTGAGGAGTGTGGCTTCACTTGATTCTGAGCATGCTGCTGTTGTCTGTGGATTTGATTGGTTTTGATACAGGCGCCTATGCATCTCAGGCTGGCCTCAACTCCTCTGTATCAACTTTGAACTTCTGATCCTGCTGACTCTATCTCCTGAGTGCTGGCATTACAAGCATGCGCCACCACACTCAGTTTTATGGAATTCTAGGAAATCGAACCAGGATCTTTGTGCGTGCTAGGCAAGCACTCAACTGCTGAGCCGTACCTTTGACCTTGTTGCTTCATTTAAGAAATAAACATGTGGGTCTTGGTGTGACTACAGCCTTGCAGCCCTTCCTGGGCTGAGCTCACTCTGCTACCCCTGAGTCTGAGTCTGAGTGTTTCTGACAGTTCCAGGAAGCCTTACGGTCACAGCAGGTGCTTACTCAGCCCAGCACCAATGCAGGTAGAAGAACCTCCTCCACCCACTACCTCCATCTCCCTCTTCTGGGAAATAGACTGGATTGTGTGCTCTGCTGAATTAGGCTTTGTATTTCATTGTGTCTGTTAAGGCCGTAGCGAACCAGATGCAGTTTTCTGCAGACATGACTTCCAAAGCTGTAAACACACTTATCAGGAAACTGCAGAACAGGAGGCAGCCGGCGACAGTCAAGGTCACTGACAGGTGACATGGCAAATAAAGGGAGATTAAAAGCCATGACTTGTCTGACATGGACCCATTTGATACTTACCAGGAGTAGGATATGGAACACTGCCACCTTGACAAGAAGTCATTGAATAGCACACAATTTCTTAGAAAGAGGATCTCTGTCATTTTTCTCTAGGAAAAAAGAAGAGAAACTAAATAAAACAAAGTGCGGGTAGCTGTCCGCCAATAGGCCTGCTGTTTGCACTGACCTTTATGGACCTTTATTAAGGATTTAACACCGCACAGGATTTCTGCTAAGCACTCACCCAAGTCTCGCCCCAGTCTTGTGTACCCTAGTTCTAATAATTAGGGGAGAGGAAACTGGGACTCTGGGGGTTTCTGGCAAATTTCCCAAGTGAGTCAGTCACAAGCCAGGACTGGGACTTTGTAATTGTGCCATAGTTTAGTCAGGCAACAGAGATTTACTGCGGAGAAGGCAGGAGGTCACCAGATGCGATCCAGATGGCACTGCCTGCTGGCAGTGTGGACAACTGGCAAAGAAAGTCCTACCTCTTTATTGGACACCGTACAGTCTGCAAGCCTACAAGTGCAAGCCACATAGAACTGCGGATCAGCCATGGGCAAGGGAGTGCATGGAGGAGCAGCGCAGCCACCGCTCCTCGATTCCGCATCTACGTGGCCTAAGGAAGAGTTTATAAGCCAAGCTGTCTTCTGTTTCACAAACTGTGTTATGTATGACAAGGAGCTTCACTGCCTGAGAAAGGCCATTTGGAAAGAATCTTCTGCTGTGCACTTGACAATTGTCTCTGAGTGTAGCTTTATAAACAGTTTGAAAATCAGACTTAAGCAACTGGGAACATTCACTGAAAACAAACCAAATTAAACTATAATTCTCTAGGCGCTAGAGATGTGGATCAGTCAGTGAAGGACTTGATGGGAAAACAATAGAGACAAGAGTTCAATGCCCAGCTTCTCTGTAAAACACACATGTGTAATCCCAGAGCTGGGGGCAGGGAAATGTGGGGCTCAGGCTCAAAACTAAGGTGGAAGAGGGGGACAGTCAACACCAAGTTCTGGCTTCTCTATACACACACACAGACAAGCACACACACACACACACACACACAAACACACACAGGCAAGTATATATACACAGTCACACACAGGCAAGCACATACACACACTCGCACACACAGGCAAGTACATGCACACACTCACACAGGCAAGCACATATACATACACACAGGCAAGTATATACACACTCACACACACAGGCAAGCACATGCACACACTCACACACACAGGCAAGCACATACACACATTCACACACACAGGCAAGTATATACATACACTCACACACACTGGCAAGCACACACATATGCAAAATGGGCAAACACACACACACACACACACACACACACACACACACCAACAGGCAAGCATTCACACACACACATACACAGATGAAGCACATATACACACACAGGCAAGTACATACACAGATTCACATGCCCACAGAGGCAAGGACTCACACACATACTCACATACATGCATACACAATAAAGATACACATGCACACACAAATGCATGCACATGCACATACACACAGGCAAGGGCATACAGACACTCACATACACACACTGGCAAGTATATACACACAGTCACACATAGGCAAGCAGATACTCACACTCACATACACAGACAAGTACATACACACACATTCAGAGACAGAGACAGACAGAGACAGAGAGAGAAGACACAAAGAAAGTGTGATGAGAGAGGGTTCGTATCCCAGCCTTGTGGTGAAGACAGTATGGCATTCCTAAGTCAGGGTCTCATTACTCTCTTAGCTGTGTGACCTGGACAAGTGTGATCTGCTCCAGAGAACTCAGTCTCCCGTTAGGAAACAGCCTTATACAAAACCGATTAGCTGTTTTTAAGACATCATAAAATGTGGAAGAATATGCTGAAGAAAGGACAAATGCGTCACAGTTATGATGGCTGAGAATGGCCCGTGGGCGGGACACTCGTGCATATTCTCTCGGGCCTGCCCTGGTTGTGTGTAGGGTGGGCACGGGGCCACCACAGGTTTGAGGAGCCTGTGATTTGGGGTAAGAGTCTAAGAGACACGAGATTCTGAATCATGAGCGCAGAAGAGAGAATCAGTTCTCAGACTGGTTATAGGGTGAGAGGATAATCTTTGGATATTTAATGATAAGTAAAATGTTATTAAAATTAATTCCATTTTAAAATCTGATTATCAGGAAATTCTAAATGATGTGTGGTTTGTACTATGTTTTTATTGAGCCAAGCTTATCTACTTCCTCGGGATTCTCAAACATTATTATTATCGTTGTTGCTGCTGCTGCTATTATTAAAATAGAGAGAGGCCATAAATATTGTTTTATAAGCCTGCTATTTCGTGAAATAATTTACTTTAAATATTTTTCACATATCAGAAGGCTGAAATCCTCGTCCATCATTTTGACACCTCCACAGCATAATATTGAATAAACGCGTCAGGATTTGGCCAGCCTGCAGCTGGACTCTTTAAGGGCTATTTACTTTGCTTTCTTTCTCTTCTTCTCCTCCCTCTTTCCCTTTGCCTTTTTAATTTCCTTTGCCGTTCTTTACGGGTACATAGACCATCGATCGTACTCCTGGAACCTCTGTGTTCTTGTTCTGTTACTCCTCTCAGATCCAGGTTCCTAAAATCCATGTTGGGTTCACAGAAACCAGTTACATCCCAGGCTCTTCGGAGCAGCAGCCTCGTGAAGCAGGAATGCTGTTAGGTGGAGCTGGCACAATGGTGCGATTTCTACCACTTCAGACAAACCTCCATGAGGTACTGAATGCGTAATCCTGGGACACACAGAAAGAACAGCTCCACACAGGCTCTGGAGGCAGACAGCCACATTCCAGTCCTAAGTCTCTGTCGTTTCTGACAGGTGACATCGGCCCTCTTTCCAAGTTCTCTGAGCCTCTGAGATGGGACAGCTAGCTAGTCACTGCCCTTCTAAGGTCACCCTAAATCTTAGATGAAGTGTCATATACAAAGTTTAGCCACGCCCCCAGCTCTTAGAAGTCCCTGGAAATGTAGTTATGCATACGTTTGAGACTTACTTTGATGTTCCAATCCAAATAAGTATCCACACACAAACAGAGATCTCTGCATTTCCCTCAGACCTTCCTCTCTCTCCACCACTTTTTCCTCCCTTAAATAGAGATCTATTTGCTAAAATAAATTGAAATGGGTAAAGAGTATAAGGCACGATTTATACTGGCTATATCTGCAATTACGAACTCTGAATTAAACATACCCCGTCATGAATAATGAAGCAGAAATAGGCCAAAGGAAAAATGAGATAAGATCTTCAAATCTATGTATTTTTAATTGCTTCATTATCCAAAATTTGCTATGAATAGCAGTGGATACAGTTTGCTGTTTAAAACACAAAAAGAAATTAAGAATTTTCAGCAAATCACAAAAGGCTATCAAAAATTAATTCTGTGTGCTCTGATCACTGCAAATGTAAGTGATTTTTGAGGCCCAGTGACATTAAAAAATGCCATTTATATGCTAATAGTAAATGAGTTGTATTTTTTTCCATTTTGATGCAAAATAAATTTTATTTTCATTTTAATGAACTGTAATGAATTAAAAGTATTTTCTTTTCATCGTTAGGTGAAAGTTTAGCACAGATAGAAGAAGGTTGGCAGCTGATGGGCAAGAGGTCTGAGAGAACTCGAAAATGAGAACTTCCCCTCAGCTGCACTGACCCGGACTTGATGGGTACATTCAGAGTCAAGTTAGACGCCTCAGGATTACAGAAATCCACAAAAGCTGAGTTTACCCAGGGGCTGCAAATTACCTATTAGTGCTATATTAGGAAAAGATATGTGTGAATATTGAATTAACTCCTCCACACCCCTGGAATATTCATGTTCTAAAAGACCACGGCCAGCTATGCAGCTCCTGGCACACACCCGCTCTCTGGGTACTGTCAGTGATAATGTTTACTCTTTCGTGGCGTCTCACTTAGAGCAGGAGCTTTACTAAATTCCACAACCGTTTGTTTTAGTTACTTTCCCCATCATTGAGACAAAAAACCCGGCACTCCAGCTTGCAGGAGGGAAACGTCTTCTGGCTCAACACTTCAAACAGGCCCGCCCATGAGCGCTTGGCTACCTGTACTCGGCCAGACCGTCCTGGCTGCTGGAGCCTTTGGGATAGGGATCCGCGCACGCGCAGCAGATAGGAGGCAGCTGGAGCCCAGCACAACCTTGAAAGGCAACCTTCAGTGACCCATTTTCCCCAGGAAGATTGCATCTCTCAAAGCTTCCGGAACCCCCAGACATAGTGCCACCAGCTGCACTGAAGCATCCCCTAAGCCTGTGAGGGACAGACAGCTCGGGTTACCATCCCAACATGGCAGCCCCAAGAAGTTGGTATTTGTTTGGTCCCCATTTTACAGATGAGAAACATAAAGCCCAGAGAGGATAAGCAATACCCCACGACTGCAACGTCTGGGGAGTTTCGATGGGTACCCACGTCACCTATGAGTTCAGGATCATGGCATTGATCGTACGTACAGTGCCACATTCTGTTAAGGAAGAGATAGAAGGAGGTGGATGTTTAATCCAATGTTGGATTTCAAATGGTGAGAGTCTAGAGGACCTCTGGCTGCCTCGGATGCCATCAACCAGCCTGACTGAAGCAGTGAAACCGCTTGGTTGATGGCAGGCTTATGCCCTGTCTGCATATACAGTGTAATTAGCTGGCCCATCAGATTTCAGAAGATGGAATGGGGGAGGCTTCTACATGTGCTGCATGTATGTGTCAGAGATTCGGGGACAAACACCCAGAGCGCTGATGGACCAAGAGGCCGTGCACTTTGACTCTGGGACAGATACGTCTCTCTGATGTGTGACTTCTTTGAAGCAAGAACCTCTGCCTCCCCATTCATTCCCATGCCCCGCCCCACTGTCCCTCATCCTCAGGTGTCTTCCAGGTTGTCTCTTCCTGCCTGGGTTGTTGATGTTAATTCTCTTTAGCCAGGGTCTTTTTAAAATGGGAGCCAGTGAGTAATGGAGCAGTAATTCACCCTTCGGATCTCGTGGACTCAAGGCCACGGGGCAGCTCCTATTAAGTGGAAAGGTCTGAATTATTATCCTATAATTCACCCCCTGGAAGTGTCTTAATTCAATTATACTATGTCCCCCTGAATGACTATTAAAAGAAATGGAAGGAAAAAGGTCCTGGATCTTTTCTTGTTACAATCCAAAGTAATTTCCAGGGCCAAGACTTCTTCCTTTAAAGTCATTAGGAAGAAAATTAAACAAGAAGATGAAAGGAAAGTCCTCTCTCAGTGCAACCTGGCACCACAGTCGGCCCGACATCAGCTGACAGAGCAGCGCCAGGAATTAGTGGAATATGTGTTGCTTCTTTTTGACCCTATCTTTTTTATTTCTACCTTGGTGGTGGTGGTGGTGTGTGTGTGTGTGTGTGTGTGTGTGTGTGTGTGTGTGTATTCATGTATGTGATGGAGAGAGAGACAGAGACAGAGACAGAGAGAGAGAGAGAGAGAGAATGTATGAGTGTTGTCCTTATGAGTTATAACTACTACAGATTTTGCTTACTCTCTGTATAATCAATGGCTATGGAGAACTTTGTATAATTAGTTTAGGTGGGCTGCTGTGCATGGTAGCTTATACCTATAATCACAATAGTTGGAAGAGAGACTCAGGAGGATCACAAATTCAAGGAAACACTAGGATATTGAGTGAGACCCTGTCTCAAACAAACACACAACACAAAATAAACAAGCAGAAGATCTGGGGAAGTTGCTCCATGGTAGAGCACTTACCCAACACGGACAAGGCTCCAGCTTCAATCCACAGCAGTTATTTTAACTGGAATTAAATATAATCCAAGTTGGGAAATCTCTCAGAGAACTTAGGGTTCCCTTGGGTCTTAGCTTGGATTCTCCTAAAAGCAGAGCCTGAGACAGGAATTCCAGGCTGCATCACTGATCTGCGAGGAGGATCGGATAAGAAGAAGGAGGCATGTGCTGCTGTGTTGAGATGTGGTCCCTGGGGTGCTGCTTCTGTGGGGTAGGGGAAGCTTTAGTAGGCACAGCCTTGGTAGATCAGAGGAGGCATGCCCTGGAAGAAGATATTGGGACCCTAGTCTCTGTCTCTGTCTCTGTGTGTGTCTCTCTCTCCCTCCCTCTCCTCTCTCCTTTCTCTCCCCTTCCCCTCCCTCTCTGTCTTCTCCCCTCCCCTCCCCTCCCCATCTCTACCTGTCCATCCCCACCTTCATCCCCTTCTTCTACAAGAAAACAAAATCACAATATTTTACCCTGTAGGACCTCACACATTAACAGTCACGTGACACAGATGGGCTGAAAGAGTAGATACTTTGGAGACAGGAAATTTGGTTGCCATGGGTGTGTTGTTTGTCCTGCAAAGCTTCATGTGTTGGAAGTTTGGTTCCCAGGGTGACCGCGTTAGGAAGTGTTTGGGGCTTTAAGAGGTGAGGCCTAGTGGGTGGGGGTCCTGGAAGGGATTGTAGCTCCCCTGTCTTTCTCACACTTCTTGGTCAAGGATGCTACCGCTCTGTCTGCATGTGTTCTGGTAATCTATGATGAGATTTCTACTGAGCTGATGTAGGTACTGTTGTGGCTTATCTGAAATTTCCCACACAAGCTCCTGTTCTGAATTCTTGTTCCCCTGGGGGCAGTATTATTTGGGAATGCAGTAGAGCCATTCGAAGGTGGGGCTTTGCTGGTAGAAGTGAGCCACTGGGGACAGGCCTATGAACATTGTAACCTAACCCTAAGTTCAAACCCTGGTCTCTCTCCTTCCTAACACACTATGATGTGAAGCCTTCTGTCCTAGGGTTTCTATTGCCATGAAGAGACACCATCACCACAGCAACTCTTATAAAGAAAATCATTTAAATTGGGGCCAGCTTACAGTTCAGAGGTTCAGTCCATTGTCATCATGACAGGGAGGAAGCATGGCAGCACACAGGTAGACAAGGTGCTGGACAGGTAACTGAGACTTCTATATCCAGATCTGCAGGCAGCAGGAAGAGAGAGTAACACTAAGCCTGGTTTGAGTATCCAAAACATCAAAGCCCACCCACAGTGACACACTTACTCCAACAAGGCCACACCTCCCTATAGTACCACTCCCTATGAGACTATGGGGGCCATTTTCATTCAGACCACCACCCTTCCACAACATAGTCTCCTGCCATGAACTGAACATGATGCCTTCCCTTCCATGACAGGAGATGTAGGAGGACCACAAATTCAAGGGAAGACTGGGCTGTATAGTAAGACCCTGTCTCAAACAACCACACAAAACAAACAAGCAAAAGGGCTGGGGGAAGTAGCTCTGTGCTAGTGCATGTATGTACCCAGCATAGACAAGGCTCCAGGTTCAAGCCACAGCAGGCAAGATAGATGATTTCTCCCTTACGTTGCTTCTGTTGGGTATTCCGCTCCGTGCCACAGAGTAACAAATAAAGATGCATGCCCTCAAAGTTTCAGAACTACCAGCTAACCAGTCTCCTACTATAATGCTGAACTATCCAGGGTTTTATAGGTCCATTTTTAGTTTTCTGTGCTAAATGAGTCTGTGCAGGAAGCAGATTCAGCCCAAGGATAGAGACCAGTGACTGACAACCCACAAACTATATCTAGGGACACAAATGGCTTTAAAGAAATGCATATTACAATGGATACATTTAGGGACAGGGGAGATGGCGTAGTTGGGAAAGAACCCATCACATAAGCATGGCGGTCTGAGCTCAGTCCCTAGCACTTACATGAAGATATGCACATATAATCCCGGGACGGGGGAGGTGGGGACAGGCAGACTTCCAAGGCCCCTGTCCAGCCAGCCTATCTGAGTGCTGAACTCCAGGTTGAATGAGAGAGCCCATCTCAAAAAGCAAGGCTGATGGTGGCTGAGAACAACGATCCAGGGTTGACCTATGACCTCCATATGCATTTGCACACATGCTCACCAAAGGGAAAAAGGAGCTATATTTACTTCAGAATCCAGATTTCTGGTTTGATTGAGTGCCAAAGGGTCTTGCTTCACTGACCCCTCTCCCTCCAGCATGCTGCAATCCTGGTCACACCTTCTGCAGGTGCCCTTGTACCTCGTGGTTCTCTCTGTCTCACCCCAGTAGCCAACACGTTCTACTGGCTTGTTTTGCCTCTTCTTATCTGTTGGGTTTTGTAAGCTTTGTGAGTTTATAATGCTATTCTAGTTCATCAGACCAAAGGCAGTTCTTCTAGAAGGACACAAGCAAAACAACAAAATCTAATTCAAATCTACTTATCTTCCCAACCACTTTAATGAGGGAGAGGCTGCTGAAATGTGGTTTCTATTATCAACTATGAATATATGAAGAGGATGGGTGTCTGTCAAAGCACTATTCCGTTTAGAACAGGACCCGGTGCTCCAATGTCAAGCATCAGAGGGCTGGAATAAGCACCTTTTGGGCTGAAGTGTGAAGCTCACACAGAGGGGAGGAAGGCACTGCACACTCACTAACAGCTTCTTCTGGTTTCTCTGTGTTTTGAGCCATAAGCAAGTGAGAAGATGCTGAAGGCCTTACGGTAAAGCATTGGTCTCTGCATTGGACTGCCGGGCCATTCATTCCCTCCTTGTCTCCGCCCTATCTTCTCCTCTGCCCCTCCCCCACTGGCTCCCCCCTTTTACAGTAGGTTCTTTTTACTCGATGCCACCTGTTGAGAAGGTCTTTCACCCGATATTTGCAGAGGTCACTCATCCCTGGCTGCAGGGCTTCCCTTACATGTACTTGCGGGCTTCTCCAGTTAAAACTTCTATTCTCTGCTCTTCAAAATCCGTCGTCACTACTAGTTTTATCTATTTCTCTTTATTGCTTATTTAACTGTCTTTATTAAGGTACTATTTGTCTTGATTTAGGGGATAACTTGCTTAGGGGAAAATTACTTGCCTAGAATATGGGAATTCTAAGTCTAATCCCCACCCCCAAAAATATTTCTCCTAATTTTCACATTTTGACACAGCCTCGGATTTTATACCTAACGTCAAAGCCTAGTGTCTTCTGCTGGACCAGACTGATGTGTGAGTTACTCCTCTCCCTTGTTACATCGCTCTAACCCCAGCGTGATCTGGGCTCTGTGAGGAACGTGGGCTTTAAAAATATCCTTTGCATGCGGAATCAGTCTGGCACAGCAATGCTGACAAGAGTTGAGTCAGCCTCCAAGTCAAATTTCTAAACTCATCCATGCAGTCATTTACACACACACACACACACACACACACACACACACCGATACTTCCTGCATGCCAGGCACAAGTAAGGGAGCTCCATCTCTCTTAGAACAGCAGCAGAAGCCCATCTCTCCAAGAAGAGGCTCCCGAGCCAGTTTAAACTGGATCTAGACAACATCTGGAAAGCCCATAACCAAACAGCACAGACTTAAGCAATACAAACTTCATTTCCACACAGTTCTAGAGACAAGAAATCCAAATAAAAGTGTTTGTGATGTCAATTTCTTCTGGGGTCTCTCTCCTAGGCGGAGTGGTAGCATCTCTCCAGCCATGTTCTTCTCTGATATTTCACCTACATATACACACATTCAAAGTGTCTTACTTCTCAAAAGGACGTTGGTCACCCTGGATTAACATCACCTATAAAAACTTCATCCTGACTTTAAAATCTCCTAAAGGCTGTCTCTAAATGCAGCCGTATTCTGACATGTTGACTGTTAAGACTTCCACATGTGTCTGTCCAGCTCCTAACATCTGGGCTGGGTGGCACAGAGATTTTTCCCCAGCTAGCACGCACGCTGTGGCTGAGCTGCATGCAAGTCCACATGCAATCTCAATAAAGCCAGAAGATTCCTATCAAACTGAAGGTGACACCTGCCACGTTGGCTGACATTTACTCTTCAGTAGGCACAGAGTTTTCTAATATGTGCATGTCACTCTTCTAGGCTTCGTGGCAAGAAGTAAAATAGCTAGTTCCAAACCCATTTCATTACTATTGAGATGGGTACTCTGAAGAAGAGGTAAGGAGTAACACTTGGGGGCAGCTGACAGCAACTAGACTTAGAAATGAGTGGGCCTTCCCTGAAGAGGTGACATTTGAGCCTCATAAATAACTATCAGTGAGACAAGTTACAGCAGACAGGGGATCCAGGCAGAGAGAAGGCCCTGACGTGATAAGGAGCAATGAACAAAAGCAGGCTAGTGGAGTGGAGCTGGACTGCAGGGTGCAAGCTGAGAATGAGGGAGACTGAGACAGAAGAGGAGACAAAAATCACGTCAGTCTGTAAGGTTTACATCCAGACTATAGCCAGGTAGAGAAGGGAACCCATCTCTCCACCTACAGCATGGGCAGTAGCAACCAAAGCTGAACTGTGATCATGATCTTTTGTTATCCCCTGCCTTCTCTGTCAAAATGGCTTTTCTTTGTCCAATAATCAGCAGGCCAGGTTAGCTCATACAAGAACTCACAAAAGACCCCTCCATTCCTCGATAGGAAATACAATTGACAATGGAACTTTTGATGCCTTTCCTCAAAATCCGCCCATTGTGTGTGGCCAGTCCTGGTCCATCACACTGGAACTCTTGTCTAGTCCTAATCAAATATCCATCTTAAGAAGAAGATGCCATGACCACGGCAACTCTTATAAAAGAAAGCATTTACTTGATGTTTGCTTAGTGGTTTAGTCCATTATGGTCATAGTAGGAGGCATAGCAGCACCCAGGCAGACATGGTGCTAAAGAGATAGCTAACAGTTCTACATCTGGCTCATCAGGCAGCAGGAAGAGAGACCGGGCCTGGCTTGAGTAATTGAAGTCTTAAATCCCACTCTCAGTGTCACACTTCCTCCATCAAGGCTATACTTATTTCAATAAAGCCATACCTCCTAATGGTGCCCATCCCTGGTTATCAATCATTCAAATCTATGAGCCTAGGGAGGGGGGTTATTCTTATTCAGAACACCACAGTTAGTTTTAACTGTCATCTTGATATCATCTATAATCATCTATGGATAGTCTCAGTGGGGGATTGTCTAGATTAAATTGGCCTGTGGGCTCATCTTGGAGGACTTATTTTGTGTATATGAGCTGAGGTGAAAAGACTCACTCATATCCTTCTGTGGGCAGGGGATCTCGAGTACAGAAAGGGAATGGAATGCAAGCATACATTCACTAACTCACTGCTCTCTGCTCTTGACCGTGGATGTGGCATGATTAGATGATTCAAGCTCCTGCTGCCGTAACTTCCCAGCAATGACAGACAGCAGCACAGACTTGGGAGCCACAGAAACCCTTTCTCCCTTAAGTTACTTTTGTTGGGTATTTTATCACAGCACCAAGAAAGGAACTAAGACTTGTGTAAGAAATCATTGCGAATTGTCTTATCCATGAGTTGAGCTGGGATGTTGGGAGGGACATCTTCCTGCATCCCTAGGAGGAATCCAGTGAAGGGAATGGCAGACAAATGTAACAAATTTGTCCTCAGGGAAGGCTAGAGAGCATCTAGAAATATAGCACTGTTGTCTACAAACCTTAGGATTTGTGTTGCTTCCATTCAACTCTAGAGACAAGCAAGAGCACCAACTCTAGAGACAAACAAGAACACTCAATGAATCCAGGGAATGGGGGGAGGCATAAAAGAACCCAAAAGCACACAGGAAGTCCTGACCAGCAGGAAGAACTTTACCAAGTTGTGAGTTGGATCATGTGTTGAAGACCTGGTTCCCAGCCAATGACATTCTTGAAATATGGTGGAAATTTAGGGATGGGGCTACTTGGGGGAAGCTAATCACTTGAGGAAAGGGAGGAAATGCCCTTAAAGGAGCAATTGCTAGCTAGCCCTCTCCTCTCTCCTATTACACAGTCTGGCTGCTATGATATGAACACATGTGTCTGTCACATGCTTCCATCATGATGTTATTTCTGCCTTACTTTAGGCTC
Source organism: Apodemus agrarius (assembly GCA_964023405.1). Taxonomy (NCBI): domain Eukaryota; kingdom Metazoa; phylum Chordata; class Mammalia; order Rodentia; family Muridae; genus Apodemus; species Apodemus agrarius. The sequence continues at coordinate 110,935,786 of OZ030005.1, forward strand.
AAAACTATGAGCTAGGCTACCAGAGTTTGAAACTCTGAACCCATGATCCTTAATATACCATTCTTCCTCCTTTGAGACAGTCCCTGACCATCTCACTTTGCAGCTCTAGCTGACCTTACACTCACACTCCTCTTACATACTGGGATCTCCTGAGTGCATGGTCATGCCCACAAAACCTTTCCTCCTTCCAAGTTGTTTATCTCAGGAGTTTTGTTACAGCGACCTAATGCCATGAACAGTGCCCCACACCCATTGTTGATGCTTCTGTCCAGCAGGATCCAGATTCTGTATTCTTTAAGATGTTTTTAAGCCTTTGTCTTAATAGGCACACTGGAAATTGCACAGGTTCTTTAGTTTTATCTTTAATCAAGTGAAATTGCACCATAATTTTGTTTAGTCATTAAAATGTTCTCCAACACATCTCGGAACAAGAGCCCTGTGAAGGGTTTTCATCAGCTTTAGTCAATCTTACGAAGGTACAGCCATACAGTCTCAGCAGCAAGAGGGGCAGGGAGTGACAGCCTGGGTAGCCACAGTCTTTCCACTCCACTGGCTTTTGCTAGACTTCAGAATTGTCAGTTTTCACACCCATCACCATGTCACACTTGGCTTGCACAGAACAAATTCACCTCAGAGGTCTCACAGTGTCCCCATATGTGTATGGATGGGACCTAAGGCAGAGTCCCGCAGACAGATGGTGTTATCCTCAGGGCAGACAGGAAATCTTTTCAGATTTAATTTTTAAAAGGAAAAAAAAGTATCAGTTTTTGTCTCTCAGAAGAGGCAACAATCCATGACAATCCTGAAAGGGACAAAGCCTTCTGGAGGAGAGGGATATCCCAGAATGCATTGTTAGATACTGTGCATCAAAGACTCATCTGAACAGAATGTCCCCAGGGTCTCTCTCCTGGCTCTCACAGATCAGATCTCACATGCTCTCACACTTGCGTGGCCATCTCTTCAGCGTCTAGAACTTTAAAGTTCTCTCCCTGCCACTCTTGCTGCTGAGATTACAAGGGACCTGAAGTTATTATCTATGCTTTTATCAGACACAACTTTCTCTCTCCCCTTAGGTAGCAGCTATAAAACCTGAAAGTCAGATTACACACACACAAAGACAAACACACACACAGACATGGCACAGTGGGTCTGTGTGGAAGGCTTTATTACTGGGGTGGCATTATAGAGAGACAATGGGATACTTGGGAGGCAGGGCCAGGCAGGAAGAAGTTAGGTCATTGGGAACATGTCTGTGAGGATTATGGGACACCTGTCTTTCTTCCTCCTTTCTGCATCCTTATTCTCTCATGATGTACCACCATGCTAGTGGCTGAAAGCGCCTCAGTTTTAGAGTAGAACCTCAAGAGCCACAAGCCGATGGGAACCTTTGTCTCTTCACATTCGTCACCTCAGGTAGTTAATTGTGGTGACAGAAAGATGACTGACACCATCTCCCCGCCAAAGACTGTCTCTTCTCATGGCTAAGACCCTTTGACAAGGAGAGGGAGCCATTTTCTTTGAACATCTTTATTTATAGGGTAGAAGGAACAGTTCCTTCATATGGAGGGAATCAGTTTTCAGGCCAGACCTGGAGTTATCAGACTGTACAGTGAGTTAGCCAGCCTGTCTGTCCCCAGAGAGCCCAGTGTCCCACTGCTTATTAGTCTCCTGTTATGCCCGACTCCCTACCTATTCTCTCTGCTATCTGCACCTTGCCCCTTCTCATCTTCTGTTCTGTATTTGGTTCCCATGTTGAGCATCTTTGGGCAAGACACCAAGTCTCATTCACTTGCATGTTCTCTCAATGCACACACAAATATATGCCCTGCAAACCATCCTTGTCTTTCTAAAAAATACAGCCATGTCTTAATTCTGATGCTTCAGTGTTCGTGACAGCAAACTAGTGGCTTATCTAGTGACTTAACTGACTTAACTAGTGACTTCACCAGGCCCTGAGGTTTCAGGGTGTGGCTTCTCTAGCACAATAGTGATGCTGTCACGTGGGCAGCAGCAGGGATGGGTGGCATTCTGGGGGTGGAGGGTCTAGTCTGATGTACAGCACCGTCTCAGCCAGTGTTAGTAGACACACATTTGGCATATTTATCAAACAGAATCATTAACAGGCATCCTTTTTATGGGCGCTGCTTGGCAGTAAATGGATTATGTGAGAGCGCTAAGAGGACAGAGTAGGGAAGGGAGAGAGGCAGATGGAAGCCTGCAGGTTCCCTTTGCCACGGCCATTAAGAAGAAAAATTGTCAGCTTGACTTTGGGGTTTAGAATAAGGACAATGTACAGAAAGATAAATGGGGGCTTTTTTGTCTTCCCCCAAATCTAGGGCATGAGCTTGTGTTCCTTTTAAAACAAAATGAGCCAGGTGAGTGTAGCTGTGTGCTCAGTCAAAGGCTCCTATGTGTGTATCAGAGATAGGGGATCACAGAGAGGAGGAGAGAAGGAAGAAGGGGGGAAGGAAGAGGAGAAAAACATAGAACAGAGTGAATGGGGAAGGAAAAAGAGACACAGAGAGAGGGAGTTATGGGGAGAGAAGGGAAGAGAGAGAGAAGGGAACATGAGAAAAGAAGTTATTCACTCTTCATGTCTTTTCATGTGCAAATTACGGTCATCAGAAAGAGGAGTCTTACATGTGTATGTGTGTTTATGTGGAGGGGTCTGTGTTTACATGTGTGTATGTATGTATGTATGTGTATGTGTGTGGGTCTTTGTGACTGTACATGTGTGTATTGTGTGTCTAAGTGTGTGTTTGTACATGTGTATGTATATTATGTATGTATGTGTGGTTCTATGTGCATATGTATATGTGTATGCATGTATACATGTATATATGTGTATATTTAGGTGATTTTATGTGTGTGTCATTCAAATGTGTGTACACATCTGTCTGTACATGTGTATTTGTATGTATATGTTTGTATACACATGTGCCTGTGTGTGTGTATGTGTGTGTGTGTGTGTGTGTGTGTGTGTGTGTGTGTGTGTTGAACTCAGGCTTCTGGTGAAGAATACAGTCAAAGGAATCTGACTTCCTGCTGCATTTCTGCTACTCATTCCAGGTGACTCTGGACAGGATCCCCTAATCTCTATCAGCCTCAGTGCTCTAATCTAAAGAATGGAGTCAAGATTTCCCATTTGTATTGAGGAGCACTGTGTACTCATGGTGGGGAGTGCCTCAAGGCACTCAAATTGAACAGACAAAAGCCAGCATTACGAGCAATGTTTGGGGTGGATGTTGCCAGGACTCCACTCTCATCTCCCGTGAGCTCCAGTCTCTGTGATCCTCACCAAAAGAATTCAAAGGAGATACAGAGCACAGTCTAGAGACAGACGGTGGCATAGGAGGTAAGGCCAAGCACTCTCAAGGGTAAGAGCAGACCATAGCCAAAGGTCCATTGTGGAGAGCATGCCCAGTAGCCAGAGTGACCATTGTGTTATTTACATGTTCACGTAGGGTTTATGCTATTTCTAAAGTCTCTGGAACACACAGACTTCCTAGGAGGCATTTTTCCTGTCCAGTGATTGACAGTCCCATTGGGTTGACTTTTACAGGAGAGAAAAATGGAATGTCTTTGTTCTTCACTACAAAGCCTCCTGCTTGACAGCAATCTTGTGATCTTTTGGACCGTTCAGAATGTCATGTCTCCACCCAGGGCCAGAGCTTCAACTTGCATCCTATTCTTTGGACCAGTTAACACGTAACAGAATAGATTAAAAGAGTTAAATTAGGAGAGAAAAACAATGAAGTTATAAAAATGTCCATGCTTTACCAGGAGGAAATAGCATTCCTTTAATGGGCCTCCACAAAACCTGCTTTCCCCTTTTCTCAGATCTCCAGGCACCCTTTCATGTGGTTCTTTACACTTTAAGGATGGGTGTGGGGATGTCCCCTGCCACTCTCAAGCCATCACTATTTCCCATTGGCAAAGTTAGTATGTTAGTAGGGTCTCTACGCGCTAAGCAGGAGCTCTGCCACTGAGATGGATCCGGTCCTAAGTCACACTACTTGGTTATACTCCATTCTCAGTAGCACAAGGAGGAAGAGCTCAACAGTGACGGTTACAGTGATGGTGACAGCCCCAGCAACACTTCCCAGTCCCTTTGTACTCTTATAGGTCAATCTCTAACGTCTATGACTCAACTCACACACCCTGGACACAGCAGAACACAAATTCCTTTGTTAACAAAATATGAACCCTTTTCTCCAGGGGGTCTTTCAGAATGCATGGACTGAAACCATCTCTCTATTGTAGATGTTCTTCTCATTGACAAATAACTTATCTATGTAGAATGCAGAATGGTAGTTCAGAACATGCATGCATTAGCAACAGCAATCAACACACATGGATTGCTTTTAAAACTGACATACATGGGAGGAGCGAGGGCATGCATGACCTGCTCATAACACAGGCTTTATGTAACTTATACTGAACATGATCATTCCTCCCTCAAAGAAATACAGGACTATTGAGGAAGGATAGTAACTATCCACCCTGCAGAAACAAACTCTGACACCCTGTCTTCTCACTGCCTGTCAGAAGACAGCTTCCATCCCCAACCCAAGAGAACTGATGATACTCCTGCTACAGACCCATCCTGGGAACAGATCTGATCCTGTGGCTCCTGGCCTCCTTATCAATTAACTCACAATAAAACCCAGTATCAGGACTGGTGAGATGGCTCTGCATGTAAAGGCACTTGCGGCCAGGCCTGACGACCCGAGCTTGATCCACAGGGCCCACACAGTAGAGGAGAGGATTGACTCCCACACACTGTCCTCTGATCCCCATGTGCAGGCTACAGCCTGCATCCAGCCCTACATCACAAGCAAATAAGTGTAATTTAAATAATACATTTAAATGGTAGTATTGGCTTCTATGTACACTGGGAAGTGAGCCATTGCGGTGTATCAAGGCCATTGAAGGAACCACAGACCTGCTAGGTAATTAGTACACAACAGGGACTTGAAATTGAATTGTGTGGCCTTAAAGTACCTCTCGTCATGTGCCTGGGTTTATCTTCAAAGCCGGTTGAAGCTGGACAGTGGAAACAATTCCTTTGTGGTTACTTGTGTACAGGGGAGCCTTTAGCACTGTATCACCTCATCATTCTCCAAATGGTGAGCGCGACCTTGGCAATGCTATGAATGATGGAATAAAACAAGCCCCAGCAAGACAGAAGTGCTCACTTCCCGCACTTGAGGTCCTGGCTGCGGACAGCTGCTGACTCCAGCCAAGCGTAGCTACTCTTCAAGACAATAAAACACTGGAGAATCACTAGCCTTTCAGCTGTGCCCTGGAATCATTTTCTTTCCCCATTGATTCCTTGTTCAAACTTCTGGGGAAGCTAATTTGAAAGCAGGTCAGTGTTTGAAAAGGGAGCCTTGTACTTCCTGCATGCTCTGTTGAAGCCCTTTGAAGACAAGGAGACAACGGGGGTGAGGGTTAAGTTGTTTTTATTCCACCCATATCACTCTGCTTTCAGTAAGAAAATCACCATGGCCTCAGACCCAAGCTTATTATTCTCTCCTGTGTCACTGCACACTGGGCTGGTTTCTAGGTCCTGGGGACACAACTGCGTTGGTGGGCATGGAAATGGTGACTTCAAGACGTGTATAACCTTTGCCACCAGGGAACAGTGCACAGCCCACTGAATGAACCCCAATGGCACACATAGCAGAGTAAGAGTTATACTCTTGGGCCACCATTGGAGAGTTAGCAAATGTCGCACGGGCATAAGGGACATGAGTTTAATTCCTAGGTCCCATGTGAGAAGCAGTGCTGTGCAGTGGGACATACTTGCAATCCAAGTATTGGGAAGGCAGAGACAGGCAGATCCTTGGAGCTCGGTGGCCAGCTGGCTTAGACTCCTTAGTGAGTTCTCAAATAGTGAGAAATTCTGTCTCAAGGGAAGGTAGAGTGGAGAGGGAGAGAGAGACAGAGAGGGGTGGAGGGGAGGGGAAGGGAGGGGAGGGGAGAAGGGAAGGGAAGGGAAGGGAAGGGAAGGGAAGGGAAGGGAAGGGAAGGGAAGGGAAGGGAAGGGAAGGGGAACAGAAGAAGCTAGAATCTTCAGACAGTGGTGGTTTTGCTTTGTTTTGTCTGTCTCCAAGTAGAGCTCAGGAGACCAGGACGGGGAAGAGTGAGGAGTGTAGTGATTTTTTTTTTTTCGGTTTTTCGAGACAGGGTTTCTCTGTGTAGTCCTGGCTGTCCTGGAACTCACTCTGTAGACCAGGCTGGCCTCGAACTCAGAAATTCACCTGCCTCTGCCTCCCAAGTGCTGGGATTACAGGTGTGTGCCACCACCGCCCAGCTCCGGCTGTGATTTTTTTTAACACCTAGATTCTGGACCTGCATTTGGGTTTCTGGAGCTCTGCCTGGCTGTCTCAATCAGAAGCACAGCAACTCCATCAAAAGCTTCTTACAGCCTCTGGGAGCATCCGTAGGCTGCACAGTGTAAACCTGTGTCCAGCTAGAAGCAGACAAGTAGCCCGGGCCCCTGTTCAGAAGAGGGGCTGTCTCAGATGCCTTGTCCCCTGGTACCCTTGCTTCTCTCACATAGGAACCCAGCATGCAGAAACTGTGGGGCACCTCGGAGCTAATTGCCTGATCTCCCTTGCAAAGCTTGTTTCATTGCACTCCCTGCCTGATTCTTCCATCCCTAGTGTCAATTGGAATTTGACCTCTATGACTTATGGCTCTTTTATGTTCCTCCAACATCTCCGATTATCTCCCTTCTATCTTAACTATGGTCCAAACTCCTTATGTTTATTTTATTCAAATCAATCTGTGTGATGATGGTCAGAATCCATTGTTCATAACTAAAGAACATCAACAAGACGTACTAACGACAGGGCATTCTTGAAATTTCTTGGTCAAGTCTATATTCAACCAAACCATCCATCAAATGGTAGTCTAAATCAAGACATTTAAAAGCACACAATAATGTGAAATATTTTACTCTTGTGAACTAATTTTTGGGGAAATTGTTCGATGTATAGGTAGATGTGTGGATGGATGGATTGGTGGATGGATGGATGGATGGATGGATGATTGGATGGATGGATGGATGGATGGATGGATGATTGGATGGATGGATGGATGGATGGATGGATGGATGGATGGATGGATGGGTGGGTGGATGGGTGGATGGGTGGGTAGGTGGATGGATGGGTGGGTAGGTGGATGGATGGGTGTGTAGGTGGATGGATGGGTGTGTAGATGGACATGTGAATGAATGGATAGATGGGTGTGTAGATTGACAGGTAAATGAATCAATGGATGCTACCAAAAATAAGGGAGCAAAAAAAAAAAGAGGAACACACAGTTTCTGAGAAATCTAATATGGCAGACCAGCAAGTTAAGTCTCAGAACAATATTGAGCTTAGAGTGACCACCAGTAAAGGTGGTCAGGGAGTTGCTATTACATAAAAAAGAATGTAATCTGAAGGATGTTTGGAGTTATGTCCATATACTTAGAAAATTATTGAAAGCATTTATTGAAGAAAATGAATATATACAGAAGCTAACTTGTCTATCCAGGGCTTTTTATGTTTCACCTCTGTCCCCAAGGATACAATGTTAGAGAAATTAAAAATAAATGCATTTAGAAAAATCTAAGCACACAGTTCAGAGATGGCCAAAATGTATATTCATAATAACAGGAATAGTATCACTGACTTAATTAAGAATTTTGGCATACTTAAATTAAGACATACTGAATTGAGACAATAAAGGTTTGGAAGAGAAACTAGAAAAGATAATTTAAGAAGAGCTGAAAGAGCTTCTTTGAGTTGATCAAAAGACATAGCACCCTTGCTTTACTAATCAAAAGCCAATAGGTAATTCCCGAAACAAGAAAAAGATAATAAGTGTCTAAGCATATTAGAGGTGTGTGGAAGGGACTAGCCAAAGTAATGGCTGAGGAAAAAAATATGAAGAGTCTAGTCTGGAGAGCAAGAGGTGAGCAGTGGCTGCTGGACTCCAGGTAGGTCTACTTCACCATAGCTGGTAGAGATATTTTTAAATTTTAGCTTCAAACATGTATTATTTTACTATACAATCAAATGCAATAATATGTTATCAAAGGTAGAAAACACAAAGAAATGTGAAGAAAGAAATGCCAGGACATTATAATAATTCATATCTGAATTAACTATCCTTAGATGTTAATGCTCTTTCACTCCAATCTTTTTGCTTTTTAGAACCAACGATTATAAAGTAGTGCAGTTTTCTAGTTTTAACATTTCATCTAATATTAGACCAGGAAAACATTCTCAACTCATCATAATTATTATAAACCATCAACATTATTTTAACATCTGTGTGATTGTTCATTAAGGAGTGTTAGAATAATTTACCCAATTGGTCCCTTATTATTGAACATTTAAGTTCTGTCCAATTTTTTATCTTAATTTTTTTCAACAATGCCATGGCAAACATCCTGTACATAAACTATTTCCTTGTATCTGATTATTTTATCAGAAGAAAAATTATCAGATCAACAGTGAGGAAAACAAACACGTAATAAGTAAAATCCATTGAAATTGACATACAAACTTGTTTTTAAAGAACCCATGTAATTGTTTTAGATTTTTTTAAAACACTACTTTTGAAGCATCTTCTGTAAATTGTTATTCACCCTGGGGCCAGCCACATCTGCCAACTTTGAGATGAAATCACTAGGCTGCAGTTAGAAGGGAATGCTTATTTAGACAATGACTTCTGCACAGAGAGATGATGAACGATGAATGGTTGCTATCATCAAATGACTTCCCCCAGAGCATCCTTACCGCCATTCTCATAGTTATTCCCAGAGAACATTTAGGACACATTTAGTGGTAGAATATAAACTAGAACCTTAGGTTTCTTCCTGCAGCCCACTGGCACCCTCTCCAAAGTCTTCCTCAATTTTATCAGATAAATAAACACCTAAATATTTTACTATTAATGCCTTGACTGGTCACTGACAGTTAAAGACAATTCAATGGAGTACACTAGACATCCTATGGTCTTTCCTACGGTCAGGACACCCTGAATAACTGCACACACTTTTGTTAGGAGGAAATGAACCATTGCTAGACAGAACTGTGATAGATCAAATACAAGGAAAAGAAAGAACTCACATTTTGTTTGGAGATTAATTTGCATGATGGAGAAAATCATTCACTTCATAGAGACTGTGGTGGTTTGAATGAAAATGGCTCCTATATGTTCATAAGGAGTGGCACTACTAGGAGGTGTGGCCTTGTCAGAGGAAGTGTGTCACTGAGGGTGGGCTTTGGGGTTTCAGAAGTTCAAGCCAAGCCCACTGTCACTCTCTCTTCCTGCTGCCTGTTGAATCTCAGTTCCTTTTCCATCACCATGTCTGTCTGCATGCTGCCATGCTTTCTGCTCTGATGACAAGGGACTAAACCTCTGAAACTGTAAGACAGCCCCAATCACATGATTCATTATAAAAGTTGCCATGGCCATGGTGTCTCTTCACAGCAAAAGAAACCCCAACTAAGACAGGGACCCTTTGTTTGTATGATACAGTAGCCCCTGATTTTCTTTTACTTGTACAGACAATGTTTGGCTTACAATGTTGCTTTCCCAACGTTTCCTTTTGCCATTAATCTCTGTTAATGAAATACACTTCCCAGCCCCACAACACTGAGTGTGGAAATGTGACTGGCTTTAGTCAACAGAATATGAGAAAATGTGACTGTGTGTGGGTTTCAAGCTTCGGAGGAAGAGGCGTCTTATACTGTCATCACTGCCTATGAAATGCCATACCTCAAGAGATTAAGAGAAGATATCTAAATCCAGTTACAACCTGAAGCAGATTCAACTCATATATCCATGACCCAAAAAGAAACACAGAAGTAAATTTATGTTGCAGAATTAAGACATAGTTGTAAAAATAAATGAGATGCTGGCACTGTTTGCTACACACCGCTGACATAGAACAACTGACTAATCCATAGTTAAAGATGTGTCAGTATCTGCTTACATTCTATGCATCAGCATGTTCCTCTGAGACTCCTCATGTCTCACAAGGATCAATAATGATTTCTTTAACTACAAATACATTATAAGAAATGGAACACCACATAGTTTGCTATGTTGATCAATTATCAGTATAAAAAAAAATGAAGACCAGGAGCACAGCAGGTATGACTCCCACCAGTGCCATGTGGAAGACAGCCAGAGGCCCCAGGCACCACTAAGCTATACAAGTAAATGGTAGAGAGACAGAAGAGAAAGAGAAATAGAAGGATGTGGGCACAATGAAGAGAGGCAGACCTGGAGACTTGAGGGTAGTGAGGAACAGCCTGTTGTGATTGGCCAGTGATGCTACCTGGGACCATAGCGGAGTCCTGATCCAAGCTGCCATTAGGGGCCATGTTTGAGCCTTTGGCCCTGAAGCAGCAGGGGTCTGTGTCAATGTCTATGGACCGTGTTACACCAAAGGCCATGTGGATGTACCTGGTCTAGGTAGCCACCTGAGGTCATATTGATGTCTGAGGACTGTGCAGAGCTGGCACCACCCTCCTCAGAGTGGCACTTAGAAAAGCTGAGCTGCAGCACTCTGGAGAGTGGACCTTGCACCTTACCTGGGCAGCACAGTAGAAGCTGGCTCTGATGGTCTAGACATAACCAGCACAAGGGCATCAAAGGAGGAGAGCTGGTCCCAGTGGTGTGAGTGGGGGAGAGCTGTCAGGACGATCTAAGTTTAGCTACCACCCAGGCCCAGATCCAGGGCTTTGAGTTGGCCCACCCCAACCAACATCTACCCAACTATGAACCTCTGGAGTGAGTGAAAGAGTCAGTCCTACAGATGCAAAGCTGCCGGATCTCCACAATGCAGGGCAACAAGAGGAAATCCTATAGGAGTTCTGGTGAGGATTCAGAATTGATAGTGTAGTAGAAGCCAGAGACCTCCAAGCAGGTCAATGACTCATTGCAATGAACATTGGCAAGAAAACCTGTTTGGGCAAAAGGGTTTACAGTGTGACACACCATGACATACCGCCATTTGTTTGTTTTCATTTGGGGGGGGGTTGCAAGAGTGGAGGGCAGATAGAGAAGGAGAGGGAGATGAGTGGGATTGGGATGCATGATGTGAGTTCATAAAGAATAATAAAAAGATTTTTATAGAAAAGGAAGGAAGGAATGAAGGAAGAAAGGAAGGAAGGAATGAAGGAAGTAAAGAAGGAAGGAATGAAGGAAGAAAAGAAGGAAGGAAGGAAGGAAGGAAGGAAGGAAGGAAGGAAGGAAGACCAGATACATAACATGACCGATAGAAGTTTCACATTGATTAGAAGACATGAGAGTTAAAACTCAAGTCAAATAAAATAATAAAGTGTCTTCTACACTTATCACTACAAAGTACATTGCTATAAATGGTCAGGGAAAATTACACCATAAAGATTCCTCAGGTCATTGCCAGTCACTACAGAAACCAAGGAAGGTCACCTCAGTGTGGAGAAAAAAATTCCTTGGTGTTTCCTTGGTTCCTTTGCTCTAGGGGAGGAATTCGACATGCCAATGTGATTTGAAAAGCAAACCTTGCACTTCCTAGGGAAATTCTTCCCCAGTGACATCCCAGGGTACAGCTCTATGACCACATAAAATGTCGCAGTAAACAACTCAATATATATTTCAAACGTTAATTGCCTTCCCAGACCTTGGAATTTCTCACTGAGCTAACTCACAAGTTTTATGAAGGGCATAAAATTTATTGTGTTGACATACCCTTTAAAGTGCTGAATGCATCAAGGCCACATCAGGCTTGAATGACATTACGGGAGAATGAGTCAGAGGAAATTTTACTGGAAGTTTTGTTCTTAGCTCCTCTTTTGCATCTCGATCCAAATGAAACTGTTGTGAGGTGGGGGGTAGAAATTTTTACACTGCTTAAAAGAAATGCAGCCATCCTTATCCAGGCACATTGCACAGCAGTGGCAGAAAGACATTATCTATGGCAAAGAAGTCTGTGCTTCAGCCACTAAAGTGATATGAGCTGATGTTTGAAATGCCTCATCGTGGTAACTCTGGGCCACAGAGACCCCTGGAGATTTTCAGATAAAAAGTTGAACTTTAAAATTTTGGGGGGGTGAGGTTTACTTTTATTTGTTTAAGGAAAAATTTATTGACATAATCCTTTGAACTGATAATTGTACAGAACCTTGGACCAGGAGGAGTTTGGCTTACACGTCTCATGTGGATATGCCTGGTAAGGACATTATTTTGAGATATGAAAGAGGAAAGATCAGCCTTCTGTGAGAAGCTTGGGAAAAGAAAGAAGTGGGTGGAAAGGGGAAAGAAATCAAGAATACACGTAGGTATCCCGACAAACTTGTAAGATGTTGACAATAAACATCATATAAAGAGTTGAGAAACACCGAAAGCAAAATAGCAGCGGGGAGATCCTGTTCCCAAGTCCAATAATCAAGAGCCACAGGCAGGTGCTAGCTTGATGGCTCAGTGGGCAAAGTGTTTGCTCTACAACCATGAAGACCAAGAGTTTAGAGCCCCAGCACCCATGGATCAAGCCAGGCATGTGTGTGCTTACCATACATGAGCAAGCAAGCAAGCTCACATATGTGCATGCATACATTCACATACACAAATACAAATCCAGGTTTTCTTCTGGATGTCCATTCTTGTAATAGAGATGTCCCCCTAAATGCACAATTATGAATTACAACCCAATATAGAAAATCATGAAGGGACATAGTAGGTGTCCCTGAGATAACTGTTGAGTAAAATGGAGGTCAGTAGCTGGATCCACTGGTATCTGCCCTTTGGGTCATTTCAGGCTAATGAGAGGGAATCTGGCAAATATACAGAAAAGAGTTAGAAATCCCACTTCCCAGTTTCTTATTACAGACCACAAAGAGCATCCAAGACGAGGCAGAGAATGCAACCTAGTTCAGTGTCTATACAAATACCGTTCTTTCAAAACAGCCTCTTTGATGGGGGGGGGGCTACATCAATGTGGATGTATCAATGTATACCTCAATCTCTAGCACCCACCCCCATAACCTTGAGTACTTTTTATCAATATATGACATATCCTCCTTTCTTTCTGCATCTTCCCACCCATCATACTGAAACCTTTCTGAAGGCAGGATTCAAGTCCCCAGTACACAGCATTTATAAAAGGGATGTCAGCCACTCTCTGTATATAAGACAAACAGCAAGTCTGGACTGGTGCTCTGCATTAAAATAGGGACATCTTTACCCAAGGAATGTGAAGGATCCTAGACACAGTCCTTTAAAGTAGTGTTTTACATGCATATAAACATTGTTTAGAAGAGCCCAGCTTCTTTAATCTGGAAGTCAGTAAAGAATGCCAGGGTATGTAAGCAAACATCTCATAAATCAGGATAAATACTAACATTTACTGCACATCTCTAAGAGGAGGATCAGGGATATGTGAGAAATCAATAAAGATTTGTTATAAATGGCAGAAATCCAGGAAGGGAAATTCTTGCAGATTAAAAGAGATTTGATGATATTTGTATACACATGTACATGCCTTCTCTTTTTCTTTGGGGTAAATAGCTAGAAATGGGATGGTTAGGTCATACAATGGTATCTGTCTCCCTCCTCCATCAGAAGAGGAAAGCAAACCTTTATTCAACATGGAAGTGTGTTGGCAGTGTGTACTAGTTACCAATTGCTGTGTAACAGATTAACATTTATCATCTCACAGTTTCTATTGATCAGAACCTGTGGGGCAGTGAGGCTCTCTGAATCTTAAATGTCTCCCATATGCACATGAGTACTTGGTTCTCAGCTGTGGAAAGGTTGTGGAACTAGCTTTTCTAGATCTAGAATACTCACACATCTGAGTAGAGATGTAAGGTAGGTTAGCCATTTTGGAAAACAGTTTGGCACATATTCAGAAAGCTAAACACAATACTTGGCAGAATGATGTGCACTCCCCCAAGATACGCACATACAGGTCATTGATTGAAAGCAACACTAGCTGGTTGGAGTAGACTGAGGTTGGGTACTGAAGGTTATAATCCCATCCTGCTTTTTGTCTGAAGCTCTCTCTGCCTATTTCCAGATGAAAAGCCGAGAAGTCCCAGATGCCATCATGAACTCAGTCACACCTTCTCTACCACAGGGGACTGTACTTTCTCAAATTATGAACCACTAGAAATCCTTCATCCTTTAAATTGATTCTGTCAATTGGTCCACAGCAATAAGAAAGGTAACACTGTGGGTAAATGAATTAATTTGTTGTTGATGCTGTAAGAAATTACTATGAGCTTAATGGCTAACACAACACAAACTTCTTACTCTACAATTTTTGAGGTGAGAAGTTTAGAATAGATCTTACTGAATGTCTTAGTCAGGGTTTCTATTCCTGCACAAACATCATGACCAAGAAGCAAGTTGGGGAGGAAAGGGTTTATTGAGCTTACACTTCCACACAGCTGTTCATTACCAAAAGAAGTCAGGACTGGAACTCAAGCAGGTCAGGAAGCAGGAGCTGATGCAGAGGCCATGGAGGGATGTTCCTTACTGGCTTGCTTCCCCTGGCTTGCTCAGCCTGCTCTCTTATAGAACCCAAGAATACCAGCCCAGGGATGGTACCACCCACAAGGGGCTCTCCCCAACTTGATCACTAATTGAGAAAATGCCCCACAGCTGGATCTCATGGAGGCACTTCCCCAACTGAAGCTTCTTGTCCTATGATAACTCCAGCCTGTGTCAAGTTGACACACAAAACTAGCCAGTACACTGAAATAAAATCAAGGTGTTGGCAGACCACATTCATATGGGAGATTCTAGGGAAGAATATATACTCTTCACTTCCAAACATCTGGAAGTTTTCATATGCTATTACCATATATTCTTAACTTCTTCAAAGTCAACAGTGTAATATCTTCTCTCTAATTCCCCAACTCTTTATCTCTGTCTTTCTGTCTCTGTCCTTCTGTTTCCTTGATACAGGGTTTTGCTACCTAGCCCTGACTTCCCTGGAACTTACTCTGCAGACAACTGTAGTTTCAACTTCATAGAGATCCATCTGCCTCCATTTCCTAAGTGCTGGGGTTAAAGATGTGTGCCACCATGTCTGGCCCATCTCCTTCTTCCAAGGATTCTTGTAATTCGTGTAAACACAGGACCATAAGAAGGAGCCATGACAGCTTCTACTGTCTCAAAAACTGGACATTGACTGTGCCTCTTTGTTGTGTGTCATTTTTATTGTCAGTTTGACTGAACTTAGAAGATAAACCTCTGGGTATGTCCAAAAAAGTTTTTCCAAATAGGTTTAAGTGAGAAAGAAGTTGTACCCTGAAGGTGGACAGCACCATCCTGTGGACTGGGGTCTCAGATTGAGTACCCTTTGCTTCCCGACTGGATGCAATATGACCAGCTGCCTCATGTCCTCATAGACATGACTTGTGTGTGCTATAGTGGAATGCATACCTCAGACCATGAGTCACAATACCACTGCTTCCTCAAATGGCATTTGTCATGTATTTTGTCACAGAAACAATAAAGTAATACTTCCTAAAATAACCAAACAACCCACACTTAGGTATCTTAGGGGAGCAGCATTATTCTGCCAACTATTGTGTTTAACTTTTTGAAAATGTACCAAACTGTTTTCCAAAGTGGCTATACCATCTTCTATTTCTGCTCACATGTGTGAGTATTCTAAGTGGTTCCAGGTCTACATCAATATTCAGTTTGGTCAGATTTATTAACTTCGGCCCTTCTGACAGATGTACAGTAGACCCTATTTCAGTTTTTATGCTACCTTATTTTTTCAAAGATTTATTTATTCATGTATTTTATGTATATGGGTTCTTTGTCTGCTTGTACATCTGTACACCAGAAGGTGGCATCAGACAAGTGGGAGCTGCCATATGGTTAGTAGGAATTGAATTCAGTACCTTCAGAAGAGCAGTGAGTGCTCTTGAATACTGAGCCATCTCTCCTGCCACGCTGCCATGTTTTCATGTAAAGGTGCTGGGTATCTTTTTTATGCTTATTTGTGAACCAGGAATTTCCTTGGTGATGTGGCTGTGATAGTGTTTATTGCCAACTTGAACCTAGAATAACCCAGGAGATAGGCCTCTCCGCACGCCTGTGAGGGATTGGCTGTGTTATCTGATGTGGGAAGCTATCTTGACTGTGGGTGGGCTCCTTCCCCCAAGAGGGGATCCTGTGATATATAAAATAAAGAACGATGGCTGACCACTAAGAAGTCCTCATTGTTCTCTTCTTCCTGACTGTGGATACAATCTGGCTGCTTCAAGCACTTGCTGCCCTGACTTCCACACCATGATAGCTGCACACTGAACTGGCAGCCATAACCAACCCTTTTCCTCAAGCTGCTTTTGTCAGAGTATTTTATGAGAGAAGGGAGGGACGTAACTAGGACAGTGTCTACCTGAATCTTTGGGCATCCATTTTTAATCGGGTTGTTAAGTTTTCTTATCACTGACGTTTGAGCATCTCTTCCTATACTCTGGATTTGGTTTGGTTGCACTATGCTTTGCAGATATTTTCTCCCAGGCCACAGTTTACTATTTTTATTCTTCAATAGTCTTACTTATAGCAGCCCAGTGTGGTGAGCAATCTAAACAGTCATCAATAGATGAATAGACAAACGAGATGTGATGTACCTACCCAACAGAATCTACTCAGCAACCAAAAGAATAAGTTATTTATACACCTAACAAGAATTGACCTCAAAATAATTATGACCATGAAAGAAGGCCAGGTAAAAAGCTCACTCCTGCTGTATGATTCATCTATGACACTCTGCAAAAGGCAAAGTGATCTGGGTGACAGAAGCTGTAGGTGAGGCCCGGGAGGGGAGGAACTACTAACGCCTACAGAGACATGTTTGGGGTGGAGAATATGTCCATATGTGACAGTGGTTTCAAGGTTACATATATATGACAAAACATACAACTTAAATATATATGATTTGTTGAGTGACAATTATACATCAATATGCCTGTTATTTAAGAACAAAGCTTAACAAGAATACTAAAGTCATTTGTGAGTCTTATTTGACCTAGATTTAAAGAAATCAACTGTGAAAGAAAGTAAGAAAAATTTGAGCAATGTCCGGTTGTTAATGAGATTAAGGAACCCCTGTTAATCCTTTAATCATAGAATCAGGGTAGAGATTTTCAGACTTTCTCTGAAATGTGTGCTGAAGCATGAGCTGATAGATATGATGCTGTAGATATGCTTTAAAAAAAAATAATGCGTTGGGGCAGGGGAGATGGTCCAGTGGCTAAAATGCTTGCCACTTAAGTGGGAGGCCGTGAGTTCACCCCAGAACCCACACAAAAGCTGGAGCCATTAGCACGGGTCTGTAATCTCTGCTCCTACACTGAAATGGGAGATGAAGACAGCAGATTTTTCAAAAGCCCATGGGCCAGCTAGCCAATGTATATGGCAGAGAACAAGGAGGGCCCTGTCTCCAGGGAGGTGGAAAGCAGTGATAGACATAAAGGTTGTCCTCTGACCTCTATTTGCATGTACACAACACTCACACACAGGAAGGCACATGCACTTGTGAAATTCTTATGCTCTTATGAGAGTGATGAGCAGCCATCTTGGCTATGCTCCAAGAGGTTCCAGTGAGGAAAGCAGACTGTGAAGACGGGATGTGCCCTGCTCAACATGGAACCGTCTAAGGGTCACAGGAAGACCGTGTCACACTTGATTCATGATACTCAAGGCACTGTTTCTGGAGCTGGTTTTCCAGCTCCAGATATCTTGTTTGCATTGGCATCATGGGACTCGGGCGTCAGGTCACATGTCAAAGGGTAGATTTGACTCTCACCATTGTCTGAACAGCTCATAACGCTACTCACCAGCTTGTCACCTCACTACTCCAGTCAAATGTCCACTCCACATGGGCAGGGATTCACTCCAGTCTGCTCATTATCACACTGGTGCCCAGTGCAGCAACTGGCAGGGTAGCTGGTCTCCCAGCGCAGGTTAAAGGAATGAGTTGTGAACGACACATCATGACATAGAGAGCGAGTGAAAGTCCAGGTGTTGAACCTCAGGAGGAGAAACAACCTTTTTCTTCTTGCACAATGAGTACGATCCTTCTTCCCACTTGAGGCGCCTTCACGGAGGCCTAAATATAGCACCCAGAAGTTGTGCTTTGTATTGGGACTTTGCCTACTGAAATCTCCATGCAAATTAGAGGTAAGTGCAGCTCCCGATCTGCTCTCAGCCACTGTGCAGCGTTCTGCAGCACATCGCTCCCACGTGATGAAGAATGACGTGCTGTCATTAGTGGAGTGACCCTGGTCGGGAGACTCCTCCCCCTCCTCCCTGTTCTTCATACACATGAAAGCTGAAGGGTTCGGAGGCCGTGATGATCTCGTGGCATAGCACAAGTGAGGTGACTGGCGACTGTCCGGAGCCACAAGCAAAATCTAATTTCCTTCTCTTCTGGTGGCACAACCCCTCTTCCCTCTCGGTACACAGAGGCTTTCGTTTCCTATCAGCATTGCTCACAACAGCTAGGAGAGGAAAACAGTCCTCGCAGCCATCAAGAGACACATGGATAAACAGAGTGTGATGTATCCACACAGCAGAATATTAATCAGCCATAAAAAGAAATGAAATTCTGACACGTCCTACAACGCATTTGAAGCTCGGAAACATTCTGCTAAGTAAAGGCGGCCAGACACAAAAGAGCAGATAAGATAGGATTGCATTACAGAAGCATCTCGAATAAGCACATTTGCAGAGACAGGAAAAGAGATCGGAGGTCACCTGGGGCTGAGAATGGGGACCGACTGCTGAGCGGAGAAAGAGTCTGCTTGGGATGCTTAAAAGACGGCGCTGTGATGGCCGTGGTCATCAGCGTGTGTGGGCGTGGGAGGTACAAATGTGGAGGGTGCTCAGCTGGGCTTCATGAACAGAAAACAGACGATGCTGATTCGTGAGTCCTAGAACCAGAAACCTGGATCCGAAGCTAAGATCTGTGAGCTGTATGACCTTGGGAGCTCCTTGGCCAATCTCATCTCTAGAAGGAGGAGGAGAATGGGATTTACCTCCCATTTCCTTAGGTGGTGCGCAGTAATTAGCTGGTATTCACAAGGCTGCAGTCACCCGTTCTTCTATTCACACATATTCTTCAGACACAACTTCTCAGCATCCGTGCTGTTGACATCAAGGACCAAGGAATTGTTTACTCTCCAGGCCATTCTATATAAAATGTTTAGACATCTCGGGGTGACAGTTCTCTTGAGTTTTCAGTTTGGTGAGATCTATAGTCACCTAGGAGTAAGATGAAGTTAATTGAGGGGGAAGACATACCCTGAGGGTAGCACTGTCCCCTGGGATGGGATCCTGAATTATATAAAAAGGAGCTGAACACAAGAATCTGTTGTTCTCACTTCATAACTGGATAAAATGTGCCCATTTGCCTGAAGCTCCAGACTCTGTGACTTCCGTGCTGTGATGGGCTGTGACTAGGAACTGAAAGCTGAAACAAGGCCCTCCTTCCTGAAGTTGCTTTGCCAGGGTACTTTATCACAGCAAGTGGAAAGATGAGCGAGAACCCTGGATTCCACCCGTTAGATGCTATCAGGTCTCTAGACATTGCCAAATCTCCCTTGGGAGACAACATTCTCCGTGATTGGAACTCAGTCTCAGCCGTGCTAGATCACAGTGTTAAGGTCTTATCTATTGCTTGAGATCACATGACTTTCAAATTCCTTTGGCCATGCCTCCATGAAGCATTGCACACATAAATGTGTGCACATTCCATCTTTATCATGCACACAAACTATATCCAAAGCTTTAAGACACAGCATCCATCCTTGCTATGTGTGAGGCACTATGCTCGGTGTATTTAATTCATTTTATTTCCTATTTCTTTTCTGAAAGAAGGAAAACAACCTGGTTATGACCCTTTAAATTGATTTCATGACCCACTCAGAGGTCACAACCTTCAGGTTGAAAAATACTGATCTAGTCTGCTTTGTTTTATCAAAGGGCTAAGAAATGCACTGGCATTTCAGTCTCATACTTTCTCATAGCAACCAGCCTCCTGTGCACTCTGGTCCTGACTGCCTCCCCAGCTCACAGATGGGTCTCTGGTGCACCGGAAACCACACTCAAATATCCAGATGGATGTTGGTTTGAAATAATGAGGGACAAGCTTAATTTCAACAGCTGCAGTGAACCCCAGATATTACAGACTCTCTCACATCTGCCTCTGCTTCTTCTCCTGTCTTGCTCTCCCCTGACTCCTTTTCTCCAAATCTTACACAGGCTCAGCATTGCCTATCAAGTTCCCTGATGCTATTCACAGCCAGCAGGAGGTAGAGAGGGACTGGACCTACTTCCTGCCAGCAGGTTTCAGCGCTCCTCCTGGAGGAACCACCTTTGACAGTTTCTCAGCACAGGAACACTCAGACACGCCACAGAGAGGACAGTTTGATCCTGCCTTGGGTCAGGGCGAGATCTGTTTAAAGAGAGTTTCAATGCAATCAGCCAATCTATTTTCCCCCATCATCAACTATTAAATAAATAGGAAGAGAGGGCAGCTGAAAGGAGCTTTTCAAATGAGAGAAATATTTCCCAGTTTAAAATTTAAAAGCCTGGATCGTGAAATTCTTTTCACAAAACATTCTCTGCATAATGCTTTTTTTTTCCCCCCTCAAGAATCTTACTCACCTGGTGTTAGTGGTGAATAACGATGGCTGACATTTACTGAGTGCCCACCGCAGGCGTCACTCCGTCCTAGGGTCCTCGTAGGGTTATTTCATCAGTGTGGTGACTTAAGATGAGTGGCCTTCTTACAGCCTCCATTTGTATATGGGCTACTGAAGCCCACAGAGCTCGCATGGCTTGCCTTAAATGCCAGGGCTCCAGATTGGCCAGTGCTGAAAGGTTACACCAACAGCATTGCCAGATGCAGCAGGTGAGACCAGATGCATATGAAAATTATACAAATAAATAAATAAATAAATAAATAAATAAATAAATGTCATTTATGTTACATTCAACTTGGAGCATATTTTATCTGGCAGCTAAAACACAAAAGTGACTTGAAGTCCGAGTCCATGCTCTAAGCAGTGGCCCTCAGATGTGGTACCTGGGCCAGAGGCATCCGCATCCCAGGAGGAATAGGAAGGTGTACAAATCCCTGAAACCCCCTGAGTCAGGAACTCTGTGGGTGGGTCTGTTGAACTGGGCTGTGAGGCGTCTCCCACATGATTACAATGCATGCTCAAGCTTGAGAGTTGATGCATAATATCCCCTAACCTACAGCAATTCTCTGATGTGGGTAGTGACAGATTCTAAGGTCAGGTCCCTGAATCCAAATCTTTTGAGATTGCTATGACTCTCTGTCTCTCCTTGTTATCTTTCATTTATGTTACCCAATCAAGTCTGGGAGGGTTTATCTGATTGTCAGCTTGATTGGATTTAGATGCTGCTAGAAGATTAGTGGGTCCCACCCCATTATGGGATGTTTCACAGCAGGAGGGAGCTGACCTCTCCATGATTTAATCCATAGGTGGGGCCAAATTTGAATAGACTGATTGGCAGACAGTGGCCCAAGAAGGGTAGGGACTGGCCAAAGGAAGTAGGTCACTGGAGGGAACACATCCTTATCCTGGCCCCTTTCTGTCACTGTTCCATGGCTTCCTACCCGCCATGCTGTGTGCTTCTTGGCCACAGACTCCCTCCCACATGGACTGAACTCAGAAATCACAAGCAAGCAAAACAAATCTTTCCTCCTTTTAAGTTGTTTACGGGAAATGTTTTATCAGAGTAACAATTGAGCTGATTAGTAATAATGTGGAATCCGGCAAGATGGTACAGTGGGTAAAGGCACTCGGCATCCATCATGCCTAATTACCTATGTTGACTCCTCAGGACCCACATGGTAGAGAGATGAGACCTCTTCAAGTTTCATGTTCCCACTGTTAAACATCTAGGCCAAAGTCATCTGCACTGACTCCTGAGGGCCTCCCCCATGCCAGGTTTCTGGGACTTCCTAGAGATGTCCCTTCCCTCCCCCCCCCCACCTCAACCTGCCGGCTGCAGATCTCGGGAGATTCATTCTTCTGGCCCTCTCCTGTCTCTCACCACACCTGATCCTAAACCCCCATTCTTCTCCCCATCCCCTTCTCCCACCCAGTTTCCTCCCTTCATCCGCCTTCTATGGATATTTTATTCCCCCTTCTAAGTGTGATTCAAGCATCCTTGATTGGTCCTTCCTTCTTGTTTAACTTCTTTGGGTCTGTGTATCATGAGTATTCTGTACTTTGTGGCTAATATCTACTTATCAGTGAGTACATACTATGCATGTCTTTTGGGGTCTGGGTTACCTCACTCAGGATATTTTCTAGTTCCATCAATTAGCCTGCAAAATTCATGATGTCCTTGTTTTTAATACCTGAATAGTATTCTATTATGTAAATGAACCACATTTTCTGTATCCATTCTTCATTTGAGGGACATCTAGGTTGTTTCCAGTTTCTGGCTACTATGAATAAAGCTGCTATGAACATAGTTGAGCAAGTGTCCTTGTGGTGGAACATCTTCTGGGTATATGCCTAGAAGCTGTATAGCTAGGTCTTCAGGTAGAACTATTTCCAATTTCCTGAGGAATGACCAGATTGATTTCCAGACTGGTTGTATGGGTTTACAATCCCACCCAGGGAGAAGTGTTTCCCTTTCTAGATATTCTTGTGAGCATCCGCTGTCACTTGAGTTTTTGATCTTAGCCATTCCAATTGGTGTAAAGTAGAATTTCAGGGTCATTTTGATTTGCATTTCCCTGATGACTAAAGACATTGAACATTTCTTTAAGTACTTCTTGGTCATTTGAGATTCTTCTGTTGATAATTCTCTGCTTAGCTCTGTACCCTACTTTTTAATTGGGTTATTTGGTTTGTTGGTGTCTAATTTTTTGAGTTCTTTATATATTTTGAACTATAGCCCTCTGTCAGATATAGGGTTAGTAAAGATCTCTTCCCAATCTGTAGGCTGCCATTTTGTCCTATTGACAATGTCTTATGCCTTACAGAAGCTTTTCAGTTTCATGAGATTCCATTTACCAATTGTAGATTTTTAAATTTTGAGCCATTTTGTGGTCAGGAAATTGTCTAGTGTACCAATGTGTTCAAGGCTATTTCCCACTTTCTCTTATGTTAGATTTAGTATATCCAATTTTATGTTGAGGTCCTTAATCTTCTTGGACTTGAGCTTTGTGGAAGGTGATAAATATGGATCTATTTGCATTTTTCTACATATACACATCTAGTTAGACCAGCACCATTTGTTGAAGATGCTTTATTTTTTCCATTGTATGTTTTGTGTGTGTGTGTGTGTGTGTGTGTGTGTGAAAAATCAAGTGTCCATAGGTGTGTGGGGTTATTTCTGGGTCTTCAATTCTATTCCATTGATCAACCTGTCTGACTCTGTACAAATACCATGCTGTTTTTATCACTATTGCTCGGTACAACTTGAGGTCAGGGATGGTGATTCTTCTAGAGGTTCTTTTATTGATCAGGATTCTTTTGATTATCCTGAAGCATTTTTGTTTTTCCATATGAAGTTGAGAATTGCTCTTTCAAGGTCTGTAAAAACAATGTGTTGGAATTTTGATGGAGGTTGCATTGAATCTGTAGATTGCTTTAAAAGAAGCCTTTGACAAAAATCCAACACCACTTCATATTAAAAGTCTTGGAGAGATCTGGGATTCAAGGCACATACCTAAACATAATAAAAAGCAATATACAGCAAGCCAATAGCCAACATCAAATTAAATGAAGAGAAACTTGAAGCAATCCCACTAAAATCAGGGACAAGACAAGGATGCTCCATCTCTTCATAACTATTTAATATAGTACTTGAAGTTCTAGCTGGAACAGTAAGACAACAAAAGGAGATCAAGGGATACAAATTGTAAAGGAAGAAGTCAAGGTATCACTATTCACAGATGATATGACAGTATACATAATGAGACTCCAAAAAAATCTACCAGAGAACTCAAAGAGTTGATAAACAACATCAGCAAAGTAGCTGGATATAAAATAAACTCAAAGAAACCAGTAGTGCTCCTTTATACAAATAAAAAAAATGGGCAGAAAAAGAAATTAGGGAAGCAACACTATTCATAATAATATAAAATAATTATAGCCACAAATAATATAAAATATCTTGGTGTAACTCTAATCAATCAAGTAGAAGATATGTTTGACAAGAACTTCAAGAACCTAAAGAAAGAAATTAAAGATTTCAGAAGATGCAAAGATCTCCCACATTCATGGATCAGTAGGATTCACACAGTGAAAATGGCCATCAATGCAGCTTTTAACAAGATGCTTTACCAAAAGCACACCCAAGCTTTGTGCTTTCTCATGGACCTCAAGTCATTAGTTCACCCATTCATTCAATCATTCATTCATGTATGCCCTCAACATTCCACAAGTGCTTATGATTTGGTTGCAAGTATCAGCATGACCTGGATAAGCAGCACCAATAATAATTATTTAAAAAATATATGTTCTGAATAAACTGCAAGGGCATTTCTAGAAGAGATTGCTATTTGAGTCTGGACTAAGTGAAGAAGACTCTGTCAGTGCAGCAGGCACCACTCAGTCCATGGAGGACCTGAGTGGAGCAGAAAGATGAAGAAAGGTGGATTTGTTCTTACTGCTTGACCAGGGACAGCTGACATCTGCAGCCTTCAGACACCTGTGCCCCTGGTTCTTGGGCCTTATGATCCGGACTAAGATGTGTGCTAGTAGTTCCCATATGTCTCCAGCCTTTGGGATTGGACTGAAACCATCCCAACGCCTTTCTTGGTTCTTCAGCTTTCTGATCGCAAGCGTGGGTCTTCTCAGCTTCTGTAATCACAGGAGCATATGCTTCTAAATAAACACATTGACAGATGAACAATAGACCAATAGATAGATGATACATAGCTGGATAGATTAGATGATAGATTGATGAACAAGTAGGAATGGATAGGTAATAGATGTTGGATGCATGGATGTGTAGATGATTGATAGACAAATGATAGATGATGAATAGATGATGGGGTGATAGATGCACCAGCAGATGATGGATACATTAATAGGAAGGTAGATGACTGATAGACACATAATAGATAGACAGATGATTGATAAATAGGTAATAGATAGATAGATAGATAGATAGATAGATAGACGGACAGATAATAGCTTTGTTCTGCTTCTCTGTGAGACCCTGATTAACACAGGCCAGACACTGAACAGACTAGTGAATTAGTTTACTCAACAGTAAAGTTACTGACATTTTTCTCATACTGCTGTAAGAACCCCGGTGGGAAGAAGAAAAGTGGAATGGGTGCTCTCCAATGTACTATTATTGTTATTGTTATATCATTGCTGTGTGTTTGGTATGTTCACATGTGTGTACAGATGCATACACATGAGGCCAGAGAAGAGTGTTGAGAATCTACTGCACTCTACCTTCTTTCTTTTGAGTTAATGTCTCTCACCGAGTCTGAAGCTTGCTATTTTGGTTGCCAGCCAATAAGCTCCAAGGAGTCTCCTGGCTCTGACCCATAATGCAGGGTTACAAGCTCAGATCATCTGAGCTTTTCACATTAGTGTTTGAAGATTTGAGTTCTGGTCCTTATGCCTGCATGGCAACTGCTGACACCCACCTTCTCCAGCCCAGAACAGGTAGGTGCCCAGGGTCACAAAAAGTTTAAGCACTCCAAACAGAGGGGGATAATAAGAAAGAGTACTGTTTGTTAACTCGAAGACTCTTTGATACCTCAAAGTCCTTCAGGCCTGAGGATGAACCTCGTCCTTCCACTTCCTGAGTGGGGTCTTGTTAATTCCCCTGGGTGTGCATGACCCCTCAGTTATCCCTTATCCCTGATGTTGAATGGCTTGCTCTGACTATGGTTAAGCAGAGAAGAGGGTGAGTGTGTTTCAAGTCCAGAAACTCAACAGTTCCACTCCCCTCACATGGAACCAAAAATGAGGAGAGGGGTGATTGGGAAATGTAATTGAAGACGACATGTCTCACAGCTACCATCCATCCATCCAGACGGCCATCCATCCAGACTCACATGTGCGTACGCACACCACACACACACACACACACACACACACACCTACATATGGCCTTTGCTTTGCAGTTGGCCATGGGAATAATACCAAGCCTTTGGTCAAAGAAAAGATTCTTTCTAGGAAATGATCTCAAATGCCCTCCTTAGAGAAAACACATCTGTCAGGGAGCAGGGCTGTCAGACAAGCTGGCAGAGTGCAGGATGAAAATTGCCAAGGAGAGGGATTGAAGCCAGCACTGTTTGTGAATGCACTGATGGACAGGCACAGACAGCAAACCTACTGTGAGAATGGTCTTCAGCCTAGGGACTTCTTCCCATCCTGCATTAACGTGGGTCTCTTAGATCCTCCTCATCAGAACTCAATCTCTATTGCACGTGCCTTCCAAAGCAGCGTTTACACAGCTCACCAGGACAGACTCTGTCATCTTTTCTTATTGGGTTCCCTGCCTCAAGCATAGTGTATCCTTAATAAATATTTATTGAAAAAACAATTGAGTGCATCTGGATCTACCATCCACCAGTTGTGTTAGTTTGGACTCATTACTCAGTTTCTCTTTAACCCCTTCATGATGGGGGCAGAAGTTGCACCTGTATCTTTGCATTGTCCAAAAAATTAAGATGTGGGTAAAGTGAATTTGCACAGAGTCCTAAGTAAAGACCAGCCTGATATCACTATAGCTCTCATCCAGGAGCAAAAAGGAAAGTTATGAAGCCCCTCGGACATTAACAAGGCATAATGGGTGCTCAGAGCAGTTTATTTATTAAGTGTATTTTACATATATCATTCCAGTTAATCCTAACAGCTCATGTTACATCACCAATATTTGGCCTCGTGAAAAAAAAGTTATACAGCCTTAAGGAAAATTGAAATCTGCTCAAACCAGCAATACAGCAAACAGCCAATTCAGAATTTTATCATATTTGCATAAAGATTACATTGAACTATCACCCAAAATCTTTATCTGCTCTAAGCCTCAGCTTGTTTACCTGAAAAAAAAAAAACATACAGGGAGAGAACCCAATGCTCCCTGGTCTCCAGGACACCCCAGTGCACAACCATCCCAGGAGGACAGGGGTGAGAGCTCCCAAATCCATTTGCCTTGAGTACACGCAGTTGGAGGGACAGTTTACATTTTAAGTGCTCATTTTCCCAGCAGGACAGTGTGGCTTGGCACCCTCCAGGCTTCCTGCCGTGCTTTGAGGCCAAATCGACAGCAATGGGCTGAAAGAAGAGGAGGAGAGGAGTCTGCCGGGGCTCCGTGCACGCTCTTCGACTTGCCACCGGCTCTTGATTGACACAGCATCCACAGTCAGTTTCCCAGCTGAGTTCCTTGAGCAGCTTAACAGCCTCTGGGTGCTGTAGTTCCCGCCCCTCCCCCATCTCTAAGTGCCTGCTTTCTTCCTTTACAGATGTTAGGTCTGTTCTGTGCACCTGTCAGGGACGCGAGCCTCCACTCTGGGCCCCCTGTGCTCCCTCCCCTCTCCTTAGTACCCTCTTCTCTTCTGTATGATGGAACCAGAGCAAGCTCAAAACTGACACGTTTCCCATCCAGAACATAATACAACCTTTTAAGACTGTATTTCAAAGCAACGCACATTTGGGAATGGGAATCATGGGCCCTGCAACTTGTGTGTTTCTTTCTGTTTGTGATGGACTGTCATGTACTGCTACCAAAATTAGTAGTCATCAGTCAGGCAGAAAGTTATCATCAGAGGGCACCAAACCAGCCACAAATCCAAAAGGAACGGAAGAGTTTCAATAATGGATTTAACTAAGGTTAGATTCAGCCTGACTGGGTTTCTATCCCCTGATCGCCCTCATACATAAGCAAATGAGTCTGGAAAGTTCTGAAAGTGACTCAGACAAATTAATCTTTGTGTTGAAATTCTACTCATAAAGGTCAACCTTATCTTTTCAGTCTGAGTTAAACCATACGTGAGCACAATGCCAGCCAACCTGCGTCATGTTCTACATCAGGAGTTTAGACTCAAGCTCATGGTGGGCAGGAACTGGTAAGCCAGAGGAGGCCACCCTTCCATCCCACTTGGCAACTTCTAATATGATCACCAACTTGACCTGCTTTAAAAAATGCTTATCTCAGCTCCATTCTGCTTCCTGGCCTCTGGCCACGTTTACCACGTGCAGGAACTACAGTGATGGAAGCTTGAATATTATTCTGTGTTCAACCCCAGCATGCACCAGGGCAGGTGTTCTTCAGGGAATAATGATGGAGTTTTGTTCATAAAATTATACACACACACCCAAAGAGGAGGTGGTAGAATGAAGCTGGAAATGTTTGCTCGACAAGGCTGGTAGATGTGGCTGAGAAAAATTCCTGGGCTCACGTGGAACAAGGAGGAGCTTACCACCAGTGTCAGGATCAAAGACTTCCCTGGCTAAAGATGTCCTTGCCAGAAGCACGTGACTTACCATCTTCCCAATGCAGAGCCTCCAGAGAACATAGTACTGGGGAGAACTAGGCAGAGCCTGAGCTGTGCCTTCTACTGCCTTGTTGGAGAGAGTGACTTAGGTTCTTTTGGCCTTGGTTTGCCCATCCAGAAAATGAACTTAGTGCTCATTCCTAACACACATGATCACTGGGAGGGTCTTATGAAATAACACACAGGAATGTCAACTATCTCTCTAGGTCAGAGGTAAACCCAGCACCTGCCATGATTATCGTTAATATTGATGCACAGCACAGTTACACCTGCTGCAGCTTTCTTCAGTGTTTCCATTATATTTATTGCTAGTAATGGCAGATTGTTGTCTGGGATGAGGTTTTCAGAGCCTGATTGCTTCATTAAGATATTTGCAGGAGAGGCAGTATCATGTGGCCTGAAAGAGCTTCCTTTCCTCACAATACTAAGCATAATCCTGTGAAACAAATGTGAGATTGAAGAGGGCTTTCACAAATATTTGTGTCCATATATAACTTTAAATATCAAGCTAATACAAGATAATTCATTCTTTATATAAAAAAAAAATTACAGAGCACTAAACGGGGTCATCTATCCAAATATCTTGAGATCCCTTTTGTTTTGTTTTGAGACAGTATCTCATAGTCCAGGCTAGCCTGAACTCACTATGTAGCCCAGGTCACCCCCCTGCCTCCTGGATTCTGGGATCAGAATTGTGGCCACTGTGCCAAGTCCTCTGATCTCTTGCACCACTTTCATACACTTCTTTTAGCATCAGTGTGCTTTAGGATCCCTGACTCTACCCACATTGGACATCAGTGGCTGTCTTCAGCTGATTTCGGAGTTCTTGGGAGCTTATAATCCCTCAAAATGGCCTTTACTGGTGACCACTGGTTAAGGACTTTGAAGGCCTAATTTCCCTTCTTGCCTTTGATTAGAACAGACCTTAGGTGTACTTTACACCCATGAGTTTCTCTTTGGGACTAGGCCAAGCCCCTGCACTGCTGAACTTTGCCCCCCCCCCTGCAGCCTCCTTTCTTTCTGTCAGATTTCATGGTCTTTTTCCAATTCCTTCAAATAAGTGTTCTCACACCAGTTCTGGTCTCAGACTCAACTTGGACAGGCAGAATTGGTATAACCGATATGAATAATAGTGTCTATACTTTGTGTGTGTGAACGTGTGTGCGTGTGCACACACACACACACACACACACACACACACACATGCATATGTTTCTTTTGTGGTGCTCCAATCTGGCAATTATGAAATTGCATAGTACATATCACAGGTTTTTAAAATTTTAAAATACTTATCATTACCATCTTTTGATGTCTACAAATATCCTCCAACAACGCATTTCAAATAGCCACCTGGTATCCCCGTGAACGGTTGCACTATAATTTAACCAACGCCACTCAAAGTCTTTTTGTTGTTTATTGCTATGGCAACATAACGATGCTGGATGGAACATCATTGTAAGAAAATTTTTGCACAAGTCTGTTTGTTCCTGTTCTGTCTGGTACATGGTCAAGTGGTGTCCCATTCTGTGGTTATGATTCCTATTTCAAAACATCCTCCAAAAACAACAAACCAATTCCTAATCAACCAGCAATGGCTTCGGTCTTTATCCCTGCCTTTCCTCCACTTGTAAGTGGAGGGGCCTGGGGCACAAACTCTGAGGAAGTCTAGACCGTGGCTTTGGTTTTCAAAATAGCTTCCTGCTGCCACTATTGCACCAGCTGCTGTTGGTCTAACCTACACTTCAGTCTTCGTTGCGTGGAGTAGAATGAGCCTTCTTTGCATTTCCTGATTTCAAACTTCCCTGCTAAGGTACAATAACCATCACCATGCAGGGATGTCGTAAGGTCAGATGAGTGCACCACTGCAGACATCCCTTGTACCCGGGAACAACCCAAGGGCAAGAGCTTTCTGTCTAGGATGCTGTTGTGACTTGAATGAGAAGTGCCCCCCATGGGTTCATGTGTCTCAACACTTGGACCCCAATTGGTGGCACTGCTCTGGAAGGTTGTGGATCTCTAGAAGGAACCTCAACAAAGGAAGAGGACCATTGGGGGTAAACTTTGGGGTTTTATAGCCTAACTCCATTCCCTAGTCACTTTCTACTTCCTGATTAGAGATGCCAGATAACCAGTGACCTCACCCTCCCATCAAGGCCTTCCCTACCACGATGGACAGCATTCTGTCTTAAGCCAGGAGCCAAATGAAGCCCTTCATCCTCTAAACATCTTCTTGCCAGGTGTTTGGTCACAGCTGTGAGAAGCTTATGCATACAGTTTCAATTCCATCCAGTGGGAAAGGGAAGTCCTCTTTGGAGACTGCTGGAAAATCAGATAGCTATATACACACATACATCAGTAAGCACAAAGTTAGATACCTAATTAAATCATACATAAAAATTAATCAAATGGAGCCAGGCGTGGTGGCGCACGCCTGTAATCCCAGCACTTGGGAGGCAGAGGCAGGCGGATTTCTGAGTTCGAGGCCAGCCTGGTCTACAGAGTGAGTTCCAGGACAGCCGGAACTATACAGAGAAACCCTGTCTCAAAAAACCAAAAAAAAAAAAAAAATTAATCAAATGGATGAAAATGAAGACTGAAGGTGTGACCAAGTATCAGAATGGTCCCCAAGTATATGCTAGGCACTAAGTCCTATCCCAAGCAATTTTTAAAAAATGGTCAAAATGTAAGAGATTAAAACTATTAACTTTTTATGGAGGAAATCTCTACACCACTGGCTTTGGCAATGATGTGCGTATAACGTCAAAGGCACAGGTTCCAACAGAAAAATACGTGAACTAGACCTCATCAAAGGCCATCAAAGTGAAGACACCCCCAGGATGATAAGCTTAAGTAGAAACCATGTACTTAATAAGGGAAAGATACATAGAATATGCAAAGAGCTGCCTCCACACAACAGCGGGAACAGAACAGCCCAGTTAAAAGAGGGGAAGGGATCTGAGAAAACATTTCTCAGAATAGTCACAAAAAACCATAGAGGTAGAAAATGATGTCGAACACTGCCGGCTATCCAAGAAAAGAAAAAATCACAATGAGATACTTCATGGACATCTGAATGCCTATCATGCAAACATGAAAATGTGTGGCAGATAGCACAGAAATGGCACGTGTGTATGTTGCTGGTGGTGTTGTAAATTGTAGAGCCACTATGAAAAGCAGGTAATACTTCCACATTTAAACAGAATTGCTGTGTGCTTCATCAACTCTTTGTAAGTATACACTAATAATAACGATGTTATCAGAGGCTCAGGCAGATACTTGCATGTCCATGTTCAGATGATGGTGGTGGTAGCAACAGTGGTGATGATGATGGTGAATTCAGGGGCTCAGACAAACAGTTGTACATCAGTGTTCAGAAGATGATGGTTATGATGGTGATGATGATGGAGATAGTAATGATGATGACGGTGATGATAAAGATAAAGGTAATGATGATGGACGCAGAGGCTCAGGCCAACACTTGCAAATAAGTGCTCA
This sequence comes from Apodemus agrarius, assembly GCA_964023405.1. NCBI lineage: Eukaryota > Metazoa > Chordata > Mammalia > Rodentia > Muridae > Apodemus > Apodemus agrarius. The sequence goes on from OZ030005.1 coordinate 110,967,815, forward strand.
TAAAAACTTTATTGTCAACAACTGAAAAGCAGAGACGATGCTAACATGTCACTCACAGACTGATGATTAAACAAAATGTGATGTGATATAAAATGGAATTTCATTCATCTCTTAATTTTTTATTTTGTGTGCAGGCAACAAAAGCTTGAAGGAGCCAGCTCTCACCTTCTGTCGTTGTTGTTGTTGTTGTTGTTGTTGTTGTTGTTGGGGGGGGGTTGTTTGTTTTTTGGGGGGTTTGGGTTTTTTGTTTGTTTGTTTGTTTGTTTGTAGCCCTGGCTGTCCTATAACTCACTCTGTAGACCAGGCTGGCCTAGAATTCAGAAATCCTGCCTTCCAAGTGCTGGGATTAAAGGCATATGCCACCACTGCCTGGCTTTCATTAATCTTTTAAAAGGTTGGGATTCCAATGCAAGTGATATAGCAGATAATGCTAACTGAAAGAAGTCAGACACAAAGGGATAAAGACAATGTGGCTCTGCTTATTTGAAGTCCCTAGAGCAGGAGTTCATAGAGGCAGGAGGACCTAGAAGTTACCAGAGGATGGCGTGGGGGAATAAAGGAGAGTTATTGATTAATAGAAAGAGTTTCTGTTTAGGAGGACAGAGACAAACTCCAGAAATGGGAACCGTGACAACTGCACAGCATGGTGAATATGTTTAATGCCACCCACCGTACTCAAGGTGGCCTTTAGCCCAAGCTTGGCAGGGTGAAGCCACTTCTCATCCTAGCACTCTAGAGCCTGAGGCACTGGGACCACAAGTCTGAGGCCTGCCTGGGCTACATAGCAAGAGTCTATCTCAAAAAAAGGAAAAGTTACAATATTAGTAGTAAATTTTGTGTATACTTTAGCATATTTTTGGAAGTTGAAAATTAATGACTTTTCCCAATGACAAGAAAAGAAAGCCTTGGGGTATGGCCCAGTTGCTAGAGTGTTTGCCTGGCTTGCTGGAGGCTAGATGAGGGTAATGTGATAACTGCACGACTTCGGAGCCCAGCACACTATAAGCAGGGCACGGGTGAATATGCCTGTTGCCCTACATATTAACACCACTCAGATCCCTCCGCCAGCGGCTATGGCACGTGTTGCTCACTACCTGACAAAATGGTCTGGATTCTCAAATGAAATGTGCACACACGCGCACACACACACACACACACACACACACACACGATATTTCTGAATTATTACTTATTAAAACCTATATTCCAACCTAGCCACCCCAGACCCAGGCCTGCAGCCCTTTTGGGTAGAGATAGCCAACTCTCACATGTTGGCAGTCTCTCTGTCTCTGTCCTCAAACCTGATCCTTCTCCTTTCCCAGCATGGCGGTACCACATCCTTCTTATTCCGTGGGATCCCTTGTCTGGGAAATCTAAAGTCCCGCATCTGTCTCCCTGCTCAGCCACTGGCCACCAACAACTTTATTTACCAATTAGAGCCAACTGGGGACAGGGCAGGAGGTGTCTTACATGCCGATGTGTGAATCCTCACGTAATTTGGAACCCAATTAACATAATATAAGCAGTAAACACACACCTGCATTCCTAGCACTGGGGAGGTAGAGGCAGGAGAGGCAGGTTGTCTTCTGCTAGTTGGTGAGTTTGAGAGCAGCTTGAGTTTGAGGTCAGCAGAAAAGCCTGTCTCAAATAGTAGGGTGGGCATTGGACACCAGCCTCTGGCCTCCAAACTCACACGGAAGTCTAGCAAAGTTCTATAGACAGGTCTGCTGAAATCACCCACAAAGTAGTGAGACTCACAGCTCCCTTCATGGTGCTTCCTAGACTGAAAGGAGAATCAGCTCTTGCAGAGTCTGGTACATGCTTAAAAATGCACCCCTAAAACACAGCCCGGGCTGCTGTGGTTGCTGATTGCTACCGCCATTATTACTTCAAGTACTTAAGACAATTTGATTTTTCTTGATTACTTTTTTTTTTATTGCTTTTTTTGCTGATAAGGAAGAGGCTGGGGAAAATTAGTCACAGGATTGCTCTGACTCTTAAGTGGAAAGACCTGATTCTTGTTCTCTTAAAACAATACCTTCTAATTGTGGGGTTCAAGGCCATCCTGGTGCTTTTCGGTCTCTGTGGAAGGTCTGTGGGTGCCATCCATCAGCTCAGCCTTCTTCAGACTCAATTAACAGCTTAATGTATTTAAAGAGGACAGACAAGGAGGGAGATCTCAGTGAAGGCCACAGTAAAGGGAGCAGAAATGTCCCTGTCCTCCAGACTGCACAGCGAGCCCAGTCCTCCAGGCGTCTGCACTAGTGCCTGCACAAAGGGCTCCTGTCCTGCAGATGTCTGTCCCGGCTAAGGAGTGGTGGATTTCCAACCTGCGGGCTCCCAGCACGGTGCTTTCCCCAGCTTAACCACAGTGTGGCTTTGCTCAAAAGGACTCTGAAGGCAGGCCCAGCATCTCCCTTCCAGGAGAGATGGCCATGCCAAGACAGTCAAAAGTCATTTCCTGGGGACTTCAGCCAGAGAGTTCACTGGAAACACGGATAAACAAAACCCTGCATTCTCACCTGACCCTACACGGACTCCATGTGCAACCATGGGCAAGTAGGGTTCCTGCAGTGGCAAGTGGGGGCCAGACAGACATGAGCTTGTGAAGCACAAAGACTCTGCAATTTCAAGAACTGAAATTATTTTTCTCTCTTGGGGCTAGAATGTGTGTGTGCATTTTGTTTGTTTGTTTTATGTGTGTGCGCTCATGCGTGTGTGTGTGTGTGTGTGTGTGTGTGTGTGTGTGTGTGTAACAAAGCTGTCTATATAACACAAGAGCTAGCTTTCCTGGCTTAAAAAAAAGAAAGGGAGGTTCATGATATCTCAGATCTCTCAACTTCTGGCAGGCAAAGTTGATAGTTTCTTGAAAGAAATGTATGCCATCAGACTAGACTGATGAACCTACCAACCGGTGAGGAACCGTTGAACTTCCCTAAGCCATATTTAGAGGCAGGAGGTGCTGCTGGAGGATGATTCCAGTTGGGTAATGAGACGTTGTTAAAGCACTCTGGCACTTCGGGGCATTGTTGCATACACTGGCTAGGAGTGTCTGACCTTAGATCGCTGGACGTCAAAGCCTTGGTGTGCAGGACTCTCTAAGTCTCATGAAGTGTGTTTCCAGCATGGATTCAATGCTCTCCGTGCTGTGGAGGAAGGGCAAGAAGCCAAGAAGCCGTTCATTTGGACACCTTGTCTAGGCATTTCTGGCTGTTTGTTGAACATAAGTCCCAGACTCCCGAGCCCTAAGATGCTGACAGGTACATTTCCCATCTTGTGTTTCTGCTTTCCTGTCTAAGATTTAATCAGGGAGAGCTGTAAGGCTTCTTTTAAAAGCACATAGAAGAAAAACAACAACATCACAGTGACAGCGCCTTGTTAAGTGGCGGGACAATAACAGGTGGCCAGAAGCTGCTCCTGATAAAAGGCAATGACAAGCCCCTTGTGCCCACAGGGCGACAGAGAGCCCGATGGAAGCCTGGCATCGCCACCTCCTTCTGGGTCTAGCTCCTTAAGCTTGTGTCAGATTGCCACTTTATGCTGCATAGGCATCAGCCCCTCTGGGGTGTCTGTCCACCCCACCTACCGAGGCTTGAAAACACAAAGATCAAAGTGACAGAAGCATCTTTCTGCTGCTGTTTTATGATAGCCTGTGTCAGACCCGCCCAAGGTTCCTGCAGGGTCTCAGCCATTGTCTAAAGTGCATTTACCTTGGGTTTCAGGGCAGTGGACCACCTCCCAGGTGAGCAGTTTTACATTGTGTTGAGGTGGCTCGCTGGAGCAGAGGTTGCCCTCTGAGAAGCACTGGCCTCATCCTGTAAGGACTTCTTACCTCCACCCCCAACCCCTGCAGAAGCAGCAGACCACACCTGCCCAGGGCAGCTTCATTGCGCCTGCCTCTTGGTCCTTACCCAGTCTTTCTCTGTTTAAACTTCAAGCTTGTATACCTAAGTACCTAAGGACCCTAAGACAGGTTTGGTGCACAGCGGTGGAGGGGCGCTGGACCTGCTCTGTTCTTCCCAGCATGGTTACATCACTGGTTGAATCTTCTGTCTGGTTTTCACCATTTCTCCATCTATTGGCATATGAGGATGGGTACCTGAAATCAGCCTGTTGGGGTTCCCTAGGCTTTTACCCTAAAAGTCAAATTCCAGAGCCACACAAACTCTACTTTCTTTCTCAGTTCTGAGATATGTACTTTTGATTTAAATGTGCTTTCTTTCATTTTTTAACTATTTTTCACTGAGACTTAACATGGACACACCGTATTACTGATGACTCTGCCTTCTGTGCTCTGTATGCACAATCCATATACAGAGTAAAATGTGGTTGCCAGGGAGACCTGTCTTTTAATGATCAACAAACATCTTATTGAGGGTTGGATAGGAAAACACAAACTTACCAAGTGATTCAAAGCCTGAGTCTAAAAGAACAAGTTTGGAGGAGTCTGACTCACGAAATCGAGGGCTCTGCAGAGCTTGGGTGAAGGCTGCAGTGTTTGAAGATTGAAGCTTCGGGGTGTGGCTAGCTGATCGGCTCTCCTGGCCGCCATCTTGCACGAACTGCTGGAGTCCTCGGCATTCGGTACTCATTCTAGTTCATAGTCAGCACCACAGCGGCAGAATTAATGGGTTGAACATTTCCCCCTTAATAACTGCTGCAGATATAAATGTCTCGGCCATTTGTCTTTCTTCGAGGGTTTAAAAAAAATAAAAAATACTACTAGATCAGCCTTGCATTCTTGAATTTTGTTAACATTATCATTTAAATTGCATCTCCTGTGTTACTAGATTAAGGAAGAGGGACTGTTTGAATAGGTTGCACTTTGCTTTCTCATTCAGGAGACTCTTTAGAGTCTCAAATCAATTCCAACTGACTTTCTGAAAATGTGTTGAGGTGAAAATACACTGTGATAAATAACAATTGTAATGAAAACACAGAGAGGAAAGGGGCTGCTTGCGGGCTTCTGCAGAGAGACGTCCAGGTCCTTCTAGCAATGGGCCTGCCACCTGTGTGCCTTTATCTTCCTCTCATGGTGAAGAATTTAACCCTCGCACCCCTGGTGAACATTTGCAAAGTGGGCAAGGGAGAAAGCTGTACCTTAACGGTTTCCTGGGTGTTGGGTAAAATGCCTCCGTGTTCAGCTGCTCGTCTCAGACTCCGCCCTCCACCTCTGGGGGCCTACTCTGAGGGATGATGCAGTTGGGATCCAGCTGTGTGAATTTTTAGCAAATTATTTAATGTCTCTGTTTCCTTACCTGTAAAACGCAAGGAATAATGGGACTTGATCTTTTGGGGGGACAGGAGAGAGCTAAGAGCAGTATCCTCTCAAACTTTTATGATCATAATTCACAGTAATATACACTATATATCCAAACCCAGCACATACATACACATGAACATAAATGCATACATAGACATATCTGACTGCACACATCGTAAGTCAAAATTTCACAAAACATTCATTATCCATGTTAAATGTGATATAGTGACATGGTTTTAATCCTACCTGGGTTTAATTTGTCTTTAAAATTGGATTTGCTTTACAAAGCAGTCCTACGGGGGCTCAGTGCGTGAAGGAGAGATGCTAAGAAGCCTCCTGCCGTTGAGGTCAACCTTATATCCACCCCTGAGGAGCCATGATGGCTGGAACCTACCCCTGAGCCATTATATCACCAAAACAACAGCAAAGTCACATCTGATGGGAAGATGCCTTTAAAAGGTGGTCTCACAAAATTGAAAGGAACAATGACAAAGATGAGGCAGAGAACAGAGAGACTGGAGATCTGTCAGCAAAGGCTATCGGAGCAATGTGGGAGAGCTTGGCCATAGCTGGCAGAAACAGGCCATTACTGAATCGGGCTAGCCCTCGGCCGGACAGCCAGCCTCAGCATGGCTACCTCTGCTGCAGCCCATGCAGCCCGCCCTACTAAGAGAGGAGCTCAGGGTCGAGGCACCGCCCACAGGCTGAAAGCACACCGGTTAGGCCAGATCCAAGAGCAGGGATCAGTCCAGGAGCCTGGCGCTCTCTTGGGTCCTTCTCCCAGGTCCAAGAACAGACTCAGATGTGGTCCAGTATATACCATGCTTCAGAAGCTAGAAACCTTGAACCAGAACAATGCCTCCTTGCAGTGAGTACTTGCACATAAAGCTGTTTGGGGGAAAACAAAACAAACAAATATATTCTGTGTGACACACGGCAGTTAGCAATGCCACTTCAACGGACAGATATGCGGTGGCAAGGTGAGGACGATGAAGGAATGGAGCGGCGTCTGCGCAATGGAGAGGCAGAACTAGGGATGGCAAGTGTCGGAGAAGGGAAGCATGCCATTGCGGAGCAGGGCTGGCAGGGTGGTATGGCGGGAAATAATAAAAAGAACAGCAAGCTCCCTGCGCTATGCCCCCTGCCTCTCTCTGCCCCAGCGGTCTCGCCAGCCATGCACAGGCCGCAATGGCAGGCCTGACCTCGAAGAGACTCTGAATCAGAGCTCCAAATCTCTCCACCCAGCTCGCTAAGTTCCCACTGGCGGGTCGTTACCACACCAGCCCCATGCTTCAAATCCCCCACGGCAAAACCAACGCTTTGCCACCGTATCTTTCTCTCTTGAACCCAGACAAGCAGTGAAGACACACACACAACACAAACTTAGTTCAGAAATAACTCAATCACTGGCCGTAACAACTAAAATCCTAATCTCGTAAGCCTTATTAAATCTAAATCCTCTGGTCGCCAATCCTGACAGATCCGCCATTGAAACTAGGAGACACTAGTAACTACACCTTGTCCTCACGTTATCCCTGTCCAAAAAAGACCCTCTATTTCTCCTGCTTCCTCTCTTCTCTTATCCAACCCAGAAGTCCCTCCTACTTGCCCAGTGATTGGCTCCTTTATTGGCTCACAAGAAATCACCTGAGAAAGATCCTCATTCACAGTCCCTCCCAGGAGAGCGGAATTAGCATCAAAATACAAGGAACCCCAGGGTTATCCAAAACAAGGTGGTGTGCAGCATCCTGGAGCTCTTGCCGGCTCTGGCCTGGACTTACTGCTCAGCCGCAAACTTAACTCCAGCTCTGAACAACAGGATGTCTGAGATAAAAAAAAAAAAAAAAAAAAAAAAAAAGGTTCTTTTTCTGGACTGGTACTCCTCAAAAGACCTCTGGGGTCAGTGCTGTCTCCTAGAGGCCACCTTAGTGTCATGGTCCTTGCTGCTGCCTCAGGCTATATTGACACTTGAGGTCGATATCTCGTTCATGGTCTGGGCTGCACTGCTGTAGGCCTTGTCGATGCTGAAGGTCAGGTGGGTGTCTGTGTAATCCACATTGATGATGGTCCATGTTGCCACTAGAGGCCATGCTGATGTCTGTGGCCTATGCTGCCACCTGAGCCCATGTTGGTGTCCATGGTTGTCCTGCTGCAGCTGGGGAACATGTTGATATAGATGGTCTGTGTTACCACCAAAGCCCACGTGGCTGTCTGTGGTCTATGCTGCTTCCTGAAGTCATGTTGGGTCCTTGACCTGTGTTGCTGCCTGAGGCCATGTCTATGTCTGTGGCCTGTGCTGCCTCCAGAGACCATGCTGAGGGTCTGTGGTCTGTGCTATGGCAGAGTCCACATGGAAGTCTGTTATCTGTGATGCCGCTAGATAAAAAGGGCAAGGAAGCTTCTTCTAGAGCATATTCAGTGGTATCGATGACTGCAGACTCACAGTTGAGAATGAGACGCCAAAGGTTTCTGTGACAGCCTCTCTCCCTGACCCCTGCACCCCACAAAAGAAACAGTCTAGACAGGAAGCCATTAAAAAGAACTCTTAAAAATTGTGATAAGGGTCCTAAAGTGTAGCTCTTCACAGCTGATGGCTTCAGGAGGGGGTGGGAGTGGGGAAAGGCTCGGTTTTCCTTAAGGGGCTGGCCACTGTGAGTTTGACCGTGTTCCAGTGAGTATATGAGCAAGTGTTTTCTTTTTCTTTTCTTCTTCTGTTTTTTTTTTTTTTTTTTTTTTTTTTGGAAAGAGGTCTCAAGGATAGGAAAAGTGAATATGATTGGGATATGTTATGTGAAACTCCCAAATAATAAAAATATGTTGAAAAAAGCAGAAATAACAACAAAACTGATTTTCTTTGCAACCCTCACTGATTCAGTGATGGATCACAGAGCAGGTATTGGTTGACTTTAGATGCCTGTTTTTGTAAATATAGTCTTACTGAAACACAGTTATACCTAGTGTCTTAGTTAGGGTTTTACTGCTGTGAACAGATACCACGACCAAGCCAACTCTTATAAGGATGACATTTAATTGGGGCTGGCTTACTCATTCAGAGGTTCTGTCCATTATCATCAAGGCAGGAGTATGGCAGCATCCAGGCAGGCATGAGGCAGGAGGAGCTGAGAGTTCTGCCTCTTTATCTGAAGGCTGCTAGCAGAATACTGGCTTCCAGGCAGCTAGAATGAAGGTCTTAAAGCCCATACCAACAGTGCCATGCCTACTGCAAAAAGGCCACACCTAATAGTGCCACTCCCTAGGCTAAGCATATACAATACACACCATTAAACCTAGTTACTCACATATGACTACTTTCTTGATTCAATGGTAAAGCTGGACAATTAAAACAGATACTCCTTCATCCCCAAAGGTAAACAGACAAAACAGACAACTTTTTTTTCTTTGTGGCCTTGCAGAAAATAGCTTGCCAACCCTTTATTTGCTTTTATTTGGATAGTTCATGGAAGGAGCTTCCTCACCAAATAAATACAATAAACACACTTATCTCAACATATAAGTGGACAGTAAGGGATTTGAATAACAAAAAACATTTATTCTTTTTCCCCTCAGGCTTGAGATCCATATATCAGCCCAGTAGCTCCCCCAAATTGGCATTATCAGCCTCCCCCTTGCCAGACAAGCCAGCAAACAGTGAGGTGAGACCACATTTAAGTGTTTAAACCCTTCAGATCACTTGTACTGAAGGTGCCCTGCCCTCTTTCCTGTAGTCATTAGAGACTAAATCTCTGATAAGCAAAGCAAATTAGATGCGGTGACATTTTGCTAATTGAGTCCTCTCCTCCGCTTGGCTGGGCTGGGCTGGTAATTACTAGCTAATCTCACCAATATGGCAGCTGACTGGCAGACAGTGGTTCATGGAGAGAAGGGTAAAGGACCCAGCTTGCCCGAAAAGGCCCTCATTGGTCAAAGTGGGTGCCAACCCTTCTGGTCTCACTTGAAACTAGCAGAGGCAATATGGCTCAGGGGCGGCAAGACTCAAGAGTCGGGAAACGGGAAGCAGAGGGAACCATCACCTTAAGAAAACAGGGCAAAGCTGAGACATGACACCATGCATTATTAAATCCCCATTCTCTGCCTCCTCCCACCTCCATCAAATTCCATTTCAGTGAAGCACAAGGGCTTAAAGAGAGATAAAAGACTTTAAAATATAAATTAAGTCCTATTTACTCCACGACCCTGAGCCAAGCACACGGGGCTCTGGCTGCATGTGTTGCCCACACGCCTGAATGACTTGCTTTCAACTGGATGAATGTCTTTGATTTGCTGACATCTGGCAAAGGGGGTCTTGTAGCCAATCAGATCGAGCCCCTACTCAGAACCCATTAAGTTCTGTTTGTAAATCTCTGCCCTCACTTCTTTTCAGAATTTCCCCTGTAGATATTTGTTAATCTTCCAAAGAGCCTAGATGTGTATGTAGCAAATCAGAGAGGCGGAGCAACGGCCGGCTTCTGTCTGCCCGTCCCCACCCCTACCCTGCCTTCTAGGGAGTCTGTAGGCATTGATTTCATGAGAATAAAAATGAGACCATCAAAATGGCAGAATGAAACTGACAATAGCCAGTCCTGGCAAGAATGTGGAAAGACTGACAGTCTCAATGGCTGTTTCTAGGAATGGAGACTGGGACAACATTTCATCTGGGTGTCCTAAAGAATAGATAAGTGTTAGCCATGAGCACCCTGAGTAAAAAGTATACATGCCTTTGTGGCACAGTAACTATGTGCCTAGAATACCTAGGAATAATGGGAGAAGTGTGGGTTCGAGTCTAGAGATGACCTGTTGAGGTTTCTGGGCTGTTGTGTATGGCAACAAAGAATTGGACCAGGTATACATCTTTAAATATCCTACAAGTTATCAGTTTTAATAATTGAAAAATCAGTGTAAATGGGGCCACAGCAGGGAGAAAGAACTTCACAATACTGTGAACACTAACATGGCACCTGAATTTCAGTGCCACCCTTTCAAAAAAAGGAGGCCAAATTAGGAGAATCAATTCAGAGAAAAATGTAATAAAGCCTCTTCCCATTCTAGCAAGAGCTGCATTCGCATAAAAATCAGTCATCTCAGATGAGAGAAATCCCTGAGAAACAGTTCAAAAGACACTGGTGGAGTCGGAAGAAGGGACTGTCTAGGAAATGAAGATAGATCCAGTTAGGAAGGAAAGACACAAGGCTTCTCATAGTGGATAAGGGGAAGGGGATTGAGGAAACCATTATACCCACCCAAGAAGAGCATTGTGCTGCAAGGATGAGAGCAGCATGTAACCCAGACCCTGGTGATCAGGACACATCACACCAATAAGTTGTAGAAGTCTACTCTCCTGGACGGGCTGTGTCCGAAGCAAGTTATCAAGACCACAGTGTAGGTGCATGCTCAGGACGTGCAATCCTGCTCTTGTGGAGGCATCCCTGGAGGGTGTATGTACCATGGTGCCAGACTTCTCTATCAGGACTGTTCAGGCAGCCAGAGTCCTTCCTACAAGAGCTCACCCACCCAGGTCTCTGAATGTTCCTAGGACCTGGAATGAAGCAGAATCTCAGAATTCCTCTTTGGAAGGAGGCAGGTTTAACTTTGCCATGGTCAGGAGACAACACTATGAGTGGATGAGATGGGTCATGTGACCAACCACGTGACCTTGGCCAGCAGATGAAACATCTAAGGAAGAACAAAGGCCCAGTGCCTCGATCTTCCAAATGACCTTAGTCATGCGTCACTGTGCCAACACACCACCAAACATGATGGTCAAAGAGAAGAACTTAGAGTGAGAACAGAGTCACGAGCATTATGTTTATTGAGGACTAAGATTAATGCGTCGGCTCTAAGGCAGACATTTATTGTCTTTGAGAGTTGTATATTTCTTTATAATTAAAAACATATTAGGGTGGAAGAGTTATATCGCTGCATATTTTCAAACGCAATAAAACAAACCCTTTTTTCTTCTTTGTTTCATTCTAAAAAGGCTGTAGTTCTTCATTTGTGTGTTCCCAGGGCTAGTTCCCACAAATCTTTAATTACATTCTCTACTGAGAAATCTTTCTTTAAAACTGTGCTGAAACTTCAATTATAATTTTTATTTTTATTTCTCCAATAGAAGACTCACATCAAGGTATATTAAATGTTTACACACATTTATTTTTCTTCAGCTGGATCATATTGTAGGTTTTTAATGTTTTTCTTTTATACATCCCGATTGTTCCCTTTTTGCTACAATGTATTCAATCTCATAGATATCATTATTTTATATCATATATACATATATATTACATTGCACACTGACATCATGCTATTCTATAACACACAAATTTACTTTCTTTTTACATATTAAAAATAATAAAATTTTGAATTTTCTTCTTTTTTTTTTTTTTTTTTTTTTTTTTTTTTTGGTCTTTTGAGACCAGGTTTTGAGACTGTGTGTAGTCCTAGCTGTCCTCGAACTGGCTATGTAGACCAGGCTGGCCTTGAACTCAGAGATATGCCTGTCTTTGCCTACTGAGTTCTGGCATTAAAGGCATGTGCCACCACCATCTGGTCCTATTTTTAAAAGAGATGAATTATCTGAAGCTCTTGAATATGACTCTTTTTTTTGTTTTTTTTTGTTTTTTGTTTTTTGAGACAGGGTTTCTCTGTATAGCCCTGGCTGTCCTGGAACTTACTCTGTAGACCAGGCTGGCCTCAAACTCAGAAATCCACCTGCCTCTGCCTCCCAAGTGCTGGGATTAAAGGCGCGCGCCACCAATACCCGGCTCAATATGACTCTTAAAAAACATAAATTGGTACAATTATTGGCTACTAAGGAAGGCAGTTACCTTTTGGGGAAGTGCCCCATAGAGACGCACCATCAAACTTATTCTTTCTTTTCATTTTGGCTGAAATTCTTTGGAGAAACATAGAAGGAAGCATTTAAAGTCATTGGTTCAATTACTCATAAGTGATATAAAACAAAACTTGATACATTATAATATTTAGCAGAGAGTATCCAGTAATATTCATATCTGCCATCTTTCCTTTTTGAACATGTGCTCTTATGACCTTGAACTGTGCATGCCCTGTTTAAGGTCATAAGATATCTTTCATCATTCCTTTCTTAACTATGACTTCAAACTAATCATACTCACAATGTGCCTGAGGTGACACATGCTTTCCTTTATTCATATGTACAGGTTCTTGCATTAGTTACTTTCCTGTTACTATGATAAAACATCACAACCAAAAGCGACTTAAGAAATAGAGTTTATTTTAGCTTTCAGTTCCAGAGAGACAGTCTATAATGGAGAGGAAGTCCTGGCAGCAGGATCAGGCAGCAGATGATGCATTCTGTCTCCATATAGGAAGCAGAGAGAATAGCAATTAGGGTGGAACTCTAAGTCCCCAAAGCTCATCCCCATTGTCATAATGAGGCTCCACCATAACCTCCCGAAACAGTGCCGTCACCTGGGACCAAGTGTCCATGTCCACGAGCCCAGTGGGGACATCTCTCACTCAAACACCACATTCTCCTCCCTGGATCCACAGACTCAGGACTACTTACATTTAATGAAAAATATATTCAGTTCAACTTCAAACATTCCCGTAGTCTTTCACAGTCTCAACACTTAAAATTTCAGCACACATCTGCCTCTTGGGCTGTTTCCATCTACTCCCTGTGCCTTAAGGCACGCTCTTAACTGTGATCCCTGTAAAATAATTTTAAAATGGCATGTACAATCGTACAGAATACATACTGCCATTCCAAAAGAGAGACATGGGGTATAGTGAGGAAAAACTGGATAAAGGAGAGATTGAAACTCAAAAGAGCACATTCCAAGTCCTTGAACTTCAGGCCTAGTATTTGGGGTTTTACTTTGAAATGGTTGATGGTTCCACCTCTAGCTTTGGTGCTTACAGCATACGTTTGCCTCTTGGGTTGCTTCCATCCACTCCCTGTACCTTCATCAGAAGACGTCTCACAGTTGGGTATCTCCAATGTCTTGGGGTCTCCACCACAGGCTTTGCTTTCATAGCTTCTCTCAATGGCATCTAAGAGCCTCTCTTTACGAGGACTCTGACACTATCACATGTACTGACACTACTACATGCTGCTGCCTGGCCTCAGCAGCTCTCTTGAAGAGGAAGAATCCATGACCCTCTGTGTTTCCCAAACCAGCCCTACAAGGATGACTTCATCACATTGAACTGTGAGATTGAGATGATGTTATGGCTCCTTAAGTCACAGTTCCTGCAGCTTTCGTATAATAAATCTGGTGCAAAGCTTCCCTAGGCATTTATTGTGGTTGAAGCAGGAAACCCTCAGGTTCTTTCCTTTCACAAATTGGGTATTTGGCTGGTGTGTGTGTGTGTGTGTGTGTGTGTGTGTGTGTGTGTGTGTGTTTTGGAGGGTGAGGCCCTTATCCTAAGAGAACTTTTCAAATCTCTGTAATGCAAAGCAGGAGGCTCTATAATGTCAACAAGATCTTTAACAATCACAGCCTCTTTTTCTCTTTTTTAGCACATGCCTTGAAAGTAACTTTGAGCTTCCCAGTGTTCCTTTCCTCTCCAAACGGCCATTGTTTTTCTTTCCTTCTGTCCCTCTTGTTGCTCCTTTTCATTGTAGGCCTACACAGAGCAATCGCCAACAGCCATCCCATTGGTAGACTGCCTTAAATTTTCCACCAAGCTTTGATTTAGCCTCAGGTAACTTCTTGGGATACAGGCAGAATGTAGCCAGATCCTTTCCCAAATAGCACATGAATGGCCTCCTTTCCAGTTACTAATCGAGTTCTTGCTCATCTATGACACCCCTTCGCTGGGCTTCCAATATCTGTCCTGCTCACAACATCACTGCCTTCCAGGCTCCTGCTTGAGTAGTTGGTGGACGCCATGCAGGAGGAGCTGTAATGGGCAAGTGAGCTTCCTGGAGAATGTATGCCCTCCCTCAGTTTACCCTGGATGTCTAAGCTGGCTTCTGACAAGTGGTCCTTTAAGCTCTATGTGCAGCATTCAACGGCTTTCCTAATAGAAACTCCCTCGGTCTTCCATAGGTCTTAAAACACAAAACAAAACCAAAAAATCCAACAACAACATTATCATGATCTTCACAAGACCATCTCACCAAATTAGATAGTAAGTGCTTTTCTGTGGATAGGATAAAATACCATGACCAGAAGCAACTTAAGGGAGGAAGGCTTTATTTCAGCTTGTGGTTCCCGAGGGATGGTGTGGCAGAAGAGGCTTGGCAAGCTTTTAAAAGAGCTGAGGACACTGTATTACAGTGCCTAAGGAGGGCGCTGGGTTTCCTTGAGGAGCAGTATGCTCCCGGAACAAAGGACGTGTTCTGTGAATATTGCATTCATATCATAATGTGAGCATGACCCTTTAAGACACTGGTCACTCTCACAAGGTCAGATCTCACCCTCAAGAGATTAGGCACGCCCACCTGCATCTCCCTGGGACAGACTCAAGAAGCAGTCCGTGCTGTGACCTGACTGCTCTTAGTTTATGGTACCTGCCTGTCCTCCATGTTCTTCCTCTCCACAGCATGCTGAACTAGATCACGTGGTGTGAAACTCCCCACCAACACCCTAAACTTTTACAAAGGCTGCTGATTCCTTTGTTCTGTATTGCAGAGCTTTGGAGGATCCTGCTTGAGGTTTAATTAAGACACGGACACTTCTATATAGTTTAAAGCTGTTGGCCTCTTGCTCAGGCAGTCTCTTGGCTAGATAGCTAAGCTTATCCTGACTTCTCTGCTATCTCCTTGTCTCTCCACATGGCTCCCACTGCTGCTTCCAGCTGCTTCTGGCTCCCTCGACCTTCACCAGGACACCTTGCGTTTTAATATGATAATCTCAAAGGACCATCTTTTGAACAGATGAGGAAGGACAAGCCTTAAACTTAGAAAACTGGCAATGGGCCACAGAAATGACAATGCCAAAATCCTGGCAGCACTTAGCTCTCTGCAGGCACAACAATTAACAACTGGAAATACAGGGATATGCCTCCGTGCGAGCAAGGGCGTCCCAACTGTTCTCTTGATGGTCTGAAAATTTTTCCTAAAGTGCCAACTCTCTCTCTCTCTCTCTCTCTCTCTCTCTCTCTCTCTCTCTCTCTCTCAAGCTCATCTTCAGGTCTTATTATGCTGCTTTAATATATAATTCTTTCCAATGCACCTTAAGGCCTGATCATACTTTTGAGACTCTTCTAACAAACCTTTCTTTTTTTTTTTCTTTTTTTGAAGAAAATGATGATATGCCAGCTCCCTTCTCCTGGACCAGCCATTCCCGTATCATCATTGTCATCATAATCATTATCACCACTACCATCATCATCATCATCATCATCATCACCATCCTCATCATCACCATCATCATATTTAACACCTCTGTGGCCACATTACATTATAGTTCTCCAAACTCCTAGTTTGCATTAGTGTTCCTGTACTTGTACACTATCACACAGAATAGTCTCATCGCCATAAAAACCCTCTGTGCCTTACCTACTCAATCCTCCCTGCCCCAATCCCTGACCAACACTGATCATTCTGTTTCCTCCACATGGGCTCATGACTCATTAGCTCATCTCCTTTCAGAGCTGAATAATATTCCAGTGTCACCACATATCACAGTTGATTTGTCCCACTGTGGCCATTTATCCTACTGAATCCTTGCTTCCAAATTTGTACTATTTTGAATAAAGCCACTATAAAATTCTCCATGTGGGTTTCAGTGAGGCCTGTTTGATTTTTAAGATAGGCCTTAAAGGTGCTGTCTTAGGGTTTTATGCTGAGATGAGACACCATAACCAAGGCAACTCTTATAAAGAACAACATTGAATTGTGACTGCCTTACAGTTTAGAGATCGGTCCATTATCATCATGACAGGAAGCATGGCTGCATGCAGGTAGACATAATGCTGGAGAAGGAGTTGCCAGTTCTGCATCTGGATCTGCAGGAAGAGGAAAGAGAGTGAGCTACTAGACCTGCCTTAAGCTTCTGAGGCCTCAAAGCCCACTACCAGGGACACACTTCTTTAACAAGGCCACGCCTCCTAATAGTGCCATTCCCTGTGGTCCAATGGGGGCTATTTTTATTCAGACAACCACAGGCATAAACACACATTTGTCTAAATCTCGGTGAATCACAAGAACCACCCTCTGGTTACCTCTAGAGAAAGACAGACCCAAGGCAAAGGAATTATTCTTTACTGTTTAAAACTGTGTCGTTTCAACACTTTTATATTCAGTGTGTACTCAGCTGAACAATTAAAGAGTTAACTTGAAAACACTCAGATAAAATAAGAACAAAGACTGTTCTACCACACAAAGCCTCTGGGGTTAGCCTTACATGTTCATTCTCCACAGCAAACACTCACTCAATATTTGATTTGCTGACCTGAGTTGAAGAAATGCAACTGAACCTTATTGCTCACAGAGCCCATATTTATAAATTTGCCTACATGCTAAAATGTATATGTAGTATCAGGACTGATATTGCTGCCCTTCTGACATCATTCACAGATATTGTGCAAAACAGACACATACATGCACACGTGCGCATACACACACTCACACAAACACACTCACATGCACTTGCATGCACGCGCACACACACATACATGTGCACAGTATACACACATGCACAGGTGAACACACACATGCTCTTGTACACACATGCACATACACACACACACACACACACACACACACACACATGCCATAGAAGGAGGGGGAAAACTTGTTTAGAAAAAGGGTTCTGTCTGAGAAGGGAGGGGACAATAAACAGTAATGGTAGCTGAAAATGACTGAAATTCAGTATATATATATATATATATATATATATATATATATATACATATACATATGAAACTGTAGAAGAGTATTTTAAATGTGATTTAAGAAGGGAGGGAGGGAAGAAGAGAGAAAAGGAGAAAGCTTGCCACCTCTAAATTACAGTTTCCATTTGTGAAGGAGATGCTGTGCTAGGCGCTATGCAAACTAATTCATACACATTATTGCTCTGAACTGCCATTCCATGTGGGTTGGATGTTGATGTTTAAAGTCTTATTTAATCCTCTCTTCTGCTTCTCTGCAGTGGATATTTAATCTCCGGCTTACCATGAGGAAACCCAGGCTTAGAAAAGTGTCCACACCTACAACAGTCACACAGACCAGAGCCAGAGCCCTGCCCCATCCCCAAGCCTACACATTTGCCATTATACAAGCCACCTCCATGGAGAAAGCACAGACAAAGTAAATATAAATAAGCAAAGCCCTCCCTCCACGTGAAAGGCTGCGGCTCTGAGCCCTGGGTTGTTGAAACAGCATCTGAATACAAGTCGAAGTAAAAACACATGGGCTTGAGGTGCACAGCGACAACCCTGTCTCCACGGCATGACAAATAAATGCAGAGTGGCAAGTGAGGGGCCTGGTGTTCACAGAAAGGAACGCCCACTGCAGGGGCAGGAAGTGCAGCTGCTGCCAGGCTCCGCCCACACCGCTGTCACTCCTGTGCAAAGAGTAGGATCTGAAGCCCCTCCCGGGGAGCTGCCCCACTATGCTTAGCCTGCACATGATGAGGAGCAGATTCATCTTTTACAGATAGCAGGATCTACCACATAGCCTGCTAATTCATCATCCCTGGAATAACCCAGAGGCCTCAGAAGTCTCCAGAGGACCAAGCCCTGGTTGCCTGTAACCAGCCCCAGCATCGCATCTGCCCTCGCTTTGCTCTGCATTCCCTGACTGGCCCTTCCCGGGATCCATCCCGTGAATCCCTTGAACCCTCATCCTTGTTCCATCTTCTGGGAAAGTCTTCTCTCGAAGCCGTCAGCCATGTGCACATGTGGCGGCATGGAGACATTAACGGCAGCTTGTTCCCATTCTAATGCCTAAGTTGGCTTTGTGAAGACGATCCTAGGGAATGAATTGTTTGTTCCCTCCATTCTTCAAGTCAGTTAACCTATTGTCTTATACATCTATGTGCAGAGTATACACAGAGAGTCCAGCGCAGCCTGGACGGCCTCGACAGGCTCCCCAGGAGCGATGGTTAGCCGGACCCTCTTTACTTGCAGCCAAGAGCATTCCGACTGACACAAGCTCCCAGAATCCTTCAGAAGAGCAACTGACACAGTCACCGGGACATTTCAGCCCGTGCCCATGATACACCTGGCACACCCACACTGAGACAGCCATTGAAATGATGGCCTGTGTTCCCTAGAAAGGTCACGCTCACAAAGCACAGGCTCTGTTCCAGATGCATAGAGACCAAAATGACAAAGGGTGTGAGGATGACTGAGGAGTCTGAACTGGATTCCGGACATGGGACAAAAACAGATTAACATCTAGTGAAATTTCAATACAGACCCTGAAATAGACAGCTCACCAATGGTAAGTCCCCTGAGCAACAGTTGTGTGCGAAGGAGCGCTGTTGTTTTTAGGGGCAAGGAGTACTATGGGCGTGAACACAAAGACACGCTTCAATGTTAAAAGTAAATTCTAAAATATATGTGCTATTTATGTGTGTGTGTGCATGTGTACTGGTATAAATATAAATATAAATATAAATATAAATATAAATATAAATATAAATATAAATAAATACATGCGTGTGTCTGTATGTATGTGCAGATGTGCTTGTGTTTGGTGCATGTGTATGTATGTATATGTGTGTATATGTGTGCTTGTGGAAATAAAGTTATAGATAGATAGATAGATAGATAGATAGATAGATATGTCTTTGTGTGTGGGTATATATATATATGTGTGTGTGTGTATGTGTGTGATACATGTGTGCATATGTTCATGTGTATATGTTTGTGCATGTGTATATATATTTATGTGTGCATGATGATCAATTTTTGATAAACTATGTACAGCTATTTTCTCTAAACTAAAAGCACTCTCTTCTAGAGAGAGAGGAGGTATTTTCTCTAAACTGAAGCCCTCTTTCCTAGAGAGAGGACAGAGGTTTAGAAGACATGGGGAGGAAGTGAAATGTTCACAAAGCTTAGACAGACAGGTTCCATGACCTGTTCCCAGATCCATATAAACTGTAGCAGTTGCCTGGGACAGGAGCCTCTCCTGTAGGACTGCCCACACGTTGGACAGGCAGTTCCAGGATGCAGCTTTTGTGGATAACCACCAGGCTTGGGCGGGGGAGCTTGTGGGTGGTGCAGTTGCTTTTTGACTCACCCATGTCCCTTGAAGTAAATCCTTATCCATCGGCCTGTAAGTAACCCCAGCAAACTCGTTAGTTCAAGCTATATAGGTAAAATTATTTCTCTGTCATTGTTGCCCTAGCTGGGGTGAACAGACACTTGTTCACATGTTCCCAAGAAAAGTCACATGACATGCCCAGAAAAGAAGACACCAGACGCTGGATAAATCACAATAAAAAAAAAAAAAACAAAAAAAACTTTATCTCACTCACCTGTTTGGTCACTTTGACATTATAAAAACCTGGAACAAGGGCCCAGCAAGGACCCCCAACTGCTTCACAGCATGGCAAAGTGTCGGAACGTGAGTCAGTTCCATGCAGACCAGGCTAAGGCTGGAGCGCGATCCTACCTTACAACACCTGTAGGACCAGCATGGATCCCATGCACCAGAAGACAGCATCTCGGATGGCCTGATCTACTCCATCTGCCTCCACACAGCCACACCAAGCAATGAGCTTCTGGGAGTGGACACTGGGAGAGCAGCCGTAGAGGAGAAGACAGGACAGAGAGAGGAGGCAACACAGACAGCAGGTGAACCTGGGTGGAGGAGTCCATCGGATCACAATCTTTGCTATTCTCGGGACTGCTCTGAAAACTTGAAATTAGGTCAAAATTTAAGTTCAGCCCCAAATGAGGTTCAACAGCACTGCTCCTGTTGGGCAAGACCTCGGCTCTCTCCTGCCCATTCCCTAGGCTGCCAACACTCAAAGGAGAAGAGTAGGAAAGTCAATTGGAGGACCAGAGGGGACACAGAAGAACATGGCATTACTGATATAATCAAGGTGAAGAAACACAATCGCTTTTTCCCCAAGATGATTGCCACTTTGAAGAAATCACTGAAGGTAGATTGAATGCTCAAAAAATTTAAAATACAGCTAAGTAGCCAGACATGGCGACTGGTGCATGCCTATAATCCCAACACTTAGAGGCTGAGGTAAGATGATCTCAGTCTCATAGTCTGCTCAGGGCTCAATAATAAGACCCTGCCTCAAAACGACCACAATAATAATAGGAGCCACATAACAAGATAGTTAGCTGAGCGCTGGCAGACATGGTGAGTAGTACTCCAAATGCTTTTTGTGTGTCAGCTGGTTTACTCTCTCAACCCGTCCGTCTCATTATTGACTGTATGGGTTTTAATCACTAGAGATGTATTTATAATGTAATTAATCTATTTGATGAAAATTAATGAATATTAACCTATTAATAATTTTAATCACTTGTAATGTACTAATAAAAGTTAATATCTTAAGTGCACAGTGGTTAATCAATTATAAAAGTGAAGCCTCATGATTTCTTTAAATTTGGTTAATGACACTAAAAGAAGAACGTGTGACAAATGCTTGTGCCAGCATGTGCCAGCAGCTGGCACAAGTTGTCTCATGATTAGATCCGCGTATCTAGCAGGTGTGGAGCCTGATGCTGCAATCATTCCCCTTCTCACCCCTACCAAGGTCTAGAGCTTGCTCAAGCTCACAGGCAGACAGATGCCCAGCAAAGTTGAACTCAAGCTGAAGCTGGAGGGGGCAGGTGTCAGTTCAGGACCCTCCTTCCAAATACACACAGTTCAAGGCCAGTCACCACATCCTTTTTTTGAGAAACAGAAAAACAAATCAAAACCCAAATCTGTGTTGGTGGGACTTTAGGTCATCATAGGACCAACAGCCAAAACCAGCTGGTGTTGGTACTCTGTCCAAGCTCCACCCCACAGTTACCTGGCAATAGCCAGGTATGCCCCACCCCATAAACCTGGCCCACTATAAAAGGGGCTGCCTGCCTCTCTCTCTCTCTCTCTCTCTCTCTCTCTCTCTCTCTCTCTCTCTCTCTCTCTCTCTCTGCCTCTCTCTGCCTCCACTATACCATTAACTCCCATCCTCTTCCCTGAATAAACTCTATTCTATACCATGTCCATGTGGGTGTGGTCCCTCAGAGGTAAGAGGTGCCTAGGCATGGGCCCGCCTAGACACCCCCCTTCCCCCACGCCGCTGTGCCACACTCCCTAATACCCCTTTCTCTCTCTTGTATAACCCATCATATGGTGCTGAAACCCGGGAACAACATTAAACAACAACATTAAATCAATCTTAAGAGGGGGGCAAGCAGGCTGGGAGTGACTCAAACCAGGTATGGGGTCAGCCAGAGGATCAGAGGGAAAAAACACCAATTAACAAAGATGAAATCAGACCTTATTCCCCAAGAAACTCAATCTAGAAGTTTCCCTAGCACAGAAACCCAAAAGCACAGGAATCCAGGACTCCAGAGGTAGCTAATTTACATGTCCTCTACCAGGATCCTTACCCTCCTGTTGCAGGCATTTAGAATCAGCTTCAAAAACCCTTTAATCTTTCTGGTTTTTAGGAACTTTCCACGGCTGACACTGAGAGGTAGCCAATATCTTTTCTGTTGAAAGTCGTCCAAGTTGGTTGAGTCTTAGCAAATCTCAGAGGTTCCTGCTGCGGAAGATTAAAGCAGGGTTTGTGAACTTCTCTCCCAGGGCTTCAGAACAAGGAAGTGATGCTGAGAACCAGTACCTGGAGGAGGATGAACCTTTCCTTGCGAGGTAGTGCTGGCTTTCTCCCCACTCTGCAGGAACTCGCTTGGCTTGCCGGTTGGCTCCACACTTGCCAACAAGTTTATTATCTAATTCTCCATCCTACTGGTTCAAAGCCCCATCTCTGCTGCTGTGTCCTCGGGCCCGCCCTCCCTTCCTGTTCTGCCACAAATTTTATAGGAGGGAGGGGCTGGAAGGATGTCTGAATCAAAGAAATACCGCTGTGGAAGCACGAAGGCCTGCCTTCCATGCCCATCCCTGGAACCTGTGTAAAAAATCTGGGTATGATGGTGTGCCCTCATAATCCTAGAACTGTGGATGAGAGACTCTCTGTCCAGTCAGTGAGAGAGACCCTTTCTCAGGAAACAAAGTGTTTGGCTTCTGAGGGTCAATACCCAGGATTGCCCTCTGGCCTCCACAAACACGCACACACACTTACACACACATGCACACACATATCATACACATACTCACACATACAAGTAAGTGTACCTGTATACACAAACACTATTTCACACACATGAATCTGTACACATATACACATACACTCATTCTTGTAAGATTTTTAATGAACACACATCTAGAAGACATTTTTACCCGATAAAACTTTCCATCCTCCAGCTGCAAAAAAACTGAGAAGCTTGGTGATGGTCAGCACAGTCGTGAGACACCAGGGGCTCCATATCTGAGTCTGCAGCTTTCTGACATCCCGTGCGAGCCTGGTTTGTGTTTCCTGTGCCTGGAACCTTTGCCTACATGTCAGGGTCAGGACTAAGGTGAGGGAACCAAGGATCTAGAGCATGAGATTTGTAGAGACCCTTATTTTGGGAACTGTGGATGTCCTAAGACATTTCACTCTGCCATTTAGATCCAGCTCTGACAAACAGCCCCTCCCCCTATCCAAGTCCTGGGGAACCATCTTAGTAGTCCACAGAGCATTTAAAGGGCAAGCATTTATCAGCAGCTTTGGTTTTGTTTTGTTTGTTTGTTTGTTTGTTTGTTTGTTGTTTTTCAATACAGGGTTTCTCTGTGTAGCCCTGGCTGTCCTAGAACTCACTTTGTAGACCAGACTGGCCCCGAACTCAGAAATCTGCCTGCCTCTGCCTCCCAAGTGCTGGGATTACAGGCATGCGCCACCACAAAGCTAGCAGCTTTGTTTACAATTATGACAAAATATCTGGCAGCAGCATTTAATAAATAGAAAGATACTTGGCTCACAGTTTGAGAGGCTTTTCTTCATCGTGGCATGTTGGCCTAGCCCTCGTCCCCTCAGGATGGTTTTTAGGGGTAGGGGTAAGAAGGCACAGAGTCAACAACACAGACTTCCAGAGCTAGTGAAAGCAGACTTGTTTATTGCAGAATCGGGGTGTGCCTTTATACCCTCCACTGGTCCATGGCATCTCAGCCCTTGCTGCTAGCACCATCTGATTGGTTGTTCTGATCATGTGCTCTGTTTTTCATTCATCTCTGGGTATCAGGCAGGTTTCAGGTAGTAAATTAGTAAATGCAGAAGCTTGCGCATGCTTGGGCCACTGCAGTCACCAGTCAGAACATGCTGACTCATTCCTCCTACAATGACAGGGAAGGGATATAATGGAACAGTTCAGCTCCTGGCACTGGGACCGTCATAGCTTTGGCATTGGGATAGACGAGGAAACAGAAAGAGTAAGATGACTGGCAGTGACTATAGCCTCAAAAGATCACCCTTATTGTCCTGCTTCCTCCAACTAGATTTTCAAAGATCCATAGCCTCTGAAATAATGTCACCATCTGGATGGAGAACAAGCCATGTTTTACATGGACCTCGACAGCCAGATTCAGTGAACAATACTCTGTCCCCTGAGCTCCATCAGCAGGGCCACTGTTCTGCCTGCCTTCCCAAGGAGGCCTTCCTGCCCCAGGAATATACAAGTTAAACCCCTCCCTCCCAATTCCCCACCTGCCAGGTCCCTCTGGGGCACAGCCAGCATCAGTAATCTCTGTCTCCTGAGCCCCATTGTCTGTCTGACTGCCTTGCAGGTGGTGGGGGGGGGTCCTGCCAGTAGCAGGAACATCCAGATAGCCAGCCAGCACCACAGACAACTAGATGGCCAAAGTCCAGTGCAAAAATACAACCAACAAGAGTCAGGGCAATATGGCACCACCAGAGGCCAGCTATCCTACTACAGCAAGCTGTAGATATCCTAACACAGTGGAAGCACAAGAAGATGATCTTAAATCCACTATTATATAGATGATAGAGACCTTTGAAGAGGAATTGAATAAATCCTTAAAGAAATACAGGAAACTACAATTAAACAAGTGAAGGAAATGAGTAAAACTGTTTAAGACTTGAAAATGGAAATAGAAGCAATAAAGAAAAACCAAACTGATGGAATCCTGAAGATGGAAAACCTACATAAGAGAACAGGAACTACAGATATAAGCATCATCAACAGAATATAAGAGATGGAAGAGAGAATCTCAGACACAGAAGATACGGTTGAAGAAATTGATACATTATTCAAACAAAATATTAAAGCTAAAAACACAAAACATCCAGGAAATCAGGGACACCAATGAAAAGACCAAACCCAAGAATAATAGAAATAGAAGAAGATTCCCAACTACAAGACCCAGAAATTATTTTCAACAAAATCATAGAAGAAAATCTTCCCAATCTTAAGAAAGATGCACCTATAAATATACAATAACCTTATAGTATACCAAATAGATTAGGCCAAAAATTAAAATCCTCCTTCCATGAAGCAATCAAAACACTAAATGTATGTACAAGCCAAGTAACATACAAAGGCAGACCTATCAGAATAACACCCAACTTCTCAACAGAGACTGAAAGCCAGAAAGGGCCTGGATAGATGTATTATAAACCATAAAAGATCACAGATGTCAGCCCAGACTACTATACCCAGCAAAACTTTCAATCATCACAGATGGAGAACATAAAATATTCCATGACAAAACCAAATTAAACAATATCTATCCACACACCCAGATTTACAGAAGATACTAGAAAGAAAACTTCAACCAAGGAGGCTAACTACACCCAAGAAAACACAGGAAATAAATTATCCCATACAAGCAAAACCAAAGGAAAGGAAAGGAAAGGAAGCACACACACCACTAACATCAAAATAACAGGAATTAACAATCATTGCTCATTAATATCTCTCAATATCAATGGACTCAGTTCCCCAATAAAAAGACATAAGCTAATAGACTGGGTATGAAAACAGAATCTTGTATCCTGCTACATACAAGAAACACACCTCAGCAACAAAGTATTACCTCAGAGTGAAAGACTGATAAAAGTTTTTCTAAGCAAACAGACCCAAAAGACAAGCTGAAGTAGCCATTCTAATAACTAATAAAATAGACTTTCAACCAAAATTAATCAAAAGGGAAGGACTTTTCATACTCATCAAAGGAAATATCCACAAAGATTACATCTCAGTTCTGACTATCTTTGCCCCAACTGCAAGGGGCACACATACTTGTAAAGGAAACACTACTTAAGCTTAAATCATACATTTAATGCCACACATTAGTAGTGGGAGACTTCATCACCCCACCTCACCATTGGACAAGTCACCATGACAGAAACTAAACAGAGAGCTGAATGAAACTAACAGATGTTATGAATCAAATTAATCTAACAAATATCTACTGAATATTTCACCCAAACACAAAAGAATATGCCTTCTTCTCAGCACCTAACAGAAACTTCTCTAAAATTAACCATATATTCAGTCACAAAGCAAGCCTCAACAGATCCAGGAAAGGGGAAATCATTTGAAATGTAAATAAAGAATATATCAAATTTTTAAAAGAGTGAAAAATATCAAAGTCACCCCTTTAAAAAAGAAAGAACATTGCAATAACCAATAACCCCTTATATCTTATCAGACCACCATGGATTAAAGCTGGACTTCAAAAACAACAGAAACAACATAAAGCCTACAAATTCATGGAAACTGAACAACTATCTACTTAATAACCACTGGGTCAAAAAAGAAATAAAGAATGAAATTAAAGACTTTCTAGAATTTAATGAAAACGAAGACACAACATTCCAAACTTCTGGGACACAATGAAAACAATGCTAAGAGGAAAGTTCATAGCACTAAATGCTTTCTTAAAGAAATTGGAGAGATCTCATACCAACAACTTAACAGCACACCTGAAAGTTCTAGAGGAAAAAAGAAGCAAACAGACCTAAGGGGGAAAGATAGCAGAAAATAATTAAACTCAGGGCTGAAATCAATAAATTAGAAATAAAGAGGACAATACAAAAAATCAATGAAACTAAGAGCTGGTTCTTTTAGAAAAATCAAGATAGACAAACCCTTAGACAAACTAACTAAAAGACAGAGAGACAGTCTCCAAATTAACAAAATCAGAAGTGAAAAGGAAGACATAACAAACACTGAGGAAATCCAAAGATTAATTAGGTCATACTTAAAAAGCCTCTATTTCACAAAATTGGAAAATCTAAATGAAATGGATGATTTTCTTGATAGATACACCACTTAACAAAGTTAAATCAAGATCATGTAAACAATCTAAATATTCTTATAACCCTTAAGGAAATAGGAACAGTCATTAAAAGTCTCCCAAACAAAAAGCTTGGGGGCAGATGGTTTTAGTGCAGAATTCTAGCAGACTTTTAAAGAAGAGCTAATACTAATACTCCTCCAACTATTCCTTACAACAGAAATAGAAGGAACATTGTCAAACTCATTCTATGAAGCCACAGTCATCCTGATACCTATACCACACAAAGACTCAACAAAGAAAAAGAATTTCAGACTGATCTTCCTTATGAACATTGATTAAAAAATAGTCTTGATCGCCATGATCACATAGACTTGATCCCAGTGATGCAGTGATGCAGGGATCATTCAATATACAAAAATTCATCAACTTAATCCAACATACAAATAAACTGAAAGAAAAAGCACCTTGAACCACATGAAACTGAAAATTCTTTTGTAAGTCAAAGGGCACTGTCAATAGGACAAAATGGCAGCTTACAGAATGGGAAAAGATCTTTACCATCCCAACATCTGACAGAGGGCTAATATCCAAAATATATAAAGAACTCAAGAAATTAGACACCAACAAGCCGAATAACCCAGTTTTTAAAATGCAGTACAGAGCTTAACAGAGCATTCTCAACAGAGTAATCTATAATGGCCAAGAAGTACTTAAAGAAATTCTCAGTGTCCTAAGTCATCAGGGAAATGCAAATCAAAAACAACTCTGAGATTCCATCTTACACCCATCAGAATGGCTAAGCTCAAAAATTGAAGTGACAGTACACACTGCCAAGAATGGGAGCAAGGAGAACACTCCTCCATTGCTGGTAGGAGGGCAAACCTGCACAATCACTTTGGAAATCTGTCAGTTTCTCAGAAAATTGGGACTACTTCTATCTCAAGACCCAGCTATATTAGTCCTAAACAAATACCCAGAAGTTGTTTCACCATCCCACAAGGACATTTGCTCAACTATGTTCATTGCAGCTTTGTTCATAATATCCAGAAACTGGAGACAAACCAGATGTCCCTCAACCAAAGAATGGGTAAAGAAAATGTGGTTCATTTACACAATAGAATACTACTCAACAGTTACAAAGACATCATACAATACCCAAAAGGACATGCATGGAATATAGGTGGATATTAGTTATAAGTACAGGAAAAACCATGCTAAATTCCACAGATTAAAAAGGAAGTAAATAACAAGGAAAGCCCAAGGGAAGATGCTTGAATCTCACTCAAAGGAGGAAATAAAATAGTCATGATGGGGTATGGATGGAGGGAAGGGACTGGGTGAGAGAGGGGTGAGGACAGGACGGGGGTGGGGTGGACAGGGAAGATCTGGGAGAGTGAATGGAAATCAGAAGAGGGCAGAGGGCAGGGGAGAGACCTGGTGGGGGTGGGGGTTCCAGGGAGTGTCTGAGGGTGACACTAGCTGAGACTCCTAGCAGTGGAGGATATGGAACCCAAAGTGGCCACCTCTTGCTGCTAGGCAGGACTCCCAGTGGAGGTATAAGGACACCAACCCACCCACAAAACTTTTGACCCTAAATTTATCCTACCTACAAAAAATAAAGGGACAAAGATGGAGTAGAGACTGAGGGAATGGTCAACCAATAACTGGCCTAAGTTGAGACCCATTCTATAGGCAAGAACCAATCCCTGACACTATTAATGATACTCTGTTGTGTTTACAGACAGGAGACTAGCATAACTGTCCTCTTTGAGGCTCTACCTGGCAATTGATCAAACAGGTGCAGAGACCCACAGCCAAACATTCAGAGCTTGGGGGAGTCTTATGGAAGAGTTGGAGGAAGGATTGAGGGCCCAGAAAAGGATAGGGACTCCACAGGAAGACCAACGATCAACTCACTTGGACCCTTGAGGTCTCCCAGAGACTGACCAGCGAACCAAAGAGTATACACGGGTTGGACCGAGCCCTTCCCTTCCCTTCTTGGCACATATGTAGCAGATGCACAGCTTGGTCTTTGTGTGGTCCCGCAACAACTGCAGCAGGGGCTGTACCTGACTGTTGCCTGCCTAAGGATCCTGTTTCCTTAACTGGGCTGCTTTGTCTGGCCTCAGTGGGAGAGGATATGTCTAGTCCTGTAATAGCTTGATATGCCAGAGTAGGTTGGTACACAGGGGGGTCTCCCCCTCATTAGAGGAGAAGGGGAGGGAGGTAAAAGGAGGAGCCAGGAGAAGGGGGGCTGTTTTAAAGTGAATATGTTAATTAATGGTAAAAATGGACCTCTAGCATGATATGTCATGTTCAAACATAAAAGTTGATCTTTCCCTGGACAAAATTTCCATCTGCTGGCTCTAGCCACCAATCCACCTTTCCTGAGGAACTTCCAAGTCATACACCCACTTAACTCATCCCTTCCCAGGGAATGTTCTGGCTCATGGACCTTACCCACTGTCCAGTCAGCTGCTAACCTCTCTTTCTGGTACAGCCTCACCCCCTTTTCCAAGATAATTCCAACTCGGTTTCAGATTTCAGCACAGTAGATCCGGGGAGAGGGTGAATTACAGCCACAGTCAAGTTTTGAATCCAGTGCCTGCATAGACCGTCCTGACCTTGAGAGAGCTGTCTACCATCTCTTTGCATAGGATGAGGAGAGGCCAGCTCTATGGGTTAGCAACTGGTGTGAGACACAGGCCATTGCAGCGGAGCACCTGCTCACGGCCAGCTCTGTGTAGCTGGGTACCATGATGTCACTTGCACAGGGTTCCCTGTGAGCTGCCAGGGCTGAGGAAGAAGTCCAGGGCCACTTCCGTTGTTCCTGTTCTCTGTGCATGTGTGCGGAGGCTCGAGCTCTACCTTGGGTTTCCCGCCTAAGTCATCCTCAACCACTTTTTGCTGTTTTTGATTTGTGGTTGGTTTGGTTTGGTTTTGCTTTGCTTTTTGGAGACAAGGTCTCTCACTAGGTAGGACCTAGCTCACCATTTCAGCTAGACTGGCTGGCCGGGGAGCACCAGGCTCCTCCCATTCCTGCCCCCATAGTGCTGGGGCCACAAATCACACCTTGCCAGCTTTTCATCTGGCCACACGGGTGCTGGGCTGGAACTCAGGTCCGCAGCCTGCAGCCTCGTGCAGGTTCAGCAAGCACTTTATCACCAGCGCCGCCACCGTCCCAGCTCACACCTGCCCCTGGTTCGCTCTCATATTACCCTGCTCTTCAGGCTGTCTCCTAGCTGGGCTGCAAGCCTAAAGCAGAGCCCATGTCTACCTATCAATTGCAATCCTACTTCTACGTTGTCTGGCGTACAATAAGTGATCAATAAATATGTTTGCAGGTGCCAGCGAATCAGGTGCCATAGCCGCAGGAACAGCACTCCTTCATCGGTGACACTAGCAACCCTGAGATTAGGAGTGAATATACTTACTATAAGCAGTGCCCACCGACAAATATGAAGCTTCAATTTGTGACAAATATTAATTCCACCTAATCTGCCATGAAGTAGGAGGGACAAACACAAGAAAGTCCAATCCCTTCCTCTCAGTGAGAGGGCAGGAAAGACGGTCTCTCCTTCCATCATGCTGATTCCAGGCATTGAACTCAGGTCCGCATGCTCGGCTGCAAGCTCCTTTACTATCAAGCCATCTTGTTGGCCAGTAAGTCACCATTTTTTTAAATTCTGAAATAAGAAAAGAGAAGCACATTGTTGGTCTGAAGTGTACAGTTTGAAGAGCAAAGGCGCCACATTGGAGTCGCACAGCCTCACAGCTTGCTACCTGCGAAGCCTTGCCCTGAGCAGAAAGCATCTGCCCTGCTAAAGAGAGGGGAGTTGCATGTACAGAGGAGGTGAAAAAAGGCCCCTAACACGTCTGCCAAAGAGAAAATAGGAGCACACTGTCACTGTCAGTATTTCTGCCCCTGCTGAAGCCCCACTCCTTATATCATTACCGCCCTTTATTGAAGCAGTCCACGAGCCCCCCTTTCCTCTAATTTCTTTTAGGGGTTGGTTGACTTTTTAAAAATACCACTTCAACTTAAAGTTGGAAATGTATTGTCAGAAAAGCACAAAACAAAGCTAATGCTTTGTATTCAGATGAGAAATAGAACAATTACCAATATGCAATTGCCATACAGGCTAGACTCAAAATACCCTCCCTCCTCCTCTTCCTCCTCCTCCTCCTCCTCCTCCTCCTACTCTTCCTCTTCTTCTTTTCCTTCTTGTCCTCTCTCTCTCTCTCTCTCTCTCTCTCTCTCTCTCTCTCTCTCTCTCTCTCTCTCTCTGGCCCTGGTTCTTAGAATAACCTGGGCCTCTTGGGCCTCTTGGCCCTGTTGTTGTCGTCCTACAGGAATGATTCTGTCTTTAGTTGTGGGTTCTGAACAAGTTAAAGGCAGTTGTTCTGATCTTTCGGGATGCTCTCTCTTCTTTTTGAGTATGTAGTATTGTTTACCTAAGGCACAAAAAGGGTGCAAAGGAGAGAATAATAAATAGACCTCACCTTTTGTACCGCCCCCCATCGATTGTTGGAGGGTGCCCAGAGGCTTGTCTTAAGAAGGATTCTACTAGGTTGAGTGGGGAAGGACATATTGATTGATTAGTAATGTCTTCCCTTCGTGTGTGGGTGGGAAGGTCAGAACAGAACATCTCCAGATTAAAAGCACTTTTTTCCAGAGGTCTTTCTAGAAGATTCTCTCTCCTCCCTGTAGCCCCATGCTGCTTATTTCTCTCTGCCTCAAGTTCCTACCTGATTCCACCACTGTATGAAAGTTCTAAATAAAGTTATTACTAGTTTGAATTGATTTTTTTTCCCCACTTGAAATGCAGACTATTTTGAGGGTGGCTCACAGAAAAAGAAAACCTTCCCAGTAACATTTAAACAGGGAATTGTACTCTTCCCAGTGATGCTGGTAGTCACAGGTGCCAGGTAGAGCTCCCCTTTTCAAACCTGAGGGATTGAAGTCGACACATTCGCAATGGGAAGATGTCTGAGCAGGAATGACTGAGTCTTGAGGTGCAGGAGCCAAGCAGTAGCACTTCTCAACAAGGCAAGGGTGGGTGCTGCTCCTCCTGTGGGCGGGAGATTGCAACCAGTCCCCAGGATCTGCAGCAGCTGCTGGCTGAGGTCCTGAACTAGACAAGAGTCAGACAGCAGCCTGCCCTCTTGATCTGCAGGAGTTTGCTGCTTGGGCTGTGATCCCAAGGGCAAGGATTTTTAAAGCTTCGAGTCATTTGAATTGGTGGTAAGAAAACTCTGCAAAATTTCTCTAGTACTCAGGATTGTATCCCTCCCATCCCCCTCTGTCTCTCAGAGGATCACTTAAGGCCCTGAGGCTACAGCACTCAATTTGGGGCAATTAAAATCACCTGCGTACTCTAAAGTTCAGCAGGTTCCAAACTAGCCACAGAGATCCTAATTTAAATGGACTGGCTGAGGTCTCCGCAGGAGAAGACAGCATTCCAAAAGTTCCCCAAGCCAGTCTAGTGTGAAATGAGAGCTGAGACCCTGCACCCAGAGGCTAAGGGGGCTACCCCGGAACTGAGTATTTAGAAGCCAGAGTCACATGCAAATCAACCTCTCTATAAGAGCAGGGGCTTCTGAATGTCAGTCTTCTGAGGTTCGGGGCTTTCCAGAATCTGGAAGCTGGTGAGACTTTGACCTTCCCTGTCCAGAGAGCTGCATCTATGTGGGATCCTGGAGGTTTAGGAGAGCTGTCCTCAATCTGGTTGGCAAGGATTTGAAGTCTTTCCCTCTGATAATTGTGACTTTATAGCAGAAAATTCAGACCCCAAAAGGAATAATCCCCGAGGACCATAAACTTCATTGAACCAGAAGACAAAGCTGGTTCCATTACTGATTGTGGAACAACTCCTCACGTGATAGGGTGATTGAGGTGAGGTAAGGGGGTGATCACAGGTGGCGGCCAGCTGTGCACCAAGAGATCTAACAATATACTCACCTTTGCAGCTGACCCACCCGGAACAGCACATCCTACAGCAAAGGCTAGCCATCGACACAAAGGTAAAAGTGTGGAGGTGATAAAGCAATAATGAATGCAGAGGAAAAGCCAAAAATTGCCCTTTGTGCTTATCTCAAGAGTGAATAGTGTTAAAATATTCATACAGTGAGAGGGTATGCAGCCATTAGAAAGTATCTAGTGCTTGAGGCTGGTGAGACGGCTCATCAAGTAAAGGTACTTGACACCATGCTTAACGACCTGAGTTCAGTCTCGGGACCCACGTGACAGGAGAGAGCCAACTCCCAGAGGTTGTCCTTGGCCCTCCACATGTGCAATGAAGGGCACATTATGTAAATAAATAAATGTCATAATAACATCTTAAAATACCCTGAACTTGTTCTTTCAAAAATTAATTTTTGGGCATCAGAGAGAGTGCTCAGTGGTTAAGAGCATGCTCTGCTCTTCCAGAAGACCTAAGTTCAATTCCCAGCACCTGCATGGCAGACCCAGACCCAACTGTCTGTAACTCCTGTTCCAGGGAATCTGACACCCTTACACAGCCATATATGCAGTCAAGATATCAATGTAAATAAAATAAAAATAAATTATTTGGGGCTTTTATTGAAAATAGTGATTTTTTTTCATAAAATATATTCAGATAGCAGTCTCTTCTCCCCAACTCCTCCAGTTCCATTTCACCATTCAGGTTCACCCCTTTCTGCCTCTCTTTTAGAAAACAATCAGGTATCTAAGAAATAATAATAAAATAAGATAAAACAAAAACCAAACAGTTCAGAATAGGACTAAACAAGCTAACAGAAGAAAAGGAGCCAAAGAAAAAACACAAGAAACACAGATAGAGCCAGAGACACACACATTCACACACAAGAATCCTATAAAATCCCCCCAAACTGAAAAACATATATTCACAAAGGAGCTGTAAGATTTAAAAATTTCTAATAAATCCCTGACAACATGATGACACAAAGAACACCCAAAGATGTCACTGAGTTTGTTTTGTGTTGGTCATCTTCAGCTGGGCATGGGGTTTCTTTCCCCAGTGGGACTCCCTTGGAGAACACTAATCTTTCCTTTGCAAGTGGGTATCAATTGGAGACAGCTTCTGGGTTCGGGGATGAGGGTGTGTGTCTACTTCTGCTGGCTGCCTCTGTGTCCACCCTCCCCTCTGGCTCAGACACTTTCCTCTTCTACAGAGTTCCCTGAGCCCCGAGGGGAGGGGTTTGTTGGAAAGATCCCACTTAGGACCGCGTGTTCCTATGTCTCTCAGGCCTGCACATTGTCTGGCTGTGGTCATATCTGCTGCAGGAGGAAGCTGCTCTGAGATCCTGAGCAAGGCGCTGATCTGTAAGCACAGCAGGATGTCGGTAAGAGCCTTTCACTGATATTTTCCTTTAGTGGTATCTGGTTTCTCCTGCTCTCTGGTTCTTGTCCACCTCAGCAATGTCAGGCATGGCTTCCATCTCATAGAATGGGCCATAATTCAGGTCATATCTTGGTTGGGTTTTCCCACACGCTTTGTACTTCTAATACAGCTGTGTATCTTACAGCAGGTCACCACTGTAGACTGAAGGGTTCATAGCTGTGTTAGTGTATACTTTTTTACTTGAGTAGCATGTGTAGTACTTTCCTATACCGTGAAGACTAGTCCATGGGGGTAGGGGGAGTTCTACGTAGGCACTAGCTTGATTTCTCCATGTTCAATGACTTGTATAGCTGTTGTCTTCAGTAATAGAGCCAGAATCACATGTATTGATTATATTCAATTTGCCACCTTGATGCACATATGTATCGTGAAATGGTAACATTTAGCTAATAAACATACTCATCTCTCCACGAAGTAACCATTTTTGAGGTAACACACACTTTTCTGATATTCCTGAGAACTCAGTGTATTATCATTTATCATAGCCGTTGCTGTACAGTGCATGGCTTGAAATCTTTTTCCTAACTTCAGGTATCTATGCTTAAGTAGCATTCATTGCTTCTCCCAACCCCCACTGTAGCCTACTGATACCATAGGATAGGTATGCTCTATTACCTATCAGTATATTCTCTGGTTCTTTGGAATCTCATATTAATTTTGATTTCTATTGCTGTGATAATGACTATGACCAAAACCAACCTGGAGTGGCTATATGTTCCCATCATAGTCCATCTGGGGGCAGGGACTGATGCGGAGTCCTTGGCTTGCTCCCCATGACTTGCTCAGCCTGCTTTCTTATATACTCCAGTACCACCTGTCTGAGGGTGGCACCACCCACAGCTAGCTGGGCCTTCCCACATCAATCATTAACCAAGAAAATGCCATATACACTTGCCTATAGGCAAACCCGATGAGGGCAGTTCCTCAACTGAAATTTCCTCCTCCCAGATAGGTCTAGGTTTCCGTCAAGGTGACAGAAACCAACTAGCCCAGGTCACGCGGTTATTGGTTGGTTGGTTGGTTGTTGTTTTTTGTTGGTTTTTGTCTTGTCTCATTTGTTTTAGATAACCATACCAGAGGGTTCATTCACTGGTTCTAGGCCTGGTTTAGTTCACTTAAGATCAGTGAGCATGACTAGATTTCCTTCTCTGTGAAGGCTGAATGCCTCCATTGTGTAGGTACACCACATTTTCTTCATTCATTCATCCACCGTGTGACAGGTGGATTCCATATCTTGACTGCTGTGACTACAGCTTTGGTAAATACAGCAGGCTCCTCTTCAACATACTGATTTAATTTCTTCTGGCTACATGCTCAGTAACAGGGCGCGTAGGTCTCACGCTACTTCTGTTTTTAACTGTTTGATAGCCTCCACATTGTTTGCAAAGCAGCTGTATTAATTTACATCCCCATCCTTAACATACCTCTTTTCTCTGCACATTTGCCAACTTTACCTCTTGTCTTTCAAACAGTATCCATTCCGACAGAAGGGAGGTGGAGTCTCACCATCATTGTTTACCTAAAGACTAGAGGCATGACATTTTATTGCACACCCATGAGTAATTTGTATGTCTTCTTTTTCTAAAAACCAAATAATATATTAATGTTTTGCAAGCAGATAACAAACATATCCAACACGAATACTAAAGAAATAGGAAAGGGTCTCCCTCCAAGAGAGATGTGCTCTGCCAATACTTAGCACACAGGCAGTAGCTCAGACTACATATGCCTTCTGCTTGCTATTGTGCCATTTGTAAAAAGAAGTCATGTATAAACTAAAGCAGACTGAAGATCAAACACTGGACAGAAGGTCATAAAATAAGTTATATGTCAATGATACTTTGAGAGATATTTGCTCAAGCCCTTTGCCTATATTTCAATTGCTTTGTATGTTTTGGGTTTTTTGTTTTGTTTTGTTTTGTTTTTTAATTTGCTATCAAGTTACCTGAGTTCCCTTGATATCCTGTCTATCAAGCACTAGAGATGTGTAGCTGTAAACACTTCCCTCCTTCCCGTGGGTTGACTCTTAAACCTTTCCCTTTTCTGTGCAGAATCCTATTAGTTGGAGGTAATCTTAATGGTTTGCTTTTGGTTTTCCTGTGCTTTTTGAGGTCATCTCCACAATCATCATCAAGACCAATATTACAGAGTTTCTGCCCTATATTTTCTTCTAGTGGTTCTACAATTTTTCATCTTACATTTAAATCTTTAATTTAGAGTTGATGTTTACACAGTATTGTCTAATTGCACTCTTCAGCACATAGATACCTTTCCCCAGCTCTCTGCTGAACAGATCTCTTCTCCCGCTCTCCATTGCTCTAGGTGTTGGTATTAAATGACAGTTTCCTCAAAACTAAAATACTCCCCTAGGAGGGAAGGGGAGCTCATGAGCCTCAGGAGTGGAACAGAGGTCACATTCTGGGAGAATAGAAAAGTGGCTGATTCTTGAGGGCCCCTGCTCATATTATCAGAAGGAGAAACCAGCTTCTGGGAGAGAAGACTGGACCAGCTCAACAGCAGAGAATTTGAATAATTGAGCAGCTTGCAGGCAGTGTAGGGAGATTCAGGATTTCAGGTTTCAAGAGCTGGCACCTGTCTTGGGTGGGGCTTTTTAGTGATACAGCTGCTTTTGAGTTATCCTTGCTCATTGTAAGTAACCTCTCACCCAAGTTCCTGTTAGTAGCTCCAATAAAAAACTATGCCATTGGTTCATAATTAGACATTGGTGCAATCATTACATTGTCTTGTTATGAGTTCCCTTCTGGACTGAAAAGGCATGTGAGTTTCATCTCCCCAGGAAAAATTCATCACACAAAAGTATGTTCTTGGCACCTTTGTAAAAAGTTAGTAACTGGGAACAGCTAGGAGGGCACGGGGAATACAGTCAGTGGAGCAGCTGGGACAGAAGTCTACCTGCCACCATTGGCACCAGAGAGCTAAGCAGCTTCACAGCCTTCTGTACATGGCCCACCAGGAGAGAGTGGTCTCCCAGCAGTGCTTTCACTTCTGAGCATGGAGGTGAGATCACCACATTCTCTCTGGAGGGGAACAGGTAGGAGGGCACAGGGCAGATGATCAGTGGAGCAGCTGGGACAGAAGTCTTTTTGCTGCCATTTGCACCAGGGAGCCTTCCCACCACCACTTGCACCAGGGAGGCGTGTGGCTCCACAGCCTTCTGTGCATGGCCCACCAGGAGAAAATGATCTCCCAGCAGTGCTTTCACTTCTGAGCACTGAGGTGAGATCTCCACCTTCTCTCTGGAGGGGAACAGCTGGGAGCGCACAGGGCAGATGATCAGTGGAGCAGCTGGGACTGAGGTCTTCAGGCTACCATTTGCACCAGGGAGCCAAGCAGCACCCCAGCCTTCTGTGCACAAACCCTGCCAGAAAAGAGTTGGTCCCCTAGGAATACAGACACAGGCTTACAGGTCCCCAGGAGGGATAAGCTCCAGCCAAAGAGAGCAAGACCAACTAACACCAGAGATAACCAGATGGCAAAAGGCAAGCACAAAGAATCTTACCTACAGAAACCAGGACTACTTGCAACAACAGAACCCAGTTCTCCCACCACAGCAAGTCCCGGATACCCCAACACACTGGAAAAGCAAGAGTTGGATTTAAAATAGTATCTCATGATGCTGATAGAGGGCTTCAAGGAGGACTTAATAACTCCCTTAAAGAAATACAGGAGAGCCGGGCGGTGGTGGCGCATGCCTTTAATCCCAGCACTTGGGAGGCAGAGGCAGGCGGATTTCCGAGTTCGAGGCCAGCCTGGACTACAGAGTGAGTTCTAGGACAGCCAGGACTACACAGAGAAACCCTGTCTCGGAAAAAAAAAAAAAAAAAAGAAATACAGGAGAACATGGGTCAACAGGTAAAAGCCCTTAAAGAGGAAACACAAAAATCCCTTAAAGAAATACAGGAGAACATGGGTCAACAGATAGAAGCCATTAAAGAAGAAACACAAAAATCCCTTAAAGAATTACAGGAAAACACAAACAATCAAGTGAAGGAACTGAACAAAACCATCCAGGATCTGAAAGTAGAAATAGAAACAATGAAGAAATCACAAAGTGAGACATCTCTGGAGATAGAAAACCTTAGAAAGAAATCAGGAGTCATAGATGCAAGCATCAACAACAGAATACAAGAGACAGAAGAAAGAACCGCAGGTGCCGAAGATACCATATAAAACATTGACTCAACAGTCAAAGAAAATGCAAAATGTATAAAACTGTTGACCCAAAACATCCAGGAACTCTAGGACACAATGAGAAGACCAAACCTAAGGATTATAGGTATAGAAGAGAGTGAAGATTTACAACGTAATGGATCAGTAAGTATCTTCAACAAAATTATAGAAGAAAACTTCCCTAGCCTAAAGAAAGAGATGCCCATGAACATACAAGAAGCCTACAGAACTCCAAACAGACTGGACCAGAACAGAAACTCCTCCCAGCACATAATAATCAAAACACCAAGTGTACTAAACAAAGAAAGAATATTAAAAGCAGTAAGGGAAAAAGGGTAAGTAACTTATAATTACACCAGACTTCTCATCAGAGAAGATCCTGGGCAGATCTCATACAGACCCTAAGAGAACACAAATGCCAGCCCAGACTACTATACTCAGCAAAACTCTCAATCGCCATAGATGGAGAAACCAAGATATTCCATGATAAAATCAAATTTACACAATATCTGTCCACAAATCTGGCTCTACAAAGGATAACAGATGGAAAATGCCAACACAAGGAGGGAAACTACACCCTAGAAAAAGCAAGAAAGTAATCTTCTTTCAATAAACCCAAAAGAAGATAACCACACACACAAACATAAAAATAACATCAAAAATAGCAGGAAGCAACAATCACTATTCCTTAGTATCTCAACATCAATGGACTCAATTCCCCAATAAAAAGACATAGACTAACAGAAATATTTTTCATGCAAATCTTCAATTTTATCAGAAAATGTTTGTAATTCCTCTTTCAATTAATTTAGTAATTTCTTTTATGTCTACCATTTTATCTCCATTATTTTTCATGATAATCTTCAATTTTAACATGTTTTTCTATATATTTCTTCTATTTTATCAGGAATGTTTTCCATGTAAATCTATGATTTTATCACAAAATGTTTTTAATTCCAACTTCAATTAATTTAGAAAGGATTTTTATGTCTACCATTTTATCTGTATAATTTTCCATGAATTAGTCAATTTTAATGTGTTTTTCTATATATTTCTTGAATTTATCAGAAATATTTTCCATGCAAATCATCAATTTTCAATTATCAGAAAATGTTTATAATTCCACTTTCAATCAACTTAGGGATACTTTATGCCTACCATTATTATATCTATATAAAATTTTCAATGATAATCTTCAATTTTAACATGTTTTTCTACATTTTTCTATGATTTTATCAGAAATACTTTCCACATAAATCTTCAATTCTATCATAAAATGTTTCTACTTCCTTTTTCAATTAATTTAGCAATGTTTTTATGTCTACCATTTTACTCTTCAATTTTCCATGAAAATCGTCAATTTTAACATGTTTTTATATATCTCTTCTATTTTATCAGAAATATTTTCCATGTAAATCTTCAGTCTTATCATAAAATGTTTTTTACTTCCTTTTTCAATAAAAGAACATGCTTTTTAAAAAAGTCAGTAACTGATATTTGAAATGTAAATAAAGAAAATATCTAATAAAAAAAGATGGCAAAAAAAAGTCAGTAACTGCAACTCTGCAAATTTACTTCTGCACTCCCACTCCGTATCCCGTTTGCCTGCATCTGTTTGTATGCCAATTAATGTGCCGATAAGGTTACTATAGCTTTGTAGTGTGGTTTAAAGTCAAGGTCCTGTGATGTCTATAGTTTTGTTCCCTTTGCTCAAGACTTCTTGGCTATTCAGAATCTTTTTGGTTTAGTATGGATGGCTTTAGTACCTTATGAACACCAGATTACTTTAGGTAGCATTGACATGTTAACAGTATTTATGTTTCTGATCCATAAACATGTAATATATTTTTATTTTCTTGTTGTGGTCCTCTCTACCTTCTTTGATTAGTGTTTTACAGCTTTCAGAGCACAAATCTTTTACCTCTGTATATTTCCAAAGCTGCTGTAAATGTGATTGTTTGATTCTTTTCTTTTTGATAGTTTGTTGTTATTATACGATTTTGCATGTTCATTTTGTGTCCTAAAACTCCTGAGTTCATTTATAGTGGCTGTTGATCTCAACTGTCGACTAACTGAGATCTAGAGTCACCTTAGTGTTGAGTTTTTGGGCATATCTGTTAGGGATTTTCTTGACTCAATTTATTGATGTGAGATGACCCCCACACCCCACTATGGGCGGCACCATTCCCTGGACTGGGGTCCTACAGTGAATAAAAAAGACAGAGCTGAATATGAGCACTAACCTCTCTCTCTGCTTCTTCTATGGATGCAGTGTGACCAGTGTGTCACTCAACTGCTGTGATGACCTCATCACTGATGGACTGCACCCTCAAATACAAACCCAAAGGAAAACTTTCTTCCTTAAGTTGCTTTTGTCTGGGCATATTATCTCAGAAGTAGGGGAAGAAGTTAAGATAGGTTCCAATAACTTTTTTAAATATTTATTTTTATTATTTTAAATTATGTGTATATGTTTTTGTATGGGTTGTGTATGATATCCAAAGAGTTCAGGGTCCCCAGAAACTGGAGTTACAGGTGGCTGTCAAGGTACTAGGAACCCTGGTCCTCTGCAAGAGGTCCCCTAATAATTTTTTGATGAGAATTTTAAGGTTGTTTGTGTATAAAATTGTGTCATAAGCAGGCAAAGTCAATTTCACATTTCCCTTCATAGTTTGGTTGGTTGCTCTTTTATAAAAGATTATCATGGAAAAACCATTTTCAATCTACATTTAAATAAAAGTTACGAAATTAGATTTAGTATGGTCTGGGGTAATTTGTTTTTTATTTGTTTTGTTTTATGTATTGTTGAGATGCTCTCTGAGCAGAGGAAAGATGGGTAGGAAATGGATTAAAAAACATTTGGTGGCGGTTCATGAGGAAACTTTGCATTTACCTTTGAGCTTCTGCTTTTAATTGTCAACGTTTCTTCTATAGTAAATATGGCTTTACTCAACAACCAAAGCTCAAAAGGAATCTATGCCAAGCTGCCAGGGCTCCCTGTGAAGTGTGAAGAAGGCAGACCCCACCTCAGGACCACAGGCAAGCCCCTGAGAGATCTCCAGAGCCTCTGCCCGAGGCTGAGGTGTGATTCTCAGCTGCGCATTCTGTCAGATTCCCAATGTCTTTATCCCACACGGGAAGCACCGCGATGCTGTTGAGGAACGCTGGGTGCCGTGGTCCTTCTCGCTCTGGTCCATCCCCTGGCTGCTCCTCTGCCTCCCATGCCCTTTAAGTGAAGCCCGTGACTTTGGGTTAGTTCACCTCTTCACCCGGAAGACAATTTACAGCCTTGCTTTTATGTTTGATTATGCAATCTCAGGTTTTTCACATTTTCATTTGACTTTAATCTCGTTCAGTATCCAAAACCCTGACCCTCACACACTACCATCATAGAGTCTGCTAGGATGAATGCTATTGAGCCCCATGGACACTAATCCCAATATTTCCCCCTTATTGGTATATCTGAGCATCACATGGAAGAGCTTCCTAAAGCATGCAGGGTTCTGTCCAGAGGCGCCATTCTATGTGGTCTTTGGAAGAGTGAGATGCAACTCGGTAGGACACTTGCCTACATCCCAGAAGCCCTGGGTTCCATCCTCAGCACTGTCCTCAGCAACTCATAAACTGGGTGCTGTGGTGCACACCTCTAATCCCAGCATGTGGGAGGGGAAGGCAAGAGAATCAGAAGTTCAAGGCCATCCTCAGCTACCTAGAGAACTGAAGTCCAGCCTGGTTTTCTTGAGGCCCTGTAAAAACAAACATATAAAAACCCAAATCCACCTTAGGTCACACTCAAGCTGTTAACTCATGAGCATCTCTGCAAAGCTGATCAGTATCTACCCTGTTCTTACATGACACTCACCAAGTTCAAACTTATCTTCTCCCCAGCTTCTTACGGGACTGTCTTCTGTTGCCTGGATCAGGACCACAGCCTTCCAGGAGGTCTCTTTCCCTCCTTCTCCCAGACAACAGCTTCCTCTGCTGCCTGCCGCAGGTATCCCCCTCGGTTCTGCTTCCCTCGACTATCAAACCTCAGCATAAGAATCTTCAGTAGCCCCCAAATGCGTGACCCACAACGCTGCTAATGAGTATGACAAGGAAAGAACTCATTATGATGTCGGTGGCTGCTGCAGTTTGAATATGGTCTGTCCCCTTGAACGTGAGCCCTGTTTCAGTCTCCAAAGTCCAGTGGCATGAAAATGTAGAAACTTAATTGTCTGCGGGATTTAGAGGAAGGACCCCTGGAAAGTGATTAGATCTTCAAGACAGAGGGGTTGTGCTCCTGTGATTGATGTCTGGTGGCCCTCTAAGAACACAGAGAAGAGATGGGGCACATAGGGATGTGCACACTCCTGTCTCTTAACTTGAGAAGCCACATGCAACCTTGATAGTGCCAGCAGGAAGTCCCTGCAGGATCTAGGGCAACACTAGCACCGTGCTTTGGAAACTTCCCAGCTATGAGCTAAATAAATCTTTTGTTTACAAAACAAGCCATCCCTAATATTTTATTGTGCCATTGAAAACCTGACTCGGGTGATGTTTATGCACATATTTTGAGTTTTTACTGTGTGGCAGGCACTAGGCTTCAAGCACGTGATAAGCACAGCCTTCTTCAGATGTTTATGATTATGTTATTATGTTGAACTTTATTATTGTTGCTATAACAGAGAAGAGAGATACTGATGAAGAGAAAGAAGTTATGTTCATCTTGAAACCCTGGATCCTAGAAAGGTACTTTGGGGAAAGAGATCCTTGCAGACGGAATAAAGCTGATGATCTTTCCATGAGACCCCTGGATTACCCAGGCATGTCCTAGCTCTAATGCTGACTCTTCAATGGAGACACAGAGGAGAGACACACAGACAAGAGGGGAGATGTGAAGACTGAGGTGCCATGTACAGCAACATAGCCTCATGCCCAGCAATACAACACTGACAGTCCTCTGACGCAGTAGAGGCAAGAGAGGACC
This sequence comes from Apodemus agrarius, assembly GCA_964023405.1. Classification (NCBI taxonomy): domain Eukaryota; kingdom Metazoa; phylum Chordata; class Mammalia; order Rodentia; family Muridae; genus Apodemus; species Apodemus agrarius. Next base: position 111,010,897 of record OZ030005.1, read on the forward strand.
CTGTTGAAACCCCAGAGAGAATACAGCCCTGCCTATGCCTTGATTTCAGACTTTGCCTTTCATCCCTGAGAGCACAACCTTTGCTGTCTTTGTTTGTTTGTTTGTTCTCTAAGATGGGATTTTTCTCTGTATAACCCTGGCTATTCTAGAACTTGATGTGTAGACAAGGCTGGCCTCACAGAGATTCAGCTGCCTCTGCCTTCTGAAGGCTGAGATTAAAGTTGTGTGCCACCACTAACTGGCAAGTTTTATTGTTTGTTGTTAAGCCACTGGTTTGTGGTTTCTGTTGTGGCTGCCACAGAACACTGACACAGATTTAAGTGTGGGTATGAGACAAGATAGAAAAACAAGGGAAAATCATGGAGACATTGTGTGCTTAGCCCCCATGGGTTCATATTTTTTTATTAAACTGATAAAATATAGGGGCTCATATATGTGAATCCTTGGTTCCCAGTTGGTGGAACTGTTTGGGAAGGTTTAGGAGGTGTGGCCCTATTGGAGGAGGTGTGTCACTAGGTGTCTGATATTTCAAAGTCCCATGTCATTTTCAGTTAGCTCTCATGACCTTATACTTGTAGACCAAGCTGTAAGCTCTCAGCTACTGCTCCAGCACCATACCTGTCTGCTTGCTGTCATGCTCCCCTTGGAAATGGTCATGGGCTCTATCTGAAAGCATAAGCCTCAATAAACTCTTTCTTCTATAAGTTACCTTATAGTGTCTCAACACAACAATAGAAAAGTAACTAAGACACACAGGAAGGGAAGATAGCCCATCATCCCAGAGTCTGATTGAAACCTCCTACTGTTTGGGAAGAAAAACTCCTATATAGCCAGTACCTTCCGTGAAGGTTTCCAGCACAGATGTAATGGTCTTTTTACATATAGTGTCTTGGTTTGGGTTTGGGGATTTTAGCTTTTGTTTCATTTGTTGCTTTCATTTTGTTTCGGTTTGGTTTGGTTTGCTTTGGTTTTTGCTGTTGTTTGTTTGTTTGTTTTAGATGGGTTCTCACTTTGTATCCCTTGCTGTCCTGGAATTTACTATGCAGATCAGACTAGCCTCAGACTTGTAGAGATCCTTCTGGGTATTAGATTTAAAGGGCCACTACAGAGGGTTATATAGGTATTTTATATTAAAATAGCAGTGAAGGAGGATGGAGCCTTGAATGTGTGTGGCTTTATTCCTCTCCCAGGCATCTTCCAGGAATCATATACGAGACTGTTAGCTTTGTTTACACTGAAGATACCCTGCCTTTCTGCATACTTTTGATCTAGACTTTTATTTTATCTGTTATAATCATGCCATGGGCTCTCATTCTTGTTTCTCTGACACTGGTAACATTGTCCCCCAAATCCTATACATGGTTATTGTAAAGACAATGAAGTGGGACCTGCCCTGAGAAGCACACCCCAATGCTCTTACTTTGTTCTGTGGCTCCTCTTACGCCCTGTTCTTAAAATCCTTATTATCATACCTTTAATAAATTCCAATTCAGCTCTACACAGCTCAGCGTTTATGTAAAAGCCAAGGATCCAGCTTTACTTGGGTTGGGTTCCCTAAAAAGCTTATGGGAACTCTCTCGGCTGCTGAGGGTGACCGTGTGGAGCTGTGCTCAGTGCTTGCCGCTGCCTTCAGGTGCAGACACAGAGCTAGACAGAGATGCTGACGCTGACACACAATGATAACTATAAACTGAACTATCAGCAAGTGCCAATAGTCTCTGACACTATACTCCAGATTTTAAATGCACATACCTCATCTAACTCTCCTAGATTTCTCCATAAATGAAAAGTGTGCAGACACCCTCTGCACTTGGCCAGCAAGCTCCCAGAGAAAGAATCTGGTTAAGTCCAGAGACTGGGCAAGGAAAAGGGTCTGGTGCCCACAGCAGTCCTGAGACTGTGAGAGGCCCACACACATCACCCTGAGTCTTCCTGGTGGTGAGGCGTTCAGTAAACACAAGGACTCTACTTTCCATCCATGCTTGGTGACAGTGAGGGCTTAATGACTATGGGAACAGAGCCTGTTCCGTGGTCTGATGAATCGTCCTTCCTGCCTGGCTTTCAAAGGAGTCAGCCAGGGTCAGTCAACAAGATGACAAGGCTGGATGGCTGCCTCCCCAGCAGGGATGCCCATGTTTGTCTGAGCAAGATGACACGGGCAAATATTGCTACTGGGTCAGCCGCACTGAAGTGGGAACTGGCTGGGGAGGTAACGAGCCTGTAAATTGGAAAGGAATTAGACTATCAGATGGCAGAGGCAGGACACAGCACAGCCACCCACTGGAGTCACCATCATAACTCAGAGAGAGCATAGCTTTTCCCCCAGGTCATCTGAAGAGCAAACCAAATCAGGATGCTCATTTAGAGGTGGAATTTATAGCTCTATTAGCAGAGAGCCCCAGGAGGCTGACTCGGGCATTGAGAAGAGAGGACACACTGCCTGTCTTTCAACCTTCAAAGAGAGATTCCCTTGCTGAACAGGTCCTTCTGCTGCACTCAAGGTGAGCTCAGGAAAGCTTTCCCAGGAGCAGTCTGTGAGGTGCCTCAGAGTTCTGTGACAGTGAGGAGGGGGCAAGACAAGCTAATGCCTCTTATGCCACCTCTGTCCCAATTTAACCAAGAAAATGTGTTGGTTTATGTAAGGAAATCTTAACAATCTTATTTAAGGAAAGGGGTTCTGCAGTGTGAAAGAAAAAAAGCTTGCCACGAGCCTAATGACCTGAGTTCAATCTTCCTGGCACCCACAGCATGGAAGGAGAGCACAGATTGCCGAAAGTTGTTCTCTGACCTTCACATGCATAACGTGACACCCAAAATGTGTGCACATGTACATGTGCGTGCATGTGTGCATGCATGTGTGCATGCACACACACACACACACACACACACACACACACACACACTATAGATAGTGTGTATAAATGAATGGAGCTATAAATTCCTCTAAAATTATGATAAAAAATGTCTTCCAGCCAAGTCACTATAGTCAGCCAAATGCATAAACAAATGGCTAGCATGTAGTAGGCTCTCCACCAAGGTTCCAGGACTAAGGTATGAACAAAACCATATGAGGTACTTGTCTCTGAGGCTTAACAAATATAAAAAAAATAAACAAAAATAAAAACCCCAAATCCACAGACAAATTCATAAATCATGATGAATTTAATAATACAGAAGGCAACATATACCCAGAGGATTCCCTGGCATGCAATAAGGACACATGCTCCACTATGTTCATAGCAGCCTTATTTATAATAGCCAGAAGCTGGAAAGAACCCAGATGTCCCTCAATGGAGGAATGAATACAGAAAATGTGGTATATTTACACAATGGAAAACTACTCAGAAATTAAAAACAATGAATTCATGAAATTCTTAGGCAAATGGTTGGAACTGGAAAATATCATCCTAAGTGAGGTAACTCATTCACAAAAGAATACACAAGCAATGCAGTCACTGATAAGTGGATAATAGCCCTGAAGCTCTGAATACCCAAGACACACTTCACATATCAAATGATGTCCAAGAAGAAGGAAGGAGAGGGCCCTGTTCCTGGAAAGGCTTGATGCAGCATTGTAGGGGATTACCAGGACAGAGAAATGGGAGGGGGGATTGGGGAATGGACAGAGGGAAGAGGGCTTATGGGACTTATGGGGAGGGGGAACTGGGAAAGGGGAAATCATTTGGAATATAAACAAAGAATATAGAAAATAATAAAAATAAATAAATGGAAAAAAAGATGTGTTTATCTGAGCTAACAGTGATTCACAAATTAAGCAGCCCAAACCCAAGGCCTGAATGGAGTACACAGAGCAAAGACACAGAGGAAGCTCTCTCAGGGTGGACACAGGGGAAGCTCTCTCAGGGTGGACACAGGGGAAGCTCTCACAGGACTGACACAGGGGAAGCTCTCACAGGACTGACACAGGAGAAGCTCTCTCAGGGTGGACACAGGGGAAGCTCTCTCAGGGTGGACACAGGGGAAGCCCTCACAGGACTGACACAGGGGAAGCTCTCACAGGACTGACACAGGGGAAGCTCTCTCAGGACTGACACAGGGGAAGCTCTCTCAGGGTGGACACAGGAGAAGCTCTCTCAGGGTGGACACAGGGGAAGCTCTCTCAGGGTGGACACAGGAGAAGCTCTCTCAGGGTGGACACAGGGGAAGCTCTCTCAGGGTGGACACAGGAGAAGCTCTCTCAGGGTGGACACAGGGGAAGCTCTCTCAGGGTGGACACAGGGGAAGCTCTCACAGGACTGACACAGGGGAAGCTCTCACAGGACTGACACAGGGGAAGCTCTCTCAGGGTGGACACAGGGGAAGCTCTCTCAGGGTGGACACAGGGGAAGCTCTCTCAGGGTGGACACAGGGGAAGCTCTCTCAGGGTGGACACAGGGGAAGCTCTCTCAGGGTGGACACAGGGGAAGCTCTCACAGGACTGACACAGGGGAAGCTCTCTCAGGGTGGGCACAGATAGGCTCTCAGGGGTGAACACAGGGGAAGCTCTCTTGGGGAAGGCACAGAGAGGCTCTCACAGGACTGACACGGAGGAAGCTTTAACAGATTGGACACGAGGGAGGTCTTCTTCGGGCAGACACTGGGGAATGCTTCTACAGCATGGAACCGGCAGAAAGCAAAACAACCATCTCTTGGTTACAGTCATACAGGTGCCTCATTAGGTTTCTCTGTTTGGAAAGTCTCCAGTTACATAATCCTAAGTGTGCCGAATGCCTCTGGTTAGTCAAGTTGGCCTTCTGTTTCTAATACAGGCATTTGCAAGTAATAGCTTGAGCTTTGCTTCTGTTTAGGAATCAAGTGTGGCTGGGGTTACTCTGAGGACTAACTGGCGTTGCCTGCTCAGTTTCACCAAGCTTGTTCTCTGTCTTAACTCATTTCCACCGTAGACTAGCAGGTGACTAGGGAAGCCTCCTCAGGGATGAATCATTACATTGGAAACCAAGGTAGAGTGAGAATTAACCAAAGAAAGGAATGTGTTAGCCTTGAGATCTGGAAGTCCCAAAACCCTTCATCTTTCCCTGTTCCCTGTCTCCACAGCAGGGGAGAGAGGTGACACTTAGCAAACAAAGATCCCATGTGATATGTCTTTGTGTCTATTTTAGCCAACTTTTCTGCTAGTTGGATTGATTTCCTGTGTAGCTAGTGGTCGGCATCCAGGATGACATAAGACATGGTGGCCATCTGAGAGGCAGTGACCTTGTCCTTAACATTTATAGATGGCCTATCTAAAATCCAAGGACACTCATGGGCCCAAACCTCACCTGCTTTTCCTTCTCCTGCATCAAGGGCCAGGCTAATGCTAGTTCAGCCTACGGTAGATGAGAGAGATAGGAACCCATCTCCTGTTCATATCAAAACAAAGCCAGGAAAGACAGGTGGGTAGGGAATGTGAAGGAGGTCATGGGGCACACCTTAGGAACCTGATGAGGGCCCCCAAGCTCTCCCGGGCAGGCTCTTAGACGCACAGACTGTTGAGGCCTGGGCAGTCTTCATTCTGTCATTCTAGCCCATTACCTTTGGCTCGTACTTTGGCCTCTTTCCTCATCTATTTCCTTTCTTCTAAAATTTGTGCTTTGTGGGGTTGACATGAAGTTTGAATTATTATGATTTCCAGGTCTGATACACAGTACAGGCTGCAGAACTATTTGATAAGTAAATTGTAGCAAGATAGAATTCTTTTGACTCCAGGAAAAAAATTAATGTGGTACTCACGAAGAGTTAGTGCCACCCGGTAGAGCATGGTGACAATAGCACCCTGTGCACTTCAGAGAAAGCCAGAAGGTGCTCAGATGTTGTCACCACAAGGAAGTGATACAAGTTCATGGAATTCATATGCTCACCTGGATTTAAATATGATGTCATGGATGCACATATAGAAATATCTCATGGTACCACATAAATCTATTACAGTTTATGTCACAAAAATCTTACAGTGAAAACCCAAAGATCTAGGTATAAATAAACATGTATTGATCAAAGTTCAGAAAAGTTACATTTTTATCATATTTCTGTGAGTGTAGTGTGTTGAAGCCACCCAGTCTCTGGGGATTTGCCCCCAGCCATTACCATGGGCTTGGGATGGAGGCTTCTAGCCAATGTTTTAATGACACTATACTTACATGTATCTGTTAAGCTCATTTAGCATGGCTGGTATATTTGGTGGTTACAAAGACATGAACAGAGATGAGCATGGTAGTACAGTCCTGCAATCCCAACACATGGAGATGGGAACAAGGGACCACTGTGAGTTGAAAACCAACACAGGCTCACTTGCTAAGGAAGAAGTAGGATCACACACATTGCTTTGAGGTTTGTTTATATTTTGTCCAACCGGGTTCAGAAATCCAGCCTCCCTACTGCTCATTGACATCATCTGCCAATTCATTCTGTGATGGCGCACTTGTTACCCATCCCTTCCTGATGGGCATTTGGGACGCTCCTAGTTTGACACATCCACAAGTACTGTTGCAGTAAATGCCTTTGCAATTTGCACATGTTCCTGGGACAGGGTACAAGACTCTCTGGGCATGCGCCTGCAAGTACAGCAGCGGGTCAGAGGGTTCGGTGCCCCTTTGACTGGACCCCATGGTGTTAAACCGCTCTCTGCAGTGGTTGCTTGCCTCCGTTCCAGTCCCTTACTCCTTCTCCATCTAAGAGGAAGTGTTTCAATTCAGAAGAAATCACTATATAACACAGCTATGATCTTAGGATGAAACTGTTGCTCAGCCCCTCCCTGCCTTCCCCTCTTCCTTCTTTATTTCCTTCCTGTTTATTCTGAAATGAGGCCCAAGACTTCACTAACATAAAGTCTTTACCACTAATTTTCACCCAGGCACAGGTTCTCTGCTTTCTTGTTAAGTTTTATGAGTTCCTCCTACATTGTTTTGATGGCACATCTTTTCTTCCAGTCAAGGGTATACATTATAAAAAGCATCACTAAAATATAAAGATCTCGTATACTAGGACAGAAATTGTGAAGGCGGTGAATATGGGTTTTGTTTTGTTTTTTTCCGAGACAGGGTTTCTCTGTGTAGCCCTGGCTGTCCTGGAACTTACTCTTTAGACCAGCCTGGCCTCGAACTCAGAAATCCGCCTGCCTCTGCCTCCCAAGTGCTAGGATTACAGGCGTGCACCACCAGGTGAATATGTTTTTAAAGACTAAGAAATTTCAAACTCAAGCCTCTCCCCTCTTCCCTTCACCCCTGGATCCTTCCCTCTCTCCTTTCTTTCATGTACACAAATATATATCTGATAGCTACAGAACAAATCTAGTTTCATCTCTCAGGCGTGCTCTTGTTCCCACAGGTAACATATCAGAACCCAGTTTACACAGCACAGGCTGATTATTCAAACAGCTTGCACAGCTGGGGAGCTCATTATTCCAAGTCTGTGAGACAAACATATGTACACAGGCATACATGCACACATGCACATACTCACATAGGCACACACTCACACAGGCTCATGTGTGCCCAGGCCCAGAGGCACACATGCCGAGACCTTAAGCTTGAAGTGCAAGGACTAGTTGGTAGGAAGAGGACACCTATGCTTCTTTCCAAAATGCCTCTAGATTAATGCAATTCTCATTCATGCAGAAAGGCCCTTGTCAGGTTGCTAAGCTCCTGGGTTTTCACTCCATCTTTCTCTTACCCATTCAGAGACAGGAAAGGTGGATGCCCCTGGAATCTGCCCGAAATCCTTAAACTTTCTTAATCCCAACAGATTGATGCCACATGCTAAGGCAGGAGGCAGAACGGAGTTATGTGTTCATTAACCATGCAGGTGCTCAGACTCTCTTGGGGGTTACTGGAGAGTGGGAAGAAGCCAGAGGAAAGAGAACCACTTACAATGGACTGTGAACCCCACCCCAAGGACACTGAAAGCAAGGTCATTAGAGGGTGAGATAAGAGACAAGATGACATTTGACTTGTTGGTTAAAGTCGGGGCATCTAGGTGTGGTGGCTCAAACCTTCAGTGAGTCATGACTTGACAGAGGTTTACTATGGGCTCAAGTTTAGCCTGGACTACAATTCAAGACTCTCAAAAACACATAAGTCACGGGTTATTAAATGAAAAAAATCTCTGTGCAGGCTATGAGATGCCGTCCTGTGAGTTAGATGTCAAGGTCTCAGAGACCCTCCACTCAGAACAACACAGATTATCTCCATTGCTCTAGTTTCACATAAAAACTAGATGATAAGACCCAATTGCTAATGACACAGCACACTTTGGTTTTGAGACATAGAGTAAACAAACTGGAACTGACCTGAAAACTTCCTCCCTGTTGGCTAGCTTTCAGAGATCAAGAAGTTGCTATGTAAAATTATGCATGGGAAAGTTATCATTGGTATTACCCAGGCTTGCTACAATTTTGATCGACCAGGCAAGAAGTACCCAGGCAATAGCATCATAGTTATAGGGAAAGTCAACCACTTTATGATTGAATTTAAGTCCTAGTCCACAAGAGGGAACGCCTAACTAGCATTGTTACCCTGGACAAAACCCAATGACTTTGGGCCCTAGCGGTGAACCTACTGCTCCCGTTCTGCTAAATGGGCATGTTGTTAAACCATCTTCTAAATACTTGCATTTATAGCCATAAATTGCCACTACTCTCAGCTTTGCAGAGAAGCTTCTCTCTGCAGTGGTTAACAGTTAATGCAGAGACTCATCACTGGTAAAAGTGCTGAGATTGATGATTGTTAAACTCAGGCCTAAACTAGACATCTATATGAAACCCACATACATACATACATACATACATACATACATACATACCCATGGCTCTGGCAACATTGTGGAGGAAGGGCCAAGAATATAAGAGCTGGAGAGTGAGGAGAAATGCTGTCTTCAGGACATGGACACTCCACTCATAAACTCACACACAGCTGTGGGCCCTTGCACAGACCTGCAGAAGATCAATAGACAAGATGAGTTACTGTCCCAACGGGCAATACTAACTGGACCCCACTGCTTACATAGAAACAAAGAGGAGAGGACATGAAGGTGGGAATAAATTTGATTAATGTATACTGTGGTACATATATGAAATTAGCAAACAAATAAATAGAAGGCATCTCAAAAATTAATACAAATTACTTTGAAAAAATAATGAATAACTGTGTTCCTAGAATAACTATGTAGGTGTTAGAGGGTCAGGTCCCTTGAGGTCACTACAGCTGCTTGTTAGAGCACGTGTGAGGCAGGCACCTAGTGAGCTACTGAAAGACAAGGAGTCACCCAACGAGGGAGTGTGGGCTAGAAAGTTTATCTTCTTGTGAGTACCACTCAGCCATCTCTATGTGCCTGCAGGGTGTGTGTGCAAATGCTGTATCATTCTGGTCACTTCCTATTGCCTAAGAAGGAGTGTGGCCTGCCCACACCTGGATCTCAGACTTCTGACCTTTAGAACTACAGGGCAGGATACAGTCTGGGTCAGCAGTTTAGTTCCAGAGATGCTGACTACGGATATAGCAGACAAATGGCCTGTGCTAAGTAAAGGGGAAGGGCTGCCGGTGCCATCTGGGACTTTGTCACCAGTCAAAACCAGCGGTATTTTCTTATCATTCTCCAGGTGTTACAGATACTTCAAAATAGTGTTGACACTCGTCAGAACCTGGGAATCACAGCTGTGAAAATCCTACTGTGAAATCATGACTTTGTGCACATCAGTTGAGAGCACTCAGTATCAAATAGCAATGTTTTCAGGAGCGTGAGAAGCCCATAACATCTACATCACAGGCCTTCTCGACCACCCTACGTACTGTATGTTATACTTTTCAGAATACCCACAGGAGTTCTGTAGGAGAGGTGGCTCAGCGATTAGGAACACACCTCTTCCAGACAACCTGGTTGAGTTCCTGTCATACTTGTCTAGTGTCTCACACTAATCTGTAACTCTAGATCCAGGAAGATCTGCCCAGTTCTGGCCTCTGAGGGCAGCTGTACTCGTGTGTGTGTGTGTGTGTGTGTGTGTGTGTGTGAACTGTTTTAAGGATATGCTCCCAACCCTCACATCCCTTTCCATCCAGGAGAGATTCAGAATGGAGAGGGGGTGTTTGAAAGTGATTGGGTTTCCACTTTAAATTGTGGAATTTAAAGTGATATATAAATTTATGATTATATACTAAGTGCAGATATGTGCCTCCTCTAACCACCCTATGTACACTAAAACACAAGCACTAATACGGGGCTTTGTTTATTTCTATGATCCCAGGGTAGGGCTTTGCCATGTGTAGCAATACATCATTGGTGTTTGATAAATGTTTATAAGACAATGAGTGAATGAGCAAAGATATATCCAAATGAGGCCACCAGGGAGGTGGGAACAGGCACAGTGATCAGACCTGTCCTCGCCAGCTGCCACAGCCAGCTCCCAAGGAGAAGAGCAAGAAGGAGCCAGGCCTCTCCCGGCTTTGTGCCGAGAGCTCACCTCTGACAGGCCCACGGGAAGCCACACAGGCTGCTCCAGGCAATGTCTGTCAGCAGAGAGCTTTCTACATTTCAGTAGAGAAATGAGCTGAGAAAGCAATTTTTGCATGAAAGTTTTGCACAAAGCAGGCCCCCAGCATGTTGTGGGGACAAAGTGGAAAACACACACACACACACACACACACACACACACACACGCACGCACGCACGCACGCACGCACGCACGCACGCACGCATGCTCCTTATGTCAGGCACTCCACAGACTGCAGGAGGCTGGGACCACCTCAGACCCCTCTCAGAGCATCACTGATGTTCCACTGGGGAAGCATCCATGCTTCTCCTTGTTCTCCAGGCCCCTCTGGCACACTGACTGTCTCACCATGTCCTAGGGCCCTGGGGACATCAGGCACCCAAGTATCTCTCATAGACAGACACTGTCTCACCAAGTCCCCAGGACTCTGGGGACATTACAGACGATGCTCAGGCAGATGACTCAGTGAGTCACCTTCTCCTTGACTGACGAACGCTTTCCCACTGCTGTTTGTCTGCCCCTCTCTAACTTGCTGCTCCTGACACATGGAGGTCTCCAGAGCAGTGGCTGAGATGGGCACAGGACAGACTCCAAACCACAAGAGGCTCAGTGGGGAGATCCATACGCATAGGACTGGGGAAAGTCTGGAAAGATGTGAAGAATGGGGACGAGTCTCACAGCTGCAGAGTAGGCAGGAAAACTGAACCACAGGTCAACAAGAGTGTGGGACAGCTAAGGACAGAGGGCACAGACAGGGCCCAGTCACAAGTGTAGTTACCATCTCCTCAAAGTACAAGAGGATCTTGTTCCCACTTGAGAGCATCCTGGAAGGAACTGGCTTTCCTCCCCACCCCTCTGGCCCCAACCTCTCTCACATACTTCATGTGCACATGCGCAACAGACATACATTCATACACATGTACAAACATACAGACACATACACAAAGACAGATAGACATACAGACATACACAGAAAGATGCACAGACACACTCAAATATACACAGACACCAATATACAATAGACACACAGATACAAAGAAGAGAGACAGAGAGAGAGAGAGAGAGAGAGAGAGAGAGAGAGAGAGAGAGAGAGAGAGAGAGAGAACCATTATCTATAAGTGCTCTAGGAAGCTAGTGGCCAGAGCACAGTGAGATCATCCAGGAAGCCATGAGAAATGAGGTGCAGCTGACCCTGCCGTTCCCTGGGTCATCTCTTCCCACCAGTGGTTGCCATAGCAAACATCCACAAATCGGTGAAGAGAGACCAACCCAGATGAAGACTGGCCCTTCTCTGTAGCTTCACCAGAGCCCAGATAAAGAATGGCCAGACATGACTGTGGCAAGCAGATGGCCACAGCCTCACTCAATCAGGCACACCCAGGCCGGGGTCAGCCTCAGGGCCAATTGCCATAGTGTTAGGGTTTTATAGGGGTTTGTTTATAAGCATCGCCCAAATAGCACAGTTGAGCACTGACAGCAGGGGAGTGCCCTGTCAAAATGTGTATGCTACAGCCATACCCCAGAATCTCAAATTGTGACAGCATTTGAGGTCCATCTTTGAAGGGGAGGGTAGTTCAAACAGGAGCTTTTTGAGTTTCTTGAGTTTCAATTTGTTCCCAGAAGAAGACATTTTAAAACACAGATTCACAGCGACCATGTGGAGAAAGAGAGAGAAGACACCATCTAGGAGCCGAAGACAGAAGGAAGTAATCCGGTTGACGCTTTGATCTCAGCTTTCCAGTTTCCAGGGTGAGACGTTACACTGCTGCAGGACCTATCTGGTGTGGGTATTGTCTGACTCTCATGGGTACCCCACACAGCACACAGAGTTACCTTGCATGGCAACTGATCTTCATTGTCAACACTAGGAAACACACCTCGGGGCATATTCATGCACGTGTGTGTTCGGAGATGTTTACCTGAGGAGGGAAGGGCCGCTCTGACCGCGAGCAGCACCATCCCATAGGATGAGGACCAGAGTTCATCTCCCTGCTTGGTGACTCTGGATGCTGCGTGTCCAGCTGCCCTTAGCTCCTGCTGCTAAGACCCCCTGCCATGAGGCACTGAACTCTTGAACTGTGAGCCAATACCAACCTTTCCTCTCTTAATTTGCTTCTTGTCCGGTATTTTTGTCACAGCAACAAGAAAGTAACTAATACAGGCTCCAACCAGAAAGTGGTCTGGGTGCAAAGAGCTCCCTCCCCTTGGAAAGAGTCCTCACTAACTTCATCATTCCTAAGCATTAGTGTCTGAGGACAAAGCTCCAGGTCCTCTGCCTGAGTTTTCACTTTGAAATTAAGCAGGAATATAAAATTAAAACTATCTTTCCTTAGGTGCTCGTGCCCATGCATAATGCCTTCCTCTAGAACACCATCCAAGACAGATTTGGGTGCTACAGATGCAGGGCGGAGTCCAGTGGAAAAGGTGAGGGCAGAAGCCAGCCTTGGAACTTAGGTGCCATGGAGGGTTTAACCGTAAGCCATCTATACTCTTAGAAACTGAGGAAGACTAGGGGAGAGCTGTGGCCTCTCTGGCTGTCTCTGTCTCTCTCAAGAGAAGAGCAAGGTACCATACTGCTCTTATGTTCCAGCATTCTCATGTGTGTGTTCCAGAAAAGATATTTTTAAAAACTACACTTTAACCCCAGATCAACCATCAAATGCTAAAGACACTGCTCTCCAACTCCAACGGCCCACTCTGCTTACATCAATCTTTGATATGTGAAGGTGGGTGTGAGTGTGGTTGGATGTGTAGTAAGTGTGCGTGCATGCGTGTGTGTGTGTGTGTGTGTGTGTGTGTGTGTGTGTGTGTGCACTCGTATGTGCACTGTATATGCTGTGTATGGTGTGGTGAGTGTATGTAGTATACGTAGTGTGACATGTTTCAAGTCCTTGCATGGCTCCTAGGATCGACCTAACTGGGGAAGTGAAGAAATAAAGAGATGATAAACACAGACAGACACACAGACAGAAGTAGCTAGGTTCTGGAGTTGGGTGGTGTGGGTGGTATGGGCCCGTGAAGAGAAAAATTGCTACACCCCATGAGCTCAGCTTTTTTATTGCATAGAGTTGAACAGAGAGTTGGGGTTACTACATTCAGCAGAACAAGGCGATTACATGATAAGCAAGGAGGCGGGAGGTTATCGTGTGCGCCAGATCAAGAAACAGGTTCAGCCTATCTCCGCGGGGGCAGTCTCTGGAGGCGAGCCTTCAGGCTGTCAGCGTCGTGAAGGAGGGAGCTATGGTGCGCATTTTCTGCACACACTATCACCATTTGCACTAAGCCGTGAGGAAGGCCTTGCTAATTTCCCCCGGGTCCGAGGCTGTGCTGGTGTCACCTGCACACATTTACTGGGGAGCCCACTCGGAGCTTTCTTCACTGCCGCAGTGTGTGGTATGGCATGTGTGTGCACCTGCTGAGGGAGAGCACAGCATAGGCTGCAGTAAATGCCCCTCTAGATGGTGAGGTTCTCAGCCCTGACCCCAGTTTCTCTTCCGTGTCACTCCAGAGAAGGGGGTCTCTTAGGTCAGCTTAGGCCACAGTTCCAGCAAACCACCCCAAGCACACAAAGATAAACTTTGTGCCACACCCATCCCCTCCCCCACCCCCGGCGTGTCATCTCCTCATCGTTCAAGCTTGAGAACAGCATGTGGGTCTTCTCCATAACCACAGAAGTTCTGACTTTCCCGCTGTGAACAGCCACCTCTCCGTGGTTCTTCACGACCGGGGTGTTAGCATCAGCCCTCCCAGCCGCACCCCAGCAGAAGCGGGAGCTGAAAGGGCAGGCTGGTGCCTTTTGTAGAGTTGTACACGCCACTTCCTGCATATTCCAGGCATGGGCACATATACCTATCAGCCCGGGCGTGGACACATCCCACACTTTGCTTCAAGGACAGCTGAGAAGCACTGTCTCCCATCTACACACCATGTTCCCCACTTTAGATGGAAAGATAATTTTACCGTGCAAGACAAAGGGAACCGGGTGAAGAGGGAAAACTAGTAGTCCCTTATTTAGCATCCTCAGGTATCCATGGCAACCTTTCCTCTGACCCAACCTGTACTCTGCTTCATGTTTCACAGGAGTCTCTGGCATTCACTGTAGCAGCAAGAGGGAGGCACACTCCATTCCCGGCTTCTATGCCCCATTGGGTTATGACAGGAGCCATCAGCTAGCAGTGCTGTCCATCTGTCTTCCAAGCCTCACTGTCCTTCTGTACCTTCCCCACCCCCACTTCCTCTGACCTCTCATAATGTACAGCAAGAGATACATCAGATCTAATGAAAATATTGTCAACCCCAATCCAGAAGGCCTGGGTTTGGCTCTCTTACCAGCCGCGTGGCTGAAAAGCATTTCCCCGGCCTGCCCCTTTGTTTTCTCCTCTGTGGATCAGGGATGATCAGACGCAATGAGATTGTCCTATGGACTAATGGCTACATCAGAAGAGCTTAGAAAATGGCAAGTACCGCAAGCTCCTGGCATCCCTTCATGGCTGGGACCACACCACTGCCTCCCGCACAGATAGTCGGTAAGAGGGGTTTATTAAAAAAGCCTTCGTTACAGAGCTAAGCCATATGGTCTTCAGGGAATCAATATGTTAAGCCACCCTGCATAACCAGACAGGCTATAAATAAAATCAGATTCAAGGACTGTCCCGGATATAAGGGACCTCTGTGCACCCTGATTTGTCATGCTCCCGTGTGTCGCCGTTATCATTGCTGCTAATAACAGCAGCCGAACCTGTCATTTATCAAATGCCCCTCCATTCAGACGCTGGGCTTCTCATTCCCACGATGCTCTGGGAGGCGAGCGCTCCCAGGCTCCTCCTGCAGGTGTGATACCAAGTTCAGAGGACACAGGCAAGCGATGTTCCGAATGCCACCAGAGCCAGCCTAGCGCTCAGATTCACCTCCAAAACTCGTTTTTTGTTCATTTGTATTTTTAACAAATATTTTTATGTGAAAAAGAAGCTCCCTCAAATCATAAAAGCCAAAACCATCCCTCGATGACACCTCATCCTGCTTTTAAAGTCTGTAATGAAAGCCTGAGCCAAAACTACCGGAGTCCTCCGACCCCTCCAGGGATAAGCACTGTCAGTTTTTCCTGCTCACGAGCTTTAATAGTCCTTACATTGTTTTTCTAGTTCTCCCAAACAGGTCATTTCAAACAGGAAGAGCTAAAACCACCATCCTTAGACCTACTGTAGAAACAACTTCCCCTCTAAGGACTCAGGCTTCTGTGATGTCATTCATTCATTCATTCATTCATTCATGTGATCCCAGCTTTCATTCATTTGTTCCTCCCTCCCTTCATTCATTCATTCATTCATGTAATGCCAGCTTTCATTCATTTATTCCTCCCTTCATTCATTCATGACCCAGTCAAGAAAGAATCAGGTGCCTCATCCTCGCCAAGAATGAGTTAGATGTTGTAGGTTGGAAGTAGCTGCTTGCCCCTGTTTCTCTCAAAGGCATGAGCTATGGCTGGTTCCTTAGGACGTGGGGGAATCTGGCGGGGGAGGCAGAGGGAAGAGTGGTCCGGAGAGGACTACAGAGCATCTCTAGCAACATGGCAGCTTGTTTGTTTGCTTGTTTGTTCGTTTGTTTACTGATTTTGAGACAGGGTCTCTCTCAGGTTAGCCTTGAACTTGTAATGTAGCCTAAGCTGACTTCAAACTGGTAATCCCCCTGCCTCAGCCTCCCAAGTGCTGGGATGGCAGCTATACAGCCACCATGCCCAATAAATGGTTGTATTTTTTCCCACAAAAGAAAAATGTGGTCTCTGTGATACAACCCCTAACTATCACCAGGAACGAGTCTAGAAAATGGGGCTCAAGTAAGCGCCCTAAGGAGTTGTGCTGATCAGATGCCCGGAGAGCAAACTCACTTTCTTTGTGCTATTTATTGACCCCCCCACCCCATTCTCCTTGGCTGAAGAAAACTTCATCACCCCCTACACACACACACACACACACACACACACACACACACCTCTGACAGTCAAGCCCTCACACCAGCAATGGCAGGATAGCTCATTGAGGACCAGGTTTGCAGGTGAGTGCACCACACTGAGAATCACAGTGCATTTTTAGAAAATAAACTCAAATTAGCAATTGCTGTTGCTTGTCTCCACTCCCGGCTGAACATTTTCCACTTGTGTTGCTAACACTTCTGCTGCCACAGCCATCCCTGGGGACGGAGATTCTGTACCTAGGGACTCTGGGGAAACAGGAGGGACTCTTCACACATGTCCTGCGACAGACTTGGCACCCTGTAGAAGTGATCTCTATATGTCAAGCGCACTGATCACCCCCCCCCCGCGCGCGCGCGCGTCAGGCACCATGTGGCACCCATCTGATAAGATGTCAAAAGTCAGTCCCATCTTACAGGTGGGGAAGCTGAGACCCCGGCTAAGGAGTTCTCTCTGAAGAGAGCATCCTGTATTGGTCGCTTCTCTGCACTGGGACAGAAATAGCCTTACAGAAGCAGCTTAATTAAGCAGGGAAGCTTAATTATTTGGGATCCCTGTTTCAGAGAGGTTTCAGTCCATTACACCAGGGCCGTGTGGGAGCAGCTCTCTCTGTAGACACGTGCAGCAGGCTATTTCTATCAGGCTGACACCACAGCCAGAACCAGCGGTGACTATAACCTTCAAAGGCACAAATCTAATGGTGATTTTTCTGCCAGCCAGACCCTCCTGCCTAAAGGTTCCACAGCCTTCAAAATAGTATAGCCCACATCAAAACACCAGCCTGTGTGTGAGTGTGTGTGTGTGTGTGTGTGTGTGTGTGTGTGTGTTTGTGTGTGTGTCTCGGAGAAGGGAGATACAGCACATTCAAACCACAACCATCACATGAAATCCATCAGTTGCTAAAGGCTTAAGCTAGAACCCAGGGGTATTATTCTAAATTCCCATTTGATTAATTATTAATTCTTTAGATTTAGGTTTGAAGTCTCCATGCTTGCCTTCACCCAGCAGCCACTGTAGGTAGTGTTACGCTGTGTTCAGTAAGCCTTGACTGGTTTTCTGGCATGTGCCAGCTCCATTCATAGCAAGAACTTGGGACACTAGGAAATATCCCCACAAAGGCCCCAGCCGTGGGGAAGAACTGCCCTCGCAATCTCTCTGGGTCATGATGTCGCCCTCCACACTCTCCTGACTCTCTTCTCCCACACAAACTGTTCTCCCACAATATGGTTCATTTTTTAAAAAGCCATTTTGACTAATACATTAAAACACAATGTATGCTAATGACCATGCAGCTCTGTGTATATATTGCATAAGTTCAAACCAGGATTAAAAAAAAAAAATCTGTATCTTCAAACATTGCTTCCTTAAGACAAAAACATGCACTATCCTTTCTCCTTGTTTCTTGAGCTATGCCATGTTATGAAATTCTATAGACACCCTGTAGGCAATTTTCGAAAACTTGATTGTACAATTTGAGGCTCCTGCTACCTCGAGGACTGCAGTCTGCTCTCTGTGACTGAGAGCACGCGTTCCATTCCCACCCTGGCCCTCGCTCCCCCTGTCTCCCCTCACTCTTATCCTTCCTGTTCTTCCCCACTGGACTTTTCTTGGGATGTTTCTTTGTTTACTTCTAACCTCTTCATTTCCATAAGGGAAGGTCTTCCTACCCTGCGTGTGTCCTTCTTATATTTCCTGCATGAGTTTTCTTCCTGGCTGAGCATAGAGATGTGATTTCCTAGGAGAGTATTTGCTTAATTTACCCAAGACCCAGGGCTCAAATGCTAGCACTGGAAAATGAAAGGTGATTTCAGTTTCTGCATTGCTTCCACGGGAAGCTTTCCTGACCTCTGCCTTCCCAGACCACACTCGGGCCCTCTGCTATAGGGTCCGCTAACATTAGCTCTTTCCCGCCCTCATGTGAGTCCTGCTCAAAGTGTTCAGAGCCCACAGGTTGTGCTCTTAGAAAGCAAAGCTCACATCTGCTTTATCAGCACCGAAGTCTCTCTTAGAACTTGTCCATGGCGATGAAGAAATGAGTGAATGCTAAGGAAGCATTGCACTCATAATTAGGAAGTAGCAGGAATGGGATTTGAACTCCAAAGCCCACATTCAGCACCATGTTCCTCTCTGAGGAATGTTAAAACACAGGTTAAGTGAGTTTGGGGCAGGGAAATGCATCTCTGTTTGTCATAGATCGCTCTGACCAAAAGTGAAGGCATAAGCTGAGCAGACAGGGAAGAAAATGGGAGATGAGAGGCAGCATAAGTTTGCCATGGGGCTAATCAGTGTTAGCCACGGTCATTAAAGGAATTGCTTTTAAAACAATAGATCTATGTGCAGAGAATAAGAGACTGTGGGGCGTCCCCTAAATGGGCCATATGTATCAACCCCTCCCACTAAAGCTCAAGGATCATCAGAGAAGAAGAATCAGAAAGACTGTAAGAGCCAGAGGTGGTGAGTATTGCTGTTAACAGTGTTTTCTGGACATGACAATGACATTGCGCTCATGAACTCACAACTGGGACCAGCACATGACAGAGCCGACCTAAATCCCAGCAAGGATCGGGAGAGGCCCCAAAAGACCCACCCTCTCTCTGAGAAGCCATTGGCAGGGGATGGAAGAGGGAAAGTCAGATCGGTTGGGCTTTTGGTTGGTTGGCTGGTTGGTTGGTTGGTTGGTTGGTTGGTTGGTTGGTTGGTTGGTTGGTTAGTTGGTTGGTTGAATGGTTGGATGGTTGGTTGGTTGATTGGTTGGTTGGTTAGCTGGCTGGCTGGTTGGTTTCTAGATGCAGCTCCTGATAGGCTGCCCATGTTCCAGGGATTTTCCCTTTGCTCATGCACATGACCACAGCCCCAAGTAGACTCAGTGGGTTTAAACAGAGTACATGAAATTGAGCAGGAAAAGTCAGAAACACGGGAGGAAGAGCTGTAGAAGGGAAGGAGGGGCAAGTGGATTCAGCCAAGATATATTACACTCATGTATGAAGTTTTAAATATTTTTAAAAACAAATCATGATATATTCAAATGAGGATGTATTTTAGATATTGTTTTGTCTTTTAGTCCCATTACAATGATTAAAGTTAAGGGTCTGGGCAAAGGGAACATCCTCCCCCAAATTATGCATAGTGAGGGGCAAACCTGGCCAGGAGCCAGGGTTTTTTGACATCATCATCTTCTCAGCTGGTTCTATGAGCCTACCATCACCTGAAGAAATAGCATGCGTAGAAACTGCTAAATCACTCAATAACAACTGCTGGCAAAATGACATCCTAAGCCTAGTACTGCCCGCCAGAGCTGTGGCTGTGGGGGAATGGCACTTCTAGGTGGAAATTCTCTTTCCAGCAATTAATACTTCGATGCAGAGCCTTCTAAATAACCTAGGCTGTGCCCAAACTCACTATCCTCCTGCTGCAAGACACTCCCACCCGCTAGTGCTGGGGTTACAGGAGAGTACCACAGGCCTGACTCCACACAGGCTTGTGTTATAGTCACCTTCCAGCAGAACAGAGGAGGAAGCAGAGAAAGGAAACTTAAGAGACTTTCAGAGTTATTCCCTGCACGTGCACAGGGAGGAAATGCTTACAGAGGCTGAGCCGGCTCCTCCAGCTCACCGTGTGCCAGGCATGCTAAGCATGCTGCTTGCCTTGTCCAGTTAGAGTCTTGAATAACCCCGTGAGGCTCCTATCTGTGTTTGCATGGTGTTAGATGGGTCTTGAGTCTAACTTCAAGGGCTGGGTCCCCAAACAATGAGCTCTGTTGACTCTTGGCCTGTCAAATTCCCAAAACCTAGATGATCACTAATTGAATACTTTTAAACATCTAAAACCCACCCTAGACTACCAGATGCAACCCCCAGTCAAAATAAGAATGGCCTCTAAGGTCCTTCTAAGAACTCCACACCTGAAGAGAGCCCAGTTATTAGATACATATCTGGCCTTAAATATTAATGATATGCATTCTAGAAGGTTCTTACCCACTGAGACCAACAAAAGCAACTACTGAGGATAAAGTACATGTCAAACACTGTGCTTCCCACACAGCCTCAGATTATAGAGGATCCCAAAACTCGCCATCTCCAGCTTCGTCTTTGTTGAACCTCCTCTTAGAGAAGTTAGGTGCAAAGTTCAAAGTCAGACAAATGGCGAAGGATGATCACCAGAGCGTGGAGGTCTTGTGTCCAAGGTTTCCTGCCTTGGCCTAAGTCAGGGTGCCAAGTAGCCACAGCACTGTCACCCCTGCAGTGGTACCACCCAAGCAGGTACTGTGGATACAAGGCCAGGAGTCCTGACTTTGCCTCAGTTCAGTCAGTGGAACAGAACCTACCCCCTGCAGTAGTTCTAAGGTAAGATCTAGCAGCCTCGAGCCTCGTTAGAGATTTGCACCATGAAAGTCAAGGCACTTCTCTCTGCCATGACTGGTTAGTGGGTGTTGCCCTTGGCAAGGACAGGAGGAGATGTATTTTGTTATTTGTAGTCCCCAGCTGCAGGAAGACACATCTCTGACAAGAGGAAGGATGCTCTCTCCCCTTCTGTAGGCTGAGACCAATCACTCGCGTTTGCAGACATGAAGTCCCCACAGAAAGCAAAGGAACAGCCACTGACCCGACCATACTGGTTGTCCCCACCTGGAAAACGCAGGGACTGCAGGGCATTGTCCTCAACGCTCTCCGATTAAAATTAGACTCAGTAAAACTCAAAGGCTGCTTCTGTGATGTCAAAAGTCCAAATATCGGGGCTGGAGAGATGGCTCAGTGGTTAAGAGTACTGACTGCTCTTCCAAAGGTCCTGAGTTCAATTCCCAGAAACCACATGGTGGCTCACAACCATCTGTAAAGGGATCTGATGGCCTCTTCTGGTGTGTCTGGAAACAGCTACAGTGTACTCATATAAATAAAATAAATCTTTTAAAAAAACAAATATCAAGCCAGGGATAGACACACACACACACACACACACACACACACACACACACACACCTGGATTCCCAGCCCTGTGTAGGCAGAGGCAAAAGAGCAAAGCCATCTTTAGTTCCATAGTGAGGCTGATGCTAGCCTGGTCCAGGTAACCCTGTCTCAAAAAACAGGAAAAATGAAAAATGAAAGTGTTGAGATTGCAAAAGTAATCACCCCACCTTCCTTCCTTCCTTCCTTCCTTCCTTCCTTCCTTCCTTCCTTCCTTCCTTCCTCTCTTCTTCTCTCCCTCCCTCCCTCCCTCCCTTCCTTCCTTCTTTGTTTCTGCCAAGCATTTTGTCCTGAGTGGGACTCACACATTGATGACCCGGGTTGTCCCCCCTTTAGTGACCCTTCTCTAAACAACTTTCCCATTTCCATTGGGCCAAGGTCAAGTGACATCACCTGTCCACAGTTACCTAGAAGTGAAACTCCCTTTTCCTAGAGGCTGTTAGATGGTTTATTGATTATCTGTGGGTCGGGGCCTCACTATGTAGCCTTGGCTGGCCTTGAACTCTCAGAAATCTGCCTGCTCCTCCTGCGATAGTGCTTGCATCAAAGGCATGAGACACCACATCCTGTAGCAGCTGGAAACTTTGACACAAGGCTGACTGAGTTGTCACCAGCAGATGGCTTACTTAGCACTCCCGTGGGATAGTTTGAGAACTGGAATTCCAAAAAGAACTAGACAGATGGGTCAGTGGTTAAGAGCACTTGTTGTTCTTGCCAAAGACTTGAGTTCGGATCAAGCTCTGGGGGTTCCGTCCCGCAGACCTCACCTGCACATAGCCCACTTCATCCCCCAACAGAAATAACCTTTAAAAAGAAAAAAGAACTCTTTGGAAACTTGCATTAAGTTACCATTTGCTATGTCATGGTTACAATATAACTGGTATTCACCAGCGCCTACTACACAGCACCTACCAAGAAACGTCTGAATGCTTCACACAGATTACTTTATCTAGTCCCCACAATGCCTCTGGCAGGCAGAGGGGATCTCAATGAAGGCGGCAGGAAGGACTAAACTTCTGAGGAACAGCAGATAATATCTGGAAGCACTCTTGATTGTCACAACTATGGTGGTGGGGAGGGGTTGATTGTTCCTTGCATCTGTTGGGTAGGAGCCAGGCATGTCACTAAACAGAGAAAATGACTGTGACAGAGTCACAAAGCAAAGAGTTGCCTGGCCAGAGATGTTCATAACACCAAGGAAGAGAAACCATGTTGTCCGAACACACCGCTTCTAATGTTCCCATTTTACAGGTAGGAATACTGAGCATCAGAGAGACTGAACAGTGACCAAGAACAAGCAGGGTCTTGGGCCAAGCAGGATGGATTTCAGAGCCTCATTTTTTTCCCCCACACACTCTTGAATGTGCTCACACGTGATACTTCACTAACTTGAGCCCCACTGGCACCTAACTCTGAAGGCATATTTCTTCTGTAGAGCCAGAGTGTCAAGCAGCTGTGCAGCATGCTAACACTAGCAGCCAGGTTATTCCTGATTCCCTAATCCCATGGGGCCAGTTACTGTCGCTTAGGGAGGAAGGCTAGAAGCCCGATGAACTGGCCAATGCATTTGCCAGAGGTATTTCCATCTATAAATTATACGGAATCTTTGGGCCTGAAAGAACAAAAGGAAAACCACCTCGAGGACCAGGCAGGGAGGACAGGCTAGGAAGGGAGAGTGGGCCCTACTGTATCCATGCTCACGCTTCGGATCAGAAAGTAATTGCCAATTGTTATCATGTTAAGAAAAAGGCAGCCGTGGGGGTCAAACTTTCTGATTTCTTATTCAGGGAAATCTTCCATTCCCCAAACCCTCATCTAAAAGGCCAAACCAAAGAAAGCTGCGCTCTGCAACAGGGCTCAGAAAACACAAATGATTTTCTTTATAGAGTCCTTTGTGCATCAGAAAGCAAGGGACTCGATCAGACTCATTATTTCCCAACAAAGACACAAGGTTTCCTTTTAGCACCTGCTTGCTTCTTGCTATCAAAGGACCGTCTTGAACAAATGCATCCTGGCCAAGGAAGATCAAAAGAGAGCTTCCTGTCCTGGGTGAATAATATTTTTTCACATTATTTCCAGTTGAATTTGCTTAAATCTCTTCTATTTTACTCTGTGTCATTATTTGGACTCTCAGCCTTGAGTTACGGCTGGTGAGGGGATAAGAAGACACTCCAGTGAATAATGTGGAGTAGCCGACGGTGGGAAAGACTGGCAGGCCCAGAGCTGACGGGTGGATGAAGAGAATAAGAAAGAGGTTATTGTTTTAGCACAGCTATGCTATGGATGCCTGAGTCTGCATTAGGTACCTGGAGGGGTTGTGTGCACAACGCTTGAGGGGGTTATAGTCATGAAAACATTACCTTATTAAGTGATAGCAAGCGAATTTCTGATTTTTAAAGGTGTGTGTGTGTGTGAGACAGAGAGAGAGAGTATGTATCTGTGTGTGAGTGTGTATGTGTGTGTGAGAGAGAGAGAGAGAGAGAGAGAGAATGTGTGTGTGTGAGAGAGTGAGTGTGTGTGTGTGTGTGTGTGTGTGTGTGCACAGGTGCCCGCAAAGGCCACCAGAAGGCATGGGACCCAGCTACTGGTGGCTGTGAACTGCTGTGTGGGGGGCTGAAAACCGAACTCTGGTCCTCTACAGGAGCAGCCGATGCTCTTAATTCTTCATTGCCCTCACGTGATCCTGTGTTCAAACAAGCTTCTTTTTATCTCTGGCCTTGAGATGACCCAGAGAGACTCCTCCACTCGGCAAATTCCCACATCATTTCCAGTATTCCTGGGCTTGGCAGATGAGCCATGAGAAAGGAGAGACGACCTTCTAGCCAGGGTGAAGCAAAGCAAGACAACAGAGACGAAAGCTCACATACAGTAAGCGGTGTACCAGTCTTTTATCTAAGCTGTATGAAGGTCAGTTTACTATCCGAGGTAAACAGATGAAGAAACTGAGGCAGGATCATAGGTGAAGATGTCAGAATGAGTCAGGCAGACATGACAGCTAACCAGGTTCCTTCTCTCTATACTTTCATTCTTTTGTACAATGGAGACAATAAGAGACTGGAGAGACGTCTTAGCAGTTAAGAGCATTTGCTGCTCTTCCAAAGTGCCTGAGTGAGGTTCCCAGCTCACAACCTCGTGTAACTGTAGCACCTGGGGATCCACACGTGCGTGCAAATACACACGTACACACAAACACGCACACAGGCATAGAAATAAAAATAATAAGTCCTTAT
Organism: Apodemus agrarius; assembly: GCA_964023405.1. Taxonomy (NCBI): domain Eukaryota; kingdom Metazoa; phylum Chordata; class Mammalia; order Rodentia; family Muridae; genus Apodemus; species Apodemus agrarius. The sequence goes on from OZ030005.1 coordinate 111,035,536, forward strand.
TAAAATGGAAACAATAAGCCTCCTAGCTCACAAGGTTGCAGAGAAGATACAATACAGTGATCAAGTATTTAGTACAGTGCGTGGTGCACAGTGCAATTTCAATAAAAGGTAGTGACTCCTGTGGACACTTTTTACGTATATTTCTCTGCTCAGGTCAGGCTCCTGGAGCACCATCTCCAGGGAGGAGGAGCCCAGGTTCCTCTCTGCTGTTCCTGCCAGCCCTTTACACCCTTAATGCACACACTTGTCATCCACGGGTCTCACCTCCGCCCTTGTGAAGCCCTCCATTTCACACCACGATGTTACCCAGCCTCTGGGGGCCTCCTCTGGGCTGATGGTGCGATTTAAAGGCTGTTTGGGACTTCAGCTTCCAAACAAATGCTCAGTGTTAAGAAGGCGTGAGGGCCCTGCTTGGAGATGTCCTCAGAGGTGTTTCCCTGCATGTGGTCAGCCCCACAAGAATATCCTCCTCCTCCCTCTAACAGAGGCCACTCCCCTCTCCTTTTCCAGCTGAGGCCCCGCCCTCCGCCCCGCCCTCTGCCGAACTCTGATCACAAGGGTCAGAAACACAGCTCAGTAGGACTTCACATAGAGGGGGATAACGTTAAGGCTCCAGGGTACTGGGCTGGATGTTTCTAAGTGATCAGTCCTGCAGGGCCCGGGAGAGGTCAGCCCTGATCCTTAGAGTGAGTACTGTCCTTAAGCAAGGACTTCTCACAGTAGAGAAGACAGAACCACTTCAGGGCTCACCAGCCTAGCCTCCCAGGAGGAAGGGATCCCACGACCTTTCCCCGGTTCTCTGCCTGGTGCTCAGGTGTAATTTCATTGGCTCTCACTGGGTCACATGGTGACACTTTGTCCAATCATTGTAGGAAAGGAAGTAGTCTGTACTGATGGGGCAATTTTGCCTCGATTGTTCATTCTGGAGCTAGAGGCAGGAGTTGCATTATCTGGACTGAGAGTAAAAGCAATCGTTCCCCCAAAGGATGTGTGGAGTGTCTGTTAGAGGAGAGGAGACAGGATGCTGGGCAATAGTAAATTCCCATCACTCTCTGTGAGGTATGCCAATCTTCTATCTGTCTGTTTCATCTTTGCAGTGTTGAATGTCTGCCCCAGTTGATTTCCAGATTCTGTCAGGTTGGAAATTATTAACTATCACATCCATTGTGTCTGCAAGAGATTTTCAAGATTGTGTTCATTGGAGTGAGAAGCCCCACCCTAAGTGCGAGCAGCTCCATTCCCGAGCTGGGGCCCTGAACGGAATTTTAAAAGGGGAACATGAGCTGAACCCCAGCGCTCAATGCTCTCTCCTTCCTGGCTGCTTATGCGATGAGACAAGCTGCCTCAGCCTCCTGCTGCCACACCCGCCCCGCTATCACCGCGAGCCAAAATAAACCCTTCTCCCTTAAGTCGCTTCCATCAGGTAGTTTGTCCCAGCAACATGAAAAAGTAACCTTCTTTCAGATGTCAGTCATGCAGCCCTGACATGCATCTCACTGCTGCTAATCTCCACCTGCTATTGACACCTTGTGACTGAATTCCCACAGAAGGGTGTCTACACCTAAGAGCGATATCGTCATTGAAATAACAGGATGCTGAGACCTTTATAAATTGATATGGCAGGCAAGAGGAAGGCGAAAGTGAATGCTAAGTTTCCTTGCATAATACTCTGTGGGATGTGTTTTCCCCCCTAAGAATATTTTAGCATTAATTAAGATAAACAATGATATATGCCGAAAGACAATTGAATCTGTTCTCAGTTAAAATGGTCTCGTTGTGTAAAAATAGTCCCCAAATTATAGCATATAAAGATGCAGGAGGGGGGGAGGTACTGTAAACCTATAACATGATTAAAATAGAAACACCAGACGATAATGATGAAGCCTTGAACTAATCTTGGAGACGAGAAGGAAGATGGGGGAAGGAAGAAATGTCATGCTTAATGTATTCACCTCCCTCTGGGATCTTCTTTATTGTGGTTCTCTTTAGTATTGACTATTTATCATGGCATGGTTAATGTGTGTTTTCCATGAAACTGGTGTTGTATTCTATTACACTGTAAGGAGCTGAGTTCAAGGTCATATAGGTAGGAAATAGCAGAACGGTGCTTTTGTGATGAGTGAGCTCAGAACCTCAGTCCAAACCTCCGGATCAAGGCTAGTATTCCCTCGTCCTCCTTCGGAGAACCGTTCATAGGGGAGACTGAAGACAAAGGACAAGCCTGTATGGATTGTTCTTAAAATACTCAACAGCGTCAGGTGGTGGTGGCACAGGCCTCTAGTCCCAGCACTCAGGAGGCAGAGGCAGGCAAATCTCTGTTGAGTTAGAGACCAGCCTGGTCTCCAGAGGGGGTTCCTGGGAAGCCAGAGTTACACACAGAAATCCTGTCTTGAAAAAGTAAAACAAACAAACAAGCAGAAGCTCAAGAGCTGGAGGCGAGGTGACACAACCTCAGGACACACGTAGAAAGCTGAGCGTGGTGGCCAACACTTGAAATTCTAGTGCCGGGGAGACAGAGACGAGTGGACCAAAAGGGCTCACGGGCAGCCAGCAGAGGCTACTTGGTGAGGGGCCCTGTCTCAAAAGAAGTGGACAAGTTCCCGGTGAACGGTTCTCTTAGGTGGTCCTCTGCCCTCCAGGTACATGTATCTCCACATGTGCACCTTCACACACACACATGAACATGAACACACAAATAAAGATGCAGCAAATACTGCTCGCATCTCTTCGTTTGCTTATTTAATCTGCACAATATTGAAAACCATTACTAATATCCTTATTTCTTTCTGCAAAGGAGAGGTAGGAGTTGTATGAGGTGAGGAATCTGATAGGAGTAGACTGTAGGGGCCTGTTTGACACCAGAAAGCAGCCTCTGGCTGCTGCCCTCTTATGCCTTGGAAAGCCATTGGTGGCCTTGAATGGAGACTCTCCAGACCCTTTTTTTTTCTAGTGTCCCTGCAGGGCTGACTCTTGGTGGTGTCTCTCTATTCAGATGTGATCTTGAAAACGTATCGTATGTATCCTTACTGGATGCATAGATGATGTGTGTGAGCGGGGAAGCACGTGAGGAGGCCAGAGGCCAGCTCCCAGGAGTCCCTTCTCTCCTCCCACTGGGGGTTCCTGGGATGGGACTCAGGTCCCAAGCCTCCATGTCAGAGCTAGAACTCTCAGCCACTTTGTCAGGCCTACATGTGCTCTTAGAAGGGGACCTACTTCTGTGTCTGTCTGGTAGTCTTTCAGTAATTCTTCAAAGTCCTTAAGAGAAAGTGACATGTTCTATGGGCATGTGGGGGAAGGGGGGCGGCTCAGAGGGCCCATGCCGAGGCATCTCTTCCCCTTAGGGATCACACACACATTAGTATAGTAGAGAATAGAGTTTATTTAGGGCATGGGGAAGGGTGTAGTAGAGGCAGAGAAAGGCAGAGAGAAGAAAAGAGTGGAGAGGTAGAGGCCGGCCATGACCATGTAGAGAGAGGGGGGAAGGGAAGGGGAAGGGAAGAGCCTAAGAGGGCAAGAAAGAACAAGAGGATGAGAGGATAAGAGAGAGAGGAGGGGCAAGAAACCCCTTTTATAGTGGGCCAGACCTACCTGGCTGTTGCCAGGTAACTGTGGGGAGGGTCATACCTGGCTGTTGCCAGGTAACTGTGGGGAGGGTCATACCTGGCTGTTGCCAGATAACTGTGGGATAGAGCTTAGAATCCTAACACCAGAATCTCTCCAATCTGTCATGGCTCCTCATCAAGGCTTTGCAACCAATACCTCTTCTAATCGAGCTCTCTGCATGTTCTCTGGGGAAGAGCTCGCTCCATACTTCTCCGGGTGTTTTGAGTCTCCCTCCAGCTCTAGCACTGGGCAGATGACAGAGATCTGACATCCTATGAACTTGCTTCCTCCTCGGCCATATGACCAAGCCTGATGAGGACACCGATGGAGGCTAGATCATCTTTCTCCCTTCTCTGGCTGCAGGAAGCATGTTGAGACCCAAAAGGACATTGTTCTCAGAGGGATCACAGTCTGCGCAGGCTGTGATGGCTCACCTGTGTCTCGCACACGTCCCTTCACTCACTCGGAACCTTTCAATCACTCCGCCCCCAGTCATGCATTCTCCCAGTGTGGACCGAATACCTCCCCATGCTTCATGTTCCCCTCTGGCCTGAGGCTCGCGTGGTTTTCATGGATCCATCTCTGCTGATGTGGGTGGGTGGACAAAGGACCATCAGCAGGGTGACGCCCACCAGGATAGCAGCAACACCAACTTCTATAGCCTACTGCCCTGCATCTGCCAAGCAGCAGGGAAAGAGCTGTCATGAGCGTCTTGCTTTGCTAAGATCTCAGCGTCTTTTTAACACATGGCGGTTACAACCCTTGTGGGATGTAGGGGACCATGCCTGCCAGTGGTGCCGAGCGATGAGGCTGAGCCTTGTACAGGCCAGGTGCGGGGCTGCGGGGACACACCTCAGTCCCGACATAGTTCTCTGCACCCTGACAGGCACTTCACTGATGTTGAGGATTCTACTGTTTCTCTTTAAAGCATTGCCAGGGTGCCTCGTGTTGCCGATACACTTCTCTGTGTTGCTGAGGTGGGTTCTGTCACTGGCTTCTTCAAAGTGGGGGAATGTAGGAGCCTCGAGAAACATAATTCCAATAATTTGCATAAGCGTAGGAAAGTGAACAAGGCGGACATCACTATTCTCTTTCCTGAGTTTTCTTGTGCACGCCTGTGTTGTTTGAGTTGAAGGGAGCATTTGGGTATAATATGCACAGATGTGACATGTTAGACATTATATAGTCACATTATGCATCGCGTTGCAACCATGAAATTATCTCAATTATATACTATTTATATTTTATTGCATGTACTTTAACTTTCTTGCCTTTCACCTCCTTCTCCCCAGACACACAGGGTGTATCTTTCCAGAGTCCCTTCCCATGTTTCTATAAACATATGCAAATAAGTATGGTAATTACGGAAATGGACAGCATGTGTTCTATAGAGAAGAGGCTTGTGGCATTCGTGTTCCTATGTCTCCCTTGAGTCACAAAGCAGAAATCTCAGGTGGAAGCCCCTCCAAATCAACTGTGGTGGGTTCAACATGCTCATCTTAGCAGCTGTGTGGTGGTCCACAGCTGGGCACCCCCCATCATGGAGACCCTCTCCTCCCTGCTCTTTGCCACTGGAAGTCATCACAAACCTTCTGACTCCCCAGGACCCAGCCTTGAGACCCTCATCCCTGATCCATGCATGGGGAGGACCAGAGAGCCATTTCTTCTCTATTTCTCTCATACTTGGACTTTTGAACCTAAAGCCAAGAGAGCATCCCATTTGTTGGTCTTTTTTGCCGTCAAGGTTTCCCTCCTGACAAAGTGAAGACAGCATAACCCAGCAGAGGGAGGAGGGAGCTCCAAGAACAGGACAGAAGGCTGAGGTGGGGGATGCGCTAAAGTCAGAATATTCATCTTCCTCGCAGTGTGGGATGCTGTGCCCTTGACGGCTCCCACAGCCCTTCCTGCACACACAGTGCACACTCACAACTGCTGCCTCTTCCCCATCCTTCAGGATGCAGCTTAGCTGTCGGTTGGAGATGAGGAGGCAGCCCGATCACCCCTCTCCTGACCTCCACATCCCCATACAAGGAAGTGTGTTCTGGCAAGCAGACAAAGGGGAGCTGACACTCTTTGGGGAGGGGGGGTCTGGATTTTCATTATGAAAATGAAGCCTTTAAAATTTGGCAGCTGTACAGGTGATGGGACAGTTAATTTCCCCACACCAGCCCCCCCCCATCTTCCCACCCACCTGCCACGTACCCCCACGGCTGGTGAACTGTGTCCTCACACTGTGAGATCACTGAAATGCTTGTGTTAATAAACAACTCTTCGATTGCAAACACTCTGAGACACACACATGCAACACTCTTACCCATGCGCACACCAGGGTCTTGTCACATCTGTGTTTCCATGGCTCCTCAGACTGGGAAGAGGACACAGAACGGTTGTGTGTGCTTACGTCATTGGCCTGCTTTAATTCATGGGGCATCAAAGTGTAAGCCACTTTCATCCAAGTGATCTGCGTGGAGAATCCCCTCCTGTTGAAGTGGAGGTGCTGGAATCCAAGAGTGGGGGATGATCCTCCCAAAGCCAGTGAAGGGCTCTTAAGGACATGCTGGCTGTTGGATGACGCTTGTTTTAGGAACATGTGCAGGGCATTTCTGGCAGCTGTTTTGCCATCCGGAGGAGGGATTCTGATGAAAACGTAGGCAACATGGAGGAAAGGCCTAAGAGAAGATGAGAGCCTGAGTCCTGGTGAACTCTCTGGAGTCCCCACATGCAGCAGGGCCTAAAGCTCAGCTATAGAAGTCAAATGCCCTGCATGACTATGCATATGGCACAATGTATGCTTTAAGTCTTCTCTGCATTATCTGTGTCTAATACAAGGTAGGGATGGAAACAGCTGCTCAGGCATATTGTTGGAAAATGTGTGTGTGTGTGTGTGTGTGTGTGTGTGTGTGTGTGTGCGTTCCTCTTTATGTAGCACATGAGTTCATATGTATGTGCATACATGTGGACAGAACTTGGTGGCAGGTGTCTTCCTCAATTGCTCTCCATCTTATTCTTTGAGACAGGGTCTCTCATTGAACTGGGAGCTCATGGATTGCTAGAGTGGCTGGTCTTGGAGATCTTTTGTGTCTACCTCCCCAACAGTGCAACTTTTGCAGAAAAAAATGACAGCTGTGGTTGATTAGATCTGCAGACTTGTGACTCGCTGTTGTGTCTCTCCCAGCTAATAGTCTCTCCATCTTTTCTATCTCTATTACCCTGCACTCTGAGAGAAATCGGGGAGAATGACAGGCAGATCTCCGTCCCTCCCACATCCTTGATAAGGTGGGGAAGGGCAGGACACACCTGCTGCCATCCATTTCGCACAACAGCTAAGGTAAAGTTCCTAGAGTGGATGAACCCCAGCTGCCTTTCTCAGCATCTGAGCCGCTCATTTCCTGATGAAAGGTGCGCCTGACTATCTGATGAGGGAGCTCAGCTGCAGAGTGCCACCTGGTCATCTCAGCGCCAGCAGAGGTCACGAGAAAAGACGGGCAAGCCCTTTAATTACTCTCAGGAATGACAATCAAACTCTCATTTCCCTGCCTTGACAAACCGCAGCAGTGGGGCGTGCCCATGCAAGTCAGGAATACCTTCCTCTGCTGGGATGGGCTTTGAAGAGGTGACCTTCACCTGGAGACTGACTTGACATTTTTGACACCCAGCAAAAGCCATGCGGGCCTCTGGCTGTCATCCTTCCTGCTAGGTAAGAGCACAGTTTCCCAGGTGAGCAGGTTGGTGGAGTGGTTACAGATGTGCTGTCTGCCCGTGGGTCCAGCTGGACCGGTGTCACTGGCAAAGCCAGACGGTGGCTTCTGGTGCTTTATGCAGCTACCATGGCTTGGGCAGCATGCATGGCTGTGTCTTTGTAAGGAAACCCGTGGGATCATCTTTCCTGCAGAGAAGTGAGACAGTGAATGGGGCAGGATTACCATGGATCACCACTATTTAAGCTGTTCTGCTTAATGTGGCTTCTCTATACAAAATACAGCAGAATATTTCATTGCAGAGGGAGGGGAAACCTAATCCCCAATAAGCATCCATAAGCAGGATTACATGCTATGGAAGGCATGGCTCAAAGAAATGTACTCAGTTACTAATCGGCAACTTTCTGACTAGTCCTAAATATTATCAATCCCCAGGGACTGCGCGGGTGCCTGGAGAGTAAAGTACCCGCTGCACACCCGTGGGAATCTGCATTTTGATCCTCTATACCATGGAAAAGCTTGGTGTGGTGGCAAGCATTTATAAATCCAATGCTGGGGGTGCAAGGTGTATACTACTGGATCCCTGAATCCCCGGCACCCACAAGTCAGCCAGTCTAGAGGACTCAGGGAGCTCAGTGTTCAGGCAAAGACTGTCTCAAAACCTAAAGTGGAGACTGATTGAAGAACAAACACACTTGATTTTTTTTCCAGAAATATTTTTAATTGGATATTTTATTTACATTTCAAATGTTATCCCCTTTCCCCCCCTCCCTGGAGACCTCCTCTACCATCCCCCTCCCCCTGCTTCTGTAAAGGTATTCCCCCACCCACCCACTCCTGATTCCCCACCTAGCATTCTCCTACACTGAGGCATCAAGCCTTCACAGGACCAAGGACCTCTCCTCCCATTAATGCCCGTTAAGGCCATCCTCTGCTACATATGTGCCTGGAGCCATGGGTCCCTCCATGTGTACTCTTTGGTTGGATCTGGTTGGTTGATATTGTTGTTCTTCCTATGGGGTTGTAAACCCCTTCAGCTCCTTCAGTCCATTCTCTAACTCCTCCATTTGGGGACTCCTTGCTCAGTCCAATGGTTGGCTGAGAGTACCCACCTCTGTATTTGTCAGGCTCTGGCAGAGCCTCTCAGGAGACAGCTGTATCAGGCTCCTGTCAGTAAGCACTTCTTAGCCTCCACAATAGTGTCTGGGTTTGGTAACTATGTTATGGGATGGATCCCCAGGTGGATGGCCTCTCCTTCAGTCTCTGCACAACATTTTGTCTCCATATTTCCTCCTGTGAGTATTTTGTTCCCCTTTCTAAGAAGGATTGAAGCATCTACACTTTGGTCTTCCTTCTTCTTGAGCTTCATGTGGTCTGTGAATTGTATCTTGGGTATTCCAAGCTTTTGGGCTAATAACCATTTATCAGTGAGTGCATTCCATGTGTGTTCTTTTGTGATTGGGTTACCTCACTCAGGATATTTTCTAATTCCACCCATTTGCCTAAGAATTTCATGAATTCATCATTTTCAATAGCTGAGTAGTACTCCATTGTGTAAATGTACCACATTTTCTGTATCCATTTCTCTCTTGAGGGACATCTGGGTTCTTTCCAACTTTTGGCTATTATAAATAAGGCTGCTATGAACATAATGGAGCATGTGTCCTTGTTATATGTTGGGAACATACTGATGTTAAGCTCCACCCTCCACACACTCATGCACACATGGACACATGTATATACAGATGTAAAGCACAGTTCACATATATATGTATTTGTATGTATGTGTGTATGTGTATTTGTATGTGTAGGTTATATTATCTGTGTCTGTGTTTGGACCCCTCATATTCCAACCTTGTTCATAGTAGTTACCTATTAAAATTCAATCTTGATGATCAGTGTATAATGATGTGTTTTACATGCAGGAACACATCATGCAAATGTAAGATGTAAATATCCACCCAGTCCTCCTCTCTGTCCTATGGAAGGTGGAGCTGCCTTCTTCTAGGTGTGGCTTCTTTGAATCTTCATTGCATTCCTAACTGGGAAGAAGCTGAGCTCCTTGAGACGCCCTTAAATCTCATCTTACCCAGATCGCCAGTAATCAGATCACAGGGAAACACAGAGCCGCAAAGCCCACATAGAAAGCAGCAGAGTAAGGTTTTTAAGCAGACACAAAGCAGTCTCGCCCAGTTCTCTTTAAGTCAGTACCAAATGGCCATCATGGTGACAGAACGCACAGCTCTTGGGTGTAACATGACCAGAGGAAAAGAGGCCCCAGGCTGATCAAAGGGTAAAGAGGTTTACGATAACATATAGGGAAGGGCTGTCCCAGGGAGCTGGAACCAAGCAGCCGCCCAACAACATGGCACAAAATAAAGAGTTTCTGAACTAAAAGGCTGGTTAGCCAGAGAGGCTCTGCAGAATGGCTGTTCCTTCTATTCCTCCTACACGTTTGCCTGGTCAGGCTGGACTATTGAAACCCCTGCCTCTTCGCTGTCCTCAATAAAGCTCCTACCTCCCCTTGCTCTCCCCTCTCCCATTTTGGCAGCAAGCAGATTTCCAGGTGCTTATTTATTTAGCAAAGAGGCAACAGAAAAGTAAGGAAGAAAGCCCATATTATAAGTTTTAAAACTTGGGCTTTTAAATGTCTGAAATGCATGTCTAAAGGAAAGGAGGCATACATTCTCAGGAGAGGGAAGAATTGCTATTGGGCAAAGGAAAGTTCCCGTGTTCCTGAACTTGTCCCAGAGTGTATTTCTAGTGTCTGGGGAAAGGGGAAGGCTATGGGAAGGAAGAAAATCAGCTGGGCTTGAGATGAAGGGACCATGTGTACCTGCAGGGAAGCCTTGGAGAGATAAGACTCCCAGCATCCCTCGGCTTCTCCTGGAGCCAGGACTCATGGAATCAAGCCCAGGAACTGCCTGTTTGGGAGGCTGGCTAACCACCATTGTCGCTGGATCCCTGCCATATTTATTAATGACTAAGTCACCACCTAGAGCTCGTTGTTAAACTGTGGTATTCATCAGAAGGTCTGTGGGATGGTTTCTATGTAAACTGCCTTCCACAGGCTCGTGAGTTTGAATGCTTGGTCCCTAGTGGGCTATGCTGTTTCTGTGAGTTACGTGGACCCTTTGGGACATAGGCAGTAGCTGACAGAGGTTGGGTAACTGGAGGAGAGACTTTGAGGTTAGATTTTTTTTTTTTCTTCTGGTTCCAACTTGCTCCAACTGCTTTCTGGTCAGCCATGTTGTAAGGAGCTTCTGCCACGTACTGTCAGTGCTGTGAACCACACTTTCCCTGCTCTGATGGGCTGAGACCCTCTGAAACCATGAGCCAGAACAAGCCGTTCCTCCCTATGATGGTTGCTATTAATTATCAAGAGACACATCTCCAGGCACATCTGTAAGGAATCGTCTAGATCAAAGTTAGCATCAGAATGTCTGATGTTGAGTAGGCAGATCAGTGTGGGGAAGCCATCTTACTCCTGGGTGGACCTGCTCTCTGCACAGGAGCCACAGGACCACACAAAACAGTAGGAGCGAGCTGAGCATGGCGTGCATTGACCCGTTGTTCTTCGTTCTTGACTGGGGTGTAAAGTTGAGCACTGGCATCAATCACCATCGTCCTAAGAGCTCCCAACTCAGCAGGTCTACAGTAGGGTCCAAAGTTGTCATTTCTAATAAATTCCTGATGCTGCTGAAGCTATTTCCCCCCCCAAAGAAATTCCATCCAGAGAACCACCCTTTGGATGGGATATTTAAAGAAAAAAGGAAACTTGGCAGCCACCTTTCTGAGTGGGCGTTGGCACTTCCCAGAGCAGCAGATGATTCTTTCTTCATATATGTTATTTATTTATTTTTAAACATTTATGTATGTGCATGTGTGTTTTTCACTCTGTGTGTGTATGTGTGCAGGTGCCTGCAGAGGTCAGGAGAGTGCATCAGATCCCCTGGAGCTGGAGTTCTGTAGAGATGGTTGTAAGTGGTAGGAACCAAACTAGGATGTGTGGAAGGGCAGTAAGTGCTCTTAACCACAAAGCCAACTCTCCCAGCCCCTCTATATACATAGTTTAATTGACACATGGATATGTAGTACAGTGTGCTACTTTAATTCATGCATATTTCATGCTATGACTAAATCAGGGTAATTAGCATATCCATCACCTTAAACATCTATGAGATCTTTTTTTTCTTTTGTACTGGAGATTGAACCTACAGCCTCCTGCACACTAAACACATGCTCTGTTGCTGGGATAGCTCCCCAGTCCCTGACTTGTTACTTTCCGTTTTGAAACAGGATCACACTAGGTTGCCAAGGTTGGCAACTTTTTCTTTACCTTTCTATTGCTATGGTAAAAAATACCGGACAAAAGCAACTTGAGAAAGAATGCTTTACTTTGACTCCCAGTTCAAGGATGGAGTCAATCACTGTGAGGAAGTTACATTGTAGCAGCAGGAGCTTGGGCAGCTGATCACATAGCATCCAGAGTCAAGAAGCAGAAAGTAGGGAATGCTTGAATTCGGACTACTTTGCCCTTTTTATATAGTTCAGGATCCCAGCCCAGGGAATGGTACCACCCACAGTGGACAAATTTCACTTCAATTAGCCTAATCGAAATAATCCCCAAGGAGCTTGCCCATCTCCACAGTGATTCTAGAGCTCATCAAGTGCACTGTTAGATTGACCATCACACTGGCCTGAACTTACTCTAGCCAAGGTGGCCTTGAACTTGTGGTTCTCTTGCCTCTACCTTCTCCAAATCCTTGATTTCTTTGTGTTGACGCCATTTAAAATGCCCTCTTTTAGTCATGTTGTAATACACATTACATTATCATCAACTATAGTAGTCCTACTGTGAAACAGAGCACCATAATCTTTCAATCTCCTTGTAACATCTCCACATTGAACAGCAGGCATGTCTGTATCCACCTTCAATTCTCACATGAGCGTTTGGTGGTCTAGGAAGGTGAGCTAATTTAATTAAGGCCATACAGCTTCGAATATGGTGGAGGCAGTATTAGACCCTAGGTCACCCAGTCACCCCTAGTACCGCCTCTACATGGTTGCTAAATTCCAGAAGAATCCCTACTCTGACCTTCAGCCACCCTAGAGGCTGGCAATGGTGACAACCCCGGCACTCCGGAATTACCCATGCTGGGCAGAGGCTGTGCTCTGAGGGAGTGCAAACCGCTCTTCCTTCAAGGCCCCGCAGCCCCCTGCTGCTCCCACTATTTGAGTTATGTGTTATCGCTCCCCAGGGATGGATTTATCCTGGTTTTACTCACTTCGGCAGCACTAGCTCTGCCCACTTAGTGCTTTTGGCTTTATATATCATTATCACACACTCCGTGTTCCAGTCGTACACAGTTTAGCCCTTATTGCTTTAATTTCTCTCCTGGTGTTCTTGCAGGGAGACGACAAGAGAAAGCAAATTGCCCTCTAGGATGAAGAGAAAGGGAAATGCCATCCCTGGCCTTGCAGAAGAGAAAGCAGGGGGCAACACACCAGAGGAAGGGAAGTGCCTTCTTTTTATTCATCTTTGGTGAGAGAAAAGAGCAAGGGCTTCACAGATCTGATCCCAGCTATCAGCTTCCTAGTGACAATGAGAATATTAATAAGACTGCAAGTTAACACTTCTTTAACACTCTGAGCGTCCTGGGCACTCTGCCAGGCAGCTCGCATTCTCAAGTATCTCGGATTCCTGATTAAACTCAGATTCTCTTGGTGCCTCTGAGAAGTGGGCGCTGTTATTCGTCCATTTTACAGATAGAGAAGTCAAGGCATAGAACCTTAAAGAAACTCTGCAACTGCCACATGGCAAAACTCAGGGGACTCGAGCCTGAGGTGGCTCCTCTGTATATCAGGCTCTAAGCCTCTGCACCCCAGGGAATGCTCTCATCTCTGGGACAAATGCAAAGTTATCTGCAAGGCAAGGGCCCAAGAGCTTGACCCAGCACCTACCACCTCCACACCACTGCCACCACAACTATGCCCTGTCCTTCACTCCCGAAGGAAGCCTCCCCTCATGACGACGACTGTGTGCAGAGCGTGGAGAAGCCAGAATGATCTATCTTCACCAAGTGGACCCCAGAACCGGTATGGACAAAGAGGATCAATGTAAGCTTCGGGCTTCTGCCCCTCCCATAGCCCTGGAACACATGCAAACCCTTCCACAGTAAAGGCCCCGCGTGTATCTCTTGTGCATGCTGAGCCTTAGTCTAAGATTTTAATTGAAGGGAAGGATTCAAGAAGATTAAGGAGGGACAAAGAGAGAAAAAAGTGAATGCATTGGTTTTGTTCAGCCTCCCTAATTTGCAGATGGAAAATGGATTTGTTCATCACTGAGACTGGGAAACTTTGGGGGCTCTCTAGCGACCTAGAGACACCAGAAAATTGATGTCTGGGGAAGAGATGCTTGGGGTGTCCTCCTGATGTTTACCACCTGCTGAGACATCCATAGCAGGGAATGTCTTGGTTCAAATGTAAGTCAAAGGAGGGGTTGCTTCCTGTTGCAGACCTGTTATAACACATACCTGGAATGTGTCATAACATTATAAAGTATAAGGAGAAATTGTTACCTTGGCTCATTGTCTGGGAGGTACATTTCAGTCCATAGACTAGTGAGCGCTCCCTGTGGACACAGCACCACAACACAGCCAGTGACCTCATAAATGGGAAATAAAAGATCCCTCAGTTCCTTCTAGAGCACACCCCAAAGACTAAAATCCTCCCAAGAGACTCCACCCCACCCTACAGCACCACTCTAGGGTGCAAGTCTTTCACACACAGGTCTGAGGAGAACATCTGAGATCCAAGCTATAATAATATCCTTACAGAGTTCTTCAAGAGTGGGATCTTGTCTCACCTTCCCTCCCCCAACAGTCTGTGCCTATGTTCATCTGACAAGGAGAGGGAGAAGGAAAGAGGGAGTGGGAAAGGAAGGAAGGAAGGAAGGAAGGAAGGAAGGAAGGAAGGAAAAAGGGAAGGGATAGAAGATTACATGGCAGCCAATAGATCTGTTGATTGGCTTTTGATTCCTGTCTAAGGTTTTGTATATTGCAACCAAACCACAATAGGATACATGATGTCCAGACCATGCATCAAAATTCCCAAGCATGCGCCCTTCCCTTCTCCCAGGAAGGCAGAGGCACTCTTTATCTCTTCTCCATACTCTTCCCCACTCCGTGTGGAGTTAGTGGGGCTGCCAATCAAATGATACCTCTGTCACCAGAGCAGATGGCACAAGGAAGCCAATCGGATTCCCCCATCCTGGTATTGGAATCTCTAGCCAAGTGGGTAGGAATAAACGTTGCCTTGAACAGCATTCTGGAAGGAGAACCATAAATCCTTGCTGGGCAAGTCCCTGGAAGGGCCCTAATCTGGATACCTCTGAGAATCAATTCCTTCCTCTGCCTCCCAGCATCCTTCTGATAAATGACCCATGGCTATTGTTTAAGATAGATTTCCTTTCTGTGGCTTGTCATGATACAAATGGATAAAATTGACCTTAAGCAGGCTTCTCTCCAAATGAATCTTGCCCAGCTCCGTTACCTGGGCATCCAAGGATGCAATGACATCTTGAGCTATTTGAAATCCTTTCGTGTAATAAGATGCCAGTTATTTTTAAAAAGAAGTAAATTTTGAGAAATTCCCATTCCCTGCAGAAGTCACTATTGAGCCTTCATTTCCAGTCTGTATGTCTGTATGATGCTATTGCTTCATCACAGTAGCTCTTAGTAGACTAAAATGTTGAGAATCAACTGTTGACTGGCAGTCTGTGGGTGAGTCATAGCTCAGGGTGAGTCCACTGTCTATGGTCAGCTGTGGGTCTGGCTCTTACTTGTATTTCTAGGGATTGGAGTAGCCATAGGGTTAGAGCCTCTGGCCACTTTCCATGAAGCATCTCCACCTCCTGCAGATTATCCCAGAGCCTGTCCCCACCACAGGACTCTAAAGGAAACAGAACTATGAAAAACGCTTAAAGTCTAGGCTCAGAAATACCACTTCTAGAATATTCCCTTTACAACGCAATTAAAAAAAAAAAAAAAAAAAAAAAAAAAAAAAACTAGTCCTAATTCTATGCTGAGTGTCTGGGAGCTGTTGTGGCTGGTGTTTAGGACACTTGTCCCCCAACAGGTGGCACTGTTTGGAGAGAATTGGAATCTTTAGGAAGATGGGCCTTGCTGGTGGAAGAAGGTCATTGAGGGGCAGGGGGGTTCTGGTTCTGTCTTGCTTTCCACTTCCCAGTCCACCATGATGTGAACAGTCTTCAGTGCAAGCCTTCATGCTGTGTCGTGACCTTAGAGTTCTTCCTCCTTCCCCTCCATGGAGGACTGAACCTGCTGAAACAAAAAGAGCTAAAGCACGTCTTCCCTCCCTTAAGCCACTTCTTCCAGGCACTTGACTAACAGCACAGCGGAAGTAGCAAATACAGAATCGAGCCCACACCTTGATAACAGGCTCTTCAAAGTGACATTGCAATAAGCAAGTTAGTGGGGAAGGAAAAAAAAAAAGAATCAGAGCCGTTTTGCCAACAATGTACCACTTCAAGTCAATAACATGGTTTAACTAAATAACTCAGGGTGTCAGTTACTGTGCCCACTGCCTGATGCCCATCGGGGAATAATGCCACCAGTATCACCAGTAAACAGTCCAGTTGTGGCAACCAAAAGTGTCTCCATACATTGCCCCATTCCCCCCTGGGGAACAATGCTGGTCCTCAGCAGACAAGAACTGCTGTGGACCTAGAATGGCAATGTTCATGGTCTCCAACCATCACACCAGAACT
The DNA here is from genome assembly GCA_964023405.1 of Apodemus agrarius. NCBI lineage: Eukaryota > Metazoa > Chordata > Mammalia > Rodentia > Muridae > Apodemus > Apodemus agrarius. The sequence continues at coordinate 111,051,628 of OZ030005.1, forward strand.
GAGAAGATACTCAGCTGACTACAAGGTGTGGGCTGGTACCATCTTCACTGTCATCTGGAGGTGACAAAGTCAGTCCCTTCTCTCTCCACTTGCCCTCTTCCATTTCTTGAAGGATCCACCCCCTCAGACAGGACTCCACCAAGCCTCTCTCCTTCAATGAACTCCCTACTCAATCCCCAGTCTGAACAGGCTCTCGGGAGCAGGAAACATTCACCCTACAAGCTATACCCAGACCCACTGCCAATCTCGCTTGACGCCTGCAGGGGTCTCTCACATTTGCCAGCCTGCGCTGGCTGCATGCAAACACATTGGATGTTTCCTTCGCTGGATATTTTTCTTCCTGTGTCAGTTAGCACAATGAAGGGACTCTAATAATGCTGCACGGGCTGGGTGGGTACATGATGGCCCTGGCAGGCAAGCAGGTTGCTCAGTAAGAGGCTCAGACTGTGTCCTGCTCAGAACATGCTGGGCTCATGATCTCCAAGGCCTCCACAGTGCGCATCAGAATTCATTTCTACGCACAGTTTGACCATACAGCCAGTCCCCTCAACACACCCAAGGAAAAGAAAATAGGAGACAATCTTGCATCCCAACTAGTCAGAAGCTGACTCCCAATACATAGATCATTGGATCCCAGAGGGGCCAGCCAGCTAAGACAAAGCCAGTCAGCAATTATTGAATCTAAAGTAAAAATTTGCATTTTTTTCATCTTATCTCTCTTAAAACATTCATTTTCCCCTCCTAATTTCCTTTCAAAGTACATTCTTCTTCACTGAGATGTACCAGGTATTCTGTTTCTTATATGCACAAAACTTTAGGTTGGGGAACTCTCTCCCCCTCTGCAAAGATCTCCACTTCTAGCTCTAGGGTAGGGTTATAGGGCACAACCAGTCAGAACCCTCCTGGTCCAAGAGCAGAGGCAGTCTTCCATGATAGAAAACAGGCATGATTTTCTTATAATTAAAGACAAAGTCAATCCACCTTCAGCCCTAGACAAGAGGAATGGGAGTGGCCCAGGTCCTGGACTGGGGATGGAGTAGTGGTACAGTTCGGACCCTTTTATTTCTTCAGGGAAGCACCAAGAACGGGAACAGTTGATAAATTCAGAAACAGCACCACCTGGTGGTCACACAACAGAGCCAGCGCACCGCTACACATCGGCTTTCTCTGTGCTTCTGTGGATTGATTGTATGCATAAACCCGTTTACTCACAGCTAAAACGAAAGAAATTCGTGATGGAAATGCTGAAAGTGGTATTTCTGTGTGACTTACTTCACCTGACAGTCATTTTGATTTTTGTACTTTTCTAATTTGATTGAAAAAAAAAAAAAGACCATAGATACTTTTTAACCAATAAAACACCAAAATACCATGTTTATCTTAAAGGAGAAAAGAAAAGATGCAGGGGGTGTCTTGACCCAGAAAAAAATCACTAGGCCACTCCTTTGTGCTAAGTTTCATCTTCACAATGACCTTATGGAGCATCTATTACTACAATCCGAATTAAACAGACATTGTGCCTGTTCTCTCATAAGACTGTGACCAAAAAAAAATCCACTATTGTATTTGTCTTTGTATCCACAGCACTTATGTGGTGACGAGAGAGAAATGGATGACATGTTAGGACACACACAAAGCCATTAAAGTCAATAAAAGTAAAAATATGTCCATGAAAAGAAACTTTTGTCCATCGGCTAGAGCATCTTAGAAAGACTGGCGACTGGTGGATTTTGCTGAGGGCAAAGTCTGTTCTGCAGCCTCCCCCCCCTTCCTCCTCCCCTTCCTCCTCCCCCTGCCCCTTCCTCCTGCACTGCCCCTTGATGACTTTTCTTTCTGGGATTTAGTTTCTCTGTGGTCAATTTTGTTTTGAACGTTTTAAGTGGAAATTTCTGAAACAACAACAACGTTTTAAATTGTAAAACATTCTCACTAGCATGGTGAAATCTCAAGCCACTCTGTTCCATCTCTCCTGGGTGTGACTCTTCCATTGGTCCAGGTCATCCAAGCTGTATGTGCTACCTGCCCACTCACACAGTGGCCATTTTGGACTGTGAAATCAACTGACATGTCACGGTATGACAGCACTTTTGCTCAAGTTATCCAAATCATCCTTATTTACTTCTAATTGCATCAAAGTGTGGGTGTTGGCCCTCTCAGGCATCCCAGGGAGAAGCCATAAAATATTTCTTTTAAGTGAAAAAATATATACTTTAAAAGAACAAAGGGAAAATAGTTGTTTGCCAATGTTTCTAAGATCTGTGGTACATTATTGCTGTTGGTCTTAGATGGATCCGATTCTCAAGTCAGAGGTTATTATAGGTATGTACACACAGGGGGAATAAAGGCATGCATGGCATTTGGTTCTATACACAGTTTCTGGCAACCACAGGGAGTGTTGAGGTCTATCACCTTGTATACAGGGAGATCACAGGCATAAGACCAAGTCCTAAGGTGCTCTGTGGGTTAGGACAGAGACTGCACAGGGTCACTGTTGTCCTGGGGAACTGAATTCCATTGTCAATGTTATTCTTCCATCAGTGGGGATCTCAGAGAGAAAGAAAGATACCCAGCTTGGTGTAATTTGAAGAGTTTATTAACTACAAAACCATGAAGGCAGAGTGTGGTGAGCCCTAAACTACAACACACTTCAAAGCCACCCTGAACCACAGGATAAGTAAAGATAGTTTCAAAGGCAGAGGGGGCTTCCTCTACCATGCTCCAGGGACAGGGCAGCTCCTACAGAAGCTTCGGGTGCTATGTAAACACAGTGAAGCTGAGGTTACTTTCATGAGGGGGGTCAGGACTGAACCACTGCTGTCTGTCCCCTGGGCCCACCTCTTCTCTCTTCATGGCCACACTCTGAAAGAGCGCCTGTGACTCAGTCTCCAAGGAAGGAGCAAGGTGGCAGCGGATGGGAACATATCTAAGTCACTGGTTGGCAGGCAGGCGGCTCTGATATTTGAAGCTATCAGTGGACATCCACGAGGAGGTGATGAACTGGAAAGAGCAGCGGGTCAGACACAGCCCCCTGGAGTCGTCAAGATTTGGATGCCAAATGCACTCGATGTCCATCTCCTAGAATTTGGGAAGCCTGGCCGAGGAGGCACTTAGGAGGGGTGAAGACAAGGATTGAGTTGAGGACAAAGGTGAGGTGGAAGACTCAGGACCAGACATGGGGCTGGGGTTAGGTATGTTGGGAAGGAAGGAGATAAATAAGCTGATAGAGCTGCCTCCCATCTCAAAACCCAAACCGTCCACGAAAGAAGTAGCCAAGTACGGCTTAGCCTGGGTTCTTCAACTGGGCGGGCAGCTCCATGTGAAGCTAAGACCGTCCCCTTTTCTCTGTAGTTCCTGTTGAGTTCCTCGGAGCCCCACCAGGAATCTGCTGCTTGTTCATTGCTAAGCATGGCTTACTGCACAACACGTTTTTAAACCTGAGAGAACTTTGGGGTGTCTTAAAGCTCTCAGAAAAAAAAAAAAAAAAACAAGATCACTCTGGAGAAACCCCCAGCACCCCAACTGCCTCTCCATCCTAGTTTTTCATAAGCTTTTCAGTGCCTCAAATTTCACCATTAAAGATTCATTCCTTTGGCTTAAGGCTTTAATCCCCTATTAAATGTAAATCTCCCTGGCAAGCTGATAGTGTTTGGGGAATGAGGTCATACATTAAGCCTTATCTATCACTGACACCTCATTGAAATCGAGTTGACAGCCTTTTTGAGAGCCAGGTTTAATAGGGAGAAGGAGATAAATGTGAGGGTCCTCAGGAACTCAGCAGCAAAGGGGAAGATACTCGGGAGATAGGATTGGAAACTAACATTTATTGAGGCATTATGCTAATAAGAAAAAGAAAAATAGCTACCTTTTACTGACTGCTTAAATGTGTCAGATTCCATGCTGGGCTCTTTACATATGGAGGGGTAATTTACAGAGATAGCTGTATGCTTGTTCTTGATGTTCAAGGAGGCTGAAAAGATCAGGAGGGATTCCCACTCCATGTTTTAAAACCAAGAAGCCCGTCATGGATGCTCTGTGACTTGTGGTCTTTCTCCTCCCGTCCGTGACCACTTTTATATAATAAAACGCCCAATAAAGCAGATTAATACAAGGGAGAAATGTCTCATCTTGTGTCACAAGAAGTGTGAGGTAGGAGGCTCTGAGGTGGGATGTCATCAAGAATTCAGGATCTTTTCCCTTCGTTTCCCCTCGGCTTGTCTCCTTCACGGTAAACCACCGTGACATGGGCCAAAATGTCCCTTCTCATGATTAAGGATTCTGTCCCCATTTAACTCATTTTTGACACCTTTCAAGATATATCCATCATGCTCTCGGCCCAAGATGGCAGCATCAGCATTCTGGACAGCTGAATGGAAAAAAAGAAGGGGATTCTCCCCTTTGGCTAGAATCCGAGGGTGTGGTTGTTCCCACTGCAAAGCAGGCTGACAAATGTCAGCTTCGTTCTTGGCATTTCCTGGGCAGTTAGAAAATCCATTGGCATGAGAGAAGAAACAGTGAAGGAAACACTGACCAGAGTCTCCACCAGAGCGTAAACTAGAAAGATGTGGATATAGAAATTCCAGATCACCATGGGGAGAGAGAATCTGCTAGAGAGGAAGTTGGGGAGAGAGGGGGTTAGATAGAGTTCCACTTTCCCAAGACACTTTCTAAGGTAGAATTGGTCTTCTTTCTGAGGAGAGTTCACTATCACAACTCCCTGGGATGCCATAGAGTGTTGGTAAGGTGGCATTCCTGGGCAGAGCAAGACATCAGTGGCCAGCCTCCAGCTAGAACCTGCACAGCCCTGCTTCTGTTGACAGGACAACGCTTGGAAACAGAGCAGAAGACATGCGGACACAGCACGGGGCAGAAAGAGCAGCCTTGACTCTCGCCCCTGGGACTGGCATCCACCCCCTCCTCAGTTCTAAACCACAGCATATGTTCCCTAGACTGTGTATATCTCTGGGGATTGGCAGGGACGCCCCTAAACATGTCTGTGATTGAATTTCTCAGCATCCTAGTTAATAGGAGCCTAGAGCCAGATTTAATTTGATTTAAAACAAGTAAATTATTTTGGCATTCCTTGTGTCATCGGAATGCTGCAGAGCAAAGTCCCAGCCACTCATTTACATTACTGTCACAGTGGAGCATCCTCTGAGGTGGTTGTCATTTTTCTCACATTACCGAGGAGGAAGCTGAGATTCTGAAAGCTTGATCATGTATGCAGAACCAAATGGCTTGGCCGGACTGAGATTCATACCCCATTCTCTCTGATTCTAAAGTCAATACCCTTGGCCTGGCCTGTGTCAAAGGCAGAAGAAAAGTCTTCCCACCCCCATCCACAGCCCCACCGAAACCAGTCAGCTCATCCCTAGTCCATTTTCTGTTACTATTGAGAAACACCCAGGTTGGGCAGATAGAAAGCATTGAAGACCTCAGTTCAGACCCCTGGAACCCACAAAAAGCTGGACATGGTAGCAGGCACATCTGTAATTACAATGTTACTGTGGGGAAAAGAGAGGTGAAGACTGGAGAATCCCAGTAAGCTTGTGGGCCAGCTAGCCTGACATAAGCAGCCACAGCAATGTGGGGACTGGAGGCGGGGAGGGGAGAGGAATGGGGAAAGGGAGAGGGAGAGGGAGGGGGAGACTTAAGAAATTACTGTGGAGCCAGGTCATTTGTAGAGAAAAGATGTATCTCATTCTGGAGTGCCAGAAGTCCAGTGTGAGCATCTCCTGGGCTCAGTGATGGCCTCCAGTAAGAGAATATAAAACACCCCAAATGCACAAGAAGACAACCCAGGGGAGCGGAGTTAGGGAGACAGAATGCTGAAACAGCAAATTTTGCTCTACAAAAGCTTGCTTGAGGCCAGAGGTCTCTCAGTGGTAGAGTACTCACCCCCCTTCCCATAAACAAGGTGGCAGGTGCCATCCCCAGCATAGAAAGAACCAACACAAACTAACCATTCTCAGAAGAACTCTCCACAGAATCAACACTGCTCTTCCACGGGACAGAGCCCCAGTGAACTAATGGTTTCCCATGGCTGGGCCCCGCCTCCAAGTTTCCTCCACCTTGGCTCCTCCCCACAGGGGATCAAGCTTGCAGCATATGATCCTTTGAGCTGGGGGTGTGCCTCGGTGGCACAGCCCTTGCCCAGCATGCACAGGGCACTGTATAAAAGAAAGAGAAAGCTTGAGAGACATACTCACATCCAGACCATAGCAGATCCCAGCTAGGGGCCAGCAAGCACACTGAGTGCAGACGTTTAGACCATGCTTCTGGGTACAAATGGCGGCAGTAAAATGGTGTAAGGAAAATGGCGATAACCCACTTCAAATGGGTTGGTTGCCTACACTAAGTCTACAGGGCATCTGGCTTTCCTCAAGTCTGCATCTGGCTGTTTTCCCATATGCACCAACCAAGATCTCTGTTTGGGTCTCAACCTTAGTCTTAGGTATGACATAATGGTACTCAGAAACCCCAGGTTAATACTGTCTAGGCTGATGGTTCCCAGAAAAATAAGAGTGTCTTTTCCCCTAGAATTCCATCCAATGTACTAAAATTAGGGTTGAAAAGGTAGCTCAGTGGTTAAAGTGCTTACTACAGAAGCATGAGGGCTACAGTTCGACCCCAAGAACAGTGGCCAGCCCAAATAGCCTTCGGCTAACTCCAGACCACCGAGAGACTGTCTCAGAAAACAAAGTTGAGATTCACAAGAAATGATATGCACATATACTGTGTATGATGTACACAGAGAGAGAGGGAGCAGAGAGAGTGGGGGGAGAGGGAGAGAGAAGGAGGGAGGGGAGGAGAGAGCCAGAGAGAGAAGGAGAGAGAGAGAGAGAGAGAGAGAGAGAGAGAGAGAGAGAGAGAGAGAGAGAGAGAGAGAGAGAATATTTGTGTTGACCCATTCCTAGGCAGTGAAGGTGACTGGCCCCTGGCCCCTGTCAGGTCGTCATTCCTTGTTGAAAGTAGGAGTTGACGACTGAACCAGGAGAAATGAGAGTTTTGCTGGCTGGTGAGGGAACAGATAGATGTGGGAAGGCCTCTGTGGTAGATGGCACCCTGCAGAGTGCAGAGCCAAGCATGCCCAAAATGTGCACCTGTGCACACACGTAAGCGTGAATGTGCATGCACAAGCACACATGCACACACTCTCTGTGCAGTAAGGCTCAGTGACAGGGCTGCCAGAGCCACTTTCAAAAGTCCCTCGGTGTTGAACACCACTTCCTCTTAAATCCTGGCAAGGGGAAGACTCTTCACGAAACAGCTTAAAAACATTCAATCTTTCCTCCCCTCCGAGGCACCATGCTAGCATTCGGGCCATCTTCCAAAGGTATGATCATGAAGGGTCACAAATACACGCCCAAGTGGTACGTGCCCATTCTGGACTCATTGCCAGGTTGGTTCTATAACCTGTATACTCATGTAGCAGAAACAGTGGCACTGTGTAAATCAGCCAAATGACATCACAGGATGCCTATGACAACTGTGTCATCTTCCCAAATGAGTAGTTTCTACACTGCTCTGAAAACACAGGCACTCCAACTCCCCCCAGAAAGCCTCTGCCTTTGGCCACCAGAGTCTACTGTGCCCTACCACGAGCAGGGATGGGCCATGTCTTCCAACCTGCACACACACCTCTTTATCCCTAGAGAGCTTCCAAAGATCAGCTGCCAACTCTCTAGGTCTCTGGGACCTCTGGCTCCTAGAATGCAAAAGTCACGTTTTTGTGGCATTGGAATTAGAAGGTTCAGATTCCAGGTCCTCCAAAGGGGACAGCTTTGAGAGACCCACCTTGATTCATGGTCATCAACCATGTCATTTATTGACCCAGTGCTGAGACTCAGATGAGAGTGCCCGCTACCCTCACTCGTGTCTTGTGCTTCTGGCCCCACTCTTCTGCGGAGTGGCTTACTTATGACATGGTCAGCATTTCTCTTCAGAGCCAAAATCTTGAGGAGGTCACTCAGATGGTATCGTGTTTACCACACAAACACAAAGACCTGAGTTCCCTGGTCAGCCAGTCCAGACTACTTGGCTAGACTTCAAATAAAGAAAAGACAGCATGGAAACAAATAAGTTCCCTAAAGCTGCTGTCTGTAGATGGTGTCACCAACTCCTCAAGTATCAAGCTAGAAAGACGGCCAGCGTCCATCACTCCTCCTACTCTCCACCCCTGGTCTACCAACCAATATTACTGTCCTCAATCTCGATATTTGTCAGTCCGGCTCCCACTCACCACTCCCAATGCTGCCACTGCGGGGTGGCGAAGCTTCCCAGTGACCCTCCGATTCCACTCTGTCCTTTCTTTGACCCGTCTTCCATATGGGTGATGGTGGGATTCATACTAACTTCAAATCCATCACGCCTTTCTGTGCTTTAAATTCTCTCACGGCCCCAGCTCACTCAGGGCAGTGCGTCCATTCTCTCCCAACAAGCTACGAGGGGGCGGGGCACCAAGAGACTTGTGAGCCACGCCCCTTCAGCCAGTGATTCCCTTTGTGAGTATGAACGTGAAGAGGATGGAGCAGGGTGAAGCAGGCTCTGAGTGTTCACAGCCTCCTCCTCCTCCCCTCCTCCTCCTCCTCCTCCTCCTCCTCCTCCTCCTCCTCCTCCTCCTCCTCCTCCCGCTTTCCAAAGTTCCTAGTCTCCCATTGCTCTTTAACAAATGCCACAGGCCTAGTGGTGTGAACAACCAAAACTAATGTCCTCAGAGCTGCAAAAGCCGAGACTACAGGGTGATACATGCAAGGTGGCGCTGGCTTTCTGGGGCCTCATTCCCTAGCTGACATGCGGCTCTCTACTCAGTGTACCTTCACGTACTTTGTTCGTGTCTGTGGCAAAGTCCTGCTTCTTACAGGGATGGCATCATCCTGGGTGAGCGCCACATTAAACACTCCCGTTTTAACTTAACTATCTCATACCATCAGAAATACTGTCTTTAAATGTGGATGTACGTGTGGTTAGGACTTCAAGAAAGGAATTTGGGGCACTGGGGCACCATGCATCCCCTAACACACAGTATCTGGTCATTTAAAATGCAGTTTCTTCCTGGCCATTTCATAGCCCTTGGGAATAGGGGAGGATGCTCTTTGTTGGAGACAGGCCCCCAGCAGCTTTTCATGAGAACAGAACACAGAGTCTTGAAGGAAGGAGAGGAGAGAAAACAGCCTGCACCAGCCTGTGGCAAGAGAACAGCAACTACTCGGCGAGGGTGAAGAGGAGAGGGCGGCTTTCATGTCACTGGGATAGCGGGTTAGGGACATGGCAGCTCCCTTGGGTCGCTGGGGCTCAGGACTTGGGGTCTCCTTCACTGTGAGAAATGTGAGCAGATGGTTTTGCTTGCCTTTGGATATCCTGCTAAAAGATGAAGAGGGCAAACAATTAAAACAACCCCTGCCTCTTCCCAGACGCCTATTAAATACAACAGATGGATGTATAGATGGCCAACCTAGCGGATCCCTAGTGAAACCTGTCTTGTGCTTGGTGCCTGGGGTGAATGAGAACAAATATCTTCAGACAGCAGAACCACACCCAGCATATTTTCAGCAAGGAGTCCCTCCTCCACGGGGGCTTTCTCATTGGGTAGGACTGAGGAGCTTCCTTCCATCATGATTCCTGCCTTATATTACAAAGATCTGCTTCCAGATTGACTTGCTTGTTACTTGAACCCTGGGGTTGTGTTTTAGGAGGTCAGAGATATTCCCTGACCTGCTGTGTAAAGGGTGCTGAAATCCAGCCGGTTGCCAAAATGTCTCTCCTTGTGATTTTATTCAGTTGGTGCCAGACACTAAGGCCGCCTAGAAGTGTCAGTACAACCTCATATGTCCCTGACTGGGCAAGGAAGTAGTAGTCTCTAAGCTAGAGAGATAACTCAGGGGTGAAATGCTTTCTGGACGAACAGGACTCTATCTCAGATCCCCGGCATCCACATACAAACCAGACATGATGACATATGTCTGTAAACCCAGTGCATGTGGGAAGAGACAGCAGATCCCTGAAGCTGACCATCTTGTCAGTCTGGCCAATCAGTGAGCTCAGTGAGAGAGCTTGTCCCCCCAAAATAACAAATGTGAACAACAACAGAGGGAGAAATCCCAGTGCTGACATCTGGCTTCCTCATACACATTCACACGCATACATGTGCACTCATTTGCACACATGTACACCACACAAGGGAAGAAAGGAAAAGAAGAGAGGAGAGGAGAGGAGAGGAGAGGAGAGGAGAGGAGAGGAGAGGAGAGGAGAGGAGAGGAGAGGAGAGAGGAGGGGAGGAGAGAGGAGGGGAGGGGAGAGGAGGGGAGGGGAGGAGAGAGGAGGGGAGGGGAAGGGAGGGGAGGGGAGGCAAGTCTGTAGCTTCAGCTTGGTTCATTGACAAGAGGGCAGATGTTAACAAGTTCCTTGTCACTATGACAGAAATACCTCACAGAAACAATCTGAGGAGCAAAGATTTATCTTTCTCTTGGTTTCAGGTCATTTCAGTCTATCATAGCAGGGATGGTACAGTGGAGGAGCTCTGCATACAGTAGTGAGGGCAAGATGTCTGTGATGTTCACACCACGGCTAGATTCTTAATCCCCGCCTCTGGTGACACACTCCCTCCAGCTAAGCTCCACCTCCTGAAGGTACCCACGCCCCTCCCCCACCCCAAACAGTACCACTAGCTCTCCAATGAGCGTGGAAGACACAAGCCTGGGGAGGGTGTCTCAGATTCAGAATCAGTAGTTAGGACTTAGAGTCAACGTGGGCATCAGGCATCTATCTCCACACCTCTGCGACTTCCCAAGCAAGGCTGCCATGGATGCTGAGAAGAGCCCTTCTTACCATGATTATGAGAAAGAGCTGATGCCAATAAAGAAAACCAGACTCTGTGGGACTTTTTTGAGAAATACCACGAGTTGTTCTTCTTTTGACAAAACTCATAATGACCACGGAAGGTGCTACAAAGCAAAGGCTTCTGCAGAAATCAAAAGCAATCCTTTCCTGAGGCTCTGGACCAAGTGGCACGGAGGAGACAAATGGGAAGCCTTGGCTGATCACTCTATCTACCGACCATGTTTAGAGAAAATACAAGCCCATCTGGTGGTTGGTAAGCTTCACCCTCTACACCCCAGGATGTGAGAGCCGGAGAAAGGGGCAGGAGGAGGGCTATGCGATGTCTTCTAGACGTGGCATGGCTCTCACACCCAAAAATCCACAGCCACTCTGCCAACCTGCATAAGACCAGCACACAATCAAGCCAGCCAAAGTCCCAGCATAGATGGGGTGGGGCTTTCCAGGACCCATGCATTCCCCCAGAGTTATGGCAATTGGTAGCCGCTGAGGAGAGAGAATCATTCCCTGAGGGTGTGCCCACTGGTAGGGATTCCCATGTTCTAGTGGATGGCCCCATGCCCACAGCCAGGTGGGCGGCACTAATGGGACTTGGTGTAGGTCATTAAAACACAGAGAAGAAATGAAACTGGGGGGGGAGGGTGTGCTTGGGGGATCTGAGGGCGTTGGAGAGGGAGACAGGGAAGGATATATTTAATTGTATACATGTATGGAATTCTCAAGAATAAGGGAAGTTTTCTCTCTCTTTTTTTTTTTTAACAAATAAACTGTAAAGGGATGCAATGATAAAGTCACCGTCTGGCTAAGGGCATCTGCATGACTTTGGAAACTGGGAGAAAGAGGAGGCTAGAGTGAGGAGATGGGAGGTCCGGCAGACAAGCTTTAAAATATTTATTAAAATGTTTTAAGTTGTGCCTTTTGGAAGTCTGTAAAGAGACTTTTCTCGGGGAAAGCAATACTAAGAACTCCTACACCTAAAAAAAAAAATAATGCCAGTTTTTGCACAAAAGAGAAATACCACTTAGAGCTACAATGGAATGTCATCTTCACCTTATCAGAGTGGCAAGAATTACAAAGTTGATGATAGCCTGTGTGGGGGAGAAGCTCTTTCATGCATTATTCATCAAAGAATAAATTGGTGTAATCTCTATGATGAGAAATTTGTCAATACCTATCAGAATTACAAAAAGCCCATGGCTTTTGACCTAACAAACTTGCTCTGTAGAAATGTATTCTTCAGATGTACCTGCCTAGGAGCAGAAGCGTGGTACTAGTCAAGGTCTCCAGAGAAATAAAGACTCGTAACAAGTGGATGATGGGAGCAGGCTTTTTTGATTATGTGAGTGAGAAGCAGAACACGTCTGTGTGGAAGCTGAAGAACCCAGGAGGCAGGAGAGTGACTGGAGTGACTGCTGACCCAGGAGTCTCTGGAGCAGCAGGAACCAGGATTCTCAGTGTCCCAGCTCTGGAGACAGAGGATCTGTCCTGGCTTTGCCCTCAAACTCTGCATTCTCCACAGACTGCATGGTTGCTACTCACACTGGAGAAGGCAAACTTTCTCATTCAATCCAGTGGTCTATCCACCTGATAATAACACACACACACACACACACACACACACACACACACACACACACATACAGACTCAGACAGACAGACACAGAGACAAAGACAGAGAAACAGACAGCGAGGGAGAGAGGGAGAGGTAAAGAGAGACAGAGACAGACAGAAGGAATGTTCCACCGGCTATCTGAGCATTTCTGAACCCAGTCAAGTCCACAGGCAGATCCAGCCATCACTATGATAGGTGCACATGGCTGCGTATTGTAGCAGTGACCATGGAAAGACAGAACAGAACAACCTCAGCGTTTATTGGAGGTCTCTCCCTTAATAGTTCATACCGCATCCATACGGTGAATAGGAGATTCCCCCAGGAGTTTCCAGGCCTGCTAACTTGGAAAGCCCAGTGAGGAATGCAACACTACAGAGAGCGAGCCTGCCTCTGAGAAAGTGGAAGGTGAAGCCCAGCGCCGGGCAGTGCTCTAACCTCCACATGTGTTATGTGTGCAGCCACGGTCAAGCATAGGAATTACAACTAACTATGTGCTGATACGGAAACTTCCCAACATGCATTACAGTGGAACAGGAAGCAAGGGCATCACAGAAGGGAACAAATGCATAATGCTACTTGGGCAAAGACTCCTGCACACGGTTATACAAGGTATTTTTGCCTCTTCCTTTCTTTCTTTCTTCTCTTCCTTTCTTCCTTTCTTCCTTTCTTCCTTTCTTCCTTTCTTCCTTTCTTCCTTTCTTCCTTCCTTCCTTCCTTCCTTTCTTTCTTTCTTTCTTTCTTTCTTTCTTTCTTTCTTTCTTTCTTTCTTTGTGTGTGTTCCAGCTTTTCATGGGGTTGTTGTTTGAGGTGGGGGACATTGCCTTGCTTTATAGTGGTGCTGAGGATCAGCGCCAGGCCTGTTGAATGCAAGATAAGCCCTCTGGTCACTGAGCTACATTCTCTCTCTCTCTCTCTCTCTCTCTCTCTCTCTCTCTCTCTCTCTCTCTCTCTCTCTCTCTGTGCATGCGTGTGCGTGTATGTGTGCGTGTGTGTGTGTGTGTGTGTATGTGTGTGTGTGTGTGTGTGCTCATGTGTGTGGACTGTGACTACCTCTGCATCATGCACATTGTACATGTGGAGGTCATCATCTTCCACTTGCTTTGAGGCAAAGTCATTCTCCTTTAATGTATTTTTTTCCTACTGTGATGACCTGGCTATCAGGCCCACAAGCTTCTGAGGTTTTGCCTGTCCCTGCTTCCCTTCTACCTCCAGAGGGACACTGGAATTACAGGTACAGGTGTTACTGTACTTGGCTTTTGTCTAAGGTCTTGGGGCTTGAAGTCATGCCTGAGTGGTAAGCGTTTTACTGAACTCTGCAGCCCAGCTCATAAACTTGTAGCCTAACCCAGAGTATCCCTTGAAGGCCAGAGTCATTCAAATGAACATGATTGTTGTAGTGGTGTTCACTCTGGGTGCTGAGGCTAGAAAATTTCCTTTGACAAATACTCCTATAATTACAAATGCCTTTTAGAACTTAGAAAAGATTAAGCCTTACTCTACAAATGCGTAAACTGAGGCACAGATCGTTTAGTTACCAGAGTCTATATGGAAATCCAGATCTTTCAGGGGATCAGGGAGACCTAGGCTACTACTGTCTACATTTACAGAGTGTCTTGACTGCAGCTGGAACACATCCTTGAAAGCTTCCCCACCTGTTCCAACCCCACCCTGACCCCAGAGAAACACTTTCCGGTGTTAAATTAGAAATGGGAAGAGGACGTTCATCTCACAGAGACGGAGGCTGCTTAGGAAACCAAATGTGGTCTTTCTCACAGTGGAGAGTGCTGCACCATCCGCCTAATTCCCATTCATTTGTGGTGCTTATTAGAGCGTCTGAAAATATAAGCTGAGTAATTGGAGCATTAGAATTGATTAATTGAAGTAGGCTTTTGGTGTAAATACACCTGGAGAGCTTTCTCAAGGTGGGATTGGAGTCTGCTAAAAGCTTGGAGAAATACAGACCTTTCCACATGCAATAACAATAGCTCGGTGATATTCAATTGTGAGCATAGGTTTCTTATCTACCTGCCACCCAAAGGTTAGTTATGTTGCTCCTCCTCCCTCAGTTTATAAAGGATGAAAGGCAGGCTTTTGTGTAACGTCTAAGGGTAGATCATAAAAAGCCATGCAGGTTCTACCTAGGTACCTTTCACTCACCCTGACAGACAGCAATGAAAGCATGACAGCATGAAGAACTCTCTCCTCCCAGAGGCCACTATGCTGAGGAGAAACCCTAGTTACTGGGTCAGACTACCCACAGAGTCTTCAGTCACAGCCAAGCACACCCTTTGCCTTCTTCCCTCCCGAGTGACAGACCTGTGCGTGAAGGAATTGGGTGGCGCAAGGTTCTGCCCTCTAGAATGATTGGCAGTCTTCCCAGCCATGGCCCCAGACCAGGCAACCTCAGCTCTTCTTGCCCAGCGCCTACATACACAATCTATGAAGACCATAAAGTTTTATTGTCTTTAAGACACTGAGTTTGGGGTGGTTTGTTTTAGGTGTAATTGTAGCAGTAAGTGGCCAAAACAGCATATACCTTATGACACTTAAACTGCCAAGTCATGTGGTCCTCAGGAAAGGACAGCTACAGTTCATTCTGGCCCCCACAACCTAAAGAAACTTGTTCGTCTCCCCGGCTAAGCTACTCACTGCCTTTCTTGCCTTTGTATTCATTCAGACCCTTCACTTTGTTATTCCTAATGACCTGTCTGCCTCTCTCTAATGCTTAATTTCAAGTATGATCTACATTAGATTAAAAAAATGCCTCAGGTGTTAGTGAGGCACATCTCTGGGCATGTCCATGTGTTTCTATTAACTGAAGTAGGATGCTTGCCCTGAATGTGTGGCACCATCCCATGGGCTCGGATTCCAGACTGACTAACAAGGCAGAAAGCAGGTCAGTGAGATTGCCTCAGTGAGTACAAGCACCTGCCACGAAAGCCCAATGACCTTAGTTTGATCTTGAGAATCCGCATATAGAAAGAGAGAAGTGACTCCTTAAAGTTGTCCTGCATATGTGTCCTATATACATACACTCTGGAATGTATGCACACATGTGTATGTACACACACAAATAAGTGAATAAATCATTTACTGATGAGTGTCATTTCCTGTTTTCTGATCTACTCACATATGAGAAATCAACATCCCTCTCCCACAGCCCTGGCTTCTATGTCATGATGGACTGTACCCTCAAATTTTGATCTAAAATATATGCTTTCTTCCTTAATATGTGTTTGTCAGGTATTTATTTGGTCCCAGCAATGAGAAAGACCACTGATACACTCTCTTTCTAGACAGAGAAATGGTTATCTGCACAGTTGTGTTTATTGTTAGAGCCCAGGACCCAATCCAGGGTCTGAAGCCCATAGGAAGCTCAACCTATGTTGGCTGGATGGACCATTATGTCCATCCCACAGGGAGCCTTGTCCTTCTCCGACACCTCAAAGAAGACATTCACCTTCTGAGCTGAAAATAATCACAGAGGTCTCCCAACTCCCTTTTTCCCCCAGGATCACAACCCAAAGACATGTTTCTAGATAATGAACTAGAGTGAGAGACTACTACACTTACCCTACACCATACTGCATAGAAACACAATGAGTCCAAGTGGGAGGCAGGACCAGAGACTCCAGAGATAGAAAGACGTGGCCCCAAGTTCCAGCAGGCTATCAGCATTTGTTATATAGAAGTAGCTGAAGGGATAGGAGAGATTTGGTGTCCTGCATTCCCCATCCTTGCAATGGAGAATGAACAGACTCAAGTTTCCAGTGTCCATTTTTCCTATCAGCGTTTAGACCTTGTTGTAGAAAAAGGAATAGGATAAGATTCCTGTGTGTTGACTGGCCTTTTCTCATGTCAAAGCGTAGGAATTTGTAGAGATGGCCATGGATTAAAGGAGAGACCTGTATCCTGAATCCAGGGGATTGGCTCTGGAGATCCTACTAGAATAGGACAAAGTACTTTCTCAACAATCTTAGAAAATTCCCAACAGGAGCAACTTAGAGAGGAGAGAGGTCTGAGCGCAGGGTTTCAGGTTTTATCAGTTTATCACAGCTAGGAAGGCATGGTGCCTGGGGCAGCACCAGCTAGTGGTGGGAGCTTGAGGTGTAGCTTGTTCACAACATGGTTGATGAAGAGTTAGAACAGCACTGGAAAGCAGAGTGGAGCTATAGCCCTCACAGGCTGTTCTGTGAGGTTCTACACTCTCCCAAAAGAGCATCACTTGCTGGAGACCAATTGTTCAATCACCCAAGCATATGGGGCACACTTCAGATCCAAACCATAACAGACTGTAATTCTCGATGGGATGATTTTTGTCCACCCAAAACACATGGTGCCTTTGTTGTCACCTTAATAATTGTTTGCATCTGGTAGGTAGTTCAGCAATTCTGACAAACATTTTGCTATTCTCTTTCATTTCATGGGGCACTTTCCTTTTCCCATGTTCTAGTTGCATTTCTGTTAAAAAATACCCAACAATTAGCATTTTAGGGGAGAGAGGGTTTTATTTCAACTCACAGTTCCAGATTAGAATCCACCATTTCAAGGAAGTCAAAGCAGGAACTTGCACTCACACAGGCAAGAGCAGCGAGACATAAATACATGCATACTGCTTGCTTATGCTTTGCTTGATTTCTCCATGGCTATATAGGTCAGGACCCCTGCCTAGGGAATGACGCCGCTCACAGTGAGTCTTCCACATCAATTAACATAATCAAGGCAACCCCCACAAACATGCTCACAGATCAACCCAACATAGAGAAGCCCCACGGAAACACTCCTCACAGGTGGTTTTCAGTTGTGTCAAGCTAACCACTCCGCCCCCCCCCAAAGCGTATATTATGTTACCCATATATCATGTCAATAGCATCATAGCCAGGAACTTTGGGGTGGGGAGGGACAGCTGTAGGGCAGTTTAAAAACTCTAAGGGGCAATAGTTAGACTACAAACCCCATCTAATATCAAAGCACAGGGGTAGTCCCCAAGAAAGGATGATGTCTTCCTGGTAGTGTGTCTTTGTTGTGGTTATGCTCACTCAAGACTCACTGCAAATACCCTCAAACCACTATGCCTCTGGGACATGAGCAAGCATTAAGAGGGAATGCCATAAAGAGGGGCAGTACGGGATCGGCTTTGTTCTGAGCTGAGTGTAGAGCTCTTTATTACAACAGAAGGCAGAAGTGCTTAAGTGGCATCCTCTGGGTAAAGTCTATGGAGAGGGCTTGTGTAGAAGGCAGCAGTACCCACTGATGCATCCTTTGCTCTCCAAAAGCATTAATGCTAAAGTAACCCCGACCACCCACTAATGACTGTGATTATTTGACTACCTATGAGACAGCTTAAGAAATGATTTGTGAATTTAAATTTTAATTAAGGCAGAATCCCTTGGAGGGCCTCTGGAGTTCAAGCATGAAAAAGGAAATTCAGCTGCTGGGGAAGTCGAGGGCTCCGAGGGCCCCGTGGCCTGGAGAGGGCACAGTGGCACATATCAGTCAGGCTGCGAGAGAGTTCAAGTTTAAGGTCAGAGACGGACACTGAGATCAGGGGTCAGCACTGGGCAACCTGATGGAACTGTCCACTTGCGTGTTCTAGAAAAGTCTTCAAGCGAGACAATAAAAATGGGGAAGGCATCCAAATTTTCCATCTCTTCTTTGGTTCCAAGCTTTTAAAATGTCCTAAGCCACCAACATCACCAAAGGGACCCAGTCTAGGAATTCCTGAAATCTCGTCTCCTGTGCATCTCTGGCAGCTCAGGTAACCTTGAACACTCCAGGATTCATGCTGAGTCCTGGGTTCTCCCTGTGAAACAGATAAATCCCCGCTGGGTACCTCATGGACCCCGTGGAGAGTCCATCCTGAGGAGGACGAAGGCAATCTAGAAGAGGCAATTCCTGACACCTGTCCACCTATCAACATGCTCAGCAAAGAAAACCCAGCCTGAGGCACAGAGACACATTCTGACCAAAAAAATGGGAACACTATTGTCTCTAAGGAAGCTCAAACCTAATTGAATCCTGAAGACACAGACTCAATTAAGTCTGGCACAGATAGGTGGGTTCAGGATTTTTTCCTTCATTTATTTTGCCGTTTGTGTTGGTGGTAGTTACAGACACCATACTACATTAAATTCTGGACCTATGATGGTTAATCTCAGTTGTCAACTTGATAAATTCTGGAGTCACGTGGGAGGTGAACATCTGACAACACATCCTGGTTTGCTTAATTGAGGTGGGAACGCATGCCCACTGGAGGCCGCACCCCTTCCTGGGCTGGAATCCCAGGCTGTTGTCAAAAGAAGTAGAGCTTCGCCACTCTTTGCTTCCTGATTGCAGATGCAGTGTGACCAGCTGCCTGCGTTCCCATCACCATGACTTCCCCAATGAGAGGGACTAACACACACACAGCCTCCCTTAAGTTGACTTCCCACAGCAAATTTTATAACAAGACACCATCTTTGTCATTTTTAAGTGCACAATACAGCAACGTTACACATATCACACTAGTACCCAATATCACTAGAAAATTTTCATTTGGCAAAACTGTAACCCAGTTTTAATTCTGTTGGGCAAAAAACAATGTGAGGGGAGAAATTTCAGCTTAAAATTCAAGACCATCATTGTGGGTGAATTGCAGTGGTAAAAGCTTGAGACAGCTGGTCATGTCCCATCCACAGTTACTAACAGAGAAATGAACACATAAATGCTCACCTGATTGCTTTTGCTCCATTCCATTTGTCTACTCTTACACAGTTCAGGACTCCCTGCCTAGGGAACTGAGCTGCCCAGAGTGGTCTGGGTCTTCCCACCTCAGTTAAAATAACCAAGATAATTCTCTACAGACCTGTCTACAGGCCAACCCAATGTAGACAATTTCTCACTGCATCTTATAGCAGGTTCTGGGCTGCACCAAGTTGACAAATCTAACCATCACACATAGTCATTTCTTCTCTGCACTCCCTGGCAAGCATCTTTCTAGTCCTTGTGTTAAGATTTTTGACTACTTCTGAACTTCACCTTTTTGGAATTACATGCCATCGTCCTTTTGTGACTGACTTGTTTTTCATGTTGAGGCATGTGACAGAATTTCCTTTTTTGTTAAGACTGATGAATATTTCATTATATGTATGTATCATGATTTCTTTTTCATTTTTATTTAATTACTAATATGTATTAATTGTATTAGTTGGATTGGGTATGATGTTGGCATATAGAATACATATTTTCAATATTACCACTTTGGGATCTCACCTTTGCCTCTCTCTCTCTCTCTCTCTCTCTCTCTCTCTCTCTCTCTTGCACTCTTGCTCTCTCTCTCTCTCTCTCTCTCTCTCTCTCTCTCTCTCCCTCTCTCTCTGTTCTACCACCTCAAGCCTCCGTGTGCCTTCCTCGAAGTCTCTCTAACATTTTGAGGTTGTCTTTCTAATTTTTACTATTCTGATTTCCACATAGGAAAAAAACACCAAATAAACCACATTACCCTTGTCTTTCTCTGATAGGATTATGGACTCACTTAACATGAACCTCCAGCTATATACATTTTCCCACAAATGATATGATCTCACTTTTATGACTGATAATACTCCATTATATACCACAACTTCTTTTGTTTACCTTTAAATGTTTTCAATTGAAATAGAATTACATCACTTTCCCTCTTCCCTTTCCTCCCACCAACTGATTTCAAATAACCTTCCTTAAGCCCCTCCTACCAACTCCTGAGTTGATATTTTCATTATTATTGTCACATTTTAAGAATGTATGTGAATGCACACACACACAAAACTTCTGCTGGGTCCATTTTTATGTTCATGTGTGTATAGTTTCAGGACTGACCACTCTGCATTGGACAACAAATAAGGGGGCTCATTCCTAGGAAAGGCTAGTTCTCCTTCTCCCAGCAGTCATTGCTGCCTGTATTTCTTTGTCTAGGAGTAGGACCTTGAATTTTTCCCCTTCCCATATTAACATATCCATTGCTATGACCACTGTTCTGGTCTTGCTATTGCAGCCATCTCTAGGACAAACAGTTTCACAGCCGACTTTCTGGTGTTCTGACTCCTTTGGTTCCCTCTTCTTCAGTGTCTCCTGAGCCATAGATGCAGGAACTGTGAGGTAGATGTATCCACTGGGGCTGGGCTCCCCACTGTCTGCTGATCTCTACACTGTACCTAACTGTGGTTTTCTG
The DNA here is from genome assembly GCA_964023405.1 of Apodemus agrarius. Taxonomy (NCBI): domain Eukaryota; kingdom Metazoa; phylum Chordata; class Mammalia; order Rodentia; family Muridae; genus Apodemus; species Apodemus agrarius. The sequence continues at coordinate 111,072,261 of OZ030005.1, forward strand.
TAATAAAACCATTATTTACAGCAGCGGAGAACACCATGATGCTTAATCATTAGCCCATTGTCCCCCCATTTAACTGTCATGAAGAGTTCTGCAGTGAACATTTTATGGCTGAATACTACTCCACTATGCACAACAATTTCCTCTTCTGTTTACCCTTTAAATGTTTTTAATCACAATAGAATTACATTATTTTCCCTCCTCTCTTTACTCCTCCAGCCCCTTCCAGATACCTCCCTTTTACAGTGGAGAAAAAGCAGCACATCCCTTTGAAATCTAGCTTTGAAATTGCCGTGGCCATAGATTGAGAAGTGGGTTGCTGGATCACAGGTCTTTAATTTTTTATGCAAACTCCTGGGCGTTTTTCTTGGCAGTCGCACCATTCTCTGTCCCCGCCAGCTGAGCCCAAGGGTTGCACCGACTCTGCCTCTTCCCTAACACTTGTCGCTCTCTGCTCTTTTGTTAGCAGCCATCCTCGTGGACTTAAGGTCACCCAAACAATTCCCCTCTCTATGAAGGACCACGAGAAGCAAGCACAATCAGTTTAGAACATCGTTCTTTAACCTGCGCTCTAAAAGGGGCCAGCAAGGCGGCTGGCTATCGAAAGCACAACTCCGAAAGTGAGCCTGTTAATGGGCAAGCTCTCTGTTCACCTACTCAAGAGGAAGCCATAGAATAAGGGAATGGACAGGAGGTCAGACACTAGATTTGTTTCCCAGGATATACAAACACAAGCTTGTGTATCCTGTCAGATACAGAAGGCAAACATCAAGCCCACCTCTGTCAGTTGGGACAGAAACAAATCAGATGGGATTACATGTCTAAAATGGCCAGACGGTATCCTTGCAGAGAGAGAGAGAGAGAGAGAGAGAGAGAGAGAGAGAGAGAGAGAGAGAGAGAGAGAGAGAGAACAGCTATTAGTCTATTAGTAAGAGGGGCTTGCCATGTTCCACAATAAGGATCATCTACTCACTGTCCTAGCAAGAGACCCAAGAGACCAACTCAAGGTGAAGACAGAACTCTGGGTGTATTTAAATCTCAACCCAGCATCCCAGCAACTGTGAGGTTTTCACAAATTCTTTCATCTCTAGAAACACGATTCACTTTACTCAGCTGGAACATCGAACCTCTTAAAATGTGCTTTCCAGGATTTCTCTTCTCTACACAATGTACCTGCCTGCCTCACAGGTGTTCGGCAGATGATAACCACGCTCTCTGTGCTGCGATCCTTTTCTAAGAAGCATGGCGTCACTGAAGGTGAGACAGCACAAAGTAGGAGACAGAGGAGGCGATGGGAGGAGGCGACTGGGTTTGTATTCACAAGTACTCCCTTCTCAGAAACAAGTCATTTATCAAAGTACCGGAGCCCCGTTTACTGTCAAAATGCAAGGGCTAATTACATTAAAAGAACAATGGGCTACAAGAGCCAAAAAGACAGGGCCTGTTCAATTAATGGAAAAGGAAGGAGGGTCTCTAGCATACAATATTTGGACATCAGATTGGAATGGTTTAATTAGCCATTGCTGGGTGCTCTGGATTGTCTGATGTTCTGAAAGCCATTAGTCATCCTTAGCTTTTAAACACAATGTTTCAATTCTTCCATTCAACAAATACTTTTTGGGCACCTGTTCAGTGTTAAACACATGCTCAACATTAGCGATATAGCACTAATATAGTCTAGTGGAAGATGGATGCTTTGTCCAGAAAATAGGACAAAGAAGAGGGATGGACAGAAGGATAGACATATCTACACACATACATAGATAACAACTGGTATATGATAAGTACAAGCATGTACACATATATGACAATTTATTGATAGCTGTTAGAAATTAATAGATAGCTTATATATGATAGACACATTGATGATAGATTTAAAGATATGAGCATACATACATGCATATATATATAAAGGGTACATAGGTAGATGATAGATTAAGGTGGGTAGATAGATAATAGATGATAGATAAACAGATGATAGATTGATATAGAAACAGATAGATAGACAGATAGATATAGCTATAGATAGCTATAGATAGATGACAGATAAACTGATTGATTGATTGATTGATTGATTGATTGATGGCACAAAATTGGCTTACCTAACTATGGAAGCTGAGAAGTCCCACTATCTTCTATTTCTAAGCTAATAGACCCAGAAGGCTGCTTGCATCATTTCAGTAGAAACTTAAATACCTGAGGACCAAAGATACCCCATGGCATATATAACATTGTGATTGTGAGAACCCAAGAATCTGCAATGTCACCTTCTGAGGGCAACAAAAGATAGATGTCTTCATTTAGGCTAACTCAAAGTTGTCCTACCTCTATCCTTTTGTTTCATGTGGTTGAACAATACATTGAGAACATTATGCTTAGTCTATCAACCAAAATCACCATCATAGACACACCAGAAAGAAGGCTGTACCAGCTACCTAGGCACCATTTAGCCTCTCAAGTTGACTCACAAAATTAACAGTCTCTAACAAGCATTTCAGACTTAATATCTCCACAGAGTTATGCTGTTAACCCATGTTCTTCCCACCCTATCAGCTCTTACAAGGCTTTTGTATCCGTTTATTTCTTCCCATAAAGAGCTATCCTGCATCTAGAAGCCACCTTGAAGTCTTTCTTTTAGACACTATATCCAATGTTCTGGTGGCTTCCTAATCAAGATATCTGTTGACTCTCTCCAACCCTCTGCAGACACCAGGCACCTCGACTCAGTTTTTGCCTGGATTATTACCAGAGGAAATAAAAACGGGGCTCTGCGCATCTGAATTCTCATCTCGTGACAATCTGTACAATATGTAGAATAATCCTGTTGTTTAGAGACAAGGTTTCACTCTGGAGCTCAGGCTGGCCTAGAGCTTATTATGCAGCCCAAATTGGCCTCAAATTATGGTAGTACATCTGCTCCAACCCTCCCAAGTTTTTGTTTTTTTGTTTTATGTATACAAGTGTTTTGCCTACACGCATGCCTTTATATCATGGGCCTGGTATGAAAGGATAAGGTTATAAGCTAGGAATCCCCCATGCCTGGGCACGTGGGGGGCACTTGGATCCCCCAACGCCAGTGGGGGAGGGTGGGAGCCACACTGCGTGGCGGCCACGTAAGCGGAAATGACTTAACTAGTTCTTCCGGCCTCTGTGAGAGGCTGATAGGTCGTCAGAGAGCGTGGGTTCGGATGGTTTGAACTGATTGGCTTAGAAGCTTGTGGTAGGCGGGTTCTGTTATAAGTCTATAAAAGGCCAAGGCAAGCCACTCCTCGCGGGGCTTACTTCTTTACCCTGCTGGGGAGGCTGTAACCCCCCAGAGCTCTGGAAATTAAAATCCTCTTGCAAAATTGCATCAGGTCTGTCTCTCGTGAGTGTTTTGGGGTGCCGGTTTCCGAGGCATGGGGTGCAGGAGTACCCCGTTTTTTCTTTCGGATCTTACAGTACCCACAGAGGCCAGTAGACAGCATTGGATCTCTTGGGACTAGAGTTACAGATGATTGTGAGTCACTATATAGGTACTGGGAATCAAGCCTGGGTCTGAAAGAACAGTCAGTACTCTTAACCACTGAGCCATCTCTCCAACCATGGGTGATCTTTCAAAATGACAAACCAGGTCATGTTATTTCTCCCCTTGGAAACATCACCCTGGACTCAAGTAGAAGGAATGAGAAATGATGTTTGAGTCCAGCTGCATACTGAGAGCAGAGACTAGTCCTCCTCACGGGAGATGAAAGTCTTGCTTCACCCTTCCACACGTGAAGTGCCCATGTCTGTTGCGGTAAATCTCCAACCCAAATATGCCCTGGCAATGAAAACACAACTCAATTAACATGAATACAAGCTGTGCACCTAGACTGGGCAGATCTCCCACTACACTACCATCTACCCCATCTATGAGACCCCTTAGAACTTGGGGTTTCTCCAGGTCACGTGCTTCTGCTCTGCTTTCCTTCCTCCTCTTCCTCTGTTGTCCTCTCTCTCCCTTCTCTCCTTCCTCCTCTCCCAACTTTCAGCTCCACCTTCCCTTCATCTGCCCAATCACTGCTCTAACCTTTATTTTACAAATTAAGGTGGGAAGAAGGTTTACAGGAAACCACCTGAGTGCTGACTCATTCCTTGTTCGCAGCCCCTCCCAGAAGAACCGAATTAGCATCAAATTACAAATAGCCCCAGGGCTCTCCACAACACCCAGTCAGGTGTTTAGGTTCCCTCTTCTCTTCCTGCTGGGACCTGCAGTCAGTCTGCACTTAGTTCCTTCCTGTTTTCAGGTCTCAGTGGAAATGTGAGCACTGTCTACGACCGACCAGTTCCACAATAACACAGCAGATCTGGAGACAGACACTGGCCTTCAATGACTAACCATGAAGCCCCTGCCTCAGTAAGGGTGAGAACAATGTCCCAGCCTTATATCTGTGGAAGTTTAGACAACCAAGTGACTATATTCAGCTTCTGTGTTGCTGTGACTAAAATCCAAGAAAGGCAATGTAAAGGAAGAAAAACTGATTCTTCCTCACGGTTTTGGAGGTTTCAACCAATCATGGTAGGATGGTGTAGGCAGCAGCTCTTGTCACAGCAGCAGAGAGTAGTAACAGAAAGAGAACAGAAAAGTCCCTTACAGAGGGCACTTGCTCCAACCAGGCTCCACCTCCCAGAGTTCTTCCATCTTCCAACTGCCTACTTCGGTCATGAGACCTTTGATGGGTTAGCCTTTCATTAATGCAGAGCCCTCACGTGCTAATCGCCTCTGAAAATGCCATCACAGATGGCCCTAGAGATGTGCTTTGTTGCTCTCCTGAGCATCTCTTAACCTAGCCTATTTGATTCGCCATCTCAGTAGGCCAGGTCTTATGTGAGGGGTGTGACTTAACACAGATTGGAGGGAAAGAAGCTTGAAAAAGAAAGTGTAAGAAATGAAAGTGGAGAAGATTCTGTTGGTTATTGGATATGACATGCGGGGATAGCCCAAGGTGAACTTTTATCATCGCATAAATTTGCCTCAATCATAACAGGTAGTACCCTAAGAGGGATAGGTGGATCCATGAAACTTCAACTATTTCCTCAGTCCCCATACTTGTAAGCCACCAAAAGATGAAAAGTCACCATGTTATTAGTTCACAAGATGAGTCCTGACTCCCCTGATGTCCTCACCAGTAGGTGATGTATAGTGCCTGCTATGGTTGAGATTCACAGCCGTGGGACCACTCTTGGCCTGTGTCCAAATGGGAGGTGAACATGCAGATCAGTTGTTCACTCTTGAGCTTCTTTCTGTCAACAGCCAGGAGAGTTTCACTTCTGAGAGAGCACTGGCTCCTTGAAAAGATTGTGAACTGTTGGCCATCTGCAGCTGTCAATAAGCAGGCTGGAAGCCAGCCCCTGGACCTGGAGTAAGTTGTTGCTCCCGCAAAACTCATGTCATGGTTCCAATGACTCCTGCCAGAGTCTCTGGTGGTTTGAATGTGAAACTTTCCCCATTGGCTCGTGAGTCTAAGCCCTTGGTGTCCAGCTGGAGCAGCTGGTGGGGAAGGTTGTAGAACCTTCAGGAGGCAGAGACTCTCTTGCAGACATGGATCACTAGGGGTGATCACTAGGGTCCTGAGGCTGTATAGACTAACCCTACTTCTAGTTCCCTGAGTGCAGATGCGATGTGACCAGCAAGCCTCCTGATCCTCTACCATAATTTCTCCACCGTGTTAGAATGATCCCCCTTGAGCCACTCACAGCAACAGGACAAGAAAGTATGACACCATCTCTGGCTTCTAAAGCTGAACTAAATGACCCAAAGTCTTCCCTGGTTTGAAATTGTTCTCATAAAGACTATGCTAGAACATTCTTTAGGGGATCAAGCTTATTTTTGTTCTTTCTGAAGATGTAGGTTAGGTACATAACTTCAACTTCCCAAACACCAGCCTGGCAGTTAGCAGACCTTCCTCCAGTGACCCACTAAACTAGGACATGAGCAAAGTCCAGGGCCCAGAGTGGTCAGAGCTGCTGCAGCACAATTTCAATTCTGTGGACCCCAAGATTAAAAAAAATAATCTATAAAACACAAATCTGCCGCATTCAGCTGCTTTGGTTATTTATATGAGCATTTCCTGATTCAAATTGCACGCTCAAATCAAATTTCCCTGGTTTATGCTTCCTTCAGCAATTACTTAAAGGCAGTTACTTCTCTCTGGAGGGACATAGCAGAAAGGTCTATAGACAAAATCTCGCCGACTCAGGGAGAGATAAACGAACTCTAGGCCTGGCTGGGCAGAAGTCACTTTGCCCACACAAGTGAGTACTGATTGGCTTCCTAGCTGTTTTTCAGCCTTACTGATGGCAAGACACTGTCTGAGGATGGCAAGGTCCATGGACAGAATGAGAGTCCTGCAGGGTGGGGAGGAAGGAGCCTCCTTCTCTGGGTGGGGTTCCTTTTGCAAAGATGAGCAGGCTGAAAGCTGATTCAACTTCAAAGGTACTGAGACCATGACGGGGCCACACGGAGAGCATGGTCATTTCTGTGCCAGGAAGTTTCTGGATCCTCCAATATTTGCCTTAAGTAAGAAAAGCCCCACAGCAAAACTGTACAATAGGCAAACCATGCTCAGTGCATTCTCAACCTGTCTGGAATTCCCTCTTCCTGTTTGTGGGGACTCCCTCAGCCTGTGACACAGAAGCTTTCAGTGGCCATTGCTTCTGCGTGCACCAGGCGCTGACTGTGGCACATCCCCCTTCCCATTCACTTGCCCCCCTCAGCGGGCAAGCCTGTTGTTGCCTGCCTGGCATCTTTTCCTTTAGAAACAGCACCTTGGCTACATCTGGAAACGAGTTTAATGCCAGCGCCACAGAAGCTAAAGGCATCCGAGAGCAGGAAAACTCAATGAAGAGACTGCCTCAATGCTATCATAAAATAGAGCTGGAGGCAGGCCTATAGGACATTTTCTTAATTAGTGGTCGATAGAGGAGGGCCCAACCCTGGGCTGGTGGTCCTGGGCTCTAAAAGAAAGCAGCTGAGCAAGCCATGAGGAACAAGCCAGTAAGCAGCACTCCTCCATGGCCTCTGCATCAGTTCCTGTCTGCAGAGTCCTTCCCTGTTTGAGTTCCTGTCCTGGCTTCCTTTGATGATGAATAGTGCTAGAGAAGTGTAAGCCACATAAACCCTTTCCTCCCCAGCTTGCTTTTTGGTCATGATTGTTTGTTGCAGCTATAGAAACCCTGACTAAGACAGTTCTCTACAGTGTCTACTACTTATACTAAGGATGAAGGAGCCTTATAACTCACACACACACACATACACACACACACACACACACACACACAAGAGAGATGAAGAGAAGGAGGAGGAGGAGCCATTGTCCTACATTTAGACCTGTGCCACATCCTTCCCATCCAGTGTTGGAAGTGATGTCAGAGATTTTTGATGATACTGTCGCACATTACTATCCCAAAGCCCTGGGTCACTGCTCCAGGAGAAAAGGCAAAGAGATCTACTACCCCACCTCCATCAGGAGAGAGACACAGGTCTTTATTGTGTGGAACAAAATGCAGGGGCTGAGTTTACTCCTAACTAATAGGATCAGCAGGGGCACAATGCCCAGATCCCCAAAAACTCATAACATGAAGCACTTCACTGGAACCTGACTCAGAGAAGCATGTTCAAGGCAGGCATGTGGTAACAGTGGACATGCTTGTATGCTCTGCTGCCCAGTATGTCCATGTTTCTAAACCCAGAATGCTTAAAACTGAGAGTGTCTCTACACAACCCACCCAAGTATATGGATGAACGATGTCAAAGTGTCACCAGGACAAAAGACAAAGAGCAAGCACAGAAACCAAAGTCTAACAAACTACCCGAGGGAACGAGGCTCAAGAGGAGAGGAGACAAAGCCCTGGACATGGCTGGTACCCTGCTGTGAAGCCAGCATTTACGGGGCTGGCACAGGAGGATTGTCTGAGTCCAGTATGGGCTATAGAGGGAGAGTGTGAAGGAGAGGAAAGGAGGAGGAAGGGAGAGGAGGAGAGAAGGACAGGTAAGGGGGAGGTGGAGGGGAAAGAAGCAAGGGGAAGATGGAGTAGAGGGGGGCTGGAAGGGTTAAGAAATAGAGGAAGTCTAGAATGCAAAGGTAAAAGTAACCTAGGCTGGTGTGGTAGGATGACTGAGAACGGCCCCCATAGGAGCATGTATTTAAATGTTGGGGCCCCAGTTGGTAGAACTGTTTGGTAAAGAGGCATGACCTTGTTAGAGGAGGTGTGTCACCAGGGCCAGGCTTTGATATGCATACCAGGCCATACCCTACCCCCACTTCCTACAACTTTTAGATCATATGTAAGTTCTCAGCTGCTGCTCCAGCACCATGCCTGCTCCATGATCCCAGCTATAACGGTCGTAGACTCACCCTCTGAAACTGTAAGCGAGCCTCCGGTTAAATGCTTCCTTTATAAGTTGCCTTGGCCATGGTGGTTCATCACAGTGATAGGACGGTGACTAAGACAGATGGTGATACCCATTATGGCAGAGGAAATTAAAGCAGAAGTCTTGAAGTCATAAGCTCTGACATTAGCTTAAAGCAGCAAGCGCTCAAGGCAAGGACCGAGTGTGACAGGTTTTAATTCTATTTCTGCTACTGACTGCCTATGCAGTTGTGAGGAAGTCGCTTTCTCTCCAAGTCAAATGATTAAGAGAATCCTTGCTCTGCCTTGTCTGTGCGCTGGAAGATAAACAATTTGTGTCAGGTGCTTGGTACATAGGAGACGCTCAATAGGGATCTCATTAGCTTTATCGTAATAGTGCTATTGGTGCTGTTAAAAGAAATCACGCACAAGGGTGGATCTGGAGGAAATAAAGGAATTGTCAGGGAAAGAGAGACGGTGGTGTCATTGTGTACAGGAGCCCAGGTCCACCAGAAATAAGCAAACGACAGAAAGACAGGAAGGAAGGAAAGAAGAAAGAAAGGAAGGAAGGAAGGAAGGAAGGAAGGAAGGAAGGAAGGAAGGGAGGGAGGGAGGGAGGGAGGGAGGAAAGGAGGGAGTGGGGAAGGAAGGAAGGAAGGAAGGAAGGAAGGAAGAGAGGGAGGGAGGAAGGGAGGGAGGGAGGAAGGGAGGGAGGGAGGGAGGGAGGAAGGGAGGAAGGGAGGGAGGAAGGAAGGGAGGGGGAAGGGAGGGAGGAAGGGAGGGAGGAAGGGAGGGAGGAGGAAGGAAGGAAGGAAGGAAGGAAGGAAGGAAGGAAGGAAGGAAGAAAGGAAGGAAGAGAGGGAGGGAGGAAGGGAGGGGGAAGGAAGGAAAGAAGAAAGGAAGGAAGGAAGGAAGGAAGGAAGGAAGGAAGGAAGGAAGGAAGGAAGAGACAGGCTGGCACAAGATAGAAGTCAGGAGCTCTCACTGTAAACCAAGATGGTCAGAGACCCAGGGAGAAGGAGAGGAAAGAGGTGAAAGACGGAGAAACAAGAAACAAGACGGGAGAAACAAGAAACCATCAAAGGGTGCACTCCATTGTGTGTCAGCTCCAGAGGGGAGCAGGGAAGGCAGGGCGGGGGGAGGATGGAGGCAGAGCCGAGAGGGAGTTGGAAGAGGAACACCCGGACTCTCTGGGACACTCTGAAGTGGAGCAGAGCAGGCACGGGGAAATCATCTTTACACACAGGCGGGGTAAAAGCCATTTCTGCCCTGAACTGGATGGAGACTGTGAATGACCACTCCAGATTCCAGGACACGTGGTCCGCCAGTTCTTTTTTTCATCAAGTTTGGCAAAATCTTGTTTGACAGAAATGTCTGACTCAGGCTGAAGTGAGGTCGCTTAAACATCTTTCCACATAGTGTGCACCTGCACTTACATCGCTGCAGAATTAGGCGACCGTGAGGATGGAGGATGTGGCGGAGTGAGGGGCTTATCACCACGTTTGCTCCTCATTTGCACAGCATTCTGAACCCACAAACAGTAGTTTGCGGGGCTTCGGGTGGATGTCAGCGGACTGTGAGACTACGTGCAAAGAGGGAAGCATACCTGGTCACAAACCCAGTAAGAGCATCCACGTCCTGAGTGTGACCAACATGCTAAGTGCTGTGTATTCACTGTCTTCTTTAGTACTTCAAATGGACTCACTTTATCCTCTGTCATAAGGCAAAGGTGGCCTTAAAAAGTAAACCGCTTTGTTACGGGTTCACACATGTTGGTGAGAGATGGAATCCAGCTGTGCCAGCTGTGCCAGGTGTACCCAGAGCTTCCGTGTGACTCCGGAGCTTCCTGTCTAACCACTTGGCTATGCTTCCTTCCGTTAACTTCAGGGGGGAATAAACAGCCACTCGGGGTTCCCTGGGTCTGTACCGTGTGAGAGCTGTTCCCAGGCGTGGTCTTGTCTGGATGTCACAAGAACTCAATGTGAAGTCTCACAGCTCTGCCCAGTCTAAGCAGCTTGCCCAAAGTCTCACAGTTAGCTGGTGTAATGTCAGATCCGTTATTCTCTCCATCAATGGTGAAAGTATCAACCAAAAGTTTTGCGACTCTTGTTTAGAGGAAGATTGGGGCGGGGATGAGCATTTGGTGTCTTTGGGAGGAATGTTCTCTTAAATGTTTAACAGTAGCCGGGCGTGGTGGTGCATGCCTTTAATCCCAGCACTTGGGAGGCAGAAGCAGGCGGATTTCTGAGTTCGAGGCCAGCCTGGTCTACAGAGTGAGTTCCAGGACACCCAGGACTACACGGAGAAACCCTGTCTCGAAAAACAAAACAAAACAAAAAAAAAATGTTTAACAGTTATGGTGATGGTGAAGGTTTCTGTTCTCTATAATTTCTATCAGCAACTTCCCCCAATACAGACAATTAACACTGTAGTTTTTTTAAGTAAAGTACTATAGAAGTGTTCCTTTCAATTCTCCGGACCAATGCAACTTTAAAACCAATCTCTGTCTGTGTGTCTGTCTGTCCATCTGTCTGTCCATCTCTATTTCTCTCTCTCTCTCTCTCTCTCTCTCTCTCTCTCTCTCTCAGCCTCCCCCTCCCATCCCTCTGTCTCTCTTTTATTTTCTAAAACCTCATCTACACTAAGTGTATTGGTTATTTTTGCCTGTTGCTGGGATAAACTATCTGATAAAAGCACCGTAAATAAGGAAGAACTTGCTTTGGCAACAGGCATATGAGGCAGCTGATCACACTGTGTTCTCAATCTGGGAACAGAGAGCAATGAATGCTGGTCCTCAGCTCCCTTCTCCTTTCTGCCCAGTCTGGGACCCGCCCATAGAATGGCACTACCCACATTTAAGAGGCATCTTCCTACCTCAGTTAACTTAATCCAGATCATCCTTCACAGGCAGGCCAAGAAATTTGTTTCAACAGTGATTCTACATCTCATCAACAGTCAAAATGAACCATCATACAAACAAATGCTCTGTCACTGAACTCTGCCCCCAGCTCCTACGTCTAGTCTTTGCAGAGGTTCTGAAGTGGGGTAACAAACACAATCGAAAGGCATGGCATAGTCAGGAAAACACATCCCAGGACCCAAAGTGTGTAAGCAAGGGAGTGAGGAGACAAAGCAGATGACAGTGACAGCTCAGGGGGAGGCAGGTGTGCAAAGTCTGTAAAGGCTCTGGAGGCTGTGACAGTGAGAGAGACTCCAGGAACATTCCACCATGTTGCAAGGCCATGTGACACTCAAATTAACAAGAGGCAAGGGGGAGGCTAAAGACCGGGTCACTGTCTTCATTATGTTCTTGTCCAACATGTTAGTCTTGTGAATTTGAACACAGTTCTCTGTAACTAAACAACTGAAAACACTCGCACAACATGCAAAAGGAAACAGTTAACTTGTGTGGTGTGTTAACATTTCCAACCAGGCAGTAGTTGGAGCAGTTTGAACATGTTTTTGAGAGTGTTTATCTGCCGGAACACCAAAACAGTGCATTTGCTTCAAGCTCTAAATATAGTGATATCCTCTTTCCCTCTTGACATGTTTTTCAAGACAAAATATTTTGTCTGTAAAGATATGCCGAAGCTGCTGGTTGGGAGGTTTCTTTTAGTTTCAACAGCTTGGGAGCAGTGTCTATAAAGGGGCTGGATGTGGGAGTCAATCAAGATAGGGGTCACTGGGGCTGTGAAATAGACCTAAATCTCACTCATCTTTAACAGTAGAAGTTTGTTTCTTGCTCAAGATCTGCCCCAGCCTTTGGTAGAGGATGTAAAGGAAGCTGGATGGATGTTAATTACCCTAGGACAAACAGACATTGCTACCATCTTGCCCCAGGGAGACAGGCAAGATTGCTGACACGTCAGAGAATAAAAGCTCTGTAGTGAAAGCAACAGGTGTCACTCTCTCCCAATGCAGTGGCCAGAGCTATGCAACTGTTAAGGACCAGGATGAGAATCCCAGCCACAAAGCAACGATAGAAGAGAGCATGAAATGATTGCTCTGTAAGATGCTTCATTCCACGGACAGAGGTGACCGGATGCCCCAGTAACCAGGTCTTGTGGACAACAGAGAACTTCCAAGTAGAGGAGAGTCTGAGAAAAAACTTACTTTCAGTTCCCCAAAGGCTAGGGGGAAACCGAGGTCAAGTAGGGTAGATACAGGGAAGAGCGGCTTGGAAAGAAGGAATCTATAGAAACTGGGTCTCCTGCTTTGCCAAGGACGCACTTTAAAATGTATGTATTTTTGTGTAATTCCTAAGTCCATAGTCAGAGGTAAGAGAAACATCACTTTCTATATTTTATGGCTCTGAGCCAACTCAATTTCCCTCCGACTCTGAATCCCCATCATAGGAGCTAGCATGAAGTTTCACCTCTGCTACCTTGATGGCTACAGAGGAAATAGACTCTCATATTGCAACAGGCATCAAAGAGTTTCCGCCCAGACATCAGCCCACTGGCGCGCTGCTAGGTTTTATGGCAACGTGATACAGCTAGGGTCACCTAGAAAGAACGAATCTTAATTGAGAAAATGCCTCCAAATGATTGACCTTTAGGCCAGTCTGTGTGGCATTTTCTGGTTTGGTGACTGCTGTGGGAGAGTCCAGCTCACAGTGGGTAGTGCCACCTATGGCAATGGACTGGTGGTCCTGGGTGCTGTAAGAAGACAGGCAGAGCAAGCTATGGGAAGCAAGCCAGTAAGCACCTTCCATGGGCTCTGCTTCAGCTCCTGCCTCCAGGTTCCTGGCATGAGTTCCCTCAGTGATGGGCTGTGCTGTGGAACAGTAATAGATTTATTTATGGGTTTTCGCACAGCAATACAGACCCTCAGACAGTTGGGTACCATAGAGCATCCTCGATCTCTGTTTGCTTGGGGTAGCTTCCATTCTTGCAGATCTTCCATTTCCACATGATGCTTGGCCCTTGAAATACCTGCCAGTTGGAAGGCACCTAGGCCCCCCGGGGCACCGCCAGCACCCCTGAGGCTTGCCACCCCACCCCTAGGCACTCCATAGAAGCATTCTCTGGACCTATAGCCTCCTGTCCTGGCCAGCCTATGGACTCTTGACATTCATCCACTGCCCACCTCTCCCTGGGAGGAGTATCAGGGATGTCTTACAAAAGATAGGTGACTTGGGAACAAGCTATGAGCATTCTGGGAGGAAGGAATACAGTTTAGGACAGAAACAGAGAAGGACAAAGACAAGTACAAGGAGGGTGGTGAGCCTCAGACAGAGTGGAGGAATTGGGTAGAAAATGAGAATGAATGTGTAGTTGGTCAAAAAGACATAATACTGATGATAATGACTAAGAATTACTTACTACATCCTAGGACAGTTCTAACTCCTCACAACGGCTTTATAGGGTATCATGGTGGTCTCCATTTCACAGATGAGGAAACTGAGTTAAAAAAATGTCATGGTTTGTATATGCTTTGCCCAAGGAGTGGTACTATTAGAGGGTGTGGCCCTGTTGGAGTAGGTGTGGCCTTGTTGGAATAGGCATGTCTTTCTGGGTGTGGGCTTTTTCCTAGCTGCCTGAAAGCCAGTAATTCTGCTAACGGCCTTCAGATGAAGATGTAAAACTCTCAGCTCCTCCTGCACCGTGCCTGCCTGAATGCTGCCATGCTCCCACCTTGATGATAATGGACTGAACCTCTGAACCTGTAAGCCAGCCCCAATTAAATGTTGTCCTCTATAGGATCTGTCTTCATCACGGTGTCTGTTCACAGCAATAAAATCCCTAACTAAGACAGAAGTTGGTACCAGGGACTGGGGTATTGCTGTGATAGGCCTGACCATGCTTTTGTTTGAAAAATGTGGATTTGGGGACTTTGGATTTGGAAAGCAGTGGAATGCTTTAAGTGGGGCTTAATGAGCCATTCTAGTAGGAATATGGAAGACAGTGTTACTGAGAGTGATTTGAACTGTGCAGACCTGGCCCAAGAGGTTTCAGAGGAGAATTTCAATATGTGGCATAGAGACTGTTTTGAGGTATTTGGGTGAAGAATATGGCTACTTTTTGTCTTTGTCTGAAGAGTCTGCCTGAGGCTAAGGTGAAAAAACTCAGATTAATTGCATTGACAAAGGAAGTTTCAGAAACTCTCATCAGAGACTGTGTTCTCTGGTTAAGCCTCATGAAGAGTCTTTTGAACAAGTGTAGCAAGCTGAGAAAGGAAAAATATAAGATATGTGGCTCAGGATTAAAGGAGCACCAGAAAGTGAAATGGAACTGAATCCTATGTTCTAAGAGATAAGAGATTAAGGGATTTGGGGCAAGATCCTACCCAGCTAAATTTAGATTTAGGCATGGTGGTACACATCTTTAATCCCAGGAGACAAGGCCAAGCAGATCTCTGAGTTCAAGGCCAGCCTGGGACAAAGCAGGTTCTAGGCGAAGGAGAGCTTAAATCGAGGCATGATGGTACACACCTTTAATCCCAGAATTATAGGAGACAGAAAGAGCCATGCAGATCTCTGAGTTTAAGGTCAATCTACAGACCAAGTTCCAGGAAAACCAAGTTCAGGCAGAGAGGGAGTTAGAAAGCAGAAAGCTGGTAATAGAAGGGGAGGAGCATGCTCCAACCCCAGCAAGCAGCGGAACACTAGGGTTGCTAGCTGTGAATGTGTCTCAGGGTTTTCTTGAGAGACTCTCTCTCAAGGGACTGTGACAGAGAACCATGTGACGGCATACAACCCAACACTCTCCTCTGCCTCTGGTAGCCTATGCCTAGAGACATATTTACCCACACACATGTGTGCTATACCACACTCACATAGGCGCACACAAATAAACACAAAGAAAATGGACCATCCAACTAAAAATGGTCAAACAATTCATAAGTAGACATGTCACCAAAGATACAAACAGCAAACAGCGTGTAAAGAGACTTTCGGTTTCCCAAGCCCCCAGGGGTGAGGATGGGACACCTGTTAGATTGGCAGGCATACCTGATGAGATGGTGGCACATCTGTTATCATAGCACACGAGTGGTGATGGCACACTGAGGAGAACAGCTAAAACACTGACAACCCTGAAGGAGAAGAGGATGCCCAGCTCCTAGGGCTCTGAGTCACTCATGGCACAAAACACATGGGCCCTGTGGAAGACGATTGGAGGATCCTCACATACGTGAACATGCACCTCACATATAGTCCAGTGGTTACACCTCATGGAGTCAGCCCACAAAAATTGAAGACTTACACACACACACACACACACACACACACACACACACCACACACAATCCTGCACAGGGATACATATAGTCACTGTCTCTACAACTGCCCAAATGTGGAAGCCACTAGGATGCCCTACGGTAGGTAAATAAATGAAAATCCATAGTACATCCACAGAATGGAGTATTTAGTCAGCACCAAAAAGACACAGACCTTCAAGTCATGCATGTTGCTAAGTGAAAGAAGCCAATCAGAAAAGAACACTTCTCTATGATTCCCATTGTGTGACATTCATGGAAAAATCCAAACTGTGGGGACAGGAAAGGGGCCAGTCATTGCCCAAGGCTGAGAGGAGATGGAGCTGAACACACAGGGCACAGAAGATTAGAGAGCCACTGAGACTCCCTGCATGACATGATGACAGTAGGTATCCCACATTCCAAACCCAACGGCACACAACAGCAGAGAAGGCTGCTAGAGCTTCCGTAGGAGCTGCTGAGGCACAGGAAGATGTGCACGGTTGGGGTTGGGCCATGTGGGAAGCTCACGCCTTCCGCTCAGTTTTGCTGGGAGCCTAAATTTTCTCTATAAACTAATCTGAGATGGTGATAGTTGTGCCCAGTGGCTTACATCTGTAATCCCAGCACTCAGGAGACTGGAATGGTAGGATTGCAAACTCAAAGCCAACCTTGCCTACAGACAAGTTCCAGGCCAGCCTAGGCCTTAATAATGCCCTTGTCTCAAAAACAACCAAATAATAATAGTGCTGATGATGGCAAAGTAGGAGGGACAGTAGGGAGACAGAGGCAGGCCTACTTATAAAATCTTCCTACAATAAGGCCCTTGTCTTGATTTAGTGTCAAGTATTTGTATTATGTTTGTATTGGTCCTGTGGTAGACAACACTGATGAAGGAAAGAGATAAGCCTCCTGCATGTAAGAACTTTCATCCCACCCCCTCTGGGTGTGTCTCAAGTTCAGAACTCTCAGACAGTGAACTCTCCTTGGCAAAGCAGCGATGTCTCACTATGCAGACAGGATTACCATCAAGGCCACTTTATGAACCGCAAATACCAGTTCTCGCCTAGTCACATGCAGCCAGTTCATACAACAGCTATGGTGCTCTGATAGGAGGCTCCGCAGGGAAAGTCGAGTTTCAGAAGCATCACTCCCACAAAACCGCATCCTTAAAACTCAGTCTTCATTACTCCGCTGAGATTCCCAAAGGAGGTATTTGACTGGCACTCAAAGAGAAGCATTCAATTTGAGGAGGAAAAACACAGACAAAGAAACACATAGTTACACAGAATTGGAACAACCAACCCCGCAATTAGATTCGAGTTCCTTTACATCCAAGACAAGGCTCTGCTAGCACCATTTACATGAGATGCAATCCGGCTGGATCTCGAGCCTTCAGTACCATCTGCTCCCTTTGTGTAGAGCATTGTGATTTTGTGGAAGCAAAAAGTATAAACAGACCCCAGAATGGTCCAGTAATAAGAGAAAGCAACAAGCGAAGGGAAATTTCATCCGCTTCCCAGCTTCTGGTCCACTCGGCATCAATGAGCAAAAGAGGCTTTGATGATGAGTAGAGATGATATTTGGAAATTGCTACCCCTGCCATCACTTTCCAAAAGGACTGTTTTTCTGGACAGTAGAACTGATTGGCTCATGTTTCTGGCTCAGTGGTGCCACTTTTGTTACGTTTTGGCTAGTGGGACTGGGTTTGGTTTGACCAGCTAAGACCCCAACAGTTCATACTGCTAACAGTTCCCAAACAAAACTGGACTTCGTCCTTCCCAACTGATGCTAGTTGGTTATTCTGTTACTGCCCGTGATGTCATTATTGTTGCTGCTGTTGGTTGGGCATGACCTAGCTCCATTCCACCCACCATGTGCCACTTATGCGACATCCCTGGGGGGAAGCTTGGAGAACTTGATTGGTGGATGGAATGAGGGTGAGTCACCAGAGCTGTTCTTCAGCACCCGTACCAGGTCCTCTCCTCTGCCCCTTCTTAGAGTTACGTGAGCTCTTCTGAGCAATGAGGATACGAGGGAAATATCAGAGCCCCAGCAATCTCTCAGTATATGTGCTCATAAGCTCTGAAGTACGTGATGAGGCTAGACTGGTTCATGTATTCAATGGCTTGAGGTTTGATGAGAAAAAGAGACATCGGTGCTCGGCCGAATGGTGCTAGGCGTGAGGAGAGCTGCCTTGAGAGCCTGCGTGTTGGTCTGAATGCAAGGCTGGGCAGTGAGCTGCTCTTCACTGCAGCAAAAGGGCACAGCAGCAACACCCTGAAGGGACCGTGGCATCTATACAAAGCAAAACAAGGTGCCCCGTGTGCCCACTGCAGAGTCAGGGACTCAACGCTGTCCTGAAAGACTTCAGCAGACATACAGAGGACAGCTCCCTAACAATGTGTGCAGGGGGCCCATTTCAAAAGAAAAGGCTTGGGTGAGATTTGAGTGGGATCTGTGTAGCCCACATGAAGGACTCCTGAAACACTTGGGTCTCAGTGGGAAGAAGACCCAGATCATGAGCCTGAATCACCTGCATGCTTATTTCACAAAGCATCATTTGTACCAGCAGGGTAAGCCAGTAGGCATGGGAGGGTAGGCTGACCTAAAGTGAATTTATTAAGTTAAGGGTTATTAGTGTCACTTAAAAGAAATTAACTTGGAAAAATAAGACATGGACAAAAACAAAGGGTGCTTTATATGTCACTACTCTGCCAAAACCGAGGTGGTTGGAGTTTTCATAACCTTCTATTTCAGTGTTGGTTACAACAAAAATTGTCTCATGTGCAGAAGGGATAGTGCGAATTCACTCACATGCGTTTGCCAATGCAGTGAAGGAAAGTTATATGCTCCAAGAATAGAGTTCTCAGCCCAGCTTTGATAGGAAGATCTGGGAACGTTCTCCTCCAAGACTCATCACAAAGCTGTCCGGGCAAAATGAAGCAGACTCTGAATCATCCAGCCTGCTTTTAGCATCAACAAGCTATTCCTGGCCAGGGTCCTCTGGATTCTGGGTCGAACAGAGAAAGCCATGTGGCTGATAGTCTTCATCTGGGCCACAGCTGGACCCTCTGAATTCCCAGCCTGTCCCGGCGAGGACTCTATCAGACAGACTTGGAACAGTCTGAACATCCTTCACTTTTGACGACTCCAATATAATTTACAAAGGATTGATATTAACAGAATGAGAGAACCATCCAGGTGCCAACTAGTGGGTGGAAACATAAGTTCTCAGCCCCCTGGAAGCATTAAATTAAGGTTGGGAGGCTGAACTTCGGAAAGCTAGCCAAGGCACCATCATGGGAAGCTGGATTTGGAAATCAATTAAGGGAAAGGATGGATGGGTACCCCACCATGGACCTCTGCCAGCCAGGTCTTTGTTGCACCAGGGATAGAGGAGGGTTTGGCTAATATAGTTATGTCAGTATCATGCAGCATATGGTGTCTTTATCTTTGCTTTCACCTCATGGAGGAAATTGGTAGAGAGAAAAGAGAGACCTAGACTTAGCAGGCAAAATAATAATAATAATAATAATAGTTATTTACAAGAAGGCTTAAGAATGGGGGAGCACACATTACATGCTGGTTGACTCAACTGACATATCTCCTCTCCAGGGACTTTCCTGGTGTCTGATTACTGTCTTTTAAAATTGGATGACACACCAAGAGGAACTGCTGTGGGGAGGAGAGGAAATGATCAGGCCACCTGAAGGTGAGCTCTTAACTGGGTCAATGGGTCTTGAATAAGAAGGTTTACACAGAAAGGCTGGAGGCACCATGGCTATTGTAAAGAATCCAGGGTGCTTCAGGACTCCAGTGTCTCCAGCTGACTCTGAGCAAAGTCTTGGACTGGCTTTGTACAGTTGCTCTGGATAATAGGACCTGAAGTCATAGTTGCACCTGATGGGACCAGGGATGCACTGATCCCCCCTTTGATGGAACTGTGAGGATAAGGAGCAGCTGAGGTGGACCCATGGGTGGTACCAGGCAGTGCTGGTCCCACCAACTGCTGATGCTTTGGGATAGCCTCCCCTCAGGATGGAAGTTGGGCTGGCTGAGCAAGCAAGTGGCCAATAGAGCTCAATTGGTGGAATCTCTGGGAGCCATCCTTAGTGAAAGACAGATGCCTCACCTGAGGCCAAGCTCAGCAAGTTCAATGTCAGGGCATAAAGACCTGACTCAGGGAGGATCAGAGCATCAGCAAGTGGTGCCCCTCCTGTTCAATGTCAGGGCTTAAAGACCTGACTCAGGGAGGATCAGAGCGTCCAGTGGTATCAGCTAAGATCAGTACTGAGATTGCAGCAAACTTCCCTGCTCACTCCTTTCATGTCCTCATTTACATAGTACAGATCCTGGTAGGTCCCCTCCATCTGAGGGACCATCCAGGAAACTAAAAGCAATCCTATCTGGTCTTTCCTCTATGGATGGCTGCCTTGACTAGAGATTGGAGGAACGAGTGCGGCAGGGGTGGGGGGAGGGGGGAGAAGCACAAGGAACAGAAAGCAACAGAAGGCATAAGGTCCCATGTGAACATGCTGAAGCCACAGGTTGGGGAGAGAACTGCCAGTGGAGGCCGGAGACTCTGCAGCTCAGAAATAGAGGAGGGTGCACTGCTCATTCCCTGGGGGGAATCTCTAGGGCTCTAATCTTTTAAAGTTTTAATTTTGGTCAATATATGTCCTGGCTACCATCTTTTAATTTTCTCTGTTGTGTGTACTGTGTGTCCCACAGTATGGGTGGAGGCAGGAGGACAACTTTACAGAATCTGATTTCTCCCTCCTTTCCATGGACTCTGCAGATGGAACCTGGGGCATCAGGCTCGTGCAGCAAATGCTTTTCCCGAAGCTGCACCATCTCTCCCCCAAGTATTTATTATTTTAGCCAGTCTTTAAATTTAGACATCGTCCTGGGGTATGCTGTGACTCCTTTGCACACTCATGTATCATGTAAGCAGCAACATGGAGGTTTAGCTCACCCGCCATTCCAAATGTCTAGCGCTTCTCTGTGGTGGGAACATGCTAGTCACTTGGTATTGAAAGGCGCAACACGGCAGGCCACCGTCAGTCTGTCACATCACAGAGCTCCTTTCTACCTCTTGGTCATATCTTCTGCAATCACCCATCTCTCCCCATTCTCCCCCTCTCTTATCTTCCTCTGCCCCAGCCTCCTCCCTCCCCCTGCCCTGCCCAGCCTCCTCTCAGTCTCTGCTCCATAATCTTATGATTCCACAGGTAGATGAGGTGAATCTACAGCTTGTGTTTTATTCTATTTTATTCAGCATTCTAACCTCTAGTCTATGCTACTTCAAATGACAAATTGAATCATTTATATAGCTGACTAGTACTCCATTTGTGTGTAACATGTGAGTGTGTGTGTGTGTGTGTGTGTGTATGAGAGAGAGAGACAGAGACAGAGACAGAGATTTTCTTTATTCATTTTTACCCATTTTTATTCATTTTACCCATATTTACCCATTGGTGGACTCTTGGACCATCTCAACCATTTCATTTTTTTATTTATTGCCCTTTTATATGATATTTGTGTGCATGTGTGTATGACTGCAGGTGCATACATGCTACAGTAGATGTTGGGAGATGAGAAAACAGTTTGTGAGAGTCAGTTCTCTCCTTCCACTGTGGGTTTCAGGGACTGAACTCAGGCCATCAGGTTCCTGTGCCTTTGCCTGCTGAGCTACCTCACTGGCCCCTTTCTAATGAGTTCTTGGTGCACAGCTCCATTGGTGCTTAGAGTCCCTTTGTGATGTTTGAAACTTGACTTATGACTATGTATATATGTTGTGTGTGGAAGTCATGTGTGCACATGTGTGCATGTGGGAATTGATTCTCACCAGTTTCCTTACTCGATAAAATATAGCCAACCCATGTATGAGATCTTTGGAGGGAACTTGCTTCTGAAAAACCCCCACCCAAAGCATGGGAGTAAGAGCAGAGAAGCTGGAGTAGGCAGATCTGAGTTCTAATCCCTACTCTGCAACTTCCTATTGATGTACCATCAGACAGATGACCACACCCAGTGAGTTTTATCTGTAACATGATACTGAGGTGGACAGGACAGTATAGTAACTAAGAAACACTAGCAAAGAAGTCAGGCTCCACTGTGTGTGGAGTGGGACATCAGTTACCTCATCTGTGAGGGTGGACAAGAGTTGCATCTCCCTCGCATTATACAAGAATGGAAGGAGATGATCCTTGGGTGCTCCTAACAGGATATTAGAACTGTGATGCTGGGACTGTGGAGACAGATTCGTCTGTAAAGTGATTGTTATGCAAGCACAAAGATATGATTTGGATGCCCAGTATCATATAAAAAGTCAGGATTGTTATATTGGCCTGGGGCTGCAATCCCAGCCTGTGCACACATGCATACATGCAAACACACACACACACAGAGAGAGAGAGAGAGAGAGAGAGAGAGAGAGAGAGAGAGAGAGACAGAGACAGAGACAGAGACAGAGACAGAGAGACAGAGACAGAGAGAGATAGACGCAGAGACACAGACACAGAGACAGAGAGGAACAGAGAAACAGACAGAAACAGAGAGACAGAGAGAAAGACAGACAGAGTAGGGGAATTTTAAAGAGCTATAATTTTAGTTAAAATAGAAGTCGTGTTAAAACAGTGTGGGTTTTTCTAATTATTTCTTTAATGCCAAGGAATAAAGCCAAGACTTGAATCTACATGGCTCAGAGCATCTTCCTCTATATTTATCTTTCCCTCTTTTTCTCTCCCTTCTCCTCCCAAGCCCCGTCTCCTCTCAACCCAAGACAGCTGTGCCCTCCAATCTGGCATATCCCTGTGCCCCAGGGATTCACACTGTGTGCTGGCTGACTCAGGCATGTGGGCTTTGGGGTGCTAAGTGTGGGGGAAAGCAGCTTGAAGAGCCACCTGCTGAGGGTGCTCAACCCCAGGCTACTCATTCCTGGGGTGCCCCTGCCTTTGAGTTTGCTGTACATACATGGACAGCAGAGCATTGGAGAGGCCACCAAACCTTCCGATTCAAGTGCCATAGGTGTGCCTACCCTGGGACATGTTGGTACCAAAGACAGTGCCCTGAGCTTGTGGTCCTATTGCCATCCGATTCCGATGCTATTTTCCCACTCACTGGGATACTGATTCCTGACAGGGAGAAGCACACGGGAAATGAGCCCTATCTACGGAGACTCAGGGGTCAGTGGAGGAGCCAACTGCCTGCTCTTGTAGTCTACGATTTTCAGATCTTTATTTATACAAAAAGACTCTCTCTCTCCCTCCCTCCCTCCATCCCTCCCTCCCTCTTTCCCCTCCCTCCCTCCTTCCCTTCCTCTTTCCCTTCTTCCCTCTCTTTTTTGTTCTGTTTTTTAGTTGTTGTTTGTTTTGATTTTTGTTTTTATTTTTCGAGACAGGGTTTCTCTGTGTGACACCCCTGGCTGTCCTGGAACTCACTGCATAGACCAGACTGGCCTCAAACTCATAGAGATCGGCCTACCTCTGTCTTAGAACATAAATCTAAAGACAGTCACCCATCGTTTTCTCTTGCCTCGCTATGAAGTTGTGGAGATACCAGAGGCCCAACTTTTATTGACAACATCTTATGAGCAAAAAAAACAACTTATTTTAATTAGCTAAAATAGGCTTTGGGTTTTGCTGGCAGAGGGCAGTTAGTTTCTAATGATGATGACACACTTCAATAAATATTTTTTCATGATATTAGATTAGATTATTGAGGTGTTGAAAATTTTGATTGGGATATATTTTGAGTGTTTTTCTTTGAGGTAGCTACATTTCCTCATTCTTACTACCGTAGACCAGATAGCATGGATTCTATGAACGATCTCAGTCAGTCCTTCTGAAAGTCAACCTTTCACTTCTTCATTGACTCAATAAATTTGCTGGTTGGCTGATTGGTTGTTTGGCTTGTTAGTTGGGTGGTTAGTTACTTGGTTGATTGGTTGGTTGGTTGATCACTACTTGGTTGATCAATTAATTGGTTGGTTGACTATTGGTTAGTTACTTGGTTAGTTGACTACTTGATTAGCTAGCTAGTTGATTCGTTAGTTACTGAAATGATTGATTGGCTAGTTGTTTGGTTAGGACAGTTGATTGCTACTTGGTTGATTGGTTGGTTGGTTGATTGTTTACTTATCTGATCTATTGGTTTGTTGGTGGGTCAGTTGATTGATTGGTTAGTTAGTTGGTTGGTTGGTTAGTTAGGTTGGTTAATTAGGTTGTTTGGCTGGTTGGTCAGTTGAAATTTTTTTTGTTTGAGTTTTGACTTTTTCATATACAATATTATTATATAGCCTAAGGTAGCCCTGAACTCATGACCATCCTGCTTCAAATTCCTCAGTGTTGAGATTATAGATATTCACTATTATACACAACCTTGGTATTTACTGAGTGTCAGCCAAGGACCAGATATTGATTCCTAGGGCTATTCTTAAATTCACAGAGCCCAATGTGGACAAAGTTTGGGGGAAGATATCATCAAATAATTTAGTAAGAGTATGCCCATGCAGCCTGAAGCTAAGACTCAGATAAAGGGAAGAAGTTGATGGATGAGTTAAACAAGGGCATCAAGACTAGACTGAGATTGAGACAACACACGATGGCAAACAAGTCTCCAAAAATCTGACCAATGAGAGTGACTAAGCCTCAGCGAACAGTACAACTCTCTTTCACTGTCAAGGAAACACATTGTCTTAGGGTGACAGTTTTTCAGTGGCAGAGCTTGCGTTTAAATGAACATCAAGAGGTTGGAAGGTGACTCTGCTTGCTGCATAAGCCCAAGGACCTGAGTTTAGATTCCCAGCACCCAAGTGAAAACCAGGCATGGCGGTGTCTATCTGTAATCCCAGCATTCTGGGGTGGGGCAGAAACTGGAGGATCCTGGGAGCTTTCTGAGCAGTCAGTCTAGTTGACCTGCTGAACCCCAGACTCGGTGAGAGAGTCCGACTCAAAAAGTAATAGAGCTGTCCATGACTGAGGGAGGTTTCTCACTTCAGCCTCAGCCCTCCATTTGTGCTCACATAGACAAGCTTACACACACATGAACCCAAGGACAAGTGTATACATGTGTGTATACCCAAACACATCTAGATAAATAAATAAGCGCCTTCGTATGTCTTCAGAGCTAATTTCCTTAACCCCTCTTCAATATGTTTCCATATTCCAAGTCAAACTGTTTAGAAGTTGAGAGTTACCTATATGCTAGCATCGCTTCCTACTGGAGGACACTTATTTTTAATCTCACTATTTTTAATCAATCTAGAATTGTGAGGTGCAAGGTGCTTTCAGACCCACCCAACTATACAAGTGGAAGAAAAATTTTAAATATTTCAGTAAATGCACTTGGGGTGGAGTCAAATATGCCATTTCTGAAGCGGCTTTTAAAAGAGGAATAAGAAAAGGTAAATAGCTAAAAGCAGCTTCCACTGAAGCCGCAATCAAAACAGCAATTAGAATCGATTTTCAAAGCACAATCAAAAGGCCCCACCCCACACCCCACACACTTCTTCAAAACAGATGATAAGTTAATTCTCAGCTCCCTGCCTTGCTCATTGTCTGGGCTACAAAGGAATTCTATAGCCCTGCATATCAGTATGGGTAATTATGTCGTGCTTATGAAGCATTTTGTAAGTAAAAGATTGCAGTTGGAGGAGCAGGACAGTTGCTAGCAAAGGCATGAAGGCTCGTGTCATAAAATGGAAGAAAAAGAGACAACTGGGAGTTGGGCTAGCCCCTGCCACATCCTAACCCTCTGTCTTTGATGTCTGTTCGTACCTGACCAGACAGCTATGAACTATCATTTAATTCTCATTTAAAAATAAATCAAGAACCTGGGAACTGGGTGTGCTCAGTGAAGGCCTTTGATGGCAGGAATGGACTCTACAGCAGAAAGGGAGTTCCCCAGTGGGAAGACTGACAACTCAGAATTATACAGGAAGGGTTCTCTTGAGAGACAGCTGACCCTTCTCCACGGTCAGTTAGGTGTTCGGCCATCAAAGCCTGCACCTGCATATCTCTCCTCGGAATTCATGCACATGGCCGGGTGTCTGCTGCTGAGCTGCTCTGACGTGTAACAAGGGGGCTGCAGAATGAGACTCCACAGACCCACTCACCTCCTGAAGCAAGTAGGCGAGCCGTGTGGATTACTGCCTTACAGGGCCACATGGGATGGAGTGGTAATCTCCCAGAATCAGACTAGATTCTGGGGAAAAGGGCACAGAGGAAATGGGCAATAAAGAAATTAAGAAAGGGGGGAGGGAAGAAAGGAGAAGAAAAGGAGGGGCGTAAAGGTTAAGAAGACAGGGAAAGATGAAGAATGAAGAAAGGGAAAGATGGGAAAGGGGAAGGGATGGAAAGGGTACAGAGAACAGGGAGAAAGGAACAGGGAAAGAGGAGGGGAGGGGGGGAGAGAAGGGGAGAAGAGGGAAGGGGAGGGGAGGGGAGAGGAGGAAAGGGAAGAGGAGGGAAGGGGAGGGGAGGGGAGGGAATGGAAGAGGAGGGAATGAGAGAGAAGAGGAGAGGAGAGGAGAAATCTGCTTCCAGATACATCTACAATTTTTACAGACTATCAAAGGCAAGTTTATCAACTTGCTTGTGAAGCAAGATTTCATCTCTCATAAAGACAACATCTTTCAATGCTGCATGCACTCATGAGGTTTGCCTCTGGGCAGCCAAAGAACTCTGTATCTTTCCCAAAAATCAAATGTAAACTAATCAACTTGCTATGCTAAGATTTTGAGTGCCCAGCACTGTCCTAAGTGCTGAAAGTTCATCAGAGAGCAAGCTCTTCATAGGCCCTGCCCTCAAAAGCTCAAGTATGCTACTAACGAAAAGGCCTGTGGTGGTGTTGAGTATGCCTAGCCCAAGGAGTGGCACTATTTGGAGGTGTGGCCTTGGTGGAGTTGGTGTGGCCTTGTTGGAGTAGGTGTGCCACTGTGGGCTTGGGCCTTAAAACCCTCAACCTAGCTGCCTGGAAGCCAGTCTTCCCCTAAGGCCTTCAGATGAAGAAGTAGACCTCTCAGCTCTGTCTGCAACATGCCTGCCTGGATGCTGCCATGTTCCTGCCTTGATAATAATGGACTGAACCTCTGAACACCCAGTTAAATGTTGTCTACAAGATGCCTTGGTCATGGTGTCTGTTCATAGCAGTAAAACCCTAAGACAAACCCCACATGAGAAACATGGAGTTCCCCAGTGTCAAAACAGCATGAGGAGGTGATAAGGGAGCTGCTGTTGCTGCTTCCTGCTAACACAAGCCCCGTCATGTGAAACCCATACACTAACCAGTCACACTGAGTCCCTAAGAGTTGTCATCCCAGCTGCTGATGTCATGAGTTCCACATGTCCCCTGCACTGTTAGGCATGGCCTGTGTGAACCCAGAGAACCAAAGAGCTTCCAGCAGGTAAGAATTAGCAGACATCTCTTGCTCCATGGAAAATTGTGCAAAAATACTGCCACTCAGGAAGGCAGCTGGCACCCCTGTTAAAGTAGAGATGAAATATTGGCTCAATGTTTAAGAATGCTTGCTGCTTTTACAGAGGATCAGTAAGAGTTCAATTCTCAGCACCCATACCAGGTAGTTCAGAACTACCTGGAACTCTAGCTTCAGATATATGACACCCTATTCTGGCCTCCATGAACATCTACACTCATGTACACACACACACACACACACACACACACACACACACACACAGTGATGGTTTATATATGATTGGCCCAGGAAGTGACCTTATTAGGAGGTGTGGCCTTGTTGGAGTAGGTGTGTCACTGTGGGTGAGGGCTTAAGACCCTCACCCTGGCTGCCTGGAAATCAGTCTTCTACTAGCAGCCTTCAGATGAAGATGTAGAACCCTCAGCTCCTCCTGTACCATATCTGCCTGGAGGCTGCCATGTTTCTGCCTTGATGACAATGGACTGAACCTCTGAGCCTGTAAGCCAGCCCCAATTAAATGTTGTCTTTTATAAAACTTGCATTTTTCATGGTGTCTGTTCACAGCAGTAAAACCTTAACTAAGACACACACACACACACACACACACACACACACACACGCACGCATGCACTCACACACACTCACACGTTTTCACACCCACCATTCCAGTTCCAAGAGGTAGCAAGGAGCTACATCCATGCTAAGATTAGCCTTGTTCATGAAGTTCAGAATCAGACACTCTAAGTGGGAAAGAATGTAAGGAAATTGTTAGTAACAGCAGCTCATTCATGGAGATACACCTCATTCCAAGCATGATGCTGGTTCTTTGACAATCTCCAGGCAAAGGCATCCCCAAAACCTCCAGGTACAAGGAACACAATTGACCAAGAGCCCAGCACTCCCTCTGCCTGGAGATTCATCCCTGTATTTGCACAGAAGTCATGCGTTCTGCAGGTGCTTCCAGCCAATGCCCAAGAAAAGCAAGGACACCAAGACAGATCTGTTGCTGGAAGAACTGGGGCTCCACATCCCCCTATGGGCTTGTAGGCCTGTCTTGCATCCACAGCAGTCCTGGGGGCTTACATCAACTTTTTCCATCCCTCTCTTCACCTGGTGTCCCACTCGCATCCTGGTCTGAGTGGTTGGTCCTCGGGCCTTCACTGGGCCCTTACTTTATTTCATGGGAATTTTCTCTGTAAACATTGCTGTGTATATGATCTTCTTTTAGTGTCTGTTTCTCAGAAAACTGGGATTAACAAATATGAGGCCAGTAGTGGTCCAAACAGGAAGTGGGATGAGGATTTGAGATCGTGCACTCTCTTTTCTAGAGGTAAGATATTATGGTTAGTAGGCAGGACACGGATAATCTCTGTGCAAAGTTGGAACCTGAATTGTTAAATTTTTCAGTAGTGGTGGTGCAAGAAAATGTTCCAGGTAAAAAGAATACTGTAGTTCTGTGATCTGAGCAATTAAGAAATGGAAGACAAGAGCGCTTTCAGAGTCAGCAGCCAGCTGGCTGCTAATTGGATATATTGCTACTCACCACGAGGATAGCAAGAGACAGACAGCTAATGACAAGACAAGAGCCAGGGAGCCTCACTGGCCCCCCAGAAAGAGGCCTTTGTGTTCTGTAACAGAAAGACAGAGAGAACGGCACGGCAGACGGACAACTGCAGTCCCAGGACTTCAGCCAGGGCCCGTCCTGGGTAAAGGCAAGGACCTGGCAGAGCAAACCGAGAGCCTGCGCCATGCTAGATGCCAGGAAGAATGACTACAAACTGGGTTCTGTAGGCTCCAAGGCTTTGAAGGAAACCTACTTTTCCCTAGTTAGAACTCAGGTATTGGAAAATGATACAGAAACTCTCCCTGGAAAAGGGGCACCCCACACCTCCAAACTGCTTCTGCTGTCTCTCCTGGACATTATGACAGTAACTGAGGTCAGCCTGAATGGAGACATGTTCAGCCTGATGAAAAAGGATAAACCTACATAGCTAAAAAGCTATCCCATAAGGGCAGTCATGTTGCTTCCCCTAAAATGCTCAGTGTCTAAGAATGTCACAGATACTAAGACAGGCCTGTCTCCTGGGAGAGCCTGGAATCCTATAACTGATAAGGATACAGAGGCAGAAGAGATGGGGCTTAATCTTCTATAAAGATATAATGTATGCTGAGCACATATACAAATCCACACACCACACCACACATGCACCACAGCACACACATTCACATACCACACACTAGATACACTACACCACACACACCACACATACTCATATACCACACACACTCATATACCACACACTACATATACAACACACACACACACACACACACACACACACACACACAAAACACAAAGAATCCAAGAAAATCCATGTAATCCCACAAAAGGTACTTTTAAGAATGCGTGTTCTTTCTTTATTTGTTAGAATTAAAACTGGGAACAACTCAGGACTGGAGAGATGGCTCAGCAGTTAAGAGCACCGACTGCTCTTCCAGAGGTCCTGAGTTCAAATCCCAGCAACCACATGGTGGCTCACAACCATCTGTAATGGGATCCAATGCCCTTTTCTGGTGAGTCTGAAGATAGCTACAGTGTACTCATATAAATAAAATAAATCTTTAAAAAAAAACTGGGAACAACTCAAAATTCATCAACAGATAGGGAAATTGTGGAATAGAGGGCAGTGGATTGAAAAAAATATATAGTTGGGTATAAATTAAGTAGTGCTCAAGAATAAAGGGTTTTGCTAAAAGAGCAGACTTAGAAGGACTATTCTGAAGTCTGTTCCCACTAAGATTAAACACCACTGGGTCTGTTGTGAGAGGCACCGGGATAATTCCCTGAATGTGAGAGACCAGGGGTAAGCCCCCGTAAGGAGGGAAGCAGTACTCATCTATTTTTTCTACTGGGGATTGAACGCCTGGCCTTCCACATGATAGGCAAATGCTCTGTCACCAAGCCACCCCTCCAGACCATGGTAACACAGTCTGTTCTCTCTCCCTCCCCTGCCCTCTCTCTCTCCCTCTCCCTCTCTTGTTCTGGGTAATAAAAATCTTAGTTCTTGGTCTTAATCAAAGCAGTGGGTACATGAATGTACAAACAAAAAAAAATCACTTCAAGTTGAGTAGAAAGTAGACTGTGAGATCTCACAAGTATAATCTTGGATTTGAGAAGCTGAGACAGGAGGATGACCTCAACTTTGAAGTCAGTCAAGGCTATACCTGAGTTTTAGGTCTGCATAGGCTACAAAGTAAAATTCAGTCTCAATAAAATAAAATAATAAAATATAACCCATGGTATACAGTCACTGATAAGTGGATATTAGCCTAGAAGCTTGGAACACCAAAGACATAAATCACATACCAAGTGATGTCTCACAAGAAGAAAGGAGTGGACACTGGTGCTAGAATGGACCAAAACATCATTGTGGGGGAGTACAAGAACAGTAAGGTGGGAGGGGGTGGATGAGGGAGCAGGGGGAGGGAAAAGGGCATGTGGGACCTTTGGGAGTGGGGAACCAGAAAAGGGGAAATGAATTGTAAATATAGAATATATCCAATAAAAAATAAATTAATTAAATAAAATAAAATAAAACAAGCGCCAGAGATGGCTCAGTGGTTAAGAGCACTGGCTGCTCTTGCCGGCCAGGGTTCCATTCCCAGAGCCTACACAGCAGCTCACAGCTATCTGTAAGCCCAGTTCTAGGGAGTCTGGTGCCCTTTTCTAATTTTCATACGTACCAGGTGTGCACGTGCTGCACAGACATACATGTAGGCAAAAGCACCCGTACACAGGAAATAAACAAGTCTAAGATTTACTTTGGAAAGTTTTGTCTACTTTATCCAATATTTGTTATATAACAAATTGTTATAAGCAATTTGTTCAAATTGCTTAAAGGGTACTTGGAAGGAAAGCGACATTTCTACCTCTTCTTAGTAGAGTTAACAATTTCTTCGTTTATTCTTTTTCTTTTCCCTCAACAAACGTGTTTGTCAGAAAGCAAAACAGCCAAGTCATTTCATGGAAGAAAGGCGGCGCTCAGGTTTCAGAGTGCCGCCAGACACCAGGCACTTTGCATGCAAGACCGTGTGCAGCAAACCGCCCGGGCTGCAGGAACATTACTCTCTGTCCTGGTTTTGAACCGTTCATCAAATCCAGCAGCAAAGCCAGCGTTGGCAGCAGAGCCGAGCTGCACTCCCCTCGGAAACGTTCTCTAGAAATTAAAACTTCGGTCTGTAATTTGGAGCCCAGTAGCTACGCTGCTTTCCATTTGAGCCTCACTGTATATTGTTCTTTAAAACGTGCTAACAATGCCTCCGATCAGACCGCAATTACAGGCCTGTAACTTCAGGCTATCGTTAGGCCTGGGCCAATGCCTCAATCCCACGTGCATTTTAATAGTTGTTTTCTGATATCGAGGTGCCTAATGCTTTCTCCAGCTCTTAATGACTATTCTTAGCAAACAAATTCTGTGCCTTATAATTAGTGATTTTCTTCCTAATTATGGCTTTTTCAATTTTCACATGAGATGACAAAAAAATCATGTTTTTCCCAAGAACCAGCTTATTAGTTAATGAAAATTTGTCTAATAGCAGCCTTTTAGATATCCTGTCAAAATCAAAAGCAACATTTAGAGATGAGAAACGTTGCTTCTGTGTTAACATTCAATGTTAATTCCTGGGTAGAGACTTGGAATGAGGCATAGGAGGCACGGTTTCTTCTAAAAAGATTAGAATATTCCTTGTGGACCCCATAGAATTTGTAAATGTTAAATCTCTCTCTCTTTTTGTCTCTCTCTCTCCCTCTCCTCTCTGTCTGTATGTATGTGTGTGTGTGTATGTGTGTGTGTCTTTCTCTCCTCTGTGTGTGTGTGTGTGCATGTGTCTGTCTGTCTCCTCTGTGTGTGTTATATCTGTCTCTTTCTCTTCTCTCTCTCTCTCTCTCTCTCTCTCTCTGTGTGTGTGTGTGTGTGTGTGTGTGTGTCTGTCTGTCTGTCTGCCTATGTCTGTCACTTTCTCCGCCCCCTCTGTGCCTCTGTCTGCCTGTCTTTGTGTGTGTGCATGTGTCTGTCTGTCCCTCTCCTCTGTGTCTGCCTATGTCTGTCTGTCTGTCTGTCTGTCTGTCTGTCTGTCTCTCTCTCTCTCTCTCATGTGTCTGCCTATCTGTGTCTATCTCTCTTTCTCCTCTCTCTCTCTGTCTCGCACTGTGTGTCTCTTTCTTCCCTCTGTCTCTGTCTCTGTCTCTGTCTCTGTCTCTGTCTCTGACTTATATCCCCATTTATCCTGGGACTCAGGTCTGGAGAGAGACTACTCACTCAACCTCATCTGGATGTGTGTGGCACACTGTTTGCCTGGCAAGGGCACCCTGAGCCAGAACAAATCTTCTACCTGTTCTCTGGTTCTGAACCATAAATATAGCATTCTGGGAGCAGAATCTAATATTGTCCCCTAAACAAGCATCCGTATTCTCTCCAACAGATACAGTCTGGTTCATTTGGCTGAGTTTGTTAATAATATGAAGGGAAGGCAAACTTTATCAAAAAGTAGTGACTCATTTCTTCCACCTTAGCAAAATCTATAAAAGATTTAGACACAACCCAAATGATTTACAACTTAATATTCATGCCCTAGTCCCAGCCCTGAAATGACATTTAAATTGTGTCTAGGGACTTTTGTTTTGAGCTTACTGTCACAGCCCACTTCAGAGGGCTTCAAAGACTAAGAGAGAGAGGAATATTTAGCCTCTTTTCCATTTCAGAGATTTATGACAAGATGGCAGAGGAAATTTTCTCCTGCACTGAGATGTGCCCCTGGGAATAGAAACACTGTCCAGACCCAGTAAATAAGGCTGTCTGTGTCCGCAAAGGCTGCAGTGGGTCAAATTAATATCCAAGTGATCCTGAAGTCCCTCAGATGCCTTCGTTGAAAGCAAGCTTTTTCAGTCTCAGAGCATGGGCATGGGCCGGGATCCACATTATACATTGTTAGGCCCTCAGCAGCAGCCTGAGACCCTACCTACTGCATGCTGATGCGCTCACTTTACCCCTGGTAATCAAAACTGTCTCCTAATACGGCTAAATGCCATCTTGGAGAGAAAAGAGGACAAACAGTTCCTTGATTGAGGGTCAGTGTTTCAAAGTTGAAAACTAGTCTTATCTCCACTTCAAGTAAGTTGACTAATGGCTGACTGAGAGGGCCTGGCCCATTGTGGATGGTGCCACCCCTGACTCAGTAGTTCAGGGTTTATAGGAAAGCAGGTTGAGCAAGCCGTGAGGAACGAGCCAGGAAGCAGTGTCCCTCCATGGTCTGCACCTCAGTCCTTGCCTCTGGATTCCTGCCCCAACTTCTCTTTATGGCAGATTATAGACCATAAACTGAAATAAACCTTCCCCCCACCCCACCCCCAACCCCCACCCCCAGCCCCAGCCCCACCCCCGCCACCTCAAGTTGTTTTTTGCTATGATCTTTACCACAGCAACAGAAAGCCAATTAATACACACAGCCTGTGTGTCAACTTCCTGAGACAAGTGCAGGGTCAGTCATTCTGTTGCACAAGTTTGTGTATGATTACTAGCCAGATCACCGTCATTATCGACCGTGAGAATGAGGCCAGATCCAGACCAATGAAACTCTTGCTCTGGACAGGTTGGGTAAATGAAGAAAAGGATCAGAGTGGAGGAGAGGGCTGAGTGACTAAAAGTACTTGCTACAAAAGCGTTGGGAGCTGAATTCAGATTCCCAGAACCCATGTAGAAAGCCAGGTGTGAACACATATGTGCCTGTAACACTGTGGAAGATGGAGACAGAATCTCTGACCTCCAGCTGAGACCCTATCTCAAAGGAGTAAGTCAGAGAATGACAGAAGAGGCTCCCCAAACGTCCCCCTGTGGCTTCCATCCGTGTGCACGTTTATGCACACATACACGTATATAATGCGGAAATTCTCAGACAATAATGAATGTGATGAGGGCGGGTACGTGATAATGTCATAAAGAGGGACCACCACTGATGTGGAGATGGGAGGCTTTTCTGAAGTGTCTACTGATCTATGGACGGCTGGCAGGGGCACACATGTGGGGAATGGAGAAAGAAGTATTCTAAGTAGAAGAGACCACAAGAACAGGAATGAAGAAGGCTGGACAGCGACAGGGAGAAGGTCGAGAGCATCTGGAGAGTGTGCTGGAAGGCACGTGTGGGAAGCAGCTCCCGGGGCTCTGAGAGCCGAGGACGGAGCAGAAGCTCACCCCAAGCCTAATGAAGGTGGGCTGAGTGTGGCAAGGAGCCGCTCTGGCTTGTCTGTTAGCAATATGAATAGGTCAAATCACACTGGTTCTGCCCAGGGATGGATCTCAGGGAAGTTGTAAGGCAGCTAGAAGATCAAGTGCAAAAGTCCCTCTACCTCCCCAGAGGACTTTCACAACGGACATACCCTTTCTCTCGGGGTTTGAAAGAGTCGCTGTTCTCTCTCTCCACATTCCTAGTCATGATCTTACCCCTCTCCCATCAGAGTGAATTTATCCATTCTGTGTCCCATGTGCTACATAGACTGGGAAAATAAAATACAGTGCTCGAGACTGAAGTCTGGTTTAGATTTATATAGAATTGGCTTTTCAATTCAATACTTCTGTAACTGATTTTGTTTACCGTTTGATGGTATGAAACTGTCGTTCACTTAAATAATGAATTTTAATCATTGTCACTGCCCCCCCATGATAAAAGCAGCCAAAAGGAATTTATGACCATGAAGTTATCCGTAAAGAAGATACTAGAAAGCATCCTTCAGTCTGATCAGAAAGATAAACAAACACAAGAGGCCACAAGGTGAAGCATTTATTAAACAAAAGTCTAAGATAATGTCCAACTATAAAAAAATCAACAATGACAAAAATTAATATACACCTGTCAGGGTTGGTGGGATGGTTCCCTGCCTAAGAACCCTTGCCACCAAGTCTTATGGCCTGAGTTTGATTCCCAGTCCCACATGGTAAAAGGAGAGAACCAACTCCTTTAAGTTGTACTTTGACCTACACACATGCATCATGGTACGTATGTACACACACACACACACACACACACACACACACACGACCCTTGGAACAAAGAACACCCAGTGGCCCCATACCTCCAGCTGTGATTCTTCCTGGTCATTCTCTCAATCAGTTACTCCAAAGTAAATCATTAGTAAGTTTTCAGGCATAAAGTTGGGCAGTGTTCACATGCATTATTTCAGCTTACTTTGTCTATCACCTCCCAGCAGACTCTGTCACGGCTCTCAGTTTACAGACTACGAGTCCGCATGGGTCCCATCAGGTCACCGATTGGCTGAAAGGTCATTCAAGCAGTACGCAGTAGAACTGGGATTGAAGCATGAGCCTCACACCAGCCCTGAAAACCTAAATTACTCTTTGAAACTTGGGTTTAGTCTTTCCAGCCAAGAGGAAAAAGAAAACCGTTATCAACACTATAAATTACACTATCAATGGACTTGTGAATTCTGGAAATGTTTTCAAAGATATTCGGAGTTTGGTAGCTAAGAGTGTACTGACCAGCTAGGAACAAAGAAAACCATATTTGATCAACAGACAGCAGCAGTGGTGTTTAGAAAACTCATTGTGTGATGACAAATGAAGCCAGTCATTTTTTTTAAAAAAGGATAACTTGTCCAAAAAGATCTTATTTTCATCTGTAAATACATACACAGTATGAGCATTTCCATTCCCTAGAGCAGGGAATACAGTTGGCTTTACGTTCTTCAGAGGGAAATGCCACTGGTGGCTCTGAGCTCGGTGAGGGAAGCCGTCTGTTACAGGAGTCGCATGTGCTGCAGCTTGGTTCGTGTCTAGACTGATGTAGCTCCTGTGTTTCAGCAGCTTTGGATGAGAGGTGTTGTCTTCCCTGCGTGCAACTCAAAGCTGTTTCACTGTGTGGCTCCCTTCTTTGGAATAGTGGATAGCATCTCCCTGTAAAGAATATTAATGCTGACAATAATGCCCTCAGGAAACCCAGAAACCCACAGTGACATAACTGGTGATATCTTACTTCAACAGAAAAAAATAAAAAAATAAAAATAAAAAAATCAAATTTAATTGATATGAAAAGCCGTTCTCCCTCTCCTTTAATTAGAGGAATGAAATGCTAAACAGCAGGAGTCACTTTTTCTCTTAACAACAATGATAAGCCGACATGGCATTCATAGAGTTATAGAAAATGTTTTTGTCATTCACAATCAGTCAACGTTCTTAATGACACCTTATTACAAATATTATAGATTGAGGGTCGGAAAGATGACTATGTGCTTAAAAGTACCTGCTATTCGAGGATCTCCAGATCCTGTGTAAATGCCAGGGTGTGCAACAGCAACCCTGTAATTGCAGACCCAGAAAGCAGAGGTAAGATCTCCAGAGCAAACTGGCTAGCGATGCGAGCCATAGCAGCAAGTTCTGGGCTTGATTGAGAGACCCTGACTCAATGAAGAGGTGGAAGAGGCATTGAGGAGGATACCCAGTGTCAGCCTCAGGCCTCCACATACATGATACACATGTGCACATGTCTTCACGTATGTTTGCACATAAATGTACTCCACACACACACACACATCCATGTGAACACACATACATACATACACATGAAAAAAATAATTTTAGATCCAGACCAAAACTGTAAATTCCTAGCCCTTTAAGGTATTTCATTACAACATGCAAATCGACTATCATTTTCTAAATGAAGACATTGAAATACAGAGTATTCAAGATCACACAGCCAAACATTGGTCACATCTATCAGCCTGTCCTCAAGATCCTCCCTGCAAGATCTAGGAGCTCCTCATCTTGAATTCATCACATATGTGCTAAAGAACATGGGATTACTGAGAATTTCCTACATATTTTGATAATATCTATGCTCCTATAATTTTCCCCAGAGCCGCCCATCTTCACTATTCCTAACCACCCAACACCATGCTCTTTTCTTATTTCCCCATCAAGGCCAATTTGCATTCAAATGTTGTATTCAAATATTCTTGGATGTGTGGCCTTCCATAGAAGTGTGGTCAACCAATCGGGGACTATACCCTTAGAGAAAATATACTCCCTCAGCCCCAGCGTCTGACAATTGCTGATAGCTCCTTGGACAGGAGTGGGACTTGTATGGCTTAACATGTGCGACAGCTAGACAAAAGAACCTGTGCTTATTCTGCTAAGTGGACATAGCATTCAACCAACTCCTAATGGCTTCTCATTCTACTCATAGCCCAGTGCATCTCTCAAGCGTCAACAGAGAGCCTTCTGTTTGTAGTAGGTAGTGACTAGCACAGAGGCCCACAACTGGAAAAGGTACAGATAATAAGAGGCTGCAGAATGTTCAGCCCTAAAAGAACATAGATACCACATGCCATTTCCCAAGACTCAGGGTCGTTACGGAAGAAGGGGCAGGAAGAATGTAAGAGCCTGAGGCAGTAAATGACACGGGAAAACAGTGTCTTCTGAACACAGTAGCAAAACGGCATGTAAGCTCACAGACATTGTCAGTGTGCACAAGACCTGGGCAAGGCCAAACCAGACCAAATCCCAGT
Source organism: Apodemus agrarius (assembly GCA_964023405.1). Lineage (NCBI taxonomy): Eukaryota > Metazoa > Chordata > Mammalia > Rodentia > Muridae > Apodemus > Apodemus agrarius. The sequence goes on from OZ030005.1 coordinate 111,109,844, forward strand.
GTGCAGCATGAACTCAACATTTCGGTTTACAGAAAGAGCATAAAGTTCATTGAGCCTAATGCTTTCTGGTCATGCGCCAATGTTCACTGTTGTTCTGGGACCACTTGAAGAAAAGCTGACCCATGAATAAAACATCTTTCCCTGGCCATCAGTGTAGTTGCAGAACTCAATGATTCTTGTTAAGATCTAAGCTTTGTTTCCATTGCTTAAGAAAACTGTCAACAGACGCAGCACCAGACACTAAAATGCACAGTTACCTCGCTGCCCTCTTGGAGTGCTACACCTAGCTACATGCTCTAGGTGTCATCAGCACCTGGAGAGTGACAAACATCTGGCAGCTGGCTATCCTTGGGGACCACTATTCCAGGAAGAGGTGGGAACTTTAATACCTTAAAATCATCATGAGAGATACTCCATACAGGAAAGTATGCATAAAAGGGGATAAGAAAATGTCCCCTTCTCAGCTCACGAGCCTGGTCCAAGACCCATGCCCCCTGAGCCACACATGCAACCAGCTTTACAGAGCTGAGTGATGGCCCTGGAGCCATCCAGCTGCCTATCAACTCCCATTGCACAGTGGAGGAACCTCAATGTGTTCCTGTCCTTCAGTCAAAAAGTCAGAAGAAGAAAAACCCATTCTCATCTCTCATTGCTCTTGCTTCTTGGCACTCTCTCCTCTTTGCCCCTCTTGGGCTCTTCTCCCCTCCCCCCTTTCTCCATGTGGTCATGGCCGGCCTCCACTTCTCTACTCTCTCTCTCTCTGTCTCTCTCTCTCTCTCTCTGTCTCTCTCTGTCTCTGTCTCTCTCTGTCTCTCTGTCTCTCTCTGTCTCTCTGTCTCTCTGTCTCTCTGTCTTTCTCTCTCTCTCTCTGCCTTTCTCTGCCTCCACTACCTCATTAACTCCCATCCTCTGCCCTAAATAAACTCTATTTTATACCAAAAAACAAACAAACAAACAAAAAACCCATTCTCCTCAAATAGGAAGAGTCACGTGGGTCTGTCTTCCGGCATGGCCACACTCCACTTGTCAGGTAGTCCTTCCAAATCCAGAAAACATGGCGGCCTTTGGTCTAAGAGCATCGGTGACCCTAATGCTGAGTTGATAACAAAGCTGTTCTCAACCCTTTTTTCTTACCTCCTGGGTCCTTCCTAGTTATGATAACCCTGAGATCCAAAGTCCCCACGGTCTCTTTCCAGCCCCACAAACACCCTCTAAAGTCTCGGAGAAAAGTCAAGAAGGTTGGCAGGAACGTCCTTCAGTAAGCCCCAGATCTATCTCTTATTGTGTGACCTTTAAAATATACAAGGCATGTTTCTCGTAGCTCTCTTCCACAGCAGTAAAATGAGGCATTTCCCTTATAAACTGAAACTCACACAGAGGCAGCCTGACCCGGCATGCACAGGGAGTCTGCTCTTTGATTCACTCAAACCACTCCCTCCTTTTCGCACATAGCCTAGAGTTGTAGCAACTACAGCATGACCTCCTGCCCCTACTTAACCTCCCTCCCCCGCCTAAGTCCAGCCAGCCACCCGTGACTATTTCTCTCCAGGAATCTATCTGCCCTGACAGCTTCACACTTGCTGGGTTTGTGTCCTTAAATCTTTCCAGACTCTCTCTTGCCTCTTAAGTCTTTGTTCAAAAGTCTCCTCTCCAGAGGCCTGCCTACTAAATGCAGTGATCCGTGCTCTCTCTCTCCGTCCCATTCTCCCTCCCTCTCTGTCTCTCTGCCTCTGTCTCTCTCTCTCTCTCTCTCTCTCTCTCTCTCTCTCTCTCTCTCTCTGTCTCTCTCTGTGTGTCTTTCTCTCTGTGTTTTTATCTGTGTCTTTTTCTCTCTGTCTCTGCCCCTCTGTGTACCTTTCTCTCTGCCTGTCTCTCTCTCCCCCCACTCTCTTCTACCCATCTCTCTCTCCGTCTCTCCTTTGTCTTCTTCCTTCCTCTTCTTGCCATGTTTAATTTTATGCATTAAATCATCACTCTTCAGTATTCTCTATACATTCCTGTTTTTCTTGTTTAATGTATCTCACCTTATTAGACGTAAAATTTTAAAAATCCAAATATAGTACAGTGACCTTTCTTCCACACCATTGTAAATCCCTATTGCCTGATTCTCCAGTGTAGGGACTTTTATTTTGATACAAGATTCTAGTCTGGTCTTAAATTCTCTAATGTAGCCCAGGCTGGTCTGGAACTCATGAGTCCCCTGCCTCAGCCTCCTGAGTACTATATTGGGATGTAGCACTAGAGTCCCAGGGCAGAGATTTTGGGCTGTTCTGTCTACTACACTCTCTCCACAGCATCCAGACTATGACCAAGGATATAATGGGTGAGCAATAAATATATGTCAAATGTTACTGCTTCATGCTTGGCCATATTACTTTTTCTCTCACCTTCTGAGTACACACACACACACACACACACACACACAAACACACTCACACCTTTCCTTTTTACTTATCCACGGGCACATCTGTCTTTCCCTTTCCAGCATCCTTTTAAATGGGAAGGAATGAGGTGAGGTCTAAAAAGGAGGCAGTAGCCGAGTTGTCTGTCTTCATTGTGGATGGCAAAAAAACAGGGAGAAATGGAGCTGGGTGGCGCCGGAATTACACAGTTTGTCATCCCTGCAGGAGTCTGTGTTGTCTGGAGAGTCAGCAGCCTGTTGTTAGAGGAACATGCTCTTACCAGAAGCAAGTCACAGCCTGAATTCGTCCCCCACCTCGGAAGAAGCCCACAGAGCCCGCTGGACTGCGCCCTGCTCTTGGCTTGCTCTGTACAAAGACTGCACTGTATTTTATTTTCAGCCAGCAGCCAACCAGCGCCTTTCGTGTGCAGCGTGGTGCCAACTTCATCTCGGACTTGTTCCTGACTTTACAGACCGATCCTGCTGCCAGTGTCCCGAGGTGAACTGAGGCTGCATGCAGTCTAACTCAAAAGGGTATCTTAATCCTGGTGAGAAAAGAGACTCTAATACCCAGTGACCTGCTCTAATTGATGTCTCTCCAAGGACTCTGCCCTTATGAAAGTAGGGCTTGGTTTTTAGTAGAGAATAGAAGGGGGAGGAATGGAATGGGGGAGTCTCAGCTTTTGCTTTTTAACTTCTGCACCGCCAGACCTTTGGCAATCCAGTGCACCCCTCTGAGCCCCCGGTCTATGAAGCACTTACCACTGTGTGAGACAGCACAGATCCTCTGGGGCGAAAGCAGAGCAGAAGATAAACTCAGATCTTGGGGTTCCCCAAATACTTGGGATCCTAACTCACACACTCCCTCACCTACTGTTCTCTACAACTGTACTTTTTTCTTCTCTCAGATTAAGGAGCATATTTTTTAGTTATCTAAACAATCTTGACAAAACAATACATTTTCCCTTTTGATGACAGCGAAAATAAATACCGACTTTTCCATCTTCCAAGACTCAAATTCCATCTCCAGTGAAGCAGCCCTTGTATCCAGAGAAGAATAAGACCATGTAGGTGTCAGAGAACAGCCCAGGCTCAGCTCCGAAAGCTTTAAAAGTGGGATGGAGCGGCAAGGGGTGGGCAGCGCCGGCTGTGGAGCAATTTGCTACTTTCTGGTTTAATTAGAATCAGATAGTGTGCAATAGAATCGTCACCTGATAACATAATTCCGTCAAACATGGAGGAGTAATATTCAAGTGACTGAAGCATGAACATAATTCACCTCAAGCAAGAGAAAAATTGTATTAGAAAAATGCCTCCAGATCTACTAATTAATTTACTATATTACGCATGGCAGGAAATGGCAGAGAACAGGGAAAAGCTTGTTCTTTTACGAATTAGGGACGTGGCGAAGGACGTGTCTCCCCGAAACTCATGTCTGCAGTGGGATTCCACAGAGTGGATCTGGAGCATGGCAGTGACGGGGGACTCCGGGCTCAGCCACTTAGCAGGTGTCACAAGCACTCAGTTCCCCCACGGGCTGTCTCCATCCAGAGAACTCCTTGCTCACTAGAAACGTCCTTCTGCACGCGGCCTCTGAAATGGGAATATTCTCGGACCCTTGGCTCACTCATCACCAGAGATGGGCAATCCTCTGCTCTGTTTTGTCTCCCTGTCGCTCACAAGTTACAGATTTCCTGATGAAGGTAAACAACAACAACAACAAAAAAAAAAAAAAAACAGACACGGCCTGATTTAACTCATTTAACCAGCAAATAATGTAAGTATTTGGTGTGTATATGCAGTGTTTCAAAGTATCTATATCCTGTGTAATGGCTAGATAAGGTCACCTTGAACCGTAACATTTCTGGCATGAGACCAGTGAGCGAGCATCTGCTCTCTTACCTGTTTCCGCGAACACTGGCCACCATACTGAACTCTGCGTCTTTTTTGCTCCTCCTCTGGAGCTGGTCAGCGAGCCCTGGCAACCTCGCTCTGCTCTCTGCTTCTCTACGTTCCGCTGGCCCACATCTCACGTGGCAGCGATATGACCAGGCACTCGTCCGCCTAGGCTTGTGTGCCAGGCTGATCCACATTGTCACCAGCAGCAGACTTCCCGTCCTTTGCAAGGCTGACTGGCATTCGCTGGCTTATGCTCACATCTACATGTGCGAGGATGATACCTTCTTTATGCCTGAATGCATTGACATGTATTTAGGTTGATTTCCTTCTGTGGCTACCACTGATAACGCTATAGCACAATAATGGACACAAGGGTACAATGTCTGACAGACTGATGTCATGTCCTTTGGCACTCAGTAATAATTTAGTAAAAATGCACAAAACTCTATATGGAAAACATAACAATGGCTCATGACCGTGCAAAGGAGTCTAGAGAGATGACAGATGTTCTATAGTCACAGTTAAAAAGTATTGTTAACACAGAACGGCTTTCTGAGACAGTCCATAGACGTGCCATTCCTATCAGAATCTTAGAAAGATGATTCTCTCTCTCTCTCTCTCTCTCTCTCTCTCTCTCTCTCTCTCACACACACACACACACACACACACACACACACACACACAGGACCATAACTAATAATAAGTCAAAACAACTTTGACAGAGAAAAACCATACTGGAAGGTTTTCAATTTCTGATGTCAAATTTCACACACATTTACAAGAGCAGAAAAAAAAAAGGTGTTGCATCTGTATGGTGTGCTTTCTTTCATATGTAGAACCTAGAAAATTATATAATATAGAACATGAGAGTGTAAAGGAGTGTAGGAAGAAGAAGGGGACCAGGGTGATGGATGGGGGGCAGGAGAGAGTAATGGGGCATGAAAATGATCAAAGTGGCATGATCTATTCAACCAAAAGGATCATTGTGAAACCCGTCACTCAGCACAACGAATAAACACCAATAAAAATTATAGACACATAAAATCGATCTGTATGTCTATTAGTTGCTTTTGTTTCTGATAAGGCACCACTAATGGATTTACTTTGGCTTAAGGCTAATAGCGACAAAGAGTTTCAGCAGTAGGGGAGGAGTCCTGGTGGCAGGTGGGTGGCAGGGGGAGGAGGAGGCCTGGTGGCAGGTGGGTGGCAGGGGGGGGAGGAGTCCTGGTGGCAGGTGGGTGGCAGGGGGGGGAGGAGTCCTGGTGGCAGGTGGGTGGCAGGGGGGGGAGGAGTCCTGGTGGCAGGTGGGTGGCTGGTGGAAGAGGAGGCATGGTGGCAGTTAGCAAAAGCTGGAAGCTGAGAGGCCACAGAGAAAGTAAGCTGGAAGTAGAGTGAGGTCACAAATGTTCACAGCCATACACTGATAAACTTCCTCTAGCAAGGGCACACTTCAGAAAGTCCCATAACTCCCCCAGACGGCGCCAGCAGCCAGGGAGCACGTGTGTCTCTGGGGGACACATCTCATTCGAAGGACTACAGCATGTTGACAACTACAAATACTCCTGATGAAAGGCATTGAAGATGACCTAAGTGTGTAGGACATGAACTGTGTTCATGGAATACTCAATAATCTTAAACTATCAGTTCTTCCTAAATATGAACTCAACACAATTCCATTCAAACTCTCTTCTGTAGAAAGGCAAAGGATCAAGGATAACCAAAGCGGTGTCGGAAAAAAAGAAGATGTAAACATTGGGAAACTCACCCCACCAGAGACGGAGGTCTGTTACAAACCTACGGTGATCAAGACCATGTGGTATACGGGAAAGATAAACACAAAGATCAGTGAAACGGAGTCCAAGAAAGGTCCATACCAATGCTGCAGCTCACACTTCACAAACCTGCAAAAGCAATTCAGTAACACTCAAATAAATACTTCGTGTCCCAATAACAAATAGCAAAACCCAATCCACACTCAGTATGATCTGCAGCAATTACCTCAAAATGGACCACAGACCTAAATGATACCTAATATTATAAAACATCTTTAAATGGAAGAAAATTCCTGCAGTCTTGTACATAGTTGACATTGTGACATAGCCACACGTACAAAGAATACTTAAGATAATAAGTAATAAGGCTGTAGATGTAGCTCAGTGGTAGAACACTTGTGTAGTATGCACAAGGCCCTGGGTTCAACTCCCAGCATAGAAAAAAAAAAGGAGAAGGTAGAGATGGGGGAGGAGAGGGAGGAGGGGGAGCAGAGGAAAAGGGGAGGAAGAGGCCCTTCCTGTCTCACTATTTGCTTCCAGCTTCCCATGAGGTGATCCACTCCACCACGCCATCTCCACCAGGATTCTCTGCCTTCCCACAGGCCCAGAAACACAGAACCGAGGAACCACGGACTGAAACCTTGAACAAAAACACATCTCTCTCCAAACATTGTTTCTCTCCAGTGATTTTCACAATGACAACCACCCTCCACCCCCTGCCACAGTCATATGACATGCCTTTCCTGGATAGCAGGAGGAGAAAACCATTGAAGTAGGCAACAAGTTGTAGGAATCTCAAATACTAAGTGAAATAATAAAAAATAATAAAATAAAATAAAATAAAATAAAATAAAATTAAATTAAATTAAATTAAATTAAATTAAGTTAAATTAAATTAAATTTAAAAAGGCCGCCTGCTGCATGGTTCTGCCAAAATGGCAACAGGGAAATGCTCCAAAGGTGGAAGGAGATCACTGGCTGTAAAGACACAGGGCTACTGGGGGATGAGTGGAACATTCTAGGTCTTGACAGTAGTGATGGCCATGTGACTGCATGTGTTATGAATGCATGACAGAGCAGAGCTGTGAGCCCAACACTTGCAATTTACTGCCCTTTATGATAGCACGAAAGACATGAAATATTACAGATGCTCAAAGGGGTGAAGTCTACTGTGCCTGATTGTAACACCATAAAGCAGTGGGGTTTGCTGTAGGAATACACGCCTTGATGTTTAGTTTAAAGCAGGATGTGCATTCCCCAGCCCATAATGCGGTATCTGGAACCACGCCTGCCCATAGAGACACTAGAGATGTTCACTAAATGAATCCAGTCACTGTATTTGGAGCTTTCTGACATTGGAAAGGTAGTTATTTCTGTCTTCTCGGTATGTTGTTCCATACATTTCTAGCAGCGTATCTACCTCCTAGTCCCAATGTTCAGACCTGTCAGGATATGTGAGGCCTTTGGTATATTTTCCAACTGAAGCAGGTGAGAAAGGTCCCTTTCTTCCCTCTTGGGTCACAAGATGTGAACCAAGCAGCTGATCTGAAGCAATGCCTCTTCTTCGGCAGAAAGTTGCCCTAGTCCCTGGAGACAGGAGAGGGCTATGGGAAGAGAACGTCAAGGAATGACATGAAGGGGTGAGACCTTGTAGCCCTGAAGCCAGAGCCCTCCGTGGATTTGGTCGCATAAATGAGTGATTCCTCTTCTTAAATGGCCAAGTAGGTAAAGGTGCTTGCTACCAACCCTGTCTACCTACATTTGAACCCCCAAAATACACATCATGGTAGGAGAAAACTAGCTCCCACAAGTTGTCCTCTGACAGGCACAAATAAATAAATAAATATAATTAAAAAGTTAATTAATCTAAAACAATAATCTAAATTGTTCTAGATTGTTGTTTTAGAGTTAGATTATACGTAAATAATCTAAAAAAATAATTAATTAATCTAGAACTATCATCTGCCATTAGTGAGTTCTGGAAACCAAAAATGATAGTAATAATAGTAGCCGATTATTAAGTGCTCACTCTGGGCCTGGCACGCTAATTTCCTTTAGTAATTCTTAACACAACCCTGAGGACAGTAATCCCTTCATGAAAATTGTGTGACTGAAAATTGCCGAGATGTTGAGAGGTCAGATAACTTGTTTAAGATCATACAGCTAAAATGTTTCTCTTCACTGCATGGGCAGCATTTCTTTATACGTTCAGTCATTTAAGGTTGGCTTACCCCATTTTCTGCTGTTGGAGCAAATTAGCTGGGGCTGGGTTGCTCAATAAGTGCTTGCTTTGAAAGCATGAGGACCTGAGTTCAACACTCAGAAGACGTTTTTTTCTGTTTTTGGTTGTGAACCTAGCCTTTAACGGCTGAGCCATCTCTCCAGCCCAGGAGACATTTTTAAAAGGCAGAGTTTGTAAATCCCAGAACTGAGGGCTTGGGGGGTGGGGGGGAGCAGAAACTGGCAGATCTCTGAGGTTCCCTGACCAGCCAACCTTGCCTAATGGGCAAGCTCAAGCCAACAAGAGACCTTATATCAAAAAACATAACCATAATTTGGGAACCAAATTAACATAATATAAGCAATAAACCAAATCCACAACATAAGTGTGCCAAGGTGCTTAGTATCTGCCCCTCCTCCTCCCCCTCCTCCTCCATTTCTACCTTCTCCTTTTTTTTCCATGTTGGGAGTTGAGCACAGGGCCTTGTGCATACTAAGTAAGAACAGCACAAGTATCCACACCCCATAAGCCACCAAATCAAATTCCCGCCAGTCAAACCCAAGTGCTGCCATTTTAAAAGCTCCTCAGATGATTCCCATGGGTGGTCAAAGCTGAAAGACCCAGAGCCAAAGGTCTAGAGTGCCTGCCATCACAGTTGGCACGCGGTGCCTCCTGCATCTCCCACCCCAACCACGACAGAGTGCAGAGTGTGCTGGACCTCTCCACGTGTGACTTGCAGAATCAAATTTGGATCTCACTTCAAACACTTTATAATGGGAAATAAAGCTTTTATGCAGGAGGTCCTTCGCAAAATAAAATAAAATAAAATAAAATAAAATAAAATAAAATAAAATAAAATAAAATAAAATAAAATAAAATAAGAGGTTTTCTATGTTGGCATTTATAGTGTTGTTCATTTGGGCCACAGAAGAAGCTCATCAGAACAGAGTGATCCCAAGCCATGCTACTGAGCTCCAGTGGTTTGAGCCTCTTGCGGATACATCTCACCATGCAAAGGAAAGAAAGACAGAGAGAGTACTGGGAAGAGCCCCCGCAGGGCCACCATGACTCCGTCCCTAGTCTGTGATGCCTGAATGACAACTCCAACATAACAGCAACAAAAACTGCTGCCACGTGACAGTGAGGCCTCGCGCCTGCTTTTATCCCACTTTCCAAGGATGTCTGCAAGGATCAAGGCTCTTCCTTCTGTGGAAGACTTGCGGAAAGATAATCCACCAGGCTCTTGGTTTGTAAGGAGCTAATTCATCCCTCCATTATTCTGCAAAAAGAGCTGCTTCTGGGGTCTTTCAGACGGAAATAAAGCCAGGCTTTTCTGAGTTTTATTACTTTCTCTGGACCAGACCAGGCTTCTTGGGATTGCAGTACCCCCAGGACAGAAAGCTGACTGAAAACATGATCTCACAGGTGCTGGGGCAGGGCCTGCCAGGTGGACATGATGTGGCATGAAGACATGCATTTCTCATGTTTCTAGATGCTGACAATCTAAGATCGAGGAATGCAGGGCAGGGTCCTGGTGACAGCGCGCTTCCTGGCTTACTGAGTCTACACGTGTTAAGAGGGAAAAAATTACCCTTCTGCTTTCTGCAACAGCACGGCTCCTATCTTTGGGTCCTGCCCTCATGAAAGCATGCAAATCTAAGTGTCCCCAGAGGAGCCCTTCCGGATGCCACCACATTGGAAGTAGGGAACCAACACAAACTTGAGAGATGCCCACACTCCACAGCCCTCTCCTCAGTTGCAAAACACAGAAACCTGGGTTCAAGCGCCAGGGCAGGACCTGGGGAGAGGGCTCGGTGCCTGCACTGCGAGCTCAGGACCTTTGTTCAGTCCCTAAACCGCATGGGAAGGAGCTGGGTGAACAGGCAGGTGCTAGTGACCCCAACTGCCAGCAAGGTGCACAGATTCCTGGAGATCTGGGCAGTTGTCCAGCATGGCCTTCTTGTCAAGTTCAGGTCAAGGAGAGACCTTGGGGAATGACAGACAAGGATGTTGTCCCTCTGCCTGAAAGCATGCACCTGTATACACGCGCACACACACACACACACACACACACACACACACACACACACACACACACGAGAGAGAGGGGAAGGAGGGAGCCAAGGGAGGGAGGAAGGACAGAGGAAGGCATTCGTTGGTTCTCAAACTAAAAAAAATACATTTGTGGCTGGAACTTGCAGCTCAGATACCACCAGAACCCTACTCTCTTTCTACCTTTCCATCCTTGGCGTTAGTTTTATTTCTGGAAGGGAGAAAAAAACTGCTTGCCCCGCCTCCTTTGTCTAGCCTGCTAACACCATAGCAGCTCAAGAAAAGGTCACACATTCCAGAGGCTCTAGGAGAAGCCTAAAGTCTGTTTCCCTTTGTCCAAGTTTCTTTTTCATTGTTGTGATAAACTTCCATGGCCAAGGCAGCTTATAGAAGGAAGGGATTATCTGAGAATTGCAGTTCCGGAGGAGTGAGAGTGTATGTGTCATGGTGGGAAGCAGAGCAACAGGCAGGCAGGCAGGTGCTGGAGCAGCAGCTGAGCGCTCACACCTTGATCTACAAGAAGGAGGTAGAAAGACAGAGGGGTGGGGAACTCAAGGCATCAAGGAGCACTAAAGTGAGTCCCTAGCAACCCTCCTCCTCCAGAACGGCCAACCCACCTAATCCTTCCCAAGCAGTTCTACCACCTGCGGGCCAAGTGCTCAAACATCAGAGCGTAGAGGGGCCGTTCCCATTGACACCACCACGCCGCTTGTCTTAAACGTCAATCTGTGGGTCTGGACAATGGCTAAAAGCACTTTCTGCTCTTCCCAGGTCCCAGCACTTGCCTCCAGCAGCTCACAACCGTCTGTAACTCTAGTTCTCCAAAGGATCGGATAACTTCTTCAGACATCTGTGGACACTATATCCACATACTCATACTCTACCCCTTCCCTGGACACATAGACACATAACTAAAAAATAAAATAAATCTTGAAAAATAATCAAGCCTTGGGTCCATAACACTAAGTAGAGAAATGAATACTCTACTTAGAGTATTCATGGTTCTGGCTGGGTTGAGCACATGAGCCATGAGACATCTCCCCCCTGAGTTCCATTGATAAGGAGAGAAGGCAACGGAGGATGTTGGAGGGGAGAAAGTGACAGACACCTACTGCCCACTGTGATCCTATCCCAACTGGGGAGAAAATCATGAAACCCTCAGGACTACTGTGAAAACAGAATCAAGTAACGGGCAGCAGCAGGATGTGGTGGCACACACCTGCAATCCCAGCACTCAGAAGGTTGAGGTAGGAGATTTGTCATATGCTAATTAGCCTGGGCTTCAGAGTGAGCTGCTGCACGGGGAAATGGTGCATAGTGCATAGTGTGAGCCATCAGGGTAATAGGAGGTGGCACTGGTTGGTACTAAATAAATGGTTCAGTTAGCAATGCACCTGCCACGCATGCCTGAGGACCTGGATTCAGAGTGGGGTGGCACACAGTTGTAATCCCAGAACCAAGCAGGTGGAGGGATGTGGATCCTGGGAGCTCCTTGGCCAGCCAGTCTGGCTGAAATAATGAGCTCCAGGCTCAAAGAGAGACCCTGTCTTAAAGAATAAGGCGGAGAGTGATTGAGGAAGACACCCAACCTCAACTTCTGGCCTCCAGAAACACAAGCTCACACATGCATGGTCCACACGAACAAAATAAAAATGAAACTAACCAAAATTATTATACACATATCCCGGTATCTTGGTATTTCAATCCCACTGGGGCATGCCCTTGGCTTTCTCATCGTCCCTACCATGGCAACCACACATCTGATAGGCTCAGTAGAGAGCATTGTTTGGCCCTCCAGCCAGAAAAGACTTTTCAGTGAGACCTGACCAGGATAAGTAACTTCTCAAGAGGGAACCTTGAAAACAGTGCCCCGGTTGCTCTCAGAGAAGAATCAATCTGCCCTCTAAAAATGCAAGTGCACCTAGGAAGGGCTTTGTCTTAAACACCAGCTAACAGCTCAGCTAACACACAAAGCAGAATGTATTATTGGGCTGGTGGGACCCATCAGGGATCAGAGAGGCAAAGAGAGAGGAAGGTACTGATGGCGGAGGAAGGGGGGTTGCTGAGTTCTGCCTCCAACCTGTCCTGGGGCACAGCACACACCCCCTTCCTTCCCAGATCTGAGTTAAAAAGCTGCATCAAAGAGTAACTACAGCTGCAGCCAGAAGAACATGCTACGTGTGCCAGCCAAGCTCCCGTGGTGAGTGTGTGTGTGTGTGTGTGTGTGTGTGTGTGTGTGTGTAACATGAGTGTGACTGTCCTAACCCAGCAGCCACTGTGGCCTGGGACAAACACAGATCCTCAATTAGACCTCATTTCTTTTTTTTTAGGCAAAACAATGAATTGTACAGAGAGGTGGTTCTGTTTTTCCTACTTCTTCCCGTAGGGTGTCCAGGCACTGCTGCACACCATGTGGGGAAGGATGGAGCAAAGTCCAGAATGGGTGGATCAGGAGAATCTGGTCCGGCAGTCAGTGCTGGAGGGAGGAGGTCTTCTCCGAAGAGTTCAGCGTTGCAGCCCTTTTAGATGACATTTAATGAAGCAGCTCTCTCAGATGGCATTCAGTGAAACAACTTGTGTTCATACGCTTTGTTCAGGATGAATCCAGGGCTATAAATAGGAACCCTGGAAAACGGGAAGGGTTTCTTCTTAGTGTGAAGTGTCATTGGCTGAGGCTTAAGGTTCTGGAGATACCTGGAGAGACATTCCAGGAAGCTGAACCCGTAATTTCGCCAAGGATTATGAAATATTCCTCAAGTAGAAGACTTGGGGTTCAGGCTCGCCAGATCAGGCAAAGAGGAAGAAGACCTGCTTAAAAAAAGGGAATTTTCCATTTTGCCCTGGTCTCAGAAACATTGTCTTGACAGGGAAGATGTATCTACTCATTCGAGATGCATCACAGAGATACATGAATAGTTACAGGAAATGAGATGGTTTATTAAGGGAGAGATATAGAAGGGCCTGGAGGTGTTCCATGCCTCCCCTCTGACAAGAAAGGAGAGAAGGGCTGAAGCGAGACCCCCAGTGACCTTTTATGGGTCTGAACTCAAGCAAAGACCAAGCATGTAGGTTCTCCACAGCCTCCTAAAGCTCTCGTCACCACGCACGCATTGCAGACACATGGCCATCTGGTCCTCTGAGCTAACTGGCAGACATTAATGGTGGAAGGATGGTCAGTCAAGTCATCAACACCGCAATTCCCAGAAGACTCTAGGATGTGTGTGTGTGTGTGTGTGTGTGTGTGTGTGTGTGTTGTTGTTGTTGTTGCTGCTGCTGCTGCTGCTGCTGCTGCTGTTATTTGAGATTGCATATTGTCTGTATAAAATAATGGGTTACATCATGACATATCCCCTGCGTATTTGATCGTTTTCCCACGCCCCTCTTTCGTGTAAACATTCCCTCTTCTACTTTTCTTTTCTGTTTTTAATCTAGGTTCTACAAGTGAGTGAGAGGGTGACATTACGTTCCTGCCTTACTTTCCTCAACAGGATGACCCCACCTTCTGTCTCTTTTCCTGCCGATCACATATTTTATCCTTCTTTGTGGCTGAATAATACTCCACTATGTATATGCACCACCTTTTCTTTGCCCAATCATCTCTTGACAGGCATTATGGTGATTCCCTCCCATTCACTATGAAAAGAACCTCAGTAAACTAGATATGCCAATGTCCCCATGACAGGGTGACTTAAGTTCCTTTGGGTAGATACTCAGAAGTTTTGCATCAGTCAATCGGTAGTTCTATTTTTAAGCTTTTTGAAAATTAAGTTTTCAAAAACTAAAAATAACAAGCTGGGCATGGTGGCGCACGCCTATAATCCCAGCACTTTGGAGGCAGAGGCAGATGGATTTCTGAGTTCGAGGCCAGCCTGATCTACAGAGTGAGTTCCAGGACAGCCAGGGCTACACAGAGAAACCCTGTCTCGAAAAAACAAAAACAAACAAACAAAAACAAAACAAAACAAAAAAAAGCATGAATTATCATATGCTATTTGCATTCAGGTAACTAACTGGTGTTTAAAGAGCAGACACAAAAGCCTGAAGTACACTTTCAAGCAGGAACTGATATTTATTGAAAAGGTGTCTGGAAGGTCACAGAGGTGAAAAGGACCTGGGGAACTTCCCTGCTCAGTTCCTTCCTCCTGTGGGTTTAGGAGAATTCATGAGGCAGAATGACCTTTGCAGAAGCATCATTACCTGTCACCTTTGTGACAAATGGGTGCAAATCATACCCGGAATGATGGCTTTTGTCATGGGACACTTCTGCTGGATGCTGTCAAAACACTGTAAAAGGAGATATCATGTCCCCTGTCTTTCCATGAGAGCCACTTTCAATTTATAACAACAAAGTGTATTTTATGTTCATTCTTGTGATACTTATTGGCTAGACACGATGGTTACAAGCTACACAAGGCATAGCTTCCACCCGTAAGGCTCTCCCAACCCAGAGGTGATCCCTAAGTGTACTAGAAGAGTAGTCAAAAGACCTAAGACCCAGTGAGGATGTGGCATGGTGAGTAGAGTGCTTGCCTAGCATGCAGGGGTTCCGGGGTTCAATCCCCAGCAGTGCATCAAGCAGATATGATAACCCATCCCTGTCATCCCAGCACTCAGGAGGTGCAAGTGGGGGCTGGGGGGGGATTAAGTGGTTCAAGGTCATTCTCAGCGGCTAGTTCTGGGGTGATGAAACTGAGTTCTTATCACACCTGATTTATTATCAACCTACTCAAAACTCCAGCACAGCATTTACCCTTGTTGAGCCTCAGTGTCCTCATCTGAAAACTGCAAATGCAGATAACAACACGGAAGGAAGAAAGGAGGAAAGAAAGAATAAATGAATATGAACGGGTTCCTAAAACAAGATCTAAAAGAACAAGCCAAAAATAGGAAACAGGAAGTGCTAATCAATATTAAATCGGGGTTTCTGCTCAGACAGGAACTTCAGCTACACGTGGAAGGCATTAGTAACTAGTGAAGGGTTACATGCAGCATCTAAGACTCGGCTTGGTTTCCTATCCTGAGAAATCCCTGCAAAAGAGCAAGAAATGTTCAGAAAACCAATGGAGAAGCAAATGGACAAAGCCTTTCAGAAGAAAATGAATGGATGACGGAACCCTAATGGGTGGAGATGCTCAACCTTGCTCACACTCAGAGCAAAGCAGATTCACCATGGAACACAGCAGATCTGCAAAATAATATAAAGTTAGAAACAAGTGCCAAAAGACTCAGCCCGACAGGTCCAAGACACAAGCTCTCCATCCCCGGTGCAATTAGCTACTTATTTACCAAGAAAAATCCCTGCAAAACCATCCTGCACATTCATGAATAAGGCTATCCAGCACTGGCTGGCATGTGACAGCAAAGACTAATGTCCCCATAAGATCATAACTATGGAAACAGATAAGCAAATGGTGATCCCTGCACGTGGTAACTTCTGAGTCACTTAGAATTTAATGACTTTGATTTACAGACAGCAACACAAGAAGATTCTAAAATAAGTTGAGTGGGGAAAATGGAGGGTTTCTTTTTGCCTCAAACCATTTATGTAAATTAATAAAAAGAAGATAAGTGCATATTTTATCAATATTTACATATATCTAAATAAACATGAAAGAGAAAATGAGAGAAGAATGTGTAGAATGTGTTAGAATGATCTTGTGTTAAAATAGAGGACATGGGGATAGAAGAAAAACATAACAAAATTGTGAGGCCCCCTCTCTGATCAGTGAGTGAAGTAACACCAGTTCATCTATCTTTTACCCCTGAAATGGCAACTGAGTTTACACACCGAAAAGCAGGGAAAGTGGCTCATGTATAGTTTCACACTTAATTTTCATTGTGGCATTGTGGGGCCCTTTGCAATTCTGACAACTAAGTCTCATAGAAGGTGTTCTAGTTTTCTTTCTGTTGCTGCAACAAAACACCTGGATAAAAAGAAAAAAGAAAAAAGAAAGACAGCAGCACAAGGATTGGGCTTATTTGGCCACAATTTCAGGTCCTGGTCTATCACTGAGGGGAAGTCATGGCAAGAGTTTAAGCCACCAATAACATCACACCCACAGCCAGAGAAGAGAAAGAATAAATGCATGCCCTTGCTTATTGATGGTTTTCACCTGAATAGTGAAATTCAAGACACCCCCCCTGTGTAGGGAATGGTGCTACTCATAGTGGATTATGCCACCCTTCCCCAATTAGCAATCAAGATAATCCCCTACTGACAAGCCTATAAAACAACCTGATGAAAAAGGTCACTCAGTTTAGACTCTGTTCCCAGGCAAGTCTAATTTGTAGTAAGTTGACATTTAAAGCTAATCACCACAGAACAAAAGAAACCTTCCCCCAGGACATCGAGCAAGTTAGCTACAGAAGAGGAATGGGAACTGGGGTTGTGTCATTCTGGACGCCGTACTCTTACCAGCATGTTTTACAACCTCTGTGGAAGAACAAAACGAAGTGCAGACATATTCAATTCTTTCACTCACATCCCAGTTTTCTTAGACTCTAAGATGTTCACCAATACAGACTTATTTTTAGCTGGATAGCAACACCTGACCAAGCAAAATAACCACTTGAGCCCAACAATTTCACAGCTTCTAATGAAAAACAAAACCTAAACAAAAACTGTTTCTCGCAGCCCATCATTTCACACGACGCCAAAGCTTGTACCTTAAACTATCTTTTCCCAAATAGGTTTCATACAATTTTCAATGGCAAGTGTACAGGTACATAACAGCCAAAATCTCTATATAAACTCAATACTACATTTTTTTTTCCACTGTAACAAAACCTCAAGAGTAAATTTGCCTTCTAAAATCATGTTATAATAAAAAATGAAGTCTTGGAATTTCCTGACAACCAAGTACTGGTAGCTCATGTGCATTATCTATGCCTGAGTGGATGGGGCAGGTGGGTGTGTGAAAAGATGGAAGATGGATAGATGATGGGAATAAAGGTGGAGAGATGGAGAGGTGTGCATTGTCAAGTAGACAATGATTCAATAGGTATATAGAAGAATGAATGGATAGTGTAAAGGCAAATAGATACATAAATAATGTTATTGATGGATAGGTAAGTGGGTAGAGGAATTGATCAATGAGTAGCTGTGTAGATGGGTGAATAAATAAATATTTGGGTGGGGAAATAATGGAAGGATAGATGACAAGTGGGTAGGTGGATGAGTGAATGGGTGGGTAGGTGGATGGGTTGATGGGTGGGTAAAGCAATAGATCAATGAGTAGTTGTGTATATTAGTGAATAAATAAATATATGGGTGGGAGATAACAGATGGATTGATAGAAGACAAATAGGTAGGTGGATGAGTGATGGATGGATAGGTGGATAGTGGGTGGATAGACAGATGAATAAATGCATGTCTAGGTGAGTAAATGGTGGGTGAGTGGGTAGATAGGTTGAGAGATGGATAAATGAGAGGCATGTAGGTAGATAATAGATACAGGGATAGATGGATGCATGAATGGGTGCATGGATGCATGCATGCATGGGTGCATGGATGGATGCATGCATAGATGCATGCATGCATGGAAGGAAGCAAGTATGAAAGGATAAAGCACATGCAGTCTTGGATCCATAGCAAGGAATTTTAATAACATATCTAGATGCTTCTATGAGAACATAAGGGTGATTCCAGTGGATTCACCTCTTTCAAAGGGATCTCTTGAAATTGTAGCACTATTTTAAGTTGGCATTTTCTCTTATCTTCCAGGAAACTTATTAAACTGACATAGGTGCCAGCAGCCAGCAGCATTGCAGTTGTGTGACTTGGTTCAAAAGCCACCCTGGGGACCCTGAGGCCTGCGGATTGCTTCTTGTTCTTTTCTCCTGGTCTTGGTGTTAGAAGGCACGGTGATTAGGAAGCTCACCATTAACTCAACAGAATGTCAGTGCTTTCAACTAAGGAGATCTGTGTGGGAACCCAGGCTGCCTTTTACACCTTGGGAGATGTTTCTCCGATGTGTGCCCTTTTGAGGTGTCAGTCCCACCCACGGAGTGCTGTAACTGCAATGGAGACATCCTCACTCATTCTCTCTCTCCACAGAGAGTTCCTGGGCTTCCCAACATACTCTGTATGCTGGGCAAAGTCACCAGGATTCTGTAATTTATGTGCCCAAGGTCTCAAGGCACCAGAGACTAAGAAATGAACATTTACAGCTCAGATTTCTAAAACAATCATTTCATTTTCCATAAATGATTTCCCCAGTGGTCTTGTTTCCATAAGAGCTTTGTCCAGCACCATTAAGCAACACTCTGCCTGCTTATAAGTTATAAGGAGTTCAAATATAGATGCTGTTAAGGCTTTTTGGCATAAAAATGTCTATGCTGTTTTCTGCTTGGTAAGCCAGCCTAATACTGTCTCTTTCAAAAACTTAGAAAATTTCCATGTATTTTCTGAGGTCCAGATGTTAGATGTCTCCCCAGATATGTACATGTATAGACTCCATGTCTTAGGCTTGGTCCCAGGATGCCATTTTGGGGAGGCATAGGAGAACTTAAGTTTTATGGATGAGCCTGAGGTTATTGGTGGTGTTTCCTTAAGGAGGGCTAGGGACCCATGACCCACCCTGTTTCTCTGCTCCTCCTCTGTGAGCCTTTCGCTCTGGTACGTATTTCTCTCAACTGCTATCTGTACCACTTTCCCACTAATGACCCTTGCTAAGCCTACAGTATGCACTTGAAGACTGGACCTCAAAAAATATTACCTAAACAAAACTTTACTCTGTGGGATATAGCAGTGCATGCCTGTGGTCCCAGAACTTAAAGGTAGGGGCTGGGGATCACAGATTCATGATCAGCCTGAGCTACACTTCAAGATGATCTAAGTAAACAAACCTTTTCTCTTTATAGAGTTAATTGCTTCCAGTATTTTGTTATAGTAACATGACTTGATTCATATCCCTACATATGTAAAAATGAATGCTAACACCAAAGATTCCTCATCCTCATAGAATAACTTTTTCTTCTTTTCTTTAATTTACATGAAATAGATTTTTTTTACCAATTAAGTTATTTACATACTTTACATCCCAATACAGCTTCCCCTTCCTCCTTTCCTTCTAGTCCCTCCTTCTCTTCGCCTGTCTCCCCCCAATCCACCCATCCTCCCTTTCCCCTCAGAAAAGGGGAGGCCTCTGAAGGATATCAACCAGCCTTGGTATGTAAAGTTGCAGTAAGACTAGTTCCTGTTGAAGTTAAAGACGGCGGCCCAGTTAAGGGAAACGGATCCAAAGCAGGCAACAGAGTCGGAGGCAGTCCTGCTCCCACTGTCAGCGTCCCACATGAAGGCTAAGCTGCAGGCGGGTTATATGTGTACAGAGGGCTTAGGCTCAAGCCATGCATACCCTCTGGTTGGAGGTTCAGACTCTAAGAGTGTCTTTCTTAAATTCCAGTTGAAGGAGGAAATTTTAGGGTTACATGATGACATATGACAAATGCTAGTTCCTGGCTAATGGTAATTTATTTAATATTCTTTTTTTTAAAGATTTATTTAATTATAATATGTAAGTACACTGTAGCTGTCTTCAGATACCCTACAAGAGAGTGTCAGATCTCTTTATGGATGATTGTGAGCCACCACGTGGTTGCTGGGATTTGAACTCAAGACCTTTGGAAGAGCAGTCGGTGCTCTTAACCACCGAGCCATCTCTCCAGCCCCTTATTTAATATTCTTAAGCCTAGATTTTCTCATGTGTAAAGTGGGGAGAAGATGCATCTTATTCTGTAGGAAACCTATTTCATGCAAGTCTCTTGAGTAAGGACTAGGATTCAGAGATGCCACTGAGTACATAAACCCAGGGAACTCACGGTGAAAGAGGCACAGAGCAGCTGTACAGAACATTCAATGTTGGTGTTGGAGGCCAGGAGGGTGAACAAAGATCCATTCGGGCGGAGCTGGCGTCTGCATCTGCTCTTGCCCACTTCCCTGGGACCAGGGAATCACTCAGTCTCCCTGAACCTCCTCTTACACACAGGGATAATAACACCACTCTTTGTTTTATAATTTAAACTAACCTGCTTATTAAGATACTACACCCTGTGTATAGTCTATAAAAAGTGCTAGTGTCAGGGCTGAGGAGATAGCCCAGTGCATAAAGCAAACACTGTGGAAGAGTGGGGACTAGAGTTCAGATCCCCAGAACCCAGGAAAGCCAGACTCAGCTGTATTCGTGTCTGTGATCCTGGTGGTCCTAAGGCAAAATGGAAGGCACTCACAGAAAGAACCTCAAGGAAAATGAAGTTGAAGACCAATACCTCCATGCTAGAAGATACACACATGCACACATACCAAGAGAGAGAGAGACAGAGACAGAGACAGAGAGACAGAGACAGGCAGAGAAAACACACAAAGACACTTTGCATACACAGAAGGAAGTAGGCATCGTGTGACTCACTGCTATGAGCAAATACCGGGCAAAAAGCACCTAAGAGGAGGGAAGCTTTATCTTGGCTCACAGTTCAGAGTCGTCCAGCCCTTCAGGAGAGAAGGCACAGCGGAGGAGTGGCTTGGTCTGCGGGGAATGCTGGCACCCCTCTGCCTTCTCCTCTGTCTTTCTCTTTGACTCAGGGTAGACCCTCAGCCCATAGGATGGTGCTCCCCACATTCAGGGTGAGCACTCACTTCTCCTCTAAACCTCAGGACATCCTTACACTCAAACCCAAATCATTTATCATTAATGTCCTCGGTGTTTCTTTTTTTTTTAATTTGATATAGTCTTTATTTGCATTCCAATCAAGTTGGCAATGGAACTTAAGCGTCACGGGGAAACAGCGTGTATGTGGTGCATCACTGCGGAGACAGCACTCCTTCCTAGTGAAACAGACATAGTGTCTGGGCAGCTCAAGTTGACAGGAGAGATTTAGAGATCAGGAAGCAGAGGCTGGGACCAGAAACAGATAAATGACTCATACCTAAAGAGCAACCAGCTACTGGAAGTGGAACGGGAGAGGGGAGAGCATAGCTCTGGTATACTATAGTTCCCAAGGTGGGGACCTGGAACAGGATCAGGGGATCAGGCAATGAGAATTCTTGGGAAGACAAAAGATATGCTGCGCCATGATTTCCTGGACAACAGTGTTTGCTCAGCCCCCAATCACTCCCTTACACAGAGATGACCACTGATACCATTAGGAAAGGGACTGGTGTCATCCTAGCGCCCTGGATGTTGTGTCATGGATCTTGACTACACTGCTCTTACCGTGAGACTACTGCAAGATGAATGTTTAGCATTCTTTTGGAGCAAGTAGTAGGAACCCAAGACAAGCTGATGGATCCAACCTCAGTCTTGGCCAGACGTTAGCAGTTATCTGTCTTTTCCCACATCAGATTAGTTCCTTGATTTTGTCTTCCTTCAGTGTTATTCTTGGGAAGGCAAGATCTTGTTCTTTCAGGGATGGCAATAAAAAGAAACAAATTTGTTTTTCTAATAGTTGTAGTAGAAGGTCTATGGTTTTCACTGGCTCTGGTTGACCCAGTTTGATGATTGGAAAGATTTGGGTCTTGCTCTCCCCTAGTATTGCCTGTAGGGTCACTTGTCCTGGGAACTGGGTAGATATAAGTTCTCATAGGAAAATGGTGTCATTCAAAGAAGGAGCATAGATACAGTGGTGTGTGCCTGGAGTCCCTACTGTTTAGAAGGCTGTCAGTTCCAGACTAACCTGGGCAACATCATAGATAGATAGATAGATAGATAGATAGATAGATAGATAGATAGATAGATTACAAGTAGACAGAATTCTGGTTTGCTAAACCACTCAGACCAAAAGCCACTTAGAGGTATAAGAGTTTTAACTCAACTTATATTTCTAAGTCACACAGGGAACTAGGTCTAGGTCTAGATCCATCACTGAAGGAACTCAAGCAGAAACCGAAGCAGAGACCATAGAGGAACACTGCTTGCTGTCGTATTCCCAAGCTCAAGCTCAACTATCTTTCTTATGCAGGGCCACCTACATAGAGATGATACCAACCCCACGCTGGGGCCTCCTGCATTAATCAGCAATCAAGAAAATGCCCCACACATATGCCCACAGGCCAATGGAGGCAAGTTTTTAATTGAAGTTTTTTCTTCCCAAGATTAGCCATCACAGGTAAGTAGGCAGGTAGATACTCAGATGATTGATGGATAGACAGACAGATAGACAGTCAATCATGAGTTGAATACAGGTATCTATCTAAGCAGAATGCAATAGGTGTCTACTGTTCTTCACTGAGCATGTCTGCCTGTATTCAGAAGTCAGCCACCTCAGGAACAGAAGAAAATCAGAGTCAGCAAAGTGCACTCTGACCATTCATGACCGTAAATTCCTCACTGGCTGATCACTCAGCATTCAACCTCCAGAGCATCGTGCATCCTAGTCGGGGGCTTTGAAAAGCAGAGCAAAACTGTGACCCAACATTTCCCAAAGCAGCAGATACAACTGTGGCTTGCGAAAGGCAAGAAAGTAAACAAGAAAACCCAATCTGATGTGATTTAATAAAAGATGTATTTCTGAGCACTCCTCCCGGGAATCCGGGCCCTTTCTTTCTACTGACTGCTATTATCTCCACCTTTATTGAACAAAGACAACCAGAACACAGCTGCCAAGGATCAGTGGAGAAAATCATTCTTTTATTAATAAGATTGTTATTAGCAAGGAAAAAAATCCATGTTTGGGGGTTTGCAGGGAAGTTTCAGGCCGTTTAGAAGAAATATGGCTGACGACAGCCAACATTATTTCAAGCAATTTCATGATCAAATGCCCTATTAGGTTGTTTAAAATTTTTATAGGGATTGTAAATCAGAACTATTTTCTATTTGCCCTAAATATTTAGGTGCTACAGGGAAAACAGATCAAATCAAAGGGTATTGTGCACATTTTTTACTGACATCTCCTGGAGCAGTAAATCATCTGCCTTGTGGCACAGAGATCTGAAAGAGCATTTGTGAACGCCAGCATCCACAGAGTCTCCTCCACTCTCATTAACGGGTGGTTTGGACTGCAAAGGCCTTTCTGTGGTGCCGGTGGGAACCACATGTCAAGATTCAAAGGATGAGCCTCAAAGATTCCTGCGAGGCCTGGGAGTCGGCTCCACTGATAAAGTGCGGGCTGTACTAGCACAGGGACTTGAGTTTGCGCCCCAGAACTGTATCTAAAAGCCCACGTGTGATAACACACACCTGGAATCCCAGCGCTGGGGCTCAGTGGCCAGACAGACTAGACACAGGGATGTGCTCTGAGTCAATGAGAGACCCTTCCTCAAAGATGGTGGATAGAGTTCCAGAGCACGCGTGTGCATGAGCTCTGTGAAAGACACAGAAAACAACAATATTTACGCTGTTTCATCATTTTTGTTTTTTAATTTTATCGTGTATGCACTTGGAACTTTTAAATAAAATCTTAAACAAAACAGGAAGAAAATGGAAATGCTATTCAGAAACACACTACTTCCTGATTATAGCAGACTGCAGCGCACCCCCCACACACACACATCACCACCACCCCACCCCGTCTGTCTCAATAGACCTTCACACACTGCACCTTTGCCATCACCCCACTACAGTGGGTCACATGCTCAGACCAGGCCCAGGGATGTCAGCTGTGGCCACATGACTCCCACCATGAGGCTTTGCCTGTGCCTCTGAGCGTTGGCTTGGCTCCATGCCCGTCCTCCAGCCATCGCAGAAAGAGCAGATCCTAGATACCACTGTTCCGGGTTGAGCAAGGGTGGACGGCACATTGGACCACCCTATGGCCTGGAATCAAGCCAAGGTAAGCCCACAGAGCAGAAGCCCAGGCTACATGCTGGCCCATTAGCAAGAGAAAGAATTGCTGCAAGCAGGACCCGATGGGGGGCTTGCCACCCAGCCTTACTCTAGCCTTATGTGACTGATACAGTGGCGAATCCTAATACCTTGGCCCAAAGTCTTCTCAGTCTGATCCCTTTGCTTCCCGGAGGCAGGCATATGGGGTCATTCACAATGGCCCTCACGGTGCCCACAAGTTTTCTCTCTCCACAATATAGTTCATCTGATGTGTCCCTCTACTATAAATGCCTCTGTCTACTATCCCTGTTTTGCTAACTCCTGAACATGTAGATAATTTTGGACTCAAAACAACAATGCCTACACAAGTTAAATTTTATTTTACTCTTTTGCCTAATAAATGTAAAGATAGTGGAAATGTTCCTGAAAAGCCCCTCCCCCATGGCCTCAGAGAAACCAGATCCCTGTTGTTTTGCCATGGCTACCTTTCTACTCCTACATTCACCTCATGGTCCAGGAAGGCTGCTGGGGCTCCAGCTACTACAGCCTTAGTCTAGTCAGTGGGGATAAAAATGGAAAGAACGTCATTCCTTCTTCCTGTAAGGAAACTTCCAGAGACCACACTTTCTGCTTGTTTTGCTTTGAGTTTGGTTTTTATAGAAAGTCAGTCACATGGACATACCTAGCTGCTTAGGAATTGCTTATTTTTACTATGTCACAATCCAGCACCTTAAACCAGAGTAGCTTAAAACAGTAGGACTTTACTTAGTGTTAGATTTTGTAGGTTGGCAGCTTCTGCGGGACTCAGGCCAGGAGTTTGTGTTTCTGCCTGATGGCTTCCCAGTCTTCAGCAGGTCCCTGTCAGGGGATGCAGGGATGCTCCCTGTGGGACTCTTGATGCCTTTCCCTCGGGCTGCCACTCCCCAGAAGCCCAACAGGATTCCAAGAGACTGCTCTGGACCAGTAGGACGCTACCACCATCACATGACCTTGGCCAAAGAATCAAGACTGGTCTGTGAGCATGAGTCCTTCCTCTAAACAGAAATTACAAAGGCACACCCCAGAGCTGTGTGCCCACGGGGAGGGGCCAGTGTGGGCATTACTCTAAGTATTATTCCACAAAACTGCAGCCTTAATTCTAGGGCTGTGTAACTGTGGAAGAGGCAAGGGATGAGAGCGACAGACAGGATGAATTTTCCGCAGCACTGACTTAAAACTACCTAAGGCGAGCGCAGTGGCAGACACCTAGAAACCCAGCACTCCGGAGTCAGGCCGGAGGATTGTAAACTCACCCCCATCCTCGGCTACATAGTGAGGTCCAATTTCTAAGTATAAATAAATAAATACATTTATTTTTAAAATGCACTTCCTCAATCTGGATGTAAGCGCGTGTGTGCCTTTAATCCCAGCACTCAGGTGGCAGAGGCAGGCAGATCTCTATGAGTTCAACGCCAGCCTGGTCTACTTACTAAGGTCTTATCTAATAAACAAACAAACAAATAAAATTCACTTCCTAAGCCAGTCATAGTAAGGCACTTGGAAGGCAGAAGGAAGAAAATCCTGAGTTTAAGACCAACTCCAACTAGGGTGTTATAGTGAGACCCTGTCTCAAAAATACACACACACACACACACACACACACACACTTTTTAAAAAATAGCATGTCCATATGTCCTTCTCCTGGGTACTCTCCTTGAGCTAGAATTGTGATCACAGAGCCTCCTACCTGTCTGCACTGTGGTCTTTGTAGAATTACCTATGGAGGGCTACCCTCCTTTAATCAGAGTTTTGGGGGACAGCAGGGAGTTCTTGAGCCTTCCCCTGAAGCTATCATGAACATGGACCCCACCCGCCTTCACTGAGATGCTAACATTTCTGTTGACTCAACTGTTCTTCTTACTTGAGTGACAGAGCCATAGGGGACAGGACTGTACAGGTCTTACAACAGCCCACACTGCACTGAGACCACATGATCCAAAGCTAACAGGTCAAATCCTCACCAAGGTCTCTATGGATTCCATCAGCTTCCAGGGGCTTGCGAGGACATGCTCTCCTCGTCGTAGAAGAACTGGAATGAGTCTGAGGATGTGCTGGCATTTTCTTTCTCCCTTTATCTTCTTCCCTTCTCTGCGTGGCCAGAATATGAATCTGAAGCCTCTATCCTCTGGTTAGGAAGGTCCTCATTTGGGAGGCGCCAGACCATTAAGAAGAGAAAGAAATCCTTCTGCAAAACTTCCTGCCAGCTGCTGGGAACTGGCATGGAGGCGGGGCACAGGGGAGGGAGCAGCTCGGCTAAGGGAAGAAACTATGTATCAAATAAGAATTCCTAGTGCGTGGCGTGGCGCAGGCAGAGAGCCTCCGAATAGAATCCGAGTATAAAGAAAAAACCCAGGAAGGAAGGAAAGGAGGGCCAAGCTAGCCTGGTGTTGATGCAAATGGTCCCTGCTGTCCCAGGTGAGGCAGGAGGATAAAGCAGGGTTTTCAGATATGCAGAAGACAGTGTGCCTGAGCTTTAGAGCTCAGAGAAGGGGCAGCTTCCAACCTCCATCACCCCCTGCAGGGATGACAGCCCACATTTGCTGAGTGGCCATGTAAGCTAATACCATGTCAAACAGTGCACATATATTCCTTTTCCCGGTGAGCCTTTCTCACAAAACCATCAGGCCAGAGGACCGGGACCTCCACTTTGGCGATGAGCTTTGTGGTCCCATCGTTCTACCAAGGCTGAATGGCTAAGTTAAGCCCAGTTTCTCCGGCTGGAGGGTCCCTCTGCCATAGTCCTTACTTCTTATGCCACAACAGAGCCAAACGGACGCGGCTGGCTCATCAGAGTTCCATCTCCAAGGACCCTCAGGGATGAGTCTGGACTGTCACAGGCTCCTTCACTGCAACCTCAGACTCTGAGAAAAAACACGTCTGGGGTTCTACAGATGAGAACAAAGTCACTGGGTGTGGTCGTGCAGGCTGAGTTGGGAGGATTGCAAGTTCAAGGCCATCTTCAACTACAGAGAAAGTTCAAGACCAGGCTGGTCAGTTTAGAGAAATCCTGTCTCAGAATGAAAGGTGAGACAGGCCAGTGAAGCACTAGAATGCACAAGGCTCTAAGTGAGCACGAAAACAAGAGGGAGGAGGGGGCAGCCAGGAGAGAGGGAGGGAGAAAGAAAGGGGGAGGAGGGAGGGAGGAGGAGGGAGGAGGAGAGAGGAAGGGAGAAAGAAAGGGGGAGGAGGGAGGGAGGAGGAGGGAGGAGGAGAGAGGGAGGGAGAAAGAAAGGGGGAGGAGGGAGGGAGGAGGAGGGAGGGAGATGTTGAAAGGGAGGGAGATGGTGAAAGGGAGGGAGGGAGGGAGGGAGGGAGGAAGGAAGGGAGACTGAGGAGAATCAGCAGCATAAGGAATAATAACAAATGAGGTAAGCATGACACTTTGGCCAGGACCTCCAGTCTAGAACCAACAGAGGCAGAACTGAAACTGAAGTCTCAGGTAAAGGAGCAGGGACCTTCCCTCTTCTCTGTCCCTACGTGGGCATGTCAGCCATTCACAGTTTCATTCATTCTTCAAGTACAAATCCATATTCACTGAACTTGGGGACCTTCATTCTGAGGCTGGGTGGGCTGTGAAGGAGAGGCCTCTGAGCTCTGACTGACACGAAGAAGGAGGTTAGGATCGATAGGAAGCAAAGGCGGGGAGAGAGGAGGGAGAGCAGTGATCTCGGCACAGAGGGTCTGGTGAAGCATGGGGGTAGGGAGGGCCACACGTGTGTGTGTGTGTGTGTGTGTGTGTGTGTGTGTGTGTGCCTGTGTATGTGTGTGAGTCTGTGTGGGAGCACATGTTGTGTAGGCAAGTATGTGTGTGGTTTGTGTTTGTATGTGTGCATGTATGTGTGTGCATATACGGTGTATGTGTTATGTGAGCGTGCATATGTGATGTGTGTGATATGTATGTGTGGGTAATTGTGTGTGTATATGCCGTGTGTGTGCATACCTGTGTGCATGAATAGGTCAGAGGGAAGCACTGAGTGTGTCCCTTCATGGCTCCCCGCCTTACTTTTTCTGAGAGAGGCTGTGGTGGTTAGTTTTAAAGGTCAAGTCCCCCAAATTTAAAATCCTTTGAGAGGAGATAACCTCACCTGAAGAACTGTCCAGCTCAGATTGGCCTGTGGCATATTTGAGAAGTGTTCGCTTCACATCACTATGAAGACCCACCCAATGTAGGCAGCTCTGTTTCATGGGCTGGGCCCTGGGTTGTGTAATACTGAACAATGCCTGCTGAGATTGAGAAGCAGGCGTTCATTTCTCTCTGCTTTTGACTGGGTGGAGATGATCGCCGCCTCTTCGCTCATGTACCTGCCTGCGTGACCTCCCTGCAATCTGTAATTGTAAATCAAACAGACTCTCCTTCCATTGAACTGCTTCCTCTTTCACCATGGCCGGCCGCTGAACCGAAGCTGTGTGGCCCGGGGTATCTCACGAGACCTACAGTGTGCTGATCTAACTAGGCTTCCTGGCCGGAGAGCTTCAGAGATCCTCCTGCCTCCGCCTTCTAGAGATGGGATTATAGGCATGCATGGCCTGCCTGGCTTTTCACACCAATCCTCACATTTTCAAGGAAAGTACCTTACCAGCCGAGTCATCCCCCCCCCCCAACCCCGACCCTTCTGAAGCTTCTTTAATGGGGAATTCTCCCTGGGGATGTCTGAACTGAGCTGTCCAAGTGGAAGGCAGGGAAGCGCTAATGGGAGAGATGCACAGAAAGGATGAGAAGGAGGAGCTTGTACAACGCTGTGGTGATTTCCTAGTGACTGGCGAAATCAGATCCCCGAGGCATCAAGACGGTGTGGTCAGAGCATGGGCACTTAACACCCAGCCCCTTTGTCTGTGTCATAGTCCTTACAGACCCTTCCCTTTGCAACTCAGTAAATGAGCTGATTACCTTTCCCCTTTGTAGAGTACAGTCTCAAGCAGATCAAAGAAGAAATGGAAGAGATGTCTTTTTGGCCAGGAACCCAACCCCAGGCACAGAATGGTGACTATTGGAACACGTACCCAGGGCTGGAAAGGGGAGGACACACCCTGTATCACTGATACAAGCAACGGGCATACAGACAACTTAGTTTTGGTGTATTGGTTCTCTGCTGCTGTGGACCGAGGGGCCCCAGCAGCCTGCCGCTGAGCACTTCATTCTGTCCTGGAGTCCGGGCCTGAGGAGGTCTAGTGAAGTGTATCTGGGCAGAGCCTCTCTGCCTCTGGTTCAAGTCTTGCCTGAGATTACAATTAAGTCACAGGGTGCTGTGTTCCCATCTGAAGACCCAACTAGGAGGCCCTTCAACAGGAGTTTATCAACAAGACCAGCAGGGAGTCTTTATCCATTCTTGTAACTGACTTAGGGCCTGGCTGGTGTTTTTCCCTCTGCTCTTCCTTCTTTCTGTCTCTTTTCATGCATCAGCTGTGGCCCAGTTCTCCTCCACCCCATTCTTTACCATGGTGTCCTGGGTAGGGTTTTGTTGCTGTGATAAACACCATATCCAAAAGTGACTTGTATGAAAGACAGTTTATTTTACCTTACAGCTTATAGTCCATCCTGAAGGGAAATCAGGGCAGGAAGACAGCCATGGAGGCGAGCTGCTTACTGACTTGCTCAGCCTGCTTTCTCACACACCCCAGGACCACTTGCCTGGGGGATGGCACCACCTGCAGCGGGCTGACCACTCCCATATCAATCACTAATGAAAGTGCCACACAGACTTGTCTACTGGCCAGTCTCATGGCGACATTTTCTCAAGTGAGGTCCCATCTCTCCAGATGACCCTGGCTTGTGTCAAGTTGGAAAAAAAAAAAAAAAAACAGGCAGCACACTTGGAAGTATTGTACTCTGTGGTGTGCATGCCTTACAAAGCTTATGGCCAGTTCTCTACTGACAGAAATTTATATTGTTTGTAGGTCGTAATTGTTGCTATTTTTCTTCTACACTATTTTCTCAGGAGTGTTTGGGACACAGAGAAACGTCTCCCAGTGGGAAGGAATATTCCTCACTCTCCCACCCAAGTAGCATTGTCATAAAGCCCCACCCACCCAGAATAGAGATATTCTGTCTGGCCCTCCTCCTGTCACCTTCTACCAGCCACATACACCACAAAAACTGAAATTTTACACACATCAGGAACATTTGCTTCTGGAGGCTGCAAAAAAGACGCATTGCTATTGAACTGATGTTAACACCTGATGACTCATCATAAGCAGGCAGATCGACATGCAGCAAGGCCCTCAACATGCTAACTCACCCGGCTCCATTAGGAATGTAGCTGAATTAACCCAGAGAGCAGCCTCTTCCTGCGGCCCTTTATGTTTGGAACTAATGTGTCTTTCTCTATCTGACACCTTGGATGAGCATGAACTGGACATTTTCCATGTGATGTGCGCACCTTCCCAAGGTGAGCCGGCTGCTTTTACATTACTGTGACCCAGACCCTTTTGCAGAGAGATCCTAATCCACCACAGGAGGAGTCCACAACGGAGCAGTGGCTCTGTGGTGGCAGAAGCAGGAAGTGCTCACATCCTAGAGCACCAGGAAGGAGAGAGAGCAGAACTGTACCCTAGGATAACCATCCAGACCCCACTTCCACAGGCCTCCAGAGCCTCCCGAAATAACCCCGCCAGTCAGGAAACAAACGTTAAAATATGAGCCTATTGAGGACAATTCAGATTCAAACCATAATGCACAGAACAGGATGGTAATGGCATAAGTGACGGTAGCGTCACAGCTTGTTGAATCACTAATTACATGCTGTGTGTTCTGTGCAGATAATCCCATTAAATATATCAGCGTAGCAGGAAAACAGGGAGAGTGTGGGAACTGGTGCCGGTGTCCTATGGTTGGTAGGAGTGACCAAGATCTAACAAAGACCTGAGTCTACAGTGGGACAAACTGGAACTAGACCCAAGGAGGATGTCACAGCCAAGACAGTCTGGGGTGACCTACACCTGCTTCCAGAGTCCAACACACCACCTGGTCCAGAGAGGGAACTTGGCACAGGTTTTTAACATGAAAAAAGGAAAGCAGGAGCCTTTCTAGACTGTTCTGAGGATAGGAAAGTTCCCTGTGGACAAAGCATCATGGTGGGCTTGCAATAAGGCCTTTTATTTTCTCCTTTGTTTCATTTTGGCTTGATGTCTTTGAGATATCATGTAGCCTGGGCAAACCATGTAGCCCAGGCTTGCCTCAGTCTCACTATGCAGCCCAGGATGACCTGGCACCTCTGATCTTCTTCTTCTTCTTCTTCTTCTTCTTCTTCTTCTTCTTCTTCTTCTTCTTCTTCTTCTTCTCCTTCTCCTTCTCCTTCTCCTTCTCCTTCTCCTTCTCCTTCTCCTTCTCCTTCTCCTTCTCCTTCTCCTTTTTCTTCTTCTTCTTCTTCTTCTTCTTCTTTTTTTTTTTTTTTTTAGGTTTCTCTGTGTAGCCCTGGCTGTCCTGGAACTCACTCTGTAGACCAGGCTGGCCTCGAACTCAGAAATCCGCCTACTTCTGCCTCCCAAGTGCTGGGATTACAGGCGTGCGCCACCACCTGGCACCTCTGATCTTCTTGCTTCTATCACCCCAGTGCTGGGATTACAGGTATGTACCACCAGGACTGGTTTTTGGTTTGGTTTGGTTTGGTTTGGTTTGGTTTGGTTTGGTTTGGTTTGGTTTGGTTTGGTTTGGTTTGGTTTGGTTTGGTTTGGATTGGATTGGATTGGTTTGGTTTGGTTTGGTTTGGTTTGGTTTGGTTTGGTTTGGTTTGGTTTGGTTTGGCTTTTGTTTTGTTATGTTTGGGTTTGTTCTTATACAGTACTGGAGAGCAAATCCGGGCTCCATGCACACACTCCCTCTGCCAGCTGATCTGCTGTGGGGAAAAAAAAGGAAGGAAGCAGGGTCAGCTGCTGCTAGGGTCCCACATAAGAGAGCTCTGGCACACAGAGCCCGAGGGGATGGGGGACACCGGCAGGACCGCACACCAAGCCAGGATAGGGAGCACCCCTGGACCTGTGGAGCATCAGCTAGCAGAGAGGATTTGCCCAGAGGGCGGGTGGGTTGTTTGTGTGCCCCATACCTGTTAAGAGCTGCTTGGCTGAGAGAAGGCTCTGATTCTTCCCTGGTGGCCGGAAACGCTGAGGCCTGCTCCATACTCTTACAAGACAGGTTTAATAAAAGAGACAGTTCATAGTTTTGATGTTTTATTATTATAAGAGTAGAAACAGAAAAGGAAATAGGGAAGTAAAGAAAGAGAAGATAGAGAGATGAGGGAAGGCCATGACCATGTGGAAAGGGGAGAAAGAATGGAGAGAGAGGAGGAGGAGGAGGAAGAAGAGGAGGAGGAGGAGGAGGAGAGAGAGAGAGAGAGAGAGAGAGAGAAGATAAGAGAGCGGGATGAGAGAGCGAGGTGGGGTGAGAAGCCTCCATTTATGGAGGGCTGGGTTACCTGGCAACAGCCAGGTAACCGAGGGGCAGGGCAGGGAAAGCCTGACTGTGGCCAGGTGACTGTGGGGGTGGAGTCCAGCCAGAACACTAGGGCCTGGGGCATGGCCACTGTGACTGATGGCCACAGGATTATGGAGTTGAGGAGTCAGCAGTCTGGGAGCATGGCTCACAGTGGTTCTGTACCTTGTAGAAGAATGTTCTTCTATTGGGTCTCTGGAGTGGCCTTGCTTCAACCAGGCTACAGACACAATCCGCACCCCCAGTCCTAGGCTGATTCTTTTTCTAGGTTGTGGTGTTCAGGCAGGGGTGAGTCAACATCAGGAAGTGCACCCTGGTGCAGAAGATGATCTGCCTTCAATTGGCTGTTCTTTCCAAGAATCTAAATCATGGCTCAAAGTCTCCAAGAGACGGAAGAGACAGAGTGAGCATTGCCATGTCACCATGGGACGGCAGAGCAAAATACCCTGAAATCAAAAGGATCAGAAACTCATGAAGCTATCCAACAGGACAGAGAAAACATGTCAGCCATGACATTACGAAGCAAGAATCATGGACTCATTTATTTATTCTGCAACCACAGAAATATCACAAACTTTTCACCAACCTAGAAGCACACTGCTCGGTAACGGGCAACGGGCAACTTACATCAGTCATGACATTACCATGAAGCTATTAAAAAATGTGATCAGCACGCAGGTAAGACCACTGACAGATGTTCTGATAACGCAACAGATAAAATCAGACATAAAAGAGAACATACAACGTAAGCCCATTTTCCTTAAAGTATAAACTTGTGAGAAAGCAGGCTAGAAGGATAGAGAATATAGGGAAAAAAAATAGAAAACGGCTTTTTAGGGCTAAGATTGGGCGAGGGGCCGGGCTGTAGCTCTGTGGCAGGGAGCTTGCCTTCCAGGTGTGAGGCCCTGCATTCAGTCGCCACACTCAGCTGTGCCTGGTCGAGATCTCCCTGCAGAGACTGAGATGGGAGAAAGTCCAGCAGGCTGAAGGAGCCGGTCAGTCAGGCAAAGGCGGTGCTGACCCATGGGGAGTCTGTCTTAGAGAGTGGCTGTCATCTGTGTGCTAAGAGGCAAGGACCCAGCAGAGCAAGCTGTCACTTCCAATCAGGACTCTCAGCCAGCCCGGCCACCTGCTGAGCATCCAGGCATGGGTCCCCTGGGGTGAGGAAGCAGAGGAGTGACATGGAGCATGATGGGTAGTCTGTCCCCCAGATTCCAGGTGTGCTTGCCACACGCTGCCTCCCTGGCGCCCCAGGGGCTCACACTGGACGTTGGACTTTTTCAGCTGCAAGGGTTTTTGTTTCCTTCTGCTTAGCCTACCCCAGCACAGCTGTTCTCCATGAGGACAGTGTTGGAGACATTTAGCAGCGACCACTGGCACTCTGGGTATCACACCTATGTGTGGGTTATCACTGTCATGTGCCAGGTAAAGAACAGCTGAATTAGTTTCCTGTTGCCGTTATAACAACCACAGATGCAGAGACTAGAAACAGCACGAGCTTATTTGTCTAGATTCCTAGAGAGCAGAAGACTGAAATGAGCTAGGGATGTTGCTCAGTAGCAGTCTTTGGCTGGTGTGCACAAAACCTTAGTACAAACCCCTGATACACACACACTAGAATGGAGCCTGGGAAGATGGCTGTTCTGTAAACTGCTTTCTACCCCTATTTGATGGTGTCGATGACCAGAATTCAGATCTGCAGCGCCCATGTAAAAGTGAGGTGAGCACAGTCACCTTCCTACAAGACCAGCACATGGGAGCCCGAAACACGGAGCCCTGAGCCAGATAAAAGATGCTGCCTCACTGTATAAGGTGAATAGCAACCACGGAAGGCCACTAATCAACCTCAGGCCCCCATACGCAGATGCACTCACATTGACACTTGTGTCCGCACACATGAGAACATAAATATACATACATGCATGTATGATATATACCAATATACATATCAAAACAAAAAAACAAACAAAAATACTCAAAATGTGTTCACAAGTCACTTTGCTTCTTCTGGTGCTGTGAGAAAATCTGTTTTCGTCTCTCGTCCAGCCCTAAGAAGGTGCCTGTATTCTCTGGCTCGTGGCCCCTTTCTCCATCTCATACCTGGTAGGCATGCAGCTTTCTAGTCTCGTTCCTCAGACCCACATGGATAATCCAGAGTAATCTTCCACTCTGAGGATGTTTTGGTTTTTGGTTTGGTTTGGTTTGGTTTGCCATGTAAGGCAACATAGGCACAGATTTGGAGAATTAAGACACTGAACATCCCTAGTACCGAGGTTAAATAACACACAAGCAGGAGCCAATCCCACACATGGTAATTTAGTATAGCATGAGGGTAAACTGATCCCATCAACACATGATGCCTCTAACTTCATTTTATTATGTAAACATAGGTGCAGATGTGTGCTCAGGCACATGTGTATAGAGGCCAGAACTCACTCCTCAGGTGCTGGAGATCTGTTGTTTAAGATGCTGTTTCCTGGTGGCCTGAGCTTGTTGGTTCGGCTAGGTTAGCCAGTGAGTCCCAGGGATTCATCCTCCTGTGTCCACCTCCATGGCTCGCACTGGGCTTGCAAGTGTGCTCCACTTCCTTCTTTAGAGACTTGGGTTTTGGACGAGAACTCCAGTTGCCATAGCGAGCACATTACAAACTGAGTTATTTCCCCAGCTCCTCCCCAACTTTCATTTGTTTTTAATTTTTAAAAATTCATCTATCATGGGCTGGAGAGATGGTTCAGAGGTTAAGAACACAAGCTGCTCTTCCAAAGGACTGGGGTTCAATTCCCAGCACTCATATGGCAGCTCACAACTCATTGTACATCCAGGGATCCTGCACCCTTACACAGACACACATGCAGGCAAAACACTGATGCACATGAAATAAAAATAAAATGCAAGTATTTTAATTTAAAAACTCATCTATCTGTGTACTGTAAGAATGTAATGTGACATACATGTGGAGATCATAGGAAAATGCAGAGAAGTCAGTCCTCTCCTTCCATTTTTGGGTTGCAGAGATTAGACTGAGGTGACCTGCACCCTTACCTGCTGTCTTGTGGCCAGGCCCATAATGTTTAAGCGGCTCTAAATATTGATCAGTAACAGAAACCAAGTCTGTCTAGGAGTTAAAAGCAGCAGAAACGTAAACATTCCTTTAGCTCTGGTGTAATTCCTGGAGATTCCATGAGGATCTTTTTGCTTTGAATGCTTGAAAGATAACTTACAAGTTTGAACTGAACCCCTAAACTTCTGGTGTTACATACTGACAGCAGGTAAATGAGTAGGTGGCTATGTACCAATAAAGCTTTATTTATAAAAACAAGTACAAAACACCAAGAGTGTAGTTTGCTATCCCTGAATTGAAGCTTTCAGTTTAGTTCTAGAAGATCCTGGAGTGTCCCTGCCAATCTATCTTGGGACTGAAACATTACCAATACAGAGATACTGGGCCACTGGGAACTGCTCAGTAAATTCTTGGTAAACCATTTTAAGGACAATAAATAATGTTGTAGCATAAGTTAGCAAAGACAAATCCTGCACATCAAACATCACAGGGGTGCACTGAACCATTGTGCTATTGTCCCCATCGTGAGGGAGTACAGGAAAGAATCATCATAGGGTTGTGAATGTTTTTCCGAGTATGTCACAAATCCAGATGACACACTTGATTGATAATAGCTTCAAAACTGCTGCAGAAACCACCCCATCACAAAGTCAAAAAACCAATGACAAACCAGGAAATGATGTTTATGTAGCCCAGTATAGAACGTGCCTAATTTCCCTAATTATTAAATCAATGACAGAAAGATCAAACCAGTAAAAAAAAAAAAATAGTAAAAGATAAGGAGTCCTGAGTATAAAACACACACACACACACACACACACACACACACACACACACACATATATATATATATATATATGAGGGCATGGCTTGAGGTCTGTGTGTAACCAAGTAATGTCACCCACGGGCACATGGGTATAGTATTGACCACTGGCTAATGGACAGCCTACACTAGGCTGGCCACATTCCTGAAGGAAACTCACCCTATCCCTCAGCAGCTGTCAAGGCCACTAGCTCCTAATGTAGGAGTAGGCCTCGCAGGCCCGTCACCCTCCCATGGTGAGGTGTTGAATGGGATGATCCTGTGGAAGTCTTGTGCAGGTGCCCCCTCTTCCATGTTGTTCCCTTTAGTGAGAGGGTGTATTATAAATGTTCCACTAGGGAGGGGGCACAGCTTAGTCCGTAGGAGTCCATGATAAAGAGACCACTTTTTATGCCTTAGTCTAGGGAATGCCTAAGACTATTCTGTGGAGTAGGAACAATTACTGTTTCTTCATATGCTGAGTAAGATAGCTGAGGCTCGGAGAAGTGCAATGACTCAGCCAAGACCACACAGTTATAAAACTGCAGAAAGAGACTACCAGCAAGACATTAGGAACATGCCCAGGAAGAAACCACTCTGGAAGAAGACACCAACTGAAGAACACAGAAACAGGTAGGTGTAGGTATAGTCAAAAAGTAAAACTCCAAATAATCCTGAATCAGTGAATGGGTTAAAAATATATCCCCAGCCGGGCAGTGGTGGTGCACACCTTTAATCCCAGCACTTGGGAGGCAGAGGCAGGCTGATTTCTGAGTTCGAGGCCAGCCTGGTCCTCAGAGTGAGTTCCAGGACAGCCAGGGCTACACAGAGAAACCCTGTCTCAAAAAAAAAAACAAAAACAAAAACAAAAACAAAAAACCATATATATATATCCCTACAATGGAATATTATTCCACCATAAATTGGATGACGTATTGGCACATTCCATGTCATGGAAGAATCTGAACTTTTACAAACATTGTTTGTAAAAGAAGCCATATACAAAATGCTACATGTTATACAGAAAATGCAAGGTGAACATATCCAGAAAATGCAGATCTATTGGAGAGAGAGCAGAGTGGTTGTTGGAGCTAAGGAGATCATGCAGTCGATGACAAGAATTTCTTTAGGAAGGTCATGGTCTAGAATCCGAAGATGGTGGTACTTTGGACTGAGGATATGGCTCCATTGGCCAAGTGCTCACTTTAAATGGACCTGAGTTCAGAGATCCAGGGCCCACATTGCACATCTGAACCCCAGGGGAATGTAGCACCAGGAAGATGGATACAGGCAGATACCCAGATTGGCCAATCTAGCTGAATTGGTGAACTCCAGGTTAGTAAGTGACCCTGCCTCAGAAAATAAAGTGGAGAGTGATTGAGGAAGACACCTAAGATTGACCTCTGACCCCTATACACACATATAGACACACATACGTGCACACATGTAATAATAACAATAGTTGAAAACTCTCGAAAATACATCAAGAACTTATACAACTTTAATCGTTATTTAATTACATTGCCACTAAGAATACAAAGCCATGTGCTATATTCAGGCTTGCTTTGAAGGTAGAATCCTGCAGTCCAGGATCATGAGCCAGAGATGAATGTTAATCATGGGGCTTAAGATGCCTTTCTCATTTCCCCAATGCTTCAGTTTAGCCATAGGTAAACTGGGAACAGACAGACTTGATTTGCAAGGCCACCATCAGTATCAGGGCTGATCCTTGTCACCTCTTAAAAAGAGTGGAGGTGAGTGCTGACTGTTGCCATAACAGGACCTGGAGTCACCTCTTAAAAACAAGCCTTCAGGGATTATCTTGTTCTGTTAACTGAAGTGAGAAGACTTACTCTGTAGTCTAGTGTCCTGGACTTGCTGGATAAAACAGAGAATGCCAGCTAGCTGTGGATCAGTATCTTTCTCTTTCTCCCTCTCCCTCTTTCCTAATCTCTCTCCCTCTCCCTCTCCCTCTCTCATATTCCTGGCTGCCATCACCACATGACCAGCTGCCTCCTCAAACTCCTACCACCATAACATCCCTGCCATGATGGGCTATGTTGGGGTCCAGGAACCACCTCACAAACCACACAAACACCAATCTCAGTCGGACAGGGATAGTTTATTGAGCTTATGCCCCAGGACTGATCGACCAGGACCATCGAACAGAACCATGACCCAAGTTAAGATCCTACAGGGTTTTTAAGCCCAAAGTCCACAAACATCTGTGCCAAGTTATTCTACCAATCAGGATTTATGAATAGGGGATTTCCTTAGGAATATATCCTTGTTATACACTTATCTTGTTCCCACTGGTTGGGTTATTCAACTGTGGCAGGGGACTTGCTTTGTCTAATGTTTATGTCTTAACTTGGCAACCAGGATGTCAGTTACCCATGCACATATTTCTTTCTCCAAGTATGATAGTAGTTCCCAGGAAGGTCTTTGGAGCTTAAACTTTACTGAAACCTTACTCAAAACAGAAGTCTTATTCCAAATAGTTTCTTACATTAGTACAGGTTTCTCTCTTATGTTGGGGTCCATCCCAAGGGCAACTTATAAAAGCTATACATAGGTGCAAGAAGTGATGTTGGTTGGTTGGTCCAGATAAAACTTTATTGTGGGTAACTATACAAAACAGTTCTACTGACTTCTATCATGATTGGCTTCCAAGGGAACAGAACATAGCAGAATTTGCAATCAATCTTGGCATTAGAAAGATTTCTAGTAACAGCGGAAACATATGAGAAAGTTTCCTTATAATGGTAGACTAGCCAGGTGATAGTACCCTGGGCCTTAATATTTTACCCAAGGCTTTAACTTTTTACCTAGGCCTTAACATTCCATCCTAGGCCTTAACATTTTACCTAGGTCCTAACAGGCTATACCTGAAAACCGTGAGCCAAAATAAATTCTTCCTCCCTTAAAGAAAGTAGTCATAGTCTAATTGTAGTAGTGTAAATCAAAAGATGCATTTTATGAATGAGCCAGGATGTCCTACAAAGGTGTGAACCAACATTACTGTGAACCATCAAAAGAAAGAAACCAAAAAGCCAAAGCTAGCTTGCTCTCTGGTGTCTGTGTAATGAGTTGGGTTTTTTGTTTTGTTTTGTTTGGTTTGGTTTGGGGTTTTTTTTGTTTTTTGTTTTTTTAAATTACTGATTCATGGGGAAAAAATTAAGATTTTACACTGTATCTACAAGAGAATCCATTAGACTCACTCTGTCATTTGTAAAATCACATTTTTGTGAAGGAGAATTCATTTGAATACCAAATAAGAAGAGGCCAAGTTTCCTGCTAGTAACATTAGAAAGCAGCTAATAATCTCAAAGCTTGAGCCCAAATCCACCTCCTGTGACAGAGTTAGCTGATGACCCTTGGAGAACAAATGGACTTTTTAAGAATAAACACACAAAAAAATATATGGTTTTCTGTGACAACATTTTTAAATCCCAAGGACATAAGAAGTTAAGAGTCTTAGAGTCTATTCAAAAGAAAACTTCTTAAAATCCTAACAAAGAGCTAGAGATTACAATAGTTTGTAATCCCAGCTACTGTAGATGCTGAGACAGGAGGCTTGCAAGTTAAAGTCCTGCCTGGGGCATATAGTGAGTTCAAAGCCAGCCTGGGCAATGTAGTAAGACTATGTCTTAAAATAGAAAGGATGGTGAGAATTTAACTTACCTAGTGTGTGTGAGGAACAGAATCTATCACCTGTACTTTAAAAACAAACAAACAAACAAACAACTCCAAGAAATGTTTTACTATTTTTAAAACACAACTTGCTGACAGGAAGTACACTCATGCTGAAAGGAAGTGTGCTCATACTGACAGGAAGTGTACTCATGATGACAGGAAGTGTGCCCATGCTGACAGGCAGGTTTGCATAGAGGCTTTCCCTTGACTGTCTTAAGGCAACCACCTGTGGTTCAATAGCCTCTGTTATCAGGAAAAGTTGGACAAAACCCTAGGTTTACCTTAGAATTAGTCAGAACTTTTGTTTAAAGGTACCAAAGCCCAGGCCCCTCACAGAAAATCCAACTTCATCAGTAAGAAGCAGAGGCTAGCATATATGAAGGGAGATTCAGTGAAAGGCATGGAGGACAAAGTCACCAAGGAGAAAGGTGTCCCTGAATGCTAATAAAAGGACAGACCTTACTCTACAAAAAAAAAAAAAAAAAAAAAAAAAGGCCACCTAATGGCTAAGGAGATGGTTCTATGCTTAAAGTGCTTGCCAAGCAAACATGAGGACCTGAGTTTGATCCTCAGAACCCATGTTAATTAGTTTATTAACCCTCCTTCCTTCTTTCCATATGAAATAAGCCACTCCTGAATCAACTGCTCTCAGTAGGGAGTCACTGAGCACCGCACCAAAGGCAGCTACTAGCTGCAGCCGGCTGGGAACCAAGGGTCTCAGCCTAGTATCCCTCAGAGGGCACAGTCTTGCCCATAACCACACAAGCAGGCAGGAGATCCTCCCAAGCTGAGCCAGCAACTGACTGCAATGTCACGGACCCTTTTACTGCAGCCCATGAGAGACCCTGAGTACGGACTTCCTGGCAAGCTACACCCACACACTGTTGACTGAAGCAGCTGAGCTTAAGGGTTTCACTATCCAGTGACTGAACACAAGTGGAGTGGCTGAGATCAGGAAAGAGTGACAAAAGAAAAGAGACATGGATGACCGGATTTGGGGATGGCTCGCAGGGGAGGGTCAGAAGGGTCAAGTATGAACATAAGGAATCTGTCTCCAGAAAGTGGGGTGAGGGAGCTGTACAGTCAGCATCAGATCTGTAACTACAGTTACAGGTGGCTGTGAAGGACCGTGTGGGTGCTGGGAATTAAACACAGGTTGTCTAGAAGAGTAGCCAGTGCCCTTAGGCACGGGGTCAACTCTCCAGTTCCTGTGGTGATGTCTTATTGAACACATATTTCCCCAGATGAGCTCTGGGGAAAGGGCCTTGCCCTTGGAGGTGCCTGCTATTTTATCTATTACACATTAGAGATGAGAAAACTCCTTTCCAAAAGGTTAGC
This sequence comes from Apodemus agrarius, assembly GCA_964023405.1. NCBI lineage: Eukaryota > Metazoa > Chordata > Mammalia > Rodentia > Muridae > Apodemus > Apodemus agrarius. The sequence continues at coordinate 111,151,307 of OZ030005.1, forward strand.
AACTTGATCACATTCACACAATAAACCGTAACCCTGAACTAGAAAGAATCTGGACACAGTGAGAAGTACCTATAGTCCTGTCTAGTCAAAAGACTGAGGCAAGAGGATCCATTGAGCTGAGGAATTCCAGACCAATTTAGTGAAATTCCATCCCCCAAAACCAGGTAAAATTAAAAAGATGCGTGGTTTCTGGGGGGGTGTCACCAAAGGTTATCTTCTGGTCTCCACATGTACCTTCACACACTCAAATAACCACAAGAACACACTAGCGCACACACGCACACACACACACATACACACGCGCACACACACCAAATAACCCCTGCTAGGTGCCACACTCCTGTAATCCCAGCACTTGAGATGTGGGGTCAGAATGAATAGAAGAAGTTCAAGGACATCTTCAGATACATGAGGAGTTCCAGGCCAGTCTGGGCTATGGAAAGTGCTATTTCAAAACAGAGAAAATGAAACTCAGGAACCCAAACTACAACTGCTTCTGCCCTGACCCATAACCGTAGACTACAAGGCAGAGGGTGAGATGCACGCGTGTTTGCATAATCACACATCCCTTGTACTGAAGGTTCCAGCCAAGCTCAATGATCAAACAAGCAGTGACTGTTGGCACTATCTTCCCTGAGCGGCAGCACAAACACTCTGTGAATCCTGCACATCGGGGCTCCTCTCAGAGCAGCGGGTAGCTGTGGTTTCTTTTTTCTCTCCTGCTTCCTTTTTTGTCATCCTTTGGGAGAATCCTCGGCTAAGTGTTTGGCTTAAGGGTTCAAAAACAACATCGGTGGCTTTGAACACTGGGTTAAAAGAGTGGTCTGCCTGTGCGCTGAACAAAGGAACAAGTTACAGACGTACGTGAGAACAGAAATTCCTTCCAGCAATTTCCTCTGGAAAAGTCGGTGCTGAGGCTTCATCTGTCCACCTCCAGCCCTGCCTTTGAACATTTTACATGGGGACATGTGTTTTACATGCTTTCAAACTGCTCTCGTATTCGATATCTCTTGGAATTCAAATGCTTCCGTGTCCTCTCCACATAGGTGAGTTGTGAGAAGCTCACTCGTGTCCTGTATAAGTAGAAAGAACCAGACAATCTGGATCCCTAACAAATAGATCAATTAGGTGCTATTTATTCATTCATTCATCAAACACACTGAGTAGAACACTGGGCTATGGCCATGGTTCTTGGGTGAAACCCCAAGTATGAAGGCCTGAGCTAAACCCACACCCTACCCCCAGGATCCAAGTAAAGGCAGATTGGGTAGCCGGCACCTGGTTGCAGCACTCCTCCAAGGAGATGGGAAGCGGAGACTCCATGGAAGCCTGCGAGCCAAACTGAACAGAAGCCATGGATAAGCAGCCCTGAACAAGAGGCCCTGCCTCAAAGGGTGCCAAGGATGCCCTCTGACCTCTCTGCATTTGTGCTGAGGTCACACATGCCCAAAGTCGAGAGAGAGAGAGAGAGAGAGAGAGAGAGAGAGAGAGAGAGAGAGAGAGAGAAACGAAATCCAATACTGCCTCCATCTACGGCTCTACAGCTCCAGGGGAAGCTCCTGGGCGTCTGCACACAGGAGCAGTCAGGTAGGATACAGTGATCTAGACACCTGTGTGGACGTGACTGCACAAAGAGGCAGCAGAAGCAGACCAAAGCCACCTGCCCACCCACCCCGCTCTGCCCTTCCAAACAAGGCAACGAGAAACCCAGGGATGAGTCGTTTCAACATCTTCTCAAAATTCCAAAACGGTCTGAAATCAGACTCCAGGGAAGAGAACAAGCTACAGTCAAGAAGGGATCTATCTCTCTTGTCAAGGCATGGATACCTGAGCAGCACACAGTAGGTCTCAGAGCTCCCAGAAGCCAAGATTGACCTGAGACTGTTACTGGAATAGAGGAAGTGAAGCTTGCCCTAGGGGCCCAGCCCCAATCCAGAGGGCCCGACGGCATGCAGACTTGCTCATTTCCAGGAAGGCCTAGCCTCGCTGTGAAAGCCTTACCTTTGTTGGGATGAAGGCATAACATCGCCGGCAGTACCCATGCACCCTTGGAGGAGCTCGGTTCCCTGGAGAGGTCAGAGCAGCCAGCACCACCACAGCTGGGATGACAGCCTTAGACTCCACCTATGGCTGAAATGGGGCTGAAATGTATTCCTCCTCCCACCAAAGAAAGGCTCATGCTGGGTAAGTAATCCCCAACATGGCAGTAGTCAGAGGCGGCCTGAGAGGAGGTGGGGAAGGGTTCAGCTCATGAGGTGTTATGGATTTGGTCTAATGCTTGCATTATGTTATTTGGGTTCCCAAAATTGTATGAGAATCCATATGTAAGACATGGAGGGTCCCTTGCCCCCAGCTGGCTTTGATTCATAAATAAAGTTGCCAGCGGCCAATGGCTGGGCAGGGACACAGAGGCAGGACTTTAGGATTCTAGGACAAGGGGACCGAGAGAGGAGAACTTTGATGCTGGAGAACAGTAAGGTACAGACCTGAGAGGTGCATAAAAGAAGGCATACCAATCATGTAGGAGCAGGGAAGAGATTGGGTCTAGGGCAGCAAAGATGGAATATAGATTTTAGCAAGTAATAACTCAGGAGTCGTGTTGGGAAGGTGTTAGCCACATGTAGTTTTGGGAGTGGTCCAACCATTGAGCTGTTTAAGGCCTATTAAAACAGAAGGCTGTGTGTGTGTGTGTGTGTGTGTGTGTGTGTGTGTGTGTGTGTGTGTGTCTGTGTGTCTGTGTATGTCTTTCATTCTAGAACCCAAAACATTGGGGCAGGTAGAGAGGAACTCGATCTGCCATCATCACTAGGGCAGTGTAAGCAAGCTAAATTGCCTACTGCAACAACAAAGGCTCCACCTTCATTAGTAGATAATGCAGATTATAGGAGGGTGACAGATCTCTCCTCTCATCCCGTTTCTCCTCCTCTCCCCCTCCTTCCCTCTACCCTGCCCCGTCTCCCACATTCTTTTTCCTCTCTCCCTTCCTCCCTCTTCCTCTCTATCTCTTCTCTTTTCCTCCCTCCCCACTTCCCTCCTACCTTCTGCTACAGGAAATGAAGCAGCAAGAAGGCCCTCCCTGAAAGCCAGTCTAGATACTGGATGTCGAAACCTCCAGAGCCATGAGCCAAACACTTATTGCTCATAAGCCTCCTGGCCTACGGCCTTCCATTACAGCAGCACACTGCCCCATAACTCCTTAATGGATCAATGGGAAATCAATGGCAGGAGAGGGTATACAAGAAATGCTTGTTGCCTGGAACATTCTAGAACACTGTTCCCCAGCCTCTGCATCCTTACATTGCCTGGCAAGCATCTCTCCCAGCCCTCTTAGGACCCTTTCAGGGGATGAAGGATGTGACTGCTGAGGTTTGAGCCAAGGCCAGCACATACATAGTCACCTGTAGGGCTGTGAGGCACCCTTTGCTAGAAGCCGCTGACAGATGGGGCTTCCGGAAGCTGTGGGTCTCACTCCCCTACCTAAAACCCTCCAGTCTCTGGAGGTAAAGCTCCTCCTTTAGTACAGCCCATAAGACATGATGGAAGACGTCTCTGTATTACTCGTGCTTCTGTGTAGCTTTGACCAAACAGCCAAGAAAAGCAATTCAAAGAGGAAGTTTTGTTTCAGCTTTAGAGATTCAGTCTGAGGTCACCAGGCCCCACATGCATGGGCAGAACGCTCGGGCAGAGGAAGCCTATGGCAGGAGAGGCTGTCATCACTTTGTGGCTGACAGAGAGAAAAGGCAGAAAAAAAGGAAAAGCAGACGCAGTCAAGGATCACAGGCCCCTCTCAGAAATCTACTTCCTCCAGCTAGGCCACACCCCTTCTTTCCACCTCCCCCTGATGAAGCCATACAGGGATTAGTCCACCAATGACGTTAGAGCCCTTGTACTCTGTCTCTAAGGCAGCTGCAGACACACCCAGCACCAGTGGTGCTCTTTACTGACACAAAAATTGATGATCAGAACTAACTCTCACGGGGTCGACCTCTTCTGTCCTTTGCTCACTAACCCTGGCAACAATGGCTTCCCTGGGGCTTTGTTAGCTCACAAATATACTGAGGATATGAGTCCCCAGTGCAAGGGTTGTTTGAGAATGAAAAGATCTGATAGGATCGTCGAGATGGCCCAGTGGGTAAAGGTGTTTGCTGCCAAGCCTGATAATCTGAGTTCAATTCCCGGGATCCACATGGTGAAAGAAGAGAACAAACTTCAGCAATTGTCCTCTGACCTCTAGTCGCGTATGTGTGGGTGCATTCTCATGCACAAACATGCAGAGAAATGAATAAATAAACAAACTGTCTAAAGGATGTACTATCTATAAAGGGCTGGGACAGCAGAGGCACACAGCAAGCTCAGAATGGAAAGCAGATTATATTTACTGTTTCACTTATCTATTACAAATTCCCTTTTGTTGTTTAAGATTTTTTGTTCAACTGCTATGTCTTTGTGCTAAAAGAAAACAAAAAACAAAAAAAACAAAAAAAAACCCAAAATCCTCCCTCCCCCACCCCCCTTCCACCCACCCCCAGGACCCAGCCCTCCACCCCTCACCTCCTCCGCCTGCAGAGAAAATGTCTCAGCCAAGCAGGGATGAGATCCCCTAGTGAGTGCTTTCTACAGACTGAGGAGGGTCCCAGAGAGTGTTAATAGGAGCATTGAGGAGGCCTCGGTACAAGGGTACAAGAGGGAGGACAGGGGCACTGAGGTATCCTCACCAGGACAGGAGCCTGATGGTATAGCACTTCCTAGCTCCACATGCAATGCAGACTCCACGCCAGAGCCTCTAGCTGGCCTGGGCAGCCCCAAGGCAGGCTGTGCTAGTCCAGCCCTGGAGGCCTTGGCTTCATGGGCCTCTAAGAAATGCATGGCAGAGGAATTCTCACCAGCATTCTCCCATGGCGGTTTTCATTTGTAATTATCTGCTTACTAGAGAGGTTGAGCATCTCCATGCGCCTACTGGTGGCTTGTATCTCTTTTTTCCTTGTGACTGAGGACTTTGGGTTCTTTGTTTATTGTGCACATTAGCCCTTTTGTCTGCTTGAGGTTTGATCCCTGGGAGGCGTGGGCCCTTTAGGAAGTGAAGCCTGCGAGAAGTCCTTAGGTTTCTGAGGTGCTTTTTTTTTTTTAATTTTTATTTTTTTTATTATTGGATATATTCTATATTTACAATTCATTTCCCTTTTTCTGGCTCCCCATCCCCCAAAGGTCCCACATGCCCTTTTCCCTCCCCCTGCTCCCTCATCCACCCCTTCCCACTTCCCTGTTCTGGTATTCCCCTACACTGATGCTTTGATCCTTTCCAGCACCAGTGTCCACTCCTTTCTTCTTGTCAGACATCATTTGGTATGTGAATTATGTCTTTGGTGTCCCAAGATCCTAGGCTAATATCCACTTATCAGTGAGTGCATACCATGGGTATTCTTTTGAGACTGGGTTACCTCACTTAGTATGATGTTCTCCAGCTCCATCCATTTCTCTAAGAATTTCATGAATTCATTGTTTCTAATGGCTGAATAGTACTCTGTTGTGTATATATACCACATTTTTGTATCCATTCCTCCGTTGAGGGACATCTGGGTTCTTTCCAGCTTCTGGCTATTATAAATAAGGCTGCTATGAACATAGTGGAACATGTATCCTTATTGCATGCTGGGGAATCTTCTGGGTATATTCCCAGGAGTGGTATGGCTGGGTCCTCTGGAAGTATCACGTCCAGTTTTCTGAAGAACCACCAGACTGATTTCCAGAATGGTTGTACCCTCAAGCAAATCAGTAGCCTTCCTATATGCAAAGGATAAGCAGGCCGAGAAAGAAATTAGGGAAATGACACCCTTCACAATAGCCACAAACAATATAAAGTATCTTGGTGTGACTCTAACCAAACAAATGAAAGATTTATATGACAAAAACTTCAGGTCTCTGAAGAGGGAAATTGAAGAAGACATCAGAAAATGGAAAAATCTTCCATGCTCGTGGGTTGGCAGGATTAATATAGTTAAAATGGCAATCTTGCCAAAAGCAATATACAGATTCAACGCAATCCCCACCAAAATCCCAACTCAGTTCTTCATAGAGTTAGAAAGAGCAATTCTCAAATACATCTGGAATAACAAAAAACCCAGGATAGCTAAAACTATCATCAACAGTAAAAGAACTTCTGGGGGAATCAATATCCCGGACCTCAAGCAATACTACAGAGCAGTAGTGTTAAAAACTGCATGGTATTGGTACAGTGACAGGGAGGTGGATCAATGGAATAGGATTGAAGACCCAGAATTGAACCCACACATTTATGGCCAATTGTTCTTCGACAAAGGAGCCGAAAACATCCAGTGGAAAAAAGATAGCATTTTCAACAAATAGAGCTGGCTCAACTAGAGGTCAACATGCAGAAGAAATTTGATCCACTCTTATCTCCTTGCACTAAGCTCAACTCCAAGTGGATCAAGGACCTCCACATAAAACCAGACACACTAAAACTAATAGAAAAGAAACTGGGGAAGACCCTTGAGGACATTGGCTCAGGGGGAAAATTCCTGAACAGAACACCAATTGCTTATGCTCTAAGAGCAAGAATAGACAAATGGGACCTCATAAAATTACAAAGTTTCTGTAAGGCAAAAGACACTGTCAAAAGGATAAATCGGCAACCAACAAATTGGGAAAAGATCTTCACCAACCCCACATCCGACAGAGGACTAATATCCAATGTATACAAAGAACTCAAGAAGTTAGACCCCAGAAAACCAAATAACCCTATCCAAAAATGGGGTACAGAGCTAAACAGAGACTTTTCACCTGAAGAAATTCGGATGGCTGAGAAACACCTTAAAACATGTTCAACATCATTAGTCATTAGAGAAATGCAAATCAAAACAACCCTGAGATTTCACCTCACACCAGTCAGAATGGCTAAGATTAAAAACTCAGAAGACATCAGATGTTGGCGAGGATGTGGAGAAAGAGGAACACTCCTCTACTGCTGGTGGGACTGAGGTGCTTTCTAAGGGATAATGGTGCCCTCGCTCCTGCTCCTGGCCCTGGGATGAAGCGCTTGGCTCCACCTCATGCTCCTCCTATGATGTGCTCCCCTCCACAAAGAGCAAGTGGGGCTGCCCAATCTTATACCAGAACCTACAGGGCCCTGAGCCAAACCGAACCTTTCTTCTTCATAAACTAATAGTCTCGGGCAGTTCATCGTAGTATTGCAAAGCTGACTAATACATGATTTAAAAATACGTCCTCCCAATTCACAGGTTGTGCCTTTGTTCAGTTAAATATGAACATGTTGAATATTCCCTTTGCTATGCAGAAGGTGCTGCCGTGCAGAACCCTGCTGGAGATGACAGGGATGCTCCTTAGCCTTACTCCCCACCAAGGCCTTCATGTAGTCTATGTGAGCATCAAAACATCACACTACATACACATCACGACTAGATACTATTATTACCAATGAAAAACAAGACTCATTCAACATATAAAATATGTATATATCTGAAAACGTAAAAGATAAAATTTGAGGGGAAAAAAAGAACTCTAAAAAGGAAAGGAAGAGACTCTCTCTGGGTGGTTAAGATGTGCTGCCACGGCAGAGAGCTCCATTTGGGAGGAAGAAAGCAAACTCCCTCTCCGGCTCTTGCCATGTGGTCTGCATGGGTCTCTTGCACATGAGGCAAACTTGGTCTAAATGCAGACATACATGCACATGTGCAAGCAATAACAACTGATGGAAAAAGAGGCCGTGATGGAGGAGAGCCCAGACAGGTAAGTGGGTGGGTTTGGAGAGAGGAAGGAGAAGGGAGCAATGTTGTAGTTAAAACAAAACCTAGCCTGGCGGTGGTGGCTCACACCTTTAATCCCAGCACTTGGGAGGCAGAGGCAGGTGGATTTCTGAGTTGGAGGCCAGCCTGGTCTACAGAGTGAGTTCCAGGACAGCCAGGGCTATACAGAGAAACCCTGTCTTGAAAAAAAAAATCCACACACACACCCCCAAAAAAACCAAACCAAAACAAAACCTAAAAAATAAACAAAAATGAAAAACAGATGTGGATCTGGTTCTTCCAGCCTGTGTGGGCCTGGGATTTGGCATTTACCACTAGGTTCCAGGTGTGGCTCTGGCTACTGGTTCACTGATCACACTTAGGACAGGTGTGGACTGTGGAGCGTGGCAGCCCCAGTGCACCCCAGTAGCAGTACCGCTTGTCTTGAGCCCTCCTTGCCCATCCCTCTCCCCAGAACTTCACCTGAGCCCAGGATAGCTACTGCTGTGAGTCAGCTTCTCGGGGCTTCTCCCTGCCTGGATGGCAGACGGTCCTCCCAGGAGCACAGAAGAGAGCATGCTGTTCCTGGGGGTCGGCCCCTAGGCTTCCCACACCCATTTCAGTCAGCGTGAGATGCCTGAATCCACTTGCTTCCGAGGACTTTATCTTGTGGACGCTCTGGGCGCTCAGCCCTCTCTCAATAAGCTTGCAAGGCTCCTTCCGTCCCTCCGCACCCGAGGCAGTTGTTACCAGTCACAGTCGAGAACCACCGGCTGTGCTTCCGATTCGATTCTTCCAGAGCCCACCAGCCCCGAGGTCCCACAGGATCCCCATGTTCCCCGTGCCTGTTTCCATGAGATGACCTGTCAGTCAAAGACACACAGGGCTCTGCAGAGTAAGGAAGGGGCAAGTGCATCTCACTCCCTGGAAGTTCAGCTAAGGCTCCGATAAATATCACAGAAAGAAGTTTTGGCCCCTCACCACCACATCCCAGCTTCATCAGATCAATGTTTTGTCTCTTGATTTTCATTCAGAAGATGGAGCTGCCTTCTTGGACCGAGTTAGGCGGGAGGGTATTTGGGGGAACAGTGAGGCTAACTTCAGTAGCCAGACTTCCAAGATGGCCCCGACCACGTGTGTATCCCCTGATACCCACCTGTGGTCCCCCAACAAGCTCACAATATAATAAATAGGATATGGTTTTCTCCCTTGCCTCATCTCCCCTACAGAGAGGGGAGTCTTAGCCTGATGGAAGACCCAGGTGACAGCTTGACTACAAAACCCTGAGCCTTTTGAGAAGAGCCCCATGCTCCTGGACCATGACACACAGAAGCTGTGAGGTAACTCACTACAGTTACTTTCTGTGACTTTCAGGCACTAAGCCTGTGATGACAGAGACGTGGATAACTGATACAGCATCAGTTTCAAACCAGCCTATACATTTGAGGTCCTCACATCTATCGGGTGTTTCAATAGCAAGATGTGGTCCCATTTTGTAGATGAGAAAGTAGAGGCCAATATCAGTTCAGTACTTACAGCAGCAAGGCTGAGTGAGCAGCCCAGATTATCTAAGGGTCAGGTGTGGATTGTGTCCCCTCTTTTCATGTTCATGTGTTTATTCATTTGGGGGACAGGCATGTGTCATGGCACCTGTGTGGAGGTCAGGAACAACATCTAGGAGTTGACTGTCTCCCTCCACCATGGGTTCTAGGAATTGAACTCAGATTGATAGGTTTGGTGGCAAGCACCTTGAAGCCATCTCATTGGCCTCTGGTTTTTGTTTCCTAATCCATTGTAGGCCAACATTTTCATAAAATATAATAAAAAAAATTAGTGGCTGCTGGAATGGCCGTGTACTTGGGTGTTGGAACAGTGTCACCCTGCCCCTGAAGCCTGCTCTCTGTGTGGGGATTAGCTGCTGACAGGAACAGCTCTGGAGGGCCACTCCCTTGGGTTTCCTGAACTTCACACACGGGTGAGTCTTCATCTCAGACATCCTCTGTGGAGCACCTCTGCTGCCACTTGCTGGAGATTATCACTAGATGTTCATATGCTGTCCCACTTGCCAGCCATTAGGTTCTGAGCACTGACCAGAGAACAGAAAACAGCAAGTAGGGGGTGCGGAGACGTGGGGATCTGCCCTGTTGGTGTTGGTAAAAATGGTGCAGATGCACTGGGAAGCAGCGGGGAAGGTCTTCAGAAACGTAACCTAGACTAACACGGGACAATGAAAACCCTGAGAAGAGAGAGCAGAAAGATGGTAAGAGGATGGGGAGGACACGGCAGGGGGGCACTGCGGCACTCGTGAAGCTGGAGCCGGCACAAGGTGGGGCAGGTTGAAAGCTCCGGGGAGAGCTGGAGGAGAGAAGGGGTCCACATCCCGGGGGCCCTGTTTACAGCTGATGCCTCAGAGAGTCAGTATTCTCTAAGAGGATGGGCCTGGTAGGCCAACCATGCTACAGAGGACACACACACACACACACACACACACACACACACACACAGAGAGAGAGAGAGAGAGAGAGAGAGAGAGAGAGAGAGAGACAGAGAGAGAGACAGAGAGAGAGAGACAGAGAGAGAGAGAGAGAGGGAGAGAGAGAGCACAGATTGAATTCAGTAGAAGTGTTGAGTATGGGAGGATATAGAGGTAAGAGCGATGGGTTGTTCATAAGACAAAATGTACCGCATGGAATTCTTATAGAAGACTAAAAAGATTTTGTGGCACACGCCTTTAATCCCAGCACTCTGGGAGGCAGAGGCAGGCGGATTTCTGAGTTTGAGGCCAGCCTGGTCTACAGAGTGAGTTCCAGGACAGCCAGGGCTATACAGAGAAACCCTGTCTCAAAACAACAACAACAACAACAAAAACCAGATACATAATCATCATTATTACAATGTATTATATGCATCTACAAAATTCTCAAAGAATACATTTTTAAACATTTTTTTAAAGTAACAGAATAAATATATAAATATATAATTTCCCTCTGATCTGAAATTCGACCACAGAGCACACACCCAAAGGAACAGAAAGCTATGCCAGTCATCAGGACATACTGGGCCCCCAGTATCCGAGGATGGATGAGGAGATAAAGGGGGTGTGGCAGAGGGTGGAGTTCAGGGGTAGAGGGCTGGCCCAGCATGCAGGAGGGTCTGATCTCAACTCTCAGAATGAGGAAGAAAGGGAGAGAGAAGAGGAGGAGGAAGAGGAGGGAAGGGAGAGAAAGACAGCTGACTCTGGTGATGTCACAACAGCTAAAGGACTTTGCTGTCACAGCTGAGGACCTGTGTCTAATCCCTGGGACACTCATGGTGGAGACAAGGCACAGACTCCCAGAGATTATTCTCTGACCTGCACATCAGATCACCATGGCACACGCGCAAGCTTGCACACACACACACACACACACACACACAGACACACACAGACACACACAACTATGTAAAAGACTGGAAGAAAAACTCTGTGTGTGTGTGTGTGTGTGTGTGTGTGTGTGTGTGTGTGTAAGAAAGAAACAAACAGACAGACAGACAAACTGTGGCACACACATACAATGTAATATCATCCAGCCTTAAAATAAAAGGAAATTCTGTCACAAGCTGAAACACAGAGTCTTTTAAATATTTGTTTACATTTATTTATTTGCTTATTTGTCTGTACACACAGGTCACACCTCAAGTATGGAGGTCAAGGAAAACTTGACTTCATTCTTTCCTTACCCCTTGTAGGTTCTGGGTGGTCAGACCTGGCTGCAGACCGAGCCATGGCACCAGCCCCGAAGTGTGAGGGTTTTACACTAAGTCAGCCAGTCACAGCAGAGGGACTGCTCGTGTAAAATGGCTAACGCAGCCGGGGAAACACTCAAAATGAAAAGAGGCTATGCACACCTGTCCTCCCAGCTACATGAGATGCTGAGGCAAGAGGATAGCTTGAACCAAGAAATATTAGGCCAGCCTGAGCAACCAGCAAGACCTGTCTCAAAAATGAAACTAAAATCCAGGAAGGGAGCAGTGGCTGCCAGGTGTCCGGAAGAATTAGTGTTTAATGGGGTGTGGAGCTTTGGTTCCTCAAGGTGACAGTCATGGAAGTGTGCTGCAGGACAACGGAGATGCGGTCACATGGCCAAGGCCACCACTGATGACAAGTCAGGCTCAGGTAAACTTCCCACCGTGCAATCCTGATTCCTGTATGAGTATGCATAAGATACATGCATGCGGATATGCTATATGCATGTCAGGGACTACAGGAGCGAGGAGGGGAGCAAATGAGAGAGAAGCCAGCTGCAATGCGCTAGTGTGAGGCGCGGGTGTGAGCACGCCACAGTGATATATGCTCATGAGAAGATGAAAACTGAGGGCTGCCGAAACTTGCTGCTTAAAGACCGGAGTTCAGATCTGTAGAACCACAAGGTTAAAAGCCAAGTGTGTGTCTGCAGTCCCAGGACTGAGGAGCTGGAGACGGGCAGGTCCCTAGACGCAAGATGGACACCACCAATGACCTCTGGCCTCCATGTTTCTGTACACCTCTATGTACAAATGCACATAAATGGACACAGGTACACACACATGCACACACACACAAATAGTAATAACTAAAACTTACCAGAAAGAGCAGCTGTGTCTCTCAGAAGGATGTTGTTTCCAGAGAGACTTGTGCTAAATCTCTGCTTCATTAACCAAAGGCTACGAAATGGCCATCACACCCAGAAGCCAGGTGTGAGTTCAGCTTGCCACTTACTGCCTGTGCGACCTGGGATGAGTCACAAGTCCTCTCTGAAACTAACAACATCTGTGAAAAGAGAGTCGTGGTAAGTATGTTGTGGGCTTGTTGTGGGAATCAAATAAAGTACTATAAATAGCACTCAGGCTCTAACCCCTAACGTAGAACAAACACCTGATGGGATTCACTCACTCGCTACCTTCTGGTGTGGAGAGAGGAGACTCCTCCAGCCAGGCAGCCTCTGCTCCAAGAAGGAACGAAGCCCCAAGTCCACAGAAAGTTACTGGGAGGGAGGGAGGGAGGGAGGAAGGGAGGGAGTGGGTGAGTGAGTGGGGAATGAGTGGGTGAGTGAGTGGGGAATGAGTGGGTGAATGAGTGGATGAGTGAGTGGGGGAGTGAGTGGGGGAGTGAGTGAGTAGGTGGGTGGGTAGGTGAGTGAGTGGGTGGGTGGGTGAGTGGGTGGGTGAGTGAATGAGTGGGTGAGTGAGTGAGTGGGTGGGTGAGTGGGGGAGTGGGTGGGTGAGTGGGGGAGTGAGTGGGTGGAGTGAGTGGGGAGTGAGTGGGTGGATGGGTAAGTGGGTGAGTGGGTGAGTGAGTGGGTGGGTGGGTGAGTGGGTGAGTGAGTGGGTGAGTGAGTGGATGGGTGAGTGGGTGAGTGAGTGGGTGAGTGAGTGAGTGGGTGAGTGAGTGGGTGGGTGGGTGAGTGGGTGAGTGGGTGGGTGAGTAGGTGGGTGGGTGAGTGGGTGAATGCGTGGGTGCGTGGGTGGGTGAGTGGGTGGGTGAGTGGGTGGGTGGGTGAGTGGGTGAATGCGTGGGTGAGTAGGTGGGTGGGTGAGTGGGTGAATGCGTGGGTGCGTGGGTGGGTGAGTGGGTGGGTGAGTGGGTGGGTGGGTGAGTGGGTGAATGCGTGGGTGAGTGGGTGGGTGAGTAGGTGGGTGGGTGAGTGGGTGAATGCGTGGGTGCGTGGGTGGGTGGAGGAGTGAGTGGATTACATAATGTGAGGAAGCTCCACTTAACTGCCCTCCAGCAGATGTCCATCCTTCCTTTCTCCTCATCCTTCCTTTCTCTCAGGCTGAGTAAGGACAGTAAGACACTGCCTCTTGCAGCCCAGCATCATTTGAATTCAAAGCAAGACCCAGCCACAAGAAAGGACCCCGTGGCCCCTCTTTCCTAGCAGGACCTTCCTTCTAAACTGTTAGGTTGGGTGGGCGTGGCTGTGCTTCGTGAGCGGGGCCTGCAGGAGTTAGCCACGCGCAGCGTCTAGCCCAGCTCCTGTGGGGCTGCCGAGGGTTACGGCTCTGCTGCTTTGGGGTCTCAGAAGCACAGAGTCAATGGTTTTGATACATGGCCCCATTTATAGCACCTGAAACACAACATCCATTACTGTCAGCCCTCCTTCATATAACAATACAGGGTTTCTGAACCTCAGAACGCATTTTCAAGCTGGGGAGAGCAATCCGGAGAGGCTCACACCTGTATGCCCTCTACAATCTAGGTAGGATAAGCAGTCCGAATGGCTGAGCCAGTTCCGCAGATCTTGTTTGTAACTGTTTTAAATGTGCTATACAGTTGTTCAAGTGTGTGTGTGTGTGTATGTGTGTGTGTGTGCACGCGCGCGCGCACACACACACACACACACACACACACACACACAGAGAAAAAATAGGTGATGTTAGAAATGGCCGCTAGACCAGGAATCTGTTCTGTGTAGGTGCAGAGAGTAAATACTTGAGGCTCCAACTCTTCTGTTCTGCGTTGTACACAGCCAACCACAGCCCACAGGCCAGAGAACAAGCACCTGTTATTACTATCGAACTTCATTTACAAAATCAGACAGCAGGCGGGACCTCGCCCCCAGGCCATGATTTACCCACGATTGCTCTAGCCTAAGGCTTGGAGTCAGGTAAACCTGCTGTGCAGTGCTTGAGTCCCGGCCCAGGAGCTGCCACATCCTCCGCTTTGTGCAGAGACTAAGACTGTGCAACACTCAGCACTCTGTCTGGAGATAGGCTCACATCCAGACACAACTGTTTTGCTTTGTTTGTTTTATTTTTCTTTGTGTGTGTGTGTGTGTGTGTGTGTGTGTGTGTGTGTGTGTTGAACAATTTGAACAATTTGAACAATCATTGAACAATTGAACAATTTGAACAAACAATTTGTGAACAATTTGAACAACAGGCATCTTGCCTGACTCTGGGAATCTTTTCTCTCTAGACTAACCCATTCTCTCACTAGCAAACTCATGTTCCCACCAACTAAGAAGCTCTCTTCAGGGCTTTCTAGACTAAACTCATCTTCTCCACTCACTAACTTTCTTCTAAGTCTTAAGTCTTGTCTGCCCAGAGGAAATCTCTGCACTCGGTAGACAAATGCTTGACATTAACATAGTAAAGGATGTAGCTAGCTAAGCAGGGATAATTCCAATTCCAGGGAATGCAACACTTTGTTCAGGTCTCCAGACAGCTGAATTCACATGGCACCCATACATATACTGAGGTACATAGGGCTATAGGTGTCCGAATAGCCGGTGAATACATTGGCTTAGCAAGACAAAGGATGGCAGCTCAGTAAGCTGTTTTGAGGAAGTCTGGGCTCATGGTTTACTGGTTAAGTGCCTGCCATACAGCGTGAGGAGAGCAGCTCAGGGCCTCAGAGGCCACATGAATAGGAGGGAGTCACAGCAGCCCACTTGTGATTCCACCCCTAGCAGGAAGGCATAAATAGTGGATCACCAGAGCTATCTGGCTAGCTGGTCTAGGTTTATCTGTGAGCTCTTGGTTCAGTTGAGAGACTTCACCTCAATATTAAGATAGAGAATAATCAGGAAAAACTCACAATGCCAATCTCAGGATCCCAGGTGCATCTACACATATGTATACACACATGTGCACACACATACTTGAACACATGCAAATGTGCATACCACAGACACATACCCATGAAAAGAAAACCATGTATAATGAACAACATAAATACATATTTTACAGTAATAAAAGGGATCTTAACCTGAAGGAACTTTTAGCACATGCTCTAACATGGATGAACCCTGAAGATACTACCCTAGGCAGAGCGGTGCAGACACAAGAGGAAACCCTGCATGTTTACAGCAATAGGAAGTGACTGTGACTGAGGACAGAAACAGCAGGTGGTGCAGGCCTACAGTGACAACACTCAGGAGGCTGAAGCTGGAGGATCATGAGTGCAAGGTCAGCCTGGGGTACATGGGGAGATCTCAAAAACAACACTTATTGGGTAAGTCTATGTTTGAGAGGAAGAAAAAGGCTTAGAGATGGGGGGTGGTGCAGGGTGTAATGAGGGGACTGTATTAATGTCCCTGAACTAAAAATGTTTCAGTAGCATATATATATATATATATATATATATATATATATATATATATATATAATGGTTTTAAAGATCATATTTTTTAACTTTTGTTACTTTTATTAGCTCATAATAACTGTGAATATGTGTTTAAGAGAGATACAAAGACTGGAAGAGAGGATAGGAACAAAGCCCAGGGTTGAATGCATGCTAAGCACATGCTAAGCACATGCTCTGTCACCGAGCTGAACATCAACCTGCTATCCATTTTTAAACATGTTATAGAGAAGAGAGTGTAGAGTGTGTCCTCCTGTGGTATGACATACCTTAGACTGTCACCCATCTTCATTCCTTGTCCCGGTATACTCCAAGCATCTCATGAGGACAGCCAGCAGCTCTGCCAGGCACTATACTAAGCAGGCCATGAGCTGCACCATAATCCCATAAGAGAGGAACCTCAAGAATCCCTCTTCTGTAAGATTTATTTTTATGTATGTGTGTGTGTAGCATATAGGAGCAGTGCCCGAGGAGTCCAGAAGAAGGTGTTGGACCCCCGAGAGCTAAAGCTGCAGACGATTATGAGCTGCCCAATGCAGGTACCAAGAACCCAACTCAGGCTCTCTGTAAGAGCAGCAAACACTCTTAACCACTGAACCGTCTTCCCACCCCACAATACAGCAGAGAAGAACAGCATAAACCCAAAGAGATGTACTGACTTGATGCCAAGTCCAGCTTCAGAGAAACTTCCTACACAATCTACTGTGTCA
This sequence comes from Apodemus agrarius, assembly GCA_964023405.1. Lineage (NCBI taxonomy): Eukaryota > Metazoa > Chordata > Mammalia > Rodentia > Muridae > Apodemus > Apodemus agrarius. Next base: position 111,167,878 of record OZ030005.1, read on the forward strand.
CTTGTCACCAAGGCTTGGCCTCACTCTTTGATATAATAATAAAACCCTTTGTCCTGGTTTGCTGTGATAAAACGCCAGTGACCCTGTCCCCTCACCCCACCATTATAGGGTCACCCCACTTAAACTATATATATATATATATAGTACTACTTCATATACTTCATATATATGTATATATACATATATGTGTATATATACATATATCTTAAAGGCTCTCAGTATTAGTTATTCCTTCCCATACTCCCTCCTCGACTCCACCATCCAATTCTCTCATCCCACCCAGGCTTTCCTATTCCCTGATATCCCTCATTTTCCTTCACACCATCTGCATTTCATCTCCACTCCCTTAAAATCCCACTCCCATGGGCACTCCAGTTTAAATACACATATCCAAAGAGCCAAAGGTAATGTCTGTACACATGAGATAACGTTTGTTATATGTCTTTGTAGGTCTGTGTTTCTACACTCTGGATGGCTGTTTTCTGCTCCATCCACTTTCCTTGGGGTGTATGTCCAAGAAGAGCTGGGTCAATGGTAGATTTCTTTCTGGAGCTGTAGGAGTTTCCTGGTGGAGTCTTTGGGGTCCTTTAAGAATAAAAACCATATCATCTGCAGATAAAGATACTTTCACTTCTTCCTTCCCTATCTGTGTCCCTTTCTCTTCTTCCCGTGTCTTATTGCTCTAGCTAAGATTTCTCACATGGTATTGAACAGGAGTGGAGAGAGCAGACATCTTCATGTTGTTCCAAGAACACTCATGTTAAGCAATGCATCCTGACAGTCTTGAAGACAATTCCAGTTCTTTTAAAACCAAGATGGGTTTAGTATAGGTTTGCTAAAAGGCCTGTTTTCCTTAGCTAGCACATACATTTCTGGCAATTTGGAGTATTTGATACTGAACTAAAAAACAAAAGTCCTGCCTCTTTAAAAGTGACGTATAGACAAGTCTGGAGGGCATTTTCTTGATCAGTGATTTATATAGGAGGGCCCAGCCTGCTATATGAGGTGTCACGCTTGGGCATGTGGTCCTGGGTATGAAGTGACCATAATTCTGTAGGTTCCTTTCCAGGTCTTCAATTCTATTCCATTGATCTACCTGCCTGTCACTGTACCAGTACCATGCAGGTTTTAACACAATTGCTCTGTAGTACTGCTTAAGGTCGGGGATACTGATTCCCCCAGAAGTTCTTTTACTGTTGAGTATAGTTTTAGCTATACTGGGTTTTTTGTTGCTCCAGATGAATTTGAGAATTGTTCTTTCTAACTCTATGAAGAATTGAGTTGGGATTTTGATGGGGATTGCATTGAATCTGTAGATTGCTTTTGGCAAGATGGCCATTTTTACTATACTAATCCTACCAATCCAAGAGCATGGAAGATTTTTCCATCTTCTGAGGTCTTCTTCAATTTCTTTCTTCAAAGACTTGAAGTTCCTGTCATACAGATCTTTCACTTGTTTGGTTAAAGTCACACCAAGATACTTTATATTGTTTGTGGCTATTGTGAAGGGTGTCATTTCCCTAATTTCTTTCTCAGCCTGTTTATCCTTTGAGTATAGGAAGGCTATTGGTTTGCTTGAGTTAATTTTATATCCAGCCACTTTGCTGAAGTTGTTTATCAGCTGTAGGAGTTCTCTGGTGGAGTTTTGGGGTCACTTAAGTATACTATCATATCATCCGCAAATAGTGATAATTTGACTTCTTCCTTTCCAATTTGTATCCCTTTGACCTCATTTTGTTGTCTGATTGCTCTGGCTAGAACTTCAAGTACTATATTGAATAAATATGGAGAGAGAGGGCAGCCTTGTCTAGTCTCTGATTTTAGTGGGATTGCTTCAAGTTTCTCTCCATTTAGTTTGATGTTGGCTACTGGTTTGCTGAATATTGCTTTTATTATGTTTAGGTATGGGCCTTGAATTCCTGTTCTTTCCAACACCTTTAACATGAAAGGATGCTGAATTTTATCAAATGCATTTTCAGCATCTAATTCAATGACCATGTGGGTTTTTTCTTTGAGTTTATGTAGTGGATTACATTGATAGATTTCCCTGCATCCCTGGGTGAAGTCTACTTGATCATGGTGAATGATCATTTTGATGTGTTCTTGGATTCAGTTGGCAAGAATTTTATTGACTATTTTTGCATCGATATTCATAAGAGAAATTTGTCTAAGGTTCTCTTTTTTGTTAGATCTTTGTGTGGTTTTGGTATCAGCGAAACTGTGGCTTCATAGAATGAGTTGGGTAATGTTCCTTCTGTTTCTATTTTGTGGGATAGTTTGAAGAGTATCGGCACTAGGTCTCCTTTGAATGTCTGATAGAATTCTGCACTAAAGCCATCTGGTTCTGTGCTTTTTTGGTTTGGAGACTGTCAATGACAACTTATTTCTTTAGGGGTTATTGAACCATTTAGATGTTCTATCTGATCCTGATTAAATTTGAGTAGTTAGTATCTGTCTAAGAAATTGTCCATTTCATCCAGATTTTCCAGTTGTGTTGAGTATAGGCTTTTGTAGTAGGATATGATAATTTTTGGATGTCCTCAGTTTCTGTTATTTCACCCTTTTCATTTCTGATTTTGTTAATTTGGATACTGTCTCTGTGCCCTCTGGTTAGTCTGGCTAAAGGTTTATCTATCTTGTTTATTTTCTCAAAGAACCAGATATGTTTTTGTTGATTCTTTGTATAGTTCTTTTTGTTTCAACTTGGTTGACTTCAGCCCTGAGTGTGATGATTTCCTGCCTTCTACTCCTCTTGGGTGTATTAGCTTTTTGTTCTAAAGTTTTCAGGTGTTTTGTTAAACTGCTAGTGTATGCGCTCTCCAGCTTCTTTTTGGAGGCACTCAGAGCTATGAGTTTTCCTCTTAGCACTGCTTTCATTGTGTTCCTGTTGTGCCTTCATTTTCATTAAATTCTAAAAAGGCTTTGATTTCTTTCCTTATTTCTTCCTTGACCAAGGTATCATTGAGTATTGTTCAGCTACCATGTGTATGTGGGTTTTTTGTTTTTGTTGCTATTGAAGACCACCCTTACTCCATAGTGATCTGATAGGAGGCATGGAATTAGTTTGATCTTCTTATATCTGTTGAGGTCTGTTTTGTGACCAATTATATGGTCAATTTTGGAGAAGGTACCATGAGGTACTGAGAATGTATATTCTTTTGATTTAGGATGAGATGTTCTATAGATATCTATTAAATCCATTTGGTCCAAAACTTCCGTTAGTTTCACTGTGACTGTTTAGTTTGTGTTTCCCTGATCTGTCCATTGAAGAGAGTGGAGTGTTTAAGCCCCCACATTATTGTGTGAAATGCAATGTGTGCTTTAAGCTTTAGTAAGGTTTCCTTTACAAATTTGGGTGCCCTTGTATTTGGGGCATAGATGTTCAAAATTGAGAGTTCTTCCTGGTAGATTTTTCCTTTGATGAGTATAAAGTGTCCTTCTGTATCTTTTTTGATGACTTTTGGTTGAAAGTCTATTTTATTGAATATTAGAATGGCTACTTCAGCTTGTTTCCTGGGACCATTTGCTTGGAAAACTGTTTTCCAGCCTTTTACTCTTAGGTAGTGTTTGTCTTTGACACTGAGATTCGTTTCTTGTATGCAGCAAAATGTTGGGTCTTATTTAAGAATCCAGTCTATTAGTCTATGTCTTTTTATTGGGGAATTGAGTCCATTGATGTTAATAGATATTAAGGAATAGTAATTGTTGCTTCCTGCTGTTTTTGATGTAATTTTTATGTTTGTGTGGTTTTCTTCTTTTGGGTTTGTTGAAAGATTACTTTCTTGCTTTTTCTTGTGTGTAGTTTCCCTCCCTTTGTTGGTGTTCTCCATTCATTATCCTTTGAAGGTCTGGATTTATGGAAAGATACTGTGTAAATTTGTTTTTGTCATGAAAAACCTTGGTTTCTCCATGTATGGTAATTGAGAGATTTTTCTGGATATAGCAGTCTGGGTTGGCATTTGTGTTACCTTAGGGTCTGCATGATGTCTGCCCAGGATCTTCTAGCTTTCATAGTCTCTAGTAAGAAATCCGGTGTAATTCTGATAGGTCTACCTTTATATGTTACTTGACCTTTTTCCCTTACTGCTTTTAATATTCTTTCTTTCTTTAGTACATTTGGTGTTTTAATTATTATGTGATGGGATAAATTTCTTTTCTGGTCAAATCTATTTGGAGTTCTGTAGGTTTCTTGTATGTTCATGGGCATCTCTTTCTTTAGGTCAGGGAAGTTTTCTTCTATAATTTTGTTGAAGACATTTACTGGCCCTTTATGTTGGAAATCTTCACTCTCTTCTATACCTATAATCCTCAGGTTTGGTCTTCTCATTTTGTCCTGGATTTCCTGTATATTTTGGGTCAGGAGCTTTTTGCATTTTTCATTTTCTTTGACTGTTATATCAATGCTTTCTATGGTATCTTCTGCATCTGAGATTCTCTCTTCTATCTCTTGTATTCATTGTTGATGCTTGGATCCATGACTCCTGACTTCTTTCCTAGGTTTTCTATGTCTCAAGTTGTCTCCCTTTGTGATTTCATTATTGTTTCTACCTCCTTCTTTAGATCCTGGGTCCCTTTGTTTAATTCCTTCACCTGTTTTGTTGTGTTTTCCCTTGGTTCTTCAAGGGCTTCTCCCTATTTACTTTTGTTCTCCTGTATTTCTTTAAGGGTGTTATTTATGCCCTTCTTGAAGCCCTCCATGAAGCCCTCCATCAGCATCATGACCTGTGATTTTAAATCCAAATCTTGCTTTCCTGGTGTGTTGGGGTATCCAGGACTTGCTGTTGTGGGAGAATTGGGTTCAGATGGTGCCATATTGCCTTGATTTCTGTTAGCAACGTTCCCACATTTGCCTTTTGCCATCTGGCTATCTCTGGTGTTTGTTGGGCCTGCTGTCACTGGCTGGAGCTTGCCCCTCCTGTGTGCCTGCAGGTCTATCTCAGCAACCCTGAGAGCTGCTTTCCTCTGGCACAAATTGCTGTGGTGCTGCCAAGTTCCTGGTTGCAGGTGGAGTCCTGTTGTGGTGTGTCCCAAGCAATTACTCAGGTGATCCCTGCCTACCAATCTGTTTGTTGCACAGTCACAGGAGCAAAGATGACAGCCGAGACCCACTCTCTTGTAGTTGTATTTGGGTATGTAGCTCTGTGGCTCTGATCAGCTCTGGATGCAGGTTGTGCTGGCTGTCTCCTCCTCGCTGGCTGCTGGGTGTATACCTGGCTTCCTGTGCTGCGTGGAGATAGTGTGCCGTGGCTGAGAGTGTTCCCAATCCAGAGGCGGAAACTGGAAGTCTCTTGCCAGAGGCCTCTGGACTGGATCCTCCAATCTGCAGGGCCAGTCTCACCTGTGCAGGCTGCCTCCTCCTCGCCAATTGCTGGGTGTATAGCTGGCTTCCTAAGCGTCTTGGAGATGGCACACTGTGGCCATGGGTGTTCCCGATCTGGAGGTGGAAACCAGAAGGCTCTTGCCAGAGACCTCCCCTCTCATTTATTTCTTGAGATAGTCTTTCGCAAAGCCTAGAGTTCAGTGATCCAGCTAGGCCCCCTGGCCAATGAGATGGAGGATCTGGAATCCCCATCTCCATCAGCCACAGCCCCGGGATTCCAGGCACACACTGCTGCATCCAGCTTTATATGTGGTGTGAAGATCTGACCTCAGGTCCTCGTGCTTGTACAGCAAGCCCTTTACTGACTAAGCCTTCTAGCCCCCATGGTCTTAACTCTCGAAAGCCATTGCCTCGGCAGCAACAGGACTCCAGTCTCTGTCCGCACATATTTGCAACACATTTTGAATGAGACCTGGAGAGAACCAGGTTGTAAACTAAAAGGCTGATTCGTAAAACAAACGAGCAGCAACAGGCCCCACATAAACCCCACACAGAAAAACCTGCTGTGAATTGATGATAGTGCAAACGGCGCCTCTTCCTGGGTTTAAATCCAGCAGTTGAACCCCGGGCTTGCTTTCATTTTGCAATTGTCTCAATGCTGTCCATCTGCCAGGTGCACCGTAGAGGTGAGTTTTACCAAATTGTTCCTCGGAAGTGTTTCATGTCAATAATAGCGAGTGCGACCCAGTCCTTTTATCCTGTTTATTCTCCACTGTTGCCTCTGATAAGTGGTATTTCTGCAATCTGCCAACCTCCGCCGTGCTTATTTGTTTATGGAGAGAATATTAATTAGTGATGCTGAGCAGACTATGGGATGCAAATGCAATTCTGATAATGGCATTCCTTCGACTGTCTCTGCCCCCTAAGGCATCCTCTATTTAAATAGTCCAATCGAACATAATTATTAACACAAGTAATAATAATAATTATCATAGCTTCCCGATTCTGTGGTTATTCATGGAGACTGCAAGTTCTTCCATATCTATTGGCCTCGGTTTAAGAGTGGAAAGTAAATTCTTATTTTATGTTTCTTTCTGTATCAGCTGTGCTTTGTTAGGCTTCTTCTGAGCCCAGTGACTAAACCCTCATGATGGCCATTTAGGGGAGTGTTTCTTTTTGGTCTTGTGTCTGGATTTGGTCCTTGAGATGGAGTCTTGTACAGCTCAGGCTCTCCTTGGACTCTTCAGCTTCCTGGATATCCTGGAGCCCCTGAGCCTCCTGCCTGCAGTCCTGGGGTCACAGGCCACTGCCTAGAGTTGTTCTTCCCACTTGAAGGAAGAGTTTGCAGCAGTGGAAAATATCCAACAGACAAGTTCTTGCTGTGAGTGGTTGTCTTAAAGTAATCTGGGCCCAGAGGCACAGCTACCTGGACAGCTGAAGCAGAAGGATCTCCAGTCAAAGGGTAAGGCTGGGCACCTAAGTGAGACTCAAAACAAACAGTAAAGGCAGAGCTGTGGATACGGCTCAGTGGTAGAGTGCTCCCCAGCACTGGGAGGCAGAGACAGGGGGATAGCCCAGTCATAGAGCTGAATTAGTGAGCTCCCGTTCAGGGAGAGACCTTGTCTCAAACAATGAGGAGGAGCACAATTAGCCCCCATGCATACACACATGTGCACAGGTGACACATGAACACGCTCACAGTTAAGACCATAGAGTTGAAGTAAAATAGCACAGGTTCAAACTGCAATCCTGCCATTGGTAGTGGTCCAAGTCAAGCTACTCAACCACTCAGCACCTCAGTTTTCTTGCTATAAAATGGGTACGGTATTATTGCCTAACTATAGAACTTTAAAGGGTAAATGTTCTAAGATGACTTAACCTATGGTGGGATGCATCGTGCGTGTACGTGAAATTATCATGGAATTGTCATCACCCTTCCCTGCTCAGGAGATGCCAAAAATACCACACCTTGGCTAGGTCCTCCCCTTCACCCTTGGCTTTCAAGGGACACTCTTAGTCCAAACCCTATGTGGATTTCTTTAGAGGACTGTTCAAAAATTCCTGTTCTTGCCTTTCTCATGACTTCTGGTGGTCTGGGACATCTTTGGCATTCCTTGACCAGTAGACTTTGCCTAACATTTTCATGGGATTCTCTCTTGTTCATGTCCAAATTCCATCCAGTTAGTGAAGAGGCCAGGAATCCTGTAGTACCCTAAATAAGCACCCATCTCTTCCAGGGTAACTGCATTTCACTGCCTTACATCTTGCAATAGCTCTAGGTCCCAACAGGGTCATACATGTGGGTACCAAAGAATTGGGAATCTCAGCTTATAAACTCTGAGAGGACACAATTTAACCTACAATATCCTTTATATCAACTGTCTATGGCTCCATCTTCCAGCCCAAGGCATAAGGTGGGATTTCGTAAAGAGGGTAGGTCTCCACACACTCACAAGTTGCATCTTGGAGATGTAACTCTTCATTCCAAGCCCTAAAGAGATATTTATCCTCCATGAGAAAAGAGAATTGAAAAGAGATACAGTACAAAAGATGTCAAATTGAAGATGAATGGTTCCTCAGAGCAGCAGCTTCCAGAGACTTGAAGGAGCACTTTTTTTTTTGAAAAATGGAGGCACAAGAAAGAAAGGTTGAGTTTTATGAAATCATTGATAACCCCCAAGACAATGCAGTTTTCCCCCATGGTTATAAATGGGAGTGGGAGGGGGGTGTGAAATGGAACTTCTATTCTGTGGCTCTCAAAACCCACAGCATCTCAGGAATACTGAATCATTGCTAAGGTAAAGCACTCCCTTTAAACCCAGGGGAAACAGAAGTGGGCAGATAAAAAAAATGGCAATGCAGGAAGCAGATTTATGAGCAAGCTGAAATCTGAGCACTACATTTTTATATTCTTTGAGATGGACCAGTCTCGAGGACCATGTGGGAATAAGAGTCTAACATTAAAGGCCAAAACAAACTTTCTGCATTTTCCAGACTCAGGAAATTTTACACAGGCCCCTCCCCAATAAATAACAGACACGATATAAATGCACAGTTCTTTGCCTAGCGCTGGACGAGAGACTGTAGTCCGTGGGCGCTGTCCCTGGTGCTGAACGGACATCTTGCGTGGAGGGCCGAGGAGTGTACAGGTGGGGATCCCAAATAGAATAACTCATTCACACATCTGCAAGGGAATTCCAGGAGGTTAAAAAAAGATATAAAAAGAATTTCAGGTGTGGGTAGGGGGTTCCTGTGGCATGAGGAGTTTACAGTCAGCCTAGGCTCCACAACAAGACCCTATTTCATAATCAACAAACATAAGGGATTAAGAGATTAAGAGAGAGAAGCAAGAGGAGAAAAATAAAAAAGAAGAAGAGGAGAAGAGATGGGATGAAGTGGAGAAAGAAAAAGTATAAGGTTGATAAGAGGGTGGGAAAAGGAAAAAGAAAAACAAGAAAAAGGTTAAAGAAATAGATGGAAGAATAGGGGTAAGGAGGAAGAGAAGGGGGAGAAAGAGGAGGAGGGCAAAACAGAGAAAAGGTGTGTACTTATATTTTTGCTATGCATCGTCTAATGAATTCCCCACAACAACCTTCCAAGATGACGTCATTCCTCCATGTATGATCAGCCTCACTCTGGCCACTTGCAAATATTCTACAAGACTGACCCCTTTGCCTTGGTGCGGCACAGTATATACTTAGGGTTCTGTTTTCTCCTCTTCCCTCGGGGTGCCCAGGCACTGCTGCACCACGCAGGGCATCAGCATTTTAGATGACATTTAATAAAACAGTTCTCTTAGTTGATATTTAATGAAACAGTTTGTGTGCAGACTCCATTCGGGCGAATCTAGAGTTGTATACATGAATCTTGGAGAGTGGAAAGGGGATCCTCTTATGGTGAGGTTTCATTGGCTGAAGCTTAAGGTTCTGGGGATACCTCATTTGCATGGAGAAGCATGCCAGGAATTTGAACCTGTAATGTTGCCAAGAACTATGTGACATCATCAAGTAGATGATTGGGAGTTGGGCTCCCTAGATCAGGTGGAGAAGAGGAAGCCTCGTTAAGAAAAGGGAGTCTTCCCTTTTGTGCTAACCTTGGGAAAGCTGTCCAACAGTAGACTACAACCTTAGTAGTGAGATACAGCAATATACCTTTACCCTTTCTTGGTGAGGCCAGTCACAGGCACCAAAACAACTCACTACCAGCCCACCCCTAACTCTCCATTCCTGATACCACACCCCTGAGACCCCACCTCTGACACCCCATCTCTGACACCCTACCCCTGAAACCCTACATCCAACACACCACCCCCACCACCCCCACCACCCCACCCCTGACACCTCACCTCTGACACCTCAGACGCTCCACCTCTGATGCCCCACCCAGATCTCATTCTGCTTTGCTCGTTTCTCTGTGGCCTAGAACCAATTACCTTCTACACAGTACACATGATGCCTACAGTGCCATTTGAGATAGAAGATACAGGCTGAGGTAGCTTTGAGGGAAGTGCTTCAGAACTCCAACAAACTAAATAAAATTACCCAATCATTCAGCAAGTGTACTCCTAGGCCCAGTCACACCCAAGAGAGGTAAAAAGTGTTCAAACAAACATGCGTCCACACACATGGTGGAAGGACAAAACTGACTCAGGCAAGCTGGCCTCTGACCTCTCCGTTCACACTGAGGCAACAGAGCAGACACAAGCACACAAGCTATAAAACAAGGGACCAGATACCAAAGGCTGAGTGCTATGTGACTGTACTTATATGAAATCTCCAGATTAGCATATTCATAGAGAGAGAAAGCAGTTATCAGACTGTGTCTGTTTGAATATGCTTGGCCCAGGGAATGGCACTCTTAGGAGGTGTGGCCTTGTTGGAGGAAGTGCGTCACGGTGGGGCTGGACTTGGAGATCCTCCACCTCGCCGCCTTGGAGGCAGTCTTCTGGTTGCCATCAGAACAAGATGTAGAACTCTCAGCTCCTTTTCCAGTGCCGTGCCTATATGCCTGCCGCCGTGATGATAACGGACTGACCCTCTGAACCTGTAAGCCAGTCCCAATGAAGTGTTGCCCTTCATAAGAGTTACTCTGGGCAGGGTGACTCTTCACAGCAATGGAAACCCTAAGACACAGACCCTGGTGTGAGAGAAGGGCGGAGAAGAGGTCACAAGCAGGTGTCAGCTTTCACCTCAAGCTGATGGTGGTATTTTGAAGCTAGCTAGAGGGATTGGTTGAAAAATATGTCTCAAATCTGACTTATTTCTAAATACTTATTTCTATATACTTATTTCTAAATGACTAATTTTATCATATGGATTTAACCTCTATACACACACACACACACACACACACACACACAGAGAGAGAGAGAGAGAGAGAGAGAGAGAGAGAGAGAGAGAGAGAGAGAAACTCACACATCAAAAAAAGGGGGGCAACGTCTCAGAAAAATGCACCCTCAGTGAGAAAGTGGTACATACCTGTAATCCCAACACTTGGGAGGCTGAGGCAGGAGGATCTCAAGTCTGAGGGCAGGGTAGGCACAAAGCCACACCCTGCCTCAAATCTTCTCTCCACAGCTGAAAACAGCTAATGAACACTTGGTAGATGAATGAACAATTAAAAATGAATATTTACAACCCAGGAAAGCAGCTTCTACTCTTTCTGTGAAATGGTGCTATGTTCCTCTTGGTTTTCCGTTTCGGGGGGGACCCCCATAGCCCTTCATCAAGCCCAGGTACATCTCCCTGCTGTGAGGTAAGTGGGCACCAGTGGCGACACCTGGGAGTCTGTGGCGAGTCTTGGTGCCCTGCCTGAGCTTTAGTATGAAATTCATACAAACAGGAGTTAAACCCCATGGTCCCGGGGGATGGGAGGGGGTGCACAGCCCCCTGTCTTGGTCTTTTCCAGAACTCACTGTCTCGCTGTGTCTCTGTGTTCAGAGTCCCTTCTGGATGCCAGGAAGGGATAAAGCCAACAGGAGTCGGGCCCCATCTGCCTGTAAAGGGACAGGAGGAACATTAGCTGTCGAAATACTTCTTCAGAGTGTCTCGTGGCTAGGTGCCTTTAGCTCTCCCTGTGACCCGGCCTGCGGTGCGCATTAGAGAATCACCATGCCTCAGAGGAGAGTGGGAAGGAGGCGAGTGGAGGCCAGACTTAAACGGAATTAAAAATAAAGCTCCCTTATTAAATTCCTAATTATTGTGAAGCTGTGGAATCTCATCTCCAACCTTTGTCTTTCTTTTGTCCAGGGCAGAGGCCGACTGCTTTTCTAATCCTTACTTTGCTCTGTGGACAATTTCTCTTTAGCATTCTGAGCATTTAACCTTGAAAAATAGTGTTGTTTTGCTGCTGTATTTTCTGATTGTGAGTCTCCAGGCATCTCTGTGGCATCTTTATAAATCTGCAGGAGCTGGTAAATATTTCTTGCCGACCAGCAGCTGAAATCTGAAAATACCGGCTCAATTTTTAAGCTGTCAGGCAATTAATGTAATTCAAAGAAAATGAAAGGTGTGGACAGCTGGGACCTCTTTTAATAACGGGAGGGCTCCTGGCTCGGGCTTAGCCAAGCCAAGCCAGAGGAATCAATAAGAGGCAAGCAGGAAGGTAAGAAGAGGGCGCAGAGCTCTCCAGAAGCATTTTGTCAGCATCCTGGCAGCCTTGCCCAGCCGTGCCAAGAGCAGCTGACAAAAGCAACTACTAATACTGGCGGTCAACTTAGTAGGTCAGACTTGGAGGCCCAGGCCACGGTGGCAGTCGATGGCTCTGTAAAACAGAAAAGGGCACCCTAGCTGGGCAAGCAAACCATGAGATAGGCACACACCCATCATGCAGCTGGGTACACAGCTTGGTAAGCAAACTGTGTGGGGTAGCTTTCTTCCAATGCCCAGGACCGCACAAATCAGGCAACTGTACCTAGCAGCCCTATACAGACCACGCCCCACTTCCCCATCCCTGTTACAAGGTGGGTTAATCTCACATCCTCACATCCGTAGGAGAGCCACTCACCCCCTGCTGAGTCAGTGTCCTGGCCGGTTTTGTGTGTCAACTTGACACAAGCTGCAGTTATCACAGAGAAAGGAGCCTCCCTTGAGGAAATGCCTCCATGAGATCCAGTTGTAAGGCATTTTCTCAATTAGTGATCAAGGGTGGGAGGGCCCATTGTGGGTGGTGCCATCCCTGGACTGTTAGTCCTGGGTTTTATAAGAAAGCAAGCTGAGCAAGCCAGGGGAAGCAAGTCAGTAAGTAACATTCCCCCATGGCCTCTGCATCTGCTCCTGCTTCCCGACCTGCTTGAGTTCCAGTCCTGACTTCCTTTGGTGATGAACAACAATGTGGTAATGTAAGCTCAATAAACCCTTTCCTCCCCAGCTTGCTTCTGCGTCATGATGTTTGTGCAGGAATAGAAACCCCGACTAAGACCATCAGTATGTCCGCTTTGGACGGCAGCAGTAGCATATGGATTTTAGTTTCTCTGGGACAGAGTCTCTCACTGAACCTATAGCCGGGTGGGTTCTGCTTACTGGCCAGTGAGACCCTGAGACTCACCTGTCCCCATCTCCAGTGCTGAGGTCACCGTCACACAACGCCATACCCAGTTCTCGCATACCTCACACCTGTGCAAGAGGCATTTTGCTGAATGACTCACCACCCCGGCCCCACAGGCAAGGTTAGACTGTACTGTAGTTACATAGGGGCACCTCCTCTGACTATGTGAACTCCTATGTCACCAGCACCCTGAATCTCACATGCAGTGTACTGGGTGGGGGAGGGGACACCTAAGGCACATCCCTCAGTGGACCTTCCAAGAGAAAACAAAACTTCAAAACTCCATCCAGCAAGATAAATACAGAATCATCAAGTGTAATTTTATGTGCCAGCAAACACTTAGATGACAGAAATACCACTTAGAATAATGTGCTTTAAAATCAAATACCCAGAAATAAATCCAACAATTCGTGCGTGCCTGCCACAATGAAGCCAAAACATCCTTGGTAGGAATTTCAAACCATCTAAGAACATGAAAGGGAGACGCAGTCCTGGATTAGAAGGGCCCAAGGGGCAGTCATGTCCTTCACCTGCACACTGATCTGCAGGCTCAATTCGCTTCCACGAAATTTTCCAAACAATTTCTTTTGGAAATTGACATGTGGAATCTAAAACATTCACATAAGCATAAGACTGGCTGAGACAATCTTTTGTCGTTTTTGTTATTAGAATATTTTTACTGGGTGGCGGTGGTGGTGCATGCTTTTAAACCCAGCACTCAGGAGGCAGAGGCAGGTGTATCTCTGAATTTGAGGCCAGCCTGGTCTACAGAGTGAGTTCCAGGACAGCCAATGAATGCTACACAAAAATATCTTTTCTGGAAGAGAAAAAAAATAATATTTTTATTAACTCTTCAAGAGTTTCATACAACTATACAATGTGTCTTGATCATATTTATCCACCCCTCCTCCCCCAGTGCTGATCCTGGATCCCTCTCTCTGACCATCCCCTCCCAGTTTCATACCCTTCATTATGCATATAATCCCCTGATCCAGTCTGTACTGATCATATGCTCCTAGGTATGTGGTCATCCACTGGACTATGGTCAACCTACCAGGGTCAAAACCCTTAAAGAAAACTAACTCTCCCTCCCTAAGAGGCTATCAATTAGCCATAGCTCTTGAGCTAGAGATTGAGACTTTGTGTTGACTGACCTGATCTTGTGCAGGTCTTTTCCATAAATAAAACAAAGAAAAACAAGTGGAAAGGTCATTCTAAAAGGAATCAAGAAGTACTGTAATAATGGAAATCAATGGAGCGACGTTGATTTGAAAATCAGCAAATGAAAGGCATAGAGCCTATAAATGGACCCGCCCACTTCCCAGCACATGGTTTATTACCAAGTGGCAGGGAGTGAAAATGAGCCTTTTCAATGTGAGTGGTGTTAGGTATCAGCAAGGGAGAATAAAAATCTCATCCCCAGCTCACACCATTTGCAAATCACAGGCAGTTTGAAAAGGAGAAGCCTCTGGCAGATGATATGGAGGGGCTGGAGAGAGGGCTCAGATCCCCAGAACCCACATAAAAAGCCAGGCATGGTAACTAGTAACTAGTACATTAGTAACTATGGCACCCAGGGGCAGAGATAGGCAAACCCTGAAGCTCAGCCTGGCTAGCCAATTGGTAAGCTCCATGTCAGTGAAGAGACTTAAACTTTAAAAAAGTAAGGTGGAGAGTGAAAAAGGAAGACACTCAATGCTGATCTGTGGTTTCTAAATACACACACACACACACACACACACACACTCCACACACAGATACAGATAGATAAAGGCAAACACAGATACAGAGAGATACAGACACACACATGGATACAGATAGATACAGACACACACACACAGAGATACAGATAGATACAGACACACAGAGAGAGATACAGATAGATACACACACACACACACACACACACACAGAGAGAGAGAGAGAGAGAGAGAGAGATACAGAGAGATACAGACACACACACAGAGATACAGAGAGATACAGACACACACAGAGATAAAGAGAGATACAGACACACAGAGAAATACAGATAGATATAGACACACAGAGAGATACAGGTAGCTACAGACACACACACACAGATACAGATAGATACAGAACACACACACACACACACACACACACACACATGGGGCTAAATCACATCAGCCTACAAATACCCATAAATTCTTCTAGGCCTCACCAAGGCCATGAAAAATAATACACACAGAGGAAAACTTCCATGTCAGTGCTTAGGGGATTTTATGCACACTAGCCCCAAGCCACAAAGCATGTGGTTAATTGCTGGCAGATAAACAAACTGCCTTATGTCTACACGGTGAACCAGTACTTAATAATTTTTAAAAATTGGCTTACTATTTCACACAAGGATATGGGTGAATCCCAAAGACATTGAGCTAAATTCGAGAAGCAAGACTCAAAAGGCTTCATGCTACATGGTTATATTAAAATGAGTTACAGGGCTCAGGTTACAGCTCTGTTGGTAGGATGCTTGTCTAGCATGCAGAAGGTCCTAGACCTGAACCCACTACCACAAAAACCAAGAGTGGCAGCACACTCTCGTAATCCAGCACGAGAGAGAGAGAGAGAGAGAGAGAGAGAGAGAGAGAGAGAGAGAGAGAAAGGGTGGATCACTCAAAGCCCATTTGTTTGCTTGTTTGTTTGTTTGTTTGTTGCTCTAATAAAGATCAGGGGCAAAAGAATTTGGGAAGAGAGGGGTTTAATAAACGGCTTGCATGTCACAATGGTGTCAAGGCAGGTACTCCGAGGCAGGAACCAGAAGGCGGAGCTGAAGCAGAGGCAGACTGCAGCTTAAGCAGAGGCGGACTGCAGCTTAAGCAGAGGCGGACTGCAGCTTACCAGCTTGCTCCTCATGCCTTGCTCCCTTTCTTACACAACTCAGCATTACAGGGCCAGGGGTGGCATCACCCACAGACCTCTGCGCCCTCCCCTTCGAGTCACTCATTAATCAGGAAAGGATTCTACCAACTGGCCTATTTACGGCAATCCATCACTCGTCCCCTAACTCTGATCCTCCCAGACCCATCCCGATCTATCCCCTCCCCAGTTCAGACCCTTTTTATGTATATAGTACTCTGAGCTCAATCTGTACTGACCATATGCTTCTAGGTATGCAGCCATCCACTGGACTGTGGTCCATGGAGATGTTTTCTCAACTGAGGTCTCTCTTCCCTGATAACTCTAGGTTATATCAAGTTGACAAAAAAACAAATGAACAAATAAGCAACCAGAATAGTAAGCTACAAGAAACCAAGAGAGAAAAATACATTCAGAATGGGAGAGAAGAAAGTGAAGCAGAATTCAAGAGGCAGAAAAATCAAGACCAGGACTAGAGAAGTGGCTCAGCTCATAATGGTCTGGTGAAGGGCACAAGTTCAGTTCCAGCACCCACTGTATGTAACCGTAATTCTAGGGGATTCCAAAGATCCATCTGTATTATATGTGGTACACACACACACACACACACACACACACACACACACGCTTTAAATGGAAAGTTCAAGGTCATTGTGGACCACATAGTGAGTTAGAGGCTATTCTGAGCTATATGAGAGTTAGAAAAGGCAAAACGGTAAGCGCTGGAATGGGCATATAGATGTCAGAATCTGCAGGTGACAGGAGGGTGATGGCAAGGGACAGGAAGTAATGTGGGGGAAAGAAAATGTTCTGTATGTAAATAGTGGTGGCCTTGTTACCATCGGTGTTGTCAAAACCCATTAACTATGTACAACAAGGGTAATCGTGTACACACTATAGCTCAAGATCCCAAGCAGAAGACTGTATATGAAGTCTTCAACCCAGCCATACCTGTGGTGAGACATACAAGACACAGTTGGGATTTCTAGTTATTTGTCAAAGTTTTGTAAATGTACTCATATTGGGTCATGTGAATAAATGTAGGAACTGGGGACAATTTGGTCAACTGAAAGGCTATCTGAATGGAATGCCAACACTAATTTCCTATCAAACACACAATGAGTCCAAGATAGCGCCTATAGAGCTCACCCATGCTGCCTCACGCATCTTCTCCAAAGCTCTGAAAGGATGCTGACCATGCCATCATGACTCGTTGAAATGTTTGAAATGGTGGACACATGAAGCCCCATCTATCCACTGAGTGTTGGCATGTTCTTCAGCATGGCACAGTGTTCCTCATAAGCACTACCAATGACAAAAGCAAAGCCCTTGCACACCCATCAGAGTTCACACGACACCACAGACCCGGTCAGCATGTTCTCACTGCGGCTGCGCAGCATGACCCCTCCCTGCCTGGGGCAAACAGTCTGTGGCATCGTTCAATCTAAAACTTCACATAGTTTTCACACCCTTGGGTAGTCCCCTCCATTTTGGCATACACATGACCTCAGCATTAAAAAATAAAAAAATAAAATAAAAAACAGCAAAAGTAAGGGGATGCAACCTCCCGCATAAAGTCACCTAGCCTGTGACTTCCGTCTTACAAGTCAATTCTATTGCCTCATGACTCGTTATAGGCTATATTATACAGTACCTTACAGCAAGGAGCGATGAAGTCATGGCTGGAGGAATTGGATCTGCCATGAACTTGGAAAGGCCCATCCTTATTTGAACCTTCAACTCAAACTGCAGCTCAGTGATATTATGATGGCAGCTTTGACAGAGTCTCTGAGGCACAGCCCACCACCAAGATGTGCCACGACTCCTGAGCACAGGAACTATGAAATAGTGCACGGGGAGATAGCTGGACAAGCACAAACACCTAAGTTCAAACCCCAGAACTTGTGTAAAAAGTCAAAACAGGGTTGTTCACACACCTGTAATCCCAGTGCTGTGGGGGCAGGGACAGGAGGGTCACTGCCACTTACTGGCTACAGGCCTAGCTCTAGGGTCAGCAAAGAGACCCAGTGACACGTGACAAGGCAGAGAATGGTAGAACAGGACACCGGATCGCCACCCATAACCTCCATACACGCATATGAGCCCGTGATTATTCACACACTCAAATATACCACAATACCACACAAACACACTGCATACTTACAAGCCAAAAGAGAAAGCAATACAAACATTGAGGTCACAAACAGGCTGTGTTTTACGCTGCTAAACCTGGTTGTAAAGAATACTGTAGTAACTTGCCACCCTACTCAACACAAAGTATTTCAAAGAACACAGGCCACCATGCACCTCACAGACTGATGTCCGGCATTGTCATAGCCATTCTCTCCCTGATGACTTCACTCTGCCCGCCGACCTGCAGCCTGGACATTTTTTTTCTAACTGATGTGGCCAGCTTTCCTCAAACAACATCAAAACATCTTCAAACACATCTTCCTCTTCTCTTCCTGCTTCTGAAATCCTAGCAAAGCAAGCTAGCTATGTGGATAAATTCCACATTCTAGATTAGAAGTAATAGAGTCACATACAGAGATAAAAGCGTGCCCTTTTCTTTTGGAGTTTCTGGAAAGTTGTTCCAGGAATGCCATGGTAACCAACACCACTTCACGGGATCCTTTATTTAATCTCACTGTTAATGGAGAGGATTTCTGTCTGTTCTCCCTTTCTAAGCAAATTATGAGTGAAAAGAAGCAGGGGTAGCTGAGATGGAAAAATCAAGTTTCTTTTCAACCATCTGCATTAATTTTTTTGTTCTGCCCACTTCTTTTTGCTGTGTGTCTGGCCAGCGGCTTCTGTTTCATGTGCAGATATAATTATTATTGTCCAGTGTTCCCAATAACATACCAATCAGTTATAACTGTGGCCTCCAGGCCAAATCTGACCTATCACTTTTGTTCATAAATAAATGTTACTGAAACGTGGCCACTCATTGGCAAACTGTCTGTCATGGCTCTTTTCCTTCAAAGACAGAGCAGAGTTTCTGGAGAGATTCACAGCCAAAATCCCTCAAGGATTTACCTTTAGTCCCTTGACTGACCTTTGTGGTTGAGTGACTTAGAAAAGGCCCAGAGTGGTCACTGAGTCTCTTCACACAGCTGTGAGACATGGCAAAAGCATGGACACAGTGGAGACAACGACTCCGCCCAACATCTCTATTGCCTTAGCCGTCCTCTCTCTATGTTCCTCTGAAACTCTGTGTACCCGTCATTTCAATCAGTGAGTTACTCCATTATTTTCACATAAAAATAATGGGTTTGAGTTCTTGACCCTTTGTTTGTTATGCTCAACAGGAAAACCCAGAAGTCATAAACTTAAGGTCTATCTTATTTCTGAGAAAAAAAAAGGATTGGTTTCCATTTGGCTGGGGCTTTGGAACTAAGTGGACATTTAGAACAACACAACTATAGAGGTGGGAGAACTGTTGTAGCGTTGTTGCACTTAAAATTACTATTATGTACATTTCATCATCACCATCATCACCACCAACCTCATAGCCATCACCACCATCATCCCCATCATCGCCCCAATGACTATTGTCTTAATTACTTTTCTATTGTTGTAATAAGGAACCAAAACCAAGGTAAATTATAGAAGAAATAATTTATTTGGAGCTGATGGTTTCAGAAGGTCAAAGTTTGGGATGGAGGAGTAGAGGTAGCAGGTGGCAGGTAGCTGGATCAGCAGCTGAAAACTCACATCGAATCCACAATCATGACACGTAGAGAGAGCTAATTAGAATAGCATTCTGAAACCTCAAAGCTCATCCCCAGTGACACGCCTCTTCCAACAAGGCCATACCTCCTAATCCTTACCGAAGAGTGTCATTAACTGGGGACCAAACACTTAAACATCAGAGCATACGAACATAAAGATGCCGCTCACCTGCATGGGGTACTTATGGAGCACCCCAGAGGGATGAGGGATGTAGATCAAGGAACCTCATCAGCTACCCACCCAAGATGTGCTTAGTCATCCCAAACCTCTCACCAGATTAGCCCAAATATGTAAATGTATACTCCCTGAACTCCTAAAGGGGAGAGGAGGAAGAGACACTTCGCTGGCTGTTTCCAGAGATCAAATGGAGACGATGTGGTGATACATTCTCCCAAACTGGAACTCTGATCCATGCACCCTCAGGGCCTAAGCAAAAAGAGGGAGAGACTGAATATTAAAAGCCTGAAGCATGATAAATTCCAGTACAGAGCAGAATGGCAGAAGTTCTGGGCCTTCTGCTGCAGGCAGCCACGCTTCCCAATACTGAGTGGGGCCAGCAAGACAGCTCAGCAGGTAAAGGCTCTCGTCGCCAGAATCCACATAGTAGAAGAACAGAACCGAGTCCCTCAAATTACCCTCGGACTTCCACACAGCTACCACGCACATTCAATTCAGTGAGCACCTACCTCACCCTGAACTCTTTGGATAAAGGGAATGTGAAAGTGACTCTTGCAGTTTCCAAAGAGTGATGTCCTTCTCCCCCAGGCCGCTACACATTCCCTCGTTTTATAATTCCTCCTCTCTGGTCCTTCACTTCTAGTGTGGGGAATCTCCCGACCTCCCCTTAAAGTCACTGTTCATCCTCGGTTCCCTTGTGAGTTACAATTTGTCCCTGGCTTGAGATTTCCAGCAACAAAATGGGAACTGTGATAGGTACAGCTGATGTTATTTTGAAGATGAAATGAAGGCACTGTGTAAGGGGCGTGGCTTGGTACCTCCTCCTGTCATTGTTCCCTCCCTATGCCTGAGATTTCCTTTCCAGACCAGGAGCAGTTGAATTCCCTTCTGTGTCCCTGGGTCATATCACAGGGCCTGGCACACGAGCATGCGCCACAGAGGAAGGGGTGGGGAATGCTATCTTTAACTTCGCCATTCCCCAGTACATCGCTAGAGACTGACACGTACCAGAGCTTAATATGGAAAACACTATAAAAGAAACATTAAACTGCGTCCCAAGGAATCAAGGAAGAAAGGACCATTGATGCTGGAGATGCCGGGAAATATTTCATAAAAGTAATGGCTGGAAGCAGAGCAGCAGATAGATTAAAGGACTTTCAGCAAGGAGCTAAGATGGTTCCCAGGCACAAGGACCCAGGTCTCTCAGGGAGTGGGGGTTAAAACAATCAGAGGAAGGGAGAGATGTCCTTCACATAGCAGAGGGTGAGGGGTGAAAATCATCTGTGAAAACGCATGACAATTTTGCCTTCGGTAAGTAGCACAGCAAAGACTCGGCACTTAAACAGGGAGTTAGTGATTTTGATACCCTGCGATTAGTAGCAACCAGAACCATGAGACGAATCTATTTCCTGCCTCAAGACAGAAGTGAATCTGTCAGTATCTGCCTCCCCTTGTTGATCATTTGAAGTTCACAAATTTGCCTTGCTTTGCTGTGGATAATATGTACACTAAGAAGCATTTTGGTTTCTGATTTCATTGCTTGGATTTAGTAGCATGCACCCCCTCGGGGTCCCACTTGGATCTCAGAGACACAGGGCTTGTAGAGCCAGAGTCACGAGGTGTCCTCAATCCAGACTGACACTGCTAAGTGCTTAATAGCCCAAAATGGTGCTAAAGTCTTACAGTTATGACAGTAGGTGGTCCTCACAGCCCCCTGTGAAAAACTGAAGGGCCAGGGAGTGGGCTAGGCTGCCCTCTGATGGAAAGGAAGGTGAGAGTCAGAGGTACGCACTGGGGGCTGGTGGGACCATTAGAAGACTGACTGCTAAACATGATGACTTAAGCCAATCCTCAGAATATACTCCAGCACACACACACACACACACACACACACACACACAAACACACACACACACATACAGAGAGAGAGCACACACACAGATGTGCACACACACACACACATACAGAGAGAGAGCACACACAGAGATGTGCACACACACACAGAGAGAGAGCACACACAGATGCACACACACACATACACACACACACACATACAGAGTGAGAGAGAAGTGTGTGCGTGTACACTATAAATAAATGTAATCTTTAAACATTTAAAAGCAATATGCTTGCCCACAAGGCTTCAATCCTATACAAAGAACTATGGGCAACCGAGGTAATCTGGGAGTGGAAGAGCATCACGACCGGCTGTCCAATAACTGAGGCGTGCCCACAGGAGCGGACAGCATCTGTAATTGTAACTAAACCTGAGCTATGCTCCGTGCTTCCTGAACCAGTGGATACAGCAGTGTGCAGGCACTCTGACAGCCCACTTTTGCAGGTGAAAAGACAAAGGCATGAGGTTTAACTAATGTGCCTGCAGCAAGCGAGAGTTGGGGCTTTGGGGGAAAAAAACCAAGTACCAGGCACAGAGAATGAGGTTGTAAAAAGGATTCAAAGATAGAGATCCAAGAGCAATAGAAACAGTCAGCACTGTTCTGCTGAAGGCATCACACTTTGGTCACAAGACATGGAGGAATCAAGTCGGCAGGGGCCAGGAAGCTTCACCCTGCTGCCTTGTTTTCACAGTCCAGAAATGTGCTATACAGCTGCTTATCAGCGGGGAGGCCATTGATAATCCTACCCGATTAGAAACCCTGTGAAATGCAATGACGACCGGTGTGGCCAGATACGGCCATGGGTGCAACAGCGGCACAAAGGTTACTGTGGAGAGCAGCAGCTTTGCGTGTAAGATCTGCTCCATGGGAGGAAACACATGAACGGAACCACAAATCCAGCCAAGAACATGGAGTTGGGGAGCTCATGGGCCCCAGAGATGAGCCTACTACTGGTATTTTGCTAGATGAACATAATATCAAACTGATTTCATTTTTTAATGATTTATTTATTTTTTATGTTTGTGTTTTGCCTGCGTGAGTGTCTGCACGAGGGTGTCAGACACCCTGAAACTGGAGTTACAGACAGCTGTGAGCTGTCATGTGGGTGTTGGGAATGGAACCCCGGTCCTTTGGAAGAACAGCCGGTACTCTTAACCACTGAGCCATCTCTGCAGCCCTCCCACTGACTTCTTAATTCACCAATTTTAATTCTTAAACTTCCCTACCCCTAGTTAGGTGCAGCTCTCAGACCTCATCAGAAAAGTTTCTTCTTGTGCTGGATGTTGGATTATTAATATATAGGCTTACAACTGGTCAAAGTGTGGAGAGTGAATGATCGTGAAGCGCTCAGCCACAAAGGAGGCCCCTGTGTCTACTCCCTCTACTAGGCTCAGAGACCATCCTAGAGAGCCGGGGAGACTGCAGAGATCAGGATCGGAGGGGACCAGGGTGAAAGAACACCTTCTGGGCATGGTGGAAATGCCGCTCTCATGACTCGCGGCGGCCTACACAAGCTCACACTAGTCAATGTCCTGGCATGGAGTAAGAAGGGGGTCCCCGAGCCCCGCCCCCATCTGTACATCAGGAGCTATGGACAGGTGATGACTTCTGAGGTGGGGAGAGTCCATTTTCTTTAACGGTATGCTCCAGACAGCGCAAACTGGAGTTGATAATTTATTAAATTAAACTAAGAGAGGACCCAGGGTTGGAAAAATGTGGAAATGACTGGGATTTGTGAGACACAAAGGGGAGGAGCTGAGAGTGGTAAATATGATCAAAGTACATCGTATGGATGTATAAAACTCTTTTAAAAAATAAATAAAAATATTGAGACTAAAGTCATGTTCTCCTCTGGGAGGCAGTGGTTTGTGCAACAGCCTCAAGTTGAGTTCTTCTTGGAAACATAAGCCAGCTTTGGAAAATTATCATCGCTGATAATTTGGTGATGCCTCTCAGAATAACACATGCATGTGCAGTCTGACTGGCAATTCCACTTCTAAAATACATACACCCTGAATGTCTATAACAGAGGACGCCTCTATGCCATGCACGGAAGCATGAGGAGTTTGTCCTAACGAATAGCTGGGAACAGTCTGGGGATGTAGCTCAGTGGTAAAGCACTTGCCTGACATGTGTGAACTCCAGAGTTCAACCCCAAGGATCACACACACACACACACACACACACACACACACTACACGTTGCAAACAATGAAATGAGTACTGTCTTAGGGTTTTACTGCTATGAACAGACACCATGACCAAGGCAAGTCTTATAAAGGACAACATTTAATTAGGGCTGGCTTACAGGTTCAGAGGGTCAGTCCATTGTCATCAAGACAGGAACATGGCAGCATCCAGGTAGGGATGGTGCAGGAGGGGCTGAGAGTTCCACACCTTCATCTGAAGGCTGCTAGCAGAATACTGGCTCCTAGGCAGCTAGGATGGGGGTCTTAAAGCCCACACCTACAAGGCCACACCTCCTGATAGTGCCACTCCCTGGGCCAACTGTATATAAACTGTCACAAGTACACACCTATGCTATACTGAAGTAGTAAGTGTTGCAATCTATGTGGGTAGAAACAAAGAATGAAGACTCTCTTCAGTTAGAGAGAGAGAGAGAGAGAGAGAGAGACAGACAGACAGACAGACACAGAGACACAGAGACACAGAGACACAGATAGACAGAGTCAAACAGAAAGAGGCAGAGATATACAGATGAATGGATGGATGTCTGAAGTACCTCAGCAAATATGGAACAAAAACTCATATGGAGAGGCTGGAGAGATGTCTCGACAGTTAAGAGGAGTCATTCTTAAGCTTCCTAATGCTGCAACCTTTTTTTTTGTTTGTTTGTTTGTTTGTTTGTTTTTTGTTTTTTGGGTTTTTTTTTTTTTTTTTTTTTTTTGGTTTTTTGGATTTGGTTTTTTCGAGACAGGGTTTCTCTGTATAGCCCTGGCTTTCCTGGAACTCACTCTGTAGACCAGGCTGGCCTCGAACTCAGAAACCCACCTGCCTCTGCCTCCCAAGTGCGCCACCACCGCCTGGCTAGCAACCTTTTAATATACTTCCTCATGTTGTGTGACCTCCAAGCAGAAAATCATTTTTGTTGCTACTTCATAACTGTAATTTGTTACTGTTATGAATTGTAACATAAGAATCTGATATGCAGGTTATCTGATATGCCACAGACTGCAAACTGCTGTTAAGAGCTTGAACCTCTGCTGCAGAGGAGCCTCTGTTGCAAGGAATTCAGTCCCCGACACCCACACTGGCACCCTCCCTATGCCCTGTAACTTCGGCTCCAGGAGATGAAGTGCCCTCTTCTGGCTTCTAAAGGCATGTCTCTCACATGTGCAGACTTGGCATGCACATAATTAACTTTTTAAATTTAAACCCACATATAAATCTGAAATAAGGTCTACACAGAGAGACCCTGTCTCAGGAGGAGGAGGGGAGGGAGGAGGAGGAGAAGGAAGAGGAGGAGGAGGAGGAGTCATAGCTACAGAGATGAAGCTGGAGTGTGGCAGTGCCGGGAAGGCAGAGACAAGCAGCCTGTGCTCACCAGGCATTCAGCCTAGCCTAATAGGAGAGTACTGGGGACCCTGTCTTGGAAAGGGGGGTGAGGTGGAGCGGGGAGGTGGAGAGATGGCTCAGTGGTTAAGAGCACTTGTTGCTCTTTCAGAGGATCCAGGTTCCCAGGACCCACATTAGGCAGCTTAAAAGTACCCAGTTCTAAGACTCTGAAACCTCTGGGTTCTGTGGTACCTGTACTTCCACAAACATACCCAGATGCATGCATATGTGTGTGTGTGTGTGCGCACACACACACACACACACACACACACACACACACATGAATAAATAAAGTCATCCTGAGTCTGACCAACAAAGATACCCAGATTCCATGTTAGAAGTAAATTCTAGTTTACAAAGCCCTCAGCCCTCATATACCGATTCTGCCAGCATCTCTATCAGCTATTTCTATGTCATATTTTAGGCTTCCCTCTCAATCACAGCACCCACTCCCAAATGGAAAATTAGATACAGATCCAGTTTCCAAAACATCTCAGTGGAGGGAACATTGTTCTATTCCAACTTTGCGCATCCGACGTTCCTGCATCCCTCTCCAAAGACGTGTGCCACCAGCGTGTGAAGGACTGCGCTAATAGCAGCTTCGTGTTAATAATTGATGATCTGTTTGCTTAACGTTCAGTTATTGCTTGATATAAGAAGTCTCCAGTGCAAAATATTCTCTGCTAATAACCCAAATAAAACTGATCAAGTGATGTTCAGTGGTTGGCTGTCACTTTTTTCCTCCAAACCCCACAGCCTATGCTGAGCTCTTTATCTGTATGTGAGAATATTTCAGAGTAAGTGTCTAAGAGGGTCCTTCTGTCCCACAGATGAAAACCATCTCATTAGGAAGTAATACTGACATCCTTAAATAAAATAGAAATGCCTTTTACTGCAAGGCCCCTGTGGGGTTCGGCTCTCATTTATTTTATTTTGGGGTGTGTGTGTGTGTGTGTTTGGCTGTATGTGTGTTTGCACATGTGTGTGCATGGATGGCTGTGTGTGTGTATGTGTATGTAGCTCAGAAATTGACAACAGTGTCTTCCTCTATCTCTCCCCACCTTATTTCCTCACTGAACCTGGAGCTCACTGATTCAGCTGGCCAGGAAATCCCAGGATCCTCCTGCCTCTGCCTCTTCAGCACTGAGATTACAGAGGCACAACACTATGAAGGCTTTCTATCCGGATGCTGGAGATTCGGACTCCAGTCCTCATGGTTGTCTTTCACCAAATGAGCCATCTCCTCAGCCCAGTTAGATGTCACACCAGAGCAGCTAAAAAAAACAAGACAAAACAGTTAAGCCATAGGAAGAGGAGTCCCCACAGCACGAAGAGCTGTTCAATTGCTGCATGAAGAACCTTTTTCAACAGCCTGAGACTCAATCAGACCTTTGGAGTTCCTCCATAGAACTGTAGTCTGAGCGATCACCTTCATAAGCCCAGTGGGACCTGCTCTGAAAAGACCACAGCCTGGCTTGATGACTGAGATGTTCCCTTTGAGAAGGAAGGCAGTGAGAGGGTCACGCCCCCTCACCTTGGTGTCCAGCTCCTCCTTCCTTGCATTTGGGGAGATGCAGCTTGTACTGGTTTTCTTTCTATTGTCATGATAAAAAAAAAAATGCAAGGATGCCTTTAGCTCTCCAGAGGCAGAGGTAGGAAGATCTCTGTGAGTGCAAGACCAGCCTGATCTATATAGTGAGCTCCAGGACACACAGAAAGAGCCCGTCTCCAAAGAGTACCACCATAACCAAGAGCAACCTGGGGAGGAAAGGGTTAATCTCGCCCTCCACTGTCCAGTCCATCATGAAGGGAAGTCAGGACAGGAACCCCGGGGCAGGAACTGAGGCAGGCATGGACGTGCACTGTTCACTGGCCTCTTCCCTGTGGTTTGTTAGCCTGCTTTCTTATACAACCCAGGACAACCTGTTTACAAGGGTCATCACCCACAGTGAGTTGGGCCCACCTACATCAATCATTAGTCCAGAAAAGGCCCTCCAGGCCTGTCCACAAGCAATCTCATGGCAGCATTTTCCCAGTTGAGGTTCCTCTTCCCAGATGATTCTGGCTTGTGTCAAGTTGACAGAAAACTAACCAGGACCCTGTTCTTGAAAAGGACCGTCCCCCACCCCCCCCACCCTCCACCCCCAAGTCCTGGTCCTAGAACCTACATCAGGTGACTCATAACTACCTGAAACTCCAGCTCCAGGGGACATACATATGTGTGACATACACACACATAAATTCTTTTAAGATCTTAAAAAACACAATCAGATTTTTTAAGACGTATCAGTCTGAAAGTACATTACAGCACAGGGTAAAAATGGAAAACTTATTTTTTCATAGCTGACATTTCCTTCTAAGCTATTTCTTTATGGGTACTTATTAAACCGAGAGGTGACTTGCAAACCACAAGTAAATGTTAATAATGAAGGTGTTAAAGTGAAGCCGGAAATTCTAATTAGATTTTATTGCATATTTCATCTGGGTGCAGTAGTCCACTCTGTGACCTCAGTACTCAAGAGAGTGGGGCAGGGGGATTGTGAGTTCTCAATGGTCTGGGCTGACCCCTTCTCAAAAAATAAAAAAATAAAAAAATAAAAAACACTCAAAAGACAAACAACCAACCCACCAAATTGAGCCTCTCGCCCCAATAAAACAAGTCACAGTTCCACCTTCCCCATCTCTGCAGGTTGTCCACGTCGAGGGTCGGTGTGAAGGCTGAACTTGGGTTCCGACAAAGAGCAGGTGTTTTTAAACCCCTTAGCCCTTTCTTCAGCCCTTCTGTATTTTATTTATTAATGGCAAAATCGTTACTATCAGTTTGAACAAATCAATAAAAACCTTGATCATAAAAATGGTGATTTCAGTAAAATAAGGGCAAGGAAGAGACTGTCATAGAATGTATAATTTATGAATCATGCATGTGGTTTTTCTACGTTATCTAAACATTGCCAGCCAAGCCACAGTCAGAACACTCAGAAATTGTTCTCTAATCATTTAACCCCGTGGTCTTTGATATTGTGCCAATGTTCAGTTATAAAAAAAAGGTTTCTCTTTATTTGCCATTTTTTTCTATCATTCTAAGCGTTTTCTTGCCACCCCCCAAAGGAGGCTCTTGCATATACTGCTCTATAATTGCATAGGTATGTGCCCACACAAGCAGTTCCATGCGAACGCTCATGTGACTCTGCAAATGGTATTTATCACAATGAGGTCTGAGGCACAGCTGGCAGAGGTAGCGGGGGCAGAGCAGACTCTCAGAAAAGCCCCCAGATCAGTGAGTGTTAGCTAACACCGACTATAATGTCCCCAGACTAAGATGAAAATTTGCAGGACGCTGAGCACAGAGGCTGAGGCAGAAGGACTGGCAGGGTTGTGAGGCCACTGAGGACTGCTCGGTGAGCTCCAGGCCATGGGCTACAGATTGAAACCTGTCTCAAGAATGAAGTTCATAGTGGGAAGCGGGAGGAAGATGTCCAGGGAAGATGGCTGAGGACGGTGATGGAGGAAGAGGCCAGAGGAAGAGCAGGTCCGCGTGCTGCCTGCTTTATTCAACCCCTATTAGCTGGGCATTCACTGTGTGTGGCCACTCTGTAGAATCTGGGTACAGACTAACGAAGGGGGTGGAGATAGTTTAGCCAATGAAACATTTGCTCCACAAGCATCAGGACCTGAGCATGACCACCACCACCCCCCCCAAGAACCCACATTTAAACAAAGCCAGGTAAGGAGTATATTTGGGGCTTGCTGGCCAGTTAGCCTGGCCTGCTTGGTGAGATCCAGGCCAATGTGTTCTGGGGATAACACTAAAAGCGAATCTGTGGCCTCTGCATACACACATACTTCTGCACACTTGCATGCACTGCCACATACACAAACCTATGCACAGATACACGCACATAAAAAATAGTAATAGTGAAAGAAACACAAAGTTGCCCTCTTGGGAGTTCCTTGAGTTAGGGAGACAAATGCTGGGTAAACACAGTCCATACAGGCATTCAGAGAAAGGAAGGGACGGACAGGAAGAAATGCAGACCTTACACGCAAGAACAGCACATGGCTGCGGCTCCCAGGCAGTAAGGGTAGAAGGAAGTTAAGCAGGAATCCAGAGTTTCTCTAAGGTTGTGGAGTGCAAAGGCCCAGAGGCAGGAGCATGCCTGATTCTGATTAAGGAGAAGGATCGTGTGCCTAAGGTACTTTGTGAAAGGAGAATAATAAGAGATGTAGCCAAAAGGGAATGGTGAGGACCAGAGAGAGGGTACCACACAGTCTACAGTCTACAATCAGGTCACATTTTCTTCCTTTAAAAAGAAAAGAATTGTGTGTGTGCATGCGTGTGCGTGTGCGTGTGCATGCACATGCACTTCTGTGTGAGTGTGTGCCATATGTGTGTGGCTGTCTACAAGTCAGAAGATGTCAGATCATGCAGGCAGCTGTGAGGCAGCGTGTAGGTGCTGGGAACCTAACCCAGGTCTGCTAGAAAAGCAGCCAGTGCTCTTAACTGCTGAGCCATCTCCACAGCACCAAGGCTACAGTTTCCATACCTTATATGATATATCTAGCACAGGTATGTTTGTAGAGACTGAATGTAGATTAAAATCCTCTCTCATATCCAAAGGAGGTTGGAGCCAGTGCAGCTACATGCATGTGTGCTGATATACCCTTTATAAAACAATAGATTTTTTTTCTTTTTCTATTTTTATTTATTCTTTGAGAATTCCGTACATGCATACAATGTGTTTTTATCACACCTGCTCTCTACTCCTCTCTTTCAGCTCTTCCTAGATCACAATATCCTCCTCCTGATTCCATGTCTCTCCTTTTTAATAACACACTAAGTTTAATTACTGTTGTCAGTATATGCTTGGGTGTGGGACCATTCAGTGCTGCAAGAAAGCCTATCAGAGCCAAACTTCTGATAAGAAACACTCTCCAGCCTCTCAGGCAACCGTCCTTCCACATCAACAGTCAATAGCTCCCCTGCGTGCTATTAGTTTTGTGTATCAATTCACCTTGGCACAAACTAGAGCCATCTGGAATGAGGGAATCTCAATGGAGAAAAAAAAAAAAACCGCCTCCACCAGATTGCCTGTGGGCACGTCTACAGGGTGTTTTCTGGATTAATGACTGTTGAGGGGGCGCCCAGCCCATTGTGGGCAATGCTATCCCTGGCCTGGTCTTGGGTGTTTAAGAAAGAAAATGCGCAAGCCGTGGGGAGCAAGCCAGTGAGCCGCACCGGTCTCTCCTCCATGGTCTCCTGTCTCCTGGTTCCTGCCCTGACTGCCCTTAGTGACAGAGTGTTATCTGAGAGCTGTGAGATGAGACAAAGTCTTTCCTCCTCAAGTCGCTTTTAGTCAATGTTTTGCCACAGCAATAGAAAGCAAACAGGGGCACACAGGCACACCCCCCCCATATGCTGGGATGTTGGCTGGCTTGATCATGCGGGTCTTGTGCAGACAACTCAGTTGTCCATGAGCACAACGCCCATGCCGTGTACAGAAGGACAGTTTCACCCCAGGCTACACCAACCCCTGATTCCTGTCACTTTTCTGCACCCTCTTCGAGTTTCTGAGATATTCCCTGTGGTTTGGGAGGAGAGGTGTGATAGAGATGTTGAAGTTGGGACCAAACGCTCCACCATCACTTATGTCTGCATTCCAATGCATCAGATGCTATATTCATCTAGCAGAACAGTAAGAGTAAGTCCTCCGTGAGGGCCTGTGAGCTCCTCCTCAACAGGCTTTTCAGACGCCATCTTTCTGATGTGTAGATCGTTGCACTCATGAGCACAGAAGTTATACCCACCAGGGGGATGGCCTCGGTGTTTGCCTGGAAAGAAACAAAGAATGGCTGACAATACACAGGGCGTTTCTTTGGGTGACAAAAAGGTTCTGAGGTTGGTCATGGTGGTGCCAGCAGCACAACCCGGTGAATACACCAGAAATCGTTCAATTGCATGCTTTTAGTGGAAAGATTGCAAGGTTTGTGAATTACTCCACCCCACCCCATATACTGCAATAAAAGTAATAAAGATAAACACCCACAGGAAAAATGAGAGCAATCAGCTCTCTTGGTCTGTGTGTGTGTGTGTGTGTGTGTGTGTGTGTGTGTGTGTTGCATGAGCAAGCGGGAGGGAGACCTGTGCATCCACGGAGGCTGGAGGAAGACATCAGTATGCCCCACTCTGAGATCTTATTTCCTTGAAGCAGGATGTCTCACTGAACCCGGAGTTAGGCTGGCACCGGGCAAGGGTCGCTGTCCTGGCTCCCGCCCCACAGCACCGAGGCAGTCACTCCTATTAGGTACTGAGCTCTGAAGCCGCGTCCACCTACTACACAGCGAACTCTATCACGCACTCAGCCATCTCACCAGCCCTGGTCTTCCCTGTGGGCTCCGGCCTCCCAGTTTGGCCCCGGTCTGCCCTTCCGCTGGGATCCCAGCTCCACATCAGCACCCTAGCACCCTAGCAAGGCTGCAGTAACTTCCCCTCTAACACTCACTGCCTTTTAACACAGTTAGCCTGGGGTGTGTGAGCTTCGAATGAAGCTCGGCACACCACCCTCTGCATCTCCGAAGGAAGCAGCGAAAATAAAATATTGTCTCTAAGCTAACGGGTAATCTTCACAGACAACATCTTATTAAACTTCACAAAGCCCAGCCCCGAGGATAAGCACACTTCTCGAAGAGCAGCCTGGCAGGAGCCTCCCTGTTAGCTCTCTCCTGTGGCTCGACTCCCTGTCTCCCTCCACCTCCCCCTCCCCCAAACTGGCCACTTCTCCTTCTCCAAAATCCCCCTCTTGGATGAGGCTGAGGATCAGTTCCCTGCCAAATCCAGGCTTGTGTGTATTAACAGGGCCACGGGCTTGGATTTGATGGAAGTGGCGGCTTAGATGCTTAAGCCCCTCGCATGCGGGAGAACAATCACAGATAAAAACTACTTTCAAATGTGATTAGGCTCCGGCGGAGCCAGCCAGAGGCCAAAGGGAGCACGGCTCACAAAGAGTCTAGAAAGGACGATTAAGGCCCAGCAGAGGACTCTGGGATTGGCCTAGGGGACATCAAGCCGCGGCGTTCATCTCTGTCCCAAGGCCACACAGCCCCTCCCTGGGCTTTGTGCTTCTTCCTGCTGTGACATCTCAGGTTCTTAATCCCGGCTGCCTGTCACTGAACCATGTGGAAATCCAGCTGGGTTTTTATTTACCTGCCCTGCTTTCTTCCAGATAGGAACATCTTTCTTTACTGCAGCGAGCAGTCCTCTGTCTGCATCCCTGCCAAACCCAAGCTAGCACCCAGACGAGAGCTTGATTCCAGCCACTGTAAGTTTGTATGTAATACCTTACTAATCTGTCAGGATAGCCATATGTATGGGAGGAGATGAAGGGGGACTGTATCGCCTCCCGTTACAGATGGAAAGTAAGTCCCCAAAAAGACTTGGACCCAGAAAGACATGGAACCCACGGGCTAGGCCCTGCTCTCAGCATTGGTGCAATGAGTCCTCTCAAAACCCTGATGAGGTGGGTTCCTTTATTACCCCCATTATAGTGACAGGGTACTGAGACAGCCCACAAAGTTTGCTCTGCCTGCCTCTCTTCTACCTCTGAGGCAATGTAGAGAAGTAGGCACCGTGTGCCATGCACGGTGCCTATTATAAGTGCACACAAGTCATATGAGTACTGGAGCCAGCAAAGGCCAGAATGGCGTCAGATCCACTAAGGCTAGATTTACAGGCCGTTGTGAACAACCTGACGTGGGAGCTGGGAACCGAACTCGGGTCCTCTGCAAGAGCAGAACCTGCTAAGCCATCTCTTTAGTCCCCTAAGAGTATTTATTGAGCATATTAAGGAAGAATTGTAGATGTGTAATGTTCTGATGGTACAGACCAGGTCTATACTATCTATATGGATTTGGGTAAATCAGTTGGCTTCTCTGGGCCTCACCTTGCTCTTGCAGAGAAGGAACAATAACAGTGGCTCTCTCAAAAACCTGGGATGATAGTTCAGAGAAATACAGCAGGCGATCAGCCTCTGAGTAGCACTTATTAAACAGCAGGTGTCTAATAAG
The DNA here is from genome assembly GCA_964023405.1 of Apodemus agrarius. Classification (NCBI taxonomy): domain Eukaryota; kingdom Metazoa; phylum Chordata; class Mammalia; order Rodentia; family Muridae; genus Apodemus; species Apodemus agrarius. Next base: position 111,201,060 of record OZ030005.1, read on the forward strand.
TGCTTGCCGCTTTCAGCATTAGTGTTCTCGGGGCTATTATTTAACTACTGCAAATCAAAGTGAGTTTTAAATAGATGAGACACATACACAAGAACTAGTTCTTAAAGCCTTTCTGAACTGGCCTCCCAGGTCGACAGTCCCTCCTCTGTCGCCTTTCTACCTTCCTTCTGTTTTCCCAACCCAAAGGGATCTGATCCCCTCTGTGACTTAACCTTCTGTAAACCAATACCCTCAACTGTCTCCAGGTCCGTGCATGCCAGCTGTTCCCACTCCACATCTGGGAGACTCACGCACAGATGCAGAAGGGTGCAGACGGCATCACTGACTGCACACTTCCACACGCACCCAACACACCACAGGCAGCCAATAAATGTTGGCAATGAGTGACCCAAGTGTGACCCCACACCTCAGAGTATCTGCCATTTGTCCAGGGGACAAGCTGCTGCAGCTGGCGGCAGGAGCATCCCCTGTCCCCTTAAATCCCCATGCAGCCTTGTTTCTTAAACGTCTCAACAATTGAGCTTACTCTAAACTTTCAGAATCAAAATCCACCTGCTGGGTTACGGTATGTGACCATCTGTGAGGCCTACATGCAGACATCTCAAATGAGAACAATGAGAACAAAACAACCAGAGAAAGAGGGGAAAGAGAGAGAGAGAGAGAGAGAGAGAGAGAGAGAGAGAGAGAGAGAGATCTGCCAGGTACATCCCTGGGTGTTTGTCATGTTTGAATCTGAAATGACCCCATGCAGTCGGTCGGGTTTTGAATACTTGTCCCCCAGCTGCTAATGGAAGTGGGTCACAAGGATGCTTCCCTTTGCTCCTTGTAGTCAACAAAGCTAGTACAATGCCTCTCACAAAATGCCATCTCTGCCTGTAAAGATGGCCAGTCGGGTTTGGAGGGTTGTTTGGTAAGTAGGAGTTCTTGCCAGGCCTGAGTTCAGATCTCACGTAAAAGCTGCACATGGCTGTGAACATCTGAAACCCCAGCACAGAGGCAGGAGGAAGAGAGGATTTCTGGAGGTTGCTGGCCAAGTTCCATTCCCTACCTGAAGAACAGCAAGCTCCCGGTTCAGTGAGAGACAAGACACTGTTACACATAAATAAGACAGAGAATGACTGAGCAGAATGCACAGCACCTTCCTCGGACCTCCTGCACACATGTGCACAGATGTAAGTACACCCATGTGGACACACACACATACACACCTACACACACATACATACACATACACACCTACACACACATACATACACACACATACATACACACATACACACACATACATACATATACACATACATATATACATACATATACACATACACACATACATATACACACATACATACACACATACACACATACATACATATACACATACATATACACATACACACATACATATACACATACACACACAAACACAGATATACATATACATACACACATACATACACATACATACATATACACATACACACACATACATACATACACACATAAACACACATATACTCACACATACACACACACACACACACACACACACACACACACACTGACCAACTGGCCAGTCCTCACCAGCTGCCCCCACAGCAGCCAGGCCAGGCTCCTTTGGGTGAAGGGAGACTGCTGGGAAAGAGATCCTGGGGAATGCCTTTGATTCTCTTCTGACCCTCTCTTGTCTTTGGGCTGAGAAGCCAGACTTGCTTCTGTTCTTTTAAATTTAGCTCTCTTTGTTCTTCACCAATGCAAACTTTTGAAGAAGATTCTGCTTTGGGGGAGTTTATAACAGCTGTAAAGATCTCTATTAACCATCCTTTATCGGTGAGATAAAGACCAGCTGTTTCACTAATTGCCCTTAACTGCTCGGACCTGATTATTAATGAATGCCCTTGCCTTGAGTTCAAACAGCTTAATTAGTGAAAGTTAAGTGTTGCCAATAAATTTACTAACCTATGATAAGCTTTTCTTTAATAGGAAATGTGCAGTTCTTAATTAAATAGAATAATTTACAACTCCACGTCTATTATAAGTAATGGCTGCCCAGTTCCCACGCTACCTAATTAGGTGCCGCTGAAGTGCCTCCCAAGCCAAGCGGATGGTTCCGCCGAACGTGCTCTGGAGACGCCAACTCACGAACAGCCCACTGGGGTGAAGTGTGGACAGAACTTGTGTGGACAGCAGGGGTGCGATTGATTTCCACTCTGGCACTCATAGGGATCTGGCTGGCTCATCTACGGGGTGGGAGGGGACGGGGAGATAGTTCACCATCGGCAGAGCCTGCAAGGCCCACAGAGCCCAACAGGGCGGGCGAGGGGGTGGGTGACTGCTGAGCATCCAAAATGAAATTTTAAAGAAAGGGAAAAAAGCTGACGCTCCTCAAAACAGCTCTGGAGTCGGGTCTGGTTTTCCTAGGAACGGAGTTATTGGCAGGGGTAAAGAGCATTGCTCCTTCACAGAAGTCCCGGCGTCCATGCTGGACTCCACATAGCCTCCTGTAACCCAGCCCCAGGTGAAGGAATGCCCTCTTAGAGGCCAGCAAACATTTTCTTCTTCTTCTTCTTCTTCTTCTTCTTCTTCTTCTTCTTCTTCTTCTTCTTCTTCTTTTCTTTTTCTTTTCTTTTTTTTTTTTGGGGGGGGGTTTCGAGACAGGGTTTCTCTGTGTAGCCCTGGCTGTCCTGGAACTCACTTTGTAGACCAGGCTGGCCTCGAACTCAGAAATCCGCCTGCCTCTGCCTCCCAAGTGCTGGGATTATAGGCGGGCGCCACCACGCCCGGCCATTTTTTTCTTTTAAATATAATAGTCAGGTATGAGGGAGGTGCTTTATATCTTAGCACTCAGGAGAAAGACACAGGTGGATTGCTGTGAATTTGAGGCCAGTCTGGTCTATATAGCAAGTTCAAGGTAAGTCAGGGCTACATACCAAAACCCTGTCTCAAAAAAATAACATAACTATGTATATTACTGGATGCTGTGCAATGATGTAATACATGTCTACACTATGGAACGATTGGTTAGGATAACTGGCTTATTACCTTATATTGTTTTCTGGTTGGTTTCTGTCAACCTGACATAAACCTAAGCATATCTGAAAAGAGGGAGTCTTTTTTTTTTTAAATATTTGAGTATCATTTTTTTATTTTCTATATTCTTTGTTTATATTCCAAAGGCTTTCCCCTTTCTCAGTTCTCCCCTCACTATATGTCTCATAAGTCCTCTTGCCCCCGCCTATTCCCCAATCACCCCCCCACACACACCATTTCTCTGTTCTGGTACTCTCCTACAAAACTGGATCCAATAAAGGAGCTACGACCATCCAGTGGAAAAAAGATAGCCTTTTCAACAAATGGTGCTGGTTCAACTGGAGGTCAACATGCAGAAGAATGCGAATTGACCCACTCTTATCACCTTGTACTAAGATCAACTCCAAGTGGATCAAGGACCTCCACATAAAACCAGACACACTGAAACTAATAGAAAAGAAACTGGGGAAGACCCTGGAGGACATGGGCACAGGGGGGAAGTTCCTGAACAGAACACCAATAGCTTATGTGCTAAGATCAAGAATTGACAAATGGGACCTCATAAAATTACAAAGTTTCTGTAAGGCAAAAGACACTGTTAGAAGGACAAAACAGCAACCAACAAATTTGGAAAAGATCTTCACCAACCCCACATCCGACAGAGAGCTAATATCCAATACAAAGAACTCAAGAAGTTAGACCCTTAAAGAACCAAATAACCCTATTAAAAAATGGGGTACAGAGCTAAACAAAGAATTTTCACCAGAAGAAATTCGGATGGCTGAGAAGCACCTTAGAGATGTTCAACATCATTAGTCATCAGGGAAATGCAAATCAAAACAACCCTGAGATTCCACCTCACACCAGTCAGATTAAAAACTCAAGAGACAACAGGTGCTGGCGAGAATGTGGAGAAAGAGGGAGTCTTAATTGAGAAAATGTTTCCATAAGATTGGCCTGCAGGCAAGGAAGTATGCAGGGCATTTTCCTGAATCTTGATTGATGTTGGAGTGTCCCGCCCATTGTGGGCGGGGCCACCCCAAGGCAAGTAGTCCTGAGTTGTATAAGAAAGACAGCTAAGCAAGCCAGGAAGATCAAGGCAGTAAGCAGCACCCCTTCATGGCCACTTCTTCAGCTCCTGAGTGAAGATTACTGCCTTGAGTTCCTGCCGTGATGTCCCTCAGTGATATAGTGTGGCCTGAGAGTTGTAAGCAGAAATAAACCCTTGCCTCCCCCAAAAGCTTTTTTGTTTGTTTGTTTGTTTTTTGGTATAGAATAGAGTTTATTCAGGGAAGAGGATGGGAGTCAATGGTATAGTGGAGGCAGAGAGAATAGAGAGAGTGGAGAGGAGTGGAGGCCAGCCATGACCACGTGGAGAGAAGGGGGAAGGGAAGAGAGCCCAAGAGGGGCAGAGAGGTGAGAGCTAAGAGGGAGAGCGTCTAGAGAGTGGTGAGAGGGCCCCAAAAAGCTTTTGGTGGCGGTACTTTGTTACACAATAGAAAGCCTAACTAAGGCAGACGTCGGTAGCAAGATCATGGAATGCTGCTGTGACAGCCTGGACCATGTTATCTGAGGGAGGAGGGTGGAAAAGTTCAGAACTTTGAGAGCTTGCTGAGATGTTCTGTAGAAGCTTGGCAGATGAGAATGTTAACAGTGCAGACGTTGGGGCCTGCCTTGTGAGGCTTCGGAGAGAAGTGAAAACTCTATCTGGGCCATTTATGTGATATTTTAACTAAAGAACCTGTGGTCCTACTCAGCTGGAGCTAAATAATGGACTGTGACGAGCCAAAGGCCAGAAGCACTGAAGTGAGTGGTTTGCTTTGCTTTGCTGGCACAGGCGCTGGCGGTCAGCTGATACATTCAGCTGGAACTGGAAAACGCCATGTGTCCAGCCTGTGTTACACAGCACACCCCCAAACTCACTCCCACCCAGAATCTCAGAACGCGACTCTCTTTGGAACAAGGGTCTTTGCAGATGTCATTAGGGCATAGGAAGTCATACAAGATTGGACCTCAAACCCAGTGACTGGTGTAGGGGTTCTGATGCTAAAGGGAAGGAAGAGGCTGGACTTCTGGGTCCCTGGATGAAAAGGAGACAGGCGCAAGGGAGGAGAGGAAAGCTCTCCATGCTTTGGAGAGAGAGTAACCAAGCAGCTCTGTGGGGTCTTGGGAGGAGTAGTGACACAAGTCACTCCTACACGGTGTTCAGGATGTTTACTGGGGACCAGATATATCATTGCAACTAAAGTTTAGGGCAGGTAGGAGGAGAGGAGAGAAGAATATTGTTAAGGGCTTGCTTTTTCTGGCAGGATATAGTAGCACCCAGCAATTGTGTCCAAAGGCAAGTTGAAAAAGAACAACTGGGCAGTGGTGGTGCATGCCCTTAATCCCAGCGCTTGGGAGGCAGAGGCAGGCGGATTTCTGAGTTTGAGGCCAGCTGGTCTACAGAGTGAGTCCCAGGACAGCCAGGGTTACACAGAGAAACTCTGTCATGAAAAACCAAAAGAGAAAGGAAGGAAGGAAGGAAGGAAGGAAGGAAAGAAGGAAAGAAACAACTGTGTGTGTGTGTGTGTGTGTGTGTGTGTGTGTGTGTGTGTATGGATTCAAGGGAGGCTGGCTGGGGCTGGTAGTGTGGCGCATTCCTGGAGCTTAGGCAGGGTAACGGAAAAGCTACAAGCAACAGGCTGGAATACTTGTGAGTGAGACACATGTGGAAACAGGCTGTGTCCAGCTGCTGGTGAGTGGATAAGAGAGTGTGGAGCACAGGCGGCATGAAACAGTAGTCAGCTGTGGGAAGGTACGAAATCCTCTTAGTGAGAGCATGGTCACTGTGCTTAATGAAATAAGCCGGGCGTAGGAGCACAGGCACCATGTGTTCCCACCCGCATGTGGCAGCTCACAACCACCTTAGCTCCAGCTCTAGGGGATCTAGTGCTTTCTAGTATCCCTTTCTGGTCTCTGTGGTCACCTGTATACACAAGGCACACATGCAAACACTCAGGCAGATGCATGCACATTACATACATACATACATACATACATACATACATACGAATTTTAAAGATATTAGAGAACTTGGCTGAACAGGATCTGAAAAGGGATCAGTGGGGAGGGAAGGCTAAGGGAAGGAGGGCCGAGGCCAGGAGCAAAGACTCACCAACAGGGACCAAGTTAGAGCCAAGCTGGCACAGGTTCCCAGAGTGCTGTCAAGACACTAAGGTGACCACAGATCACAACCAGGCACTGTAAATTTCAAAAGGCAGAAATAAATAACTTGACAGCCTTCAACATCAGTGATAAACATGTCAGAGAGATAACATTTAACCGCTTTAAACACTGCATGATGTACTCACATGTGGAAACATTGCACCCTGCCCTGTAATACACACATTTTTGATGGGTTGAATTGTAGGCCTGTACCACCACGCCCAACTCCAACAGTGTTCTTCTATTAAAGGTGGTGTGAGTGAAAGCTGAGAGAGGGCGTGACTTACAGCTGGGCCCATAGGCCATTTTTTCCCTCCTCTTAGAACTGCCTTGATTGTATCCCACGGATATTTTATTTTTACATTTCACTGACTCTTTGTGAATTTCACAACATGCACCCCAATCCTACTCATCACCCTGTTCCTTCGTATCCATCCTTTGCCCTTGCAACCCCTAAAAAGAAAATAAAAATAAAATAATAAAAATAAAAAACAAAACAACAACAAAATCTCACTATGGAATGTCGTCCGGCTAATTATGGTCTACTGCTGTCTGGATAGCTTTCTGAGTGGACTCCCTTTACCAGCAGTGCATTTCCTTTGACTTTATCTGGAGACTTCAAAAGCCCACACACACCTGCGGAATGTCACTGTGTCCTCAATGAGACTGTAGATTCAGTTTCCTCTCTCCAACCAGCTCAGCTAGCACCTGGGATTCCTGAAATGCCTCCCCATGCTAAGGAGGCACCTTGGTCCCTTAGCCTTCAGCCAAAGACCCTTGCCCACCCTGGGTATTCCTACTCTTTTAGCCCAAAACTATATACCCCTTGAATCACCCCAAGTGAAGTTCATCTGTCTCCCCAAAGCTGGTCCCAGTACTTACAGGCCATCCAAAACCCTATCTGTTCATTCTGCTCCCTTTGTCCTCACGGGCTGGTGGCCAATGACCCTGGGGAGAAGGGTGCAGACTTCCAATGAAAGCTGTAGTTTGTCATAGCATGTTACACTGTAGACCCTTTTGTCCACACTTCTTTGCTTGCAAATATTCACTGCAATGAGTCATTGGTCTGGTTCAAGGTCCCTGGCTTCTGCTATACCATCGATACTAGATCCTCACCAGTACTCCTCTCAGATAATCTGTTGTTGCCCTGTGTCATGGAGGTCCTATAGCTATGGATCTGTAGGACCAGCCCCCTCACGAGCTCCAGCAGTTTATAGATGGGTTAAATGGTGGGGTGGGCCAACTCAAAGCCTGAGTGGGCTGGGACCTGAGCCTGGGTGGTAGTTGAGCTGGTCAGCCCACCAGCTCTCCCACACCCACACCACCAGGGCAGGCTCTCCAGCACTGCCCCAGCTAGCTTTCCCAATCCTGCAGCCAGCAGTTCTCCCACTCTCATGCCTTAGGGGCGGCTCACCTGGGGCCATCCACCATGGCCAGCTCCACTGTGCTGCCCAGGCAAGATGCAAGGCCTGGTTTTCCTGAATTGTGGAGCCAGCGAGGAACAGGCCAGCTCTCAGGGTTTCATGACACTACCGTCCATTCGCCCAGCCACCACAGATGGTGAGGAGGTAAGGGTGAAAGGGCATCTCTCCCTCACCTACTCTACCACATAGTAGATGAGTATCTGAGTATTGTGGCCTGAGTATTTGTGCTCAGGCCCTCAGAGGCCGACTCTCCCACACTTCTGCAACCCAGGTGAGGTTCAGGGTCTCCAAAGTGCAGCAGCCAATGAGAGTGGGACCAGTTCTCCTGCTCTCCTGACCCTGTCTACCACAGATGTCAAGGGGCAAGGAAGGGAAGCAAATCTCTCCCGTGCATGCCACCTCATGGAAAACCATTCTTGAAGGCTGTACATTTAATATAGGCAGCTGTGCATGGAGAAGGAGTCCAGCTATTAAATAGATCACTCATTATGTACTCTGTCAAATAGACAGCACCTCGTTAGGCCTCAAAGAATGGAACTATTCCTTCTAAACCAGACAGTTGTTATTAGTATCATTAACAAATCTCACTAGCACATATCTGAGCAGAGCTTCAAACATTTTCAAAATAGCTTTCACTCTCACGAAATATTCACAGAGACCCTGGAACAAAAACAGTACAGGTTTAGAAGAAAAGACGTCGGGATTTCACAGTGTAGCCCAAAGTCTGCAACCTGGGTCGTCACCCAGGCTAGCTGGCCTGGACCTTGAGATCCCCCTGCCTCAGCCTCCCAACAACTGGGATTTACAGGTATGCAGCACTACACCTGGCTAATATAGAAATTATAACCCTATTTCTCTGATGAAGCAACTGCGTCTTCTCTTTTGCTTGACCCTCCAATTCCTCTTGTCTGAGCCACTAATCCTCCCTGGAACTCATAATCCCATCGACAACGTACGACAGGATCTTCTGAACACACTCGCCTATCACATGCACACCTATGTTTTTTCACTACATGCACTAGCCCCTTCATACACAGCTTCCTCACGCCATCTTCTCATCCTGAACTATGCCACAGAAGCCTCCCAAAGCCTCTCAATAGCTCTGAGGCATCATTCACCAATGCCTGGAGAGAAGGCCACAGTCTCTCTCCCTTTCTTTTGCTAAAAACAATGCTTCAGTGAGTATCCTACTACAAATGTCCTGACATGCTGTGGCTCTTATTCCTGGGAGATGGGTGCTGAGGGCAGTATTGCTGGCCCAAAGAGCTATGCTATGCGGTTCTTTCTAACTGTTCTTGAGAGAATGAAGCAAGAGAACATGGCTGAGGTGGCTTCTGGAAGGTCAGAGGAAACAGAGAAAGTGGATCTAAGGGCAGTTTGTGGGTGGCTGTCACAGTCTCGGAGACACGAAGTTCTCAGGTTTTAAGTGGCTCATTCAATCATATTATCTGTGATTTATATAAATGGTATCATATTGATTGTCAAATCGATTAGATTGAAAGGTGCCAATCAAAGATTACACATGGAGGGACCCATGGCTCTAGCCGCAGATGTAGCAGAGGATGGCCTTATCTGGCATCAATGGGAGGAGAAACCCTTGGTCCTGTGGAGGCTTGATGCCCCAGCATAGAGGGATGCTAGGGCGGTGTGGTGGAAGTGAGTGGGTGGGTGGGGGAACACCCTCATGGAGGCAGGGGAGAAGAATGAGATAGGGGGCTTGAAGAGGGGAAACTAGGAAGGAAGGGAGGGAGGGAGGGAGGGAGGGAGGGAGGGAGGAAGGAAGGAAGGAAGGAAGGAAGGAAGGAAGGAAGGAAGGAAGGAAGGAAGGTGTCTGCATGGTTAGCAAAGCACACCTCTGGGTGTGGCTGTGGTGGTAGGCCCAGAGATTTGCTCCTGAGGGCTCTAATGAGTGGATTGATCTCTTGATGGATTGGCATTGTGCTAGCATTCTTTAGAAGTTGGCAAAGGGAGGAAGTGGTCCCTCCTTGGCAGGAATAGACCGCTGAGGACGTGTTCTTAGGGGTTACACCTTGCCCTGGCACCTTCCGTTATCCCACTTCTCTCTGCTTCCTGTGCAAGAGCCTCCTCTAGCAGCAACCTCACCACCAGGATAGCGTACCCAAATGCATGGGTCCAGATAACCCTCCCAAACTGTAAGCCAGGGCCATCAAGAAAGCAAATGACGATGGATGCTGAGGAGGATTCAGGGAAAGAGAAACCCTTAACCACTGTTAGTTGGAATGTGAACTGCTGTAGCCACTATGGTGTATGTGGTCTTCAAAAAGACAAACCAGAGTTACCGTATGATGTGTACAAAGCTGAAAAGCTCATAGCCAACACACCACAGGGGTACAGGCACATCTGCGCTTCATTGCCTTGCTAGTCATAGCATGGGAAATAGAAGCAGCCTAGTCGTCCATCAGCAGATGAGTGGATGGTGACCAATTGGTGGACACACACATTGGAATTCTATTTACCCAGGAAGATGAAATTATGAAGTACAGGAAAGTGGGTAGAGCTAGAGATTATTGTGCTAAGCAAAATAAGCCAGACTCAAAGACATGAATATGTTTCCTTCCATAGACAGATTTAAAATTATATATACATGAGCAATATGTATGCATTTGAGTGTGTGTGTGTGTGTGTGTGTGTGTGTGTGTCCTTATGTGGTGGGAGGAGCTATAGAACTAGATAGAAATTAAGGAGATGGAATCCAAAGGGAGGAGAGGAAGTGGGAAGGGGTCCTATCTGGGGAAAAGAAGCAAACCAACAAGGGGTGGGGATGAGAGAGGGCAGCGGGGGCCAGCAGAGAACCAAGTATAATGACACATATGCATAAACGTACCATAATTATTACTTTGTATGATAACTTTGAGGTTTTTTTGGTGTTTGGGGGGGAGGGTGTCTGTGTAGCCCGGCCCCCCAAGTTAGCAGCACTTGGGAGGTGAGGCAGGCAGATCTCTGAGTTCAAGGCCAACTTGGTCTACAGAGTAGTGAGTTCCAGGACAGCCAGGGCTACAGAGAAACCCTGTCTCAAAAAACAAAAAACAAAAAACAAAAAAAAAGTAAGAAAGGGTCCTATAAGCAAGCAACAGAATCAGAGACAGCCCTTGCTCCCACTGCTGGGAGTCTGACTTGAAGACCATGCTACACAACTGTAGCACATGTGCAGATGGCCACGGTGAGTCTCATGTGCTCCCTCGTTGGCTTCAGTCTCTGCAAGTCCCTATTGTCCCAGTCCCTATTGTCCCAGTCCCTATTGTCCCAGGTTAGTTGATTCCGTAGGATTTCTTGTGGTGTCTTTGAGCCCTCTGGCTCCTACAATTCCCTCTGACTCCCCCACTTCTTCGGCAGGATCCCCCAATCTCAGCCTAATGTTTGGCTATGGGTCTCTGCATCTGTTCCCATCAGTTACTGGACAAAGCCTCTTTGATGACAGTTATCCTAGGTGCCTGTCTGCAGGTGTAGCAGAATATCATTAGCAGTGTCATGGGTGGGTTCCCTCTCATGGCAAGGGTCTCAGGGTGGACCAGTCATTGGTTGTAATTCCCTCAATTTCTGCTCCATCTTTACTCCTGCATATCTTGTTGGCAGGACAAATTGCAGATCAAAGGTTTTGTGGCTGGGTTGGTGTCTTAATCCCGCCATTGGGAGACTTGCCTGGTTACTGAAGATGGCTGGTTCAGGATACATATTCTCCAGCACTAGGGGTCTTAGCTAGGGTCACTCTCATAGATTCATCACAAGGATGCGACCAATTTCTAATACAATAAGCATCCAATGTTACATAATGATCTTTAAGTAACCTGAATATTTGAATATTCGCAAGTGGGCCGGACAGCGGAAAGCTTTGGGTCTGCAGCTCTCCCAGCCTGAGAGGCACTTCCCACTGTTGGCTTTCAGCTCTCCTGGAGTTTGTATTGTTTACACATTTGTCTTCCATTTAAAAAAATTTAAGTGGCATGTTTGATGTCTACAAATTACTTCTTATTAAGAAGGAGAGCCTGAGAGCCTTTTTAATGTCACCCTTGGTAATGCAGAGCTCAGGGGTTCTAAATGCCACAAACAAACAAAAATAATGAACATGAACTGCCTTTGACGTCTGAAGTTCAAGAAGGCCTGACATGAACCCAAAATACAACCCCAAGTCTTCTGAAACACTGTTAAGATGCCCCCTTCCTACGGTAAGGACATTAACAGAGGGTGACCCTTCCCCAGTGTGAATGTTTTCCTGGACGATAAGAGGTCGTGTGGGACAGTGAGGGACAGTGCGGGACAGTGCAGGAGAGTATGGAACAGTATGGGACAGTATGTGACACTGTGGAAGAGCAAGGGACAGTGCGGGACAGCGGGGAAGAGTGTGAGAGAGTGTGAGCTCTCCCAGACACAGCCTGGGCAGAATCCTCCTACTTGGCCCTCCAAGTGCTGCCTTACAGAGAACCCACTCTCCCATCTTTTTATCCGTTTCTCCTTACGAGCTCCTTTCAGAAGAACAGATGTAGGCCTAAATGCTGTTTTAAGTTTTCCAAGACAGTTTCTCTGTGTAGCCCTGGCTGTCCTAATACTCACTTTGTAGACCAAGCTGATCTCAAACTCAGAGATCTTCCTGCCTCTGCTTCCCAGTACTGAAATTAGAAGTGTATGTCACCACAATCAGCCAAACATTAGATGGAGTGTGGGAAGTCTTATGGAAGAGTTGGGGGGAGGAATGAGGGACCCAGAGGGTGTGGGACTCCACAAGAAGGCCAACAGTCAGCTAAGCTGGACCCTTGGGGGCTCCCAAGACTGAGCCACCTACAAAAAATCATTCATGGGCTGGACCTAGTCCCCCCACCTCCACACATAAAAAGCAGATGGACAGCTTGGTCTTCATGTGGGTCCCCCAATAACTGGAGCCAGAACTGTCCCTTACTCTGTTGCCTCCCTGGGGACCCTGTTCTAACTAAGCTACATTATCTGGCCCCAGTGGAAGAGGATGTGCCTAGGCCTGCAGTGACTCAATGTGCCACAGTAGGTTGGTACCTATGGTAGGGGAGGGGGAGGGAGGGGAACTCCCTCTTCTCAGAGGAGAAGGGGAGGGGGAGCAGGAGGAGGAGCTATGTGAGGGGGGAATGTGAGGAAAAGGGAGGGAGGGCTGCTATCAGGATGTAAAGTGGATATATTAGATAGATAGATAGATAGATAGATAGATAGATGGATGGATGGATGGATGGATGGATGGATGGATGGAAGGAAGGAAGGAAGGAAGGAAGGAAGGAAGGAAGGAAGGAAGGAAGGAAGGAAGGAGGAAGGAAGGATGGATGGATGATAGATAGATAGATAGATAGATAGATAGATAGATAGATAGATAGATAGATAGATAGATAGACAGGAAAATGTGTGTCACTGGGCCTGAAGCGATAGGTCAGTTGTTAAGAGCATTGGCTGTTCTTCCAGAGGATGCAGGTTCAATTCCCAGAACCCACATGGCAGCTCACAACTGTCTATAACTTCAGTTCCAGGAGATCTGACAACCTCATACAGACACATGCAGATAAACCACCAATGAACATAAAACAAAGATAAATAAATAATAAGGCAGGTGGTGGTGGCACAGAGCTTTAATCTCAGCACTCTGGAGGCAGAGGCAGGCAGATCTCTGTGAGTTTGAGGCCAGTCTGGTCTACAGAGAGAGTTCCAGGACAGCCAGGGCTATATAGGGAAACCCAGTATCGGAAAGAGAAAAAAAAGTCTATGCCACCATTCCCAGTGCCTAGCTTACAGCAAAGCAGGACACTCAAGTTCCAAGAGTCACCCAGCCACTCATCTCAAATGGTGCTCATGTGTCTCCAATGTGCTTGGTTTACATCATAACAAAGAACTATCTGTGCATCTGTCTTTCTACATCCTTATTTCTAACCCTCAAGTTCCTGATACTTTACACTTCTACTACACTCACTTCCACAGAATTATTGATCCTTTCGTTAGCAATAATTGTCCTTTGGATGGGTGGTTAGTTAGAGATTGAGGAGAACAAAACTTAAGGGTTAAGAATGAAAAAAAAAGTTTTCCTTAGGTGCTTCATGGCAATTTGATATTCCTCAGTTGAGAATCCTGTGTATAGCTCTGTTTCTCATTTTTAACTATGGTTATTTGGTTCTCTGAAGTCCAACCTGTTGAGTTCTTTGTATATTTTGGATATTAAGCATCTATAAGACATAGGATTGGTAAAAATCTTTTCCCAATGTAGGTGGCCATTTTGTGCTATTGACAGTGTCCTTTGTGTTGCAGAAGCTTTGCAATTTTATGAGGTCCCACTTGTCAATTCTTGATCTTAGAATATAAGCTATTGGTGTTCTGTTCAGGAAATTTTCCCCTGTGCCCATGTGTTTGAGGCTCTTCCCCACTTTCTTTTCTATTAGATTCAGTGTATCTGGTTTTTTTGTTTTGTTTTGTTTTTTGTTATGTTTTGTTTGTTTGTTTGTTTGTTTTCCAAGACAGTGTTTCTCTGTGTAGTCCTGGCTGTCCTGGAACTCACTCTGTAGACCAGGCTGGCCTTGAACTCAGAAATCTGCCTGCCTCTCCCTCCCAAGTGCTGAAATTACAGGCATGCGCCTCCACGCCTGGCTTCAGTGTATCTGGTTTTATGTGGTGGTCTTTGATCCACTTGGACTTGAGCTTTGTATAGGGAGATAAGAATGGATCGATTTTCTACATACTCACCTCCAGTTGAACCAGCACCATTTGTTGAAAATGCTGTCTTTTTTCCACTGAATGGATTTACCTCCTTTGTCAAAGATCAAGTGATCATAGGTGTGTGGGTTCATTTCCTGGTCTTCAATTCTACTCCATTGATGGACCTGCCTGTCTCTGTACCAATACCATGCAGTTTTTATCACTAACACTCTGTAACAGAGCTTGAGGTCAGGGATGGTAATTCCTCTAAAAGTTTTTTTGTATTAATTTGTTTTTGTTTTTTTAGATATTTGCTTTATTTACATTTAAAATATTATTGCTTTTCCTCATTTCCCCTCTGAAAATCCCCTATTCCCTCCCCCTGCTTACCAACTCACCTACTGCCACTTTCCTGTCCTGGCATTACACTACACTGGGGAATCAAACCTTCACAGGGCCAATGGCATCTCCTCTCATTCATGTCTGAAAAGGCCATCCTATGCTACATGTGTAGCTGGAGTCATGGGTCACTCCATGTGTACTCTTTGGTTTAGTCCCTGGGAGCTCTGGGGGTACTGGTTGGTTGATAATGCTGTTCCTCCTATGGGGCTGAAACCCCCTTCAGCTCCTTGGGTCCTTTCTCTAGCTCCTCCATTGGGGACTCTGTGCTCAGTCCAATGGTTGGCTGAGAGCACCCACCTCTGTATTTGTCAGGTAATGGCAGAGCCTCTCAGGAGACAGCTATATCAGGCTCCTGTCAGCAAGCACTTGTTGGCATCCACAATAGTGTTTGGGTTTGGTGACTGTATATGGGATGAACCCCAGGTGGGGCATTCTCTGGATGGCCTTTTCTTCAGTCTCTGCTCCACACTTTGTATCTCCTCCCATGGGTATTTTGTTCCCCCTTCTAAGGACTGAAGTATTCATACTTTGGTCTTCCTTCTTCTTGAGCTTCATGTGGTCTGTGAATTGTGTCTTGGATAGTCCAAGCTTCTGGGCTAATATCCACTTATCAGTGAGTACATACAGTGTGGGTTCTTTTGTGATTGGGCTACCTCACTCAGGATATTTTCTAATTTCATCCATTTGCCTAAGACTGTCATGAATTCATTGTCTTTAATAGCTAAGTAGGCCAGGCATGGTGGTGCATGCCTGTAATCCCAGCACTTGGGAGGCAGAGGCAGGCAGATTTCTGAGTTTGAGGCCAGCCTGGTCTACAGAGTGAGTTCCAGGACAGCCAGGACTACATGGAGAAACCCTGTCTCAAAAAACCAAAAAAAAAAAATAGCTAAGTAGTATTCCATTGTGTAAATATACCACATTTTATGTATCCATTCCTCTGTAGAGGGACATCTGGGTTCTTTCTAGCTTCTAGCTATTATAAATAAGGCTGATATGAACATAGTGGAACATGTGTCCTTATTATATGTTGGAGCATCTTCTGGGTATATTTCCAGGAGTGATATAGCTGGGTCCTCCAGTAGTACTATGTCCAATTTTCTGATGAACTGCCAAACTGATTTCCAGAGTGGTTGTACCAGCTTGCAACTCCACCAGCAGTGGAGGAATGTTCCTCTTTCTCCACATCCTTGCCAGCACCTGCTGCCACCTGAGTTTTTTATCTTAGCCATTCTGACTGGTGTAAGGTAGAATCTCAGGGTTGTTTTGATTTTCATTTCCCTGATGACTAAGGATGTTGAATATTTCTTTAGGAGCTTCTCAGCCATTCAGTATTCCTGTTAAGAATTCTTTGTTTAGCTCTGTACCCCATTTTTAATAGGGTTATTTGTTTTTCTGGAGTCTAACTTCTTGAGTTCTTTGTATATATTGGATATCAGTCCTCTATCAGATGTAGGGTGAGTAACGATCTTTTCCCAATCTATGGTTGTGGTTTTGTCCTATTGACAGTGTCCTTTGCCACACAGAAGCTTTACAATTTTATGAGATCCCACTTGTCAATTCTTGATCTTAGAATATAAGCTATTGGTGTTCTGTTCAGGGAACATTCCCCTGTACCCATGTGCTCCAGGCTCTTCCCCACTTTCATTTCTATTAGATTCAGTATATCTGGTTTTATGTGGGGGTCCTTGATCCACTTGGACTTGAGCTTTGTACAGGGAGATAAGAATGGATCAATTTGCATTCTTCTATGTGTTGACTGCTAGTTGAACCAGCTAAGTAGTATTCCATTGTGTAAATATACCACATTTTATGTATCCATTCCTCTGTAGAGGGACATCTGGGTTCTTTCTAGCTTCTAGCTATTATAAATAAGGCTGATATGAACATAGTGGAACATGTGTCCTTATTATATGTTGGAGCATCTTCTGGGTATATTTCCAGGAGTGATATAGCTGGGTCCTCCAGTAGTACTATGTCCAATTTTCTGATGAACTGCCAAACTGATTTCCAGAGTGGTTGTACCAGCTTGCAACTAACTAATAGCTTATATTCTAAGATCAAGAATTTTATTGAAAATGCTATCTTTTATTTCCACTGGATGGTTTTAGCTCCTTTGTCAAAGAACAAGTGACCATAGGTGTGTGGGTTCATTTCTGGGTCTTCAATTCTATTCCATTGATCTTCCTGCCTATCTCTGTACCAATAGCATGCAGTTTTTATCACTAATGTTCTGTAACAGAGATGGAGGTCAGGGATGGTGATTCCTCCAAAAGTTCTTTTACTGTTGAGAATAGTTTTTGATATCCTGGAGGTGTTTTTTGTTATTCTAAATGAATTTTAGAATTGTTATTTCTAACCCTAGGGAGAATTGAGTTGGAATTTTGATGGGGACTGCAGTGAATCTATAGATTGCTTTTGGCAAGATGGCCATTTTTACTATATTAATCCTGCCAATCCAAGAACACAGGAGATCTTTCCATCTTCTGAGGTCTTCTTTGATTTCTTTCTAAAGATTTGAAGTTCTTGTCATACAAATCTTTCACTTGTTTGGTTAGAGTCGCACCAAGGTATTTTATGGTTGTGAGCCTAGCCTTTAACGGCTGAGCCATCTCTCCAGCCCACACCAAGGTATTTTATATTATTTTTTACTATTGTGAAGGGTGTCATTTCACTAATTTCTTTCTCAGCCTGTTTATCTTTTGAGTATAGGAGGCTACTGATTTGTTTGAGTTAATTTTATATCTGGCCACTTTGGTGAAGTTGTTTATCAGCTGTAGGAGTTATCTGGTGGAGATTTTGGGGTTGCTTAAGTATACTATCATATCATCTGCAAATAGTGATATTTTGACTTCTTCCTTTCCAGTTTGTATCCCTTTTGTTGTCTAATACTCTAGCTAGAACTTAAGTACTATATTGAAGAGATAGGAAGAGAGTGAGAAGCCTTGTCTAGTCCCTGATTTTAATGGAATTGCTTCAAGTTTCTCTCCATTTAGTTTGATGTTACCTTCTGGTTTGCTGTATATTGCTTTTACTGTGTTTAGGTATGGGCCTTGAATTCTTGATCTTTCCAAGACTTTTAACATGAAGGTATGCTAAATTTTGTCAAATGCTTTTTCGGCATCTAATGAAATGATCATGTGGTTTTTCTCCTTTGAGTTTATGTAGTAGTTTATGCTGATGGATTTCTGTATATTGAACCATCCCTGCATCCCTGAGAAGAAGCCTACTTGATCATGGTGAATGATCATTTTGATGTGTTCTTGAATTCAGTTGGCAAGAACTTTATTGAGTATTTTGCATCAATATTCATAAGGAAAATTGGTCTGAAGTTCTCTTTCTTAGTTGGATCTTTGTGTGGTTTTGGTATCAGCATAATTGTGGCTTTATAGAACAAGTTGGGTAGTGTTCCTTCTGTTTCTGTTTTGTGGAATAGTTTGAAGAGTATTGGTATTAGGTCTTCTTTGAAAGTCTGATATAATTCTGCACTAAAACTATCTGGTCCTGTGTTGTTTTGGTTTTTTGGGGGGAAGGGGGGAGGTTGGGAGACATTCAATGACTGCTTCTATTTCTCTATGGGTTATGGGACTGTTTAGATGGTTTATCTGATCCTGATCTAACTTTGGTATTTAGTATCTGTCTAGAAAATTGTCCATTTCATCCAGATTTTCCAGTTGTGTTGAGTATAGGCTTTTGTAGCAGGATCTGATCATTTTTTTAATTTCCTCAGTTTCTGTTGTTATATCTCCCTTTTCATTTCTGATTTTGTTAATTTGGATACTGTCTCTATGCCTACTGGGTCCTGTTTATGTATCCAATCTGTTGGTCTATGTCTTTTTATTGGGGAATTGAGTCCATTGATGTTAAGAAATATTAAGGAAAGGTGATTGTTACTTCTGGTTATTTTTATGTTGTTTTTATGTTTGTGTGGTTATCATCTTTTGGTTTTGTTGAAAGATTACTTTCTTGCTTTTTCTAGGGTGTAGTTTCTCTCCTTGTGATGGTGTTTTCTATCTATTATCCTTTGTAAGGCTGGATTTGTGGAAAGGTATTGTGTAAATTTGGTTTTGTCATTAAATATCTTGGTTTCTCCATCTATAGTGATTGAGAGTTCTGCTGGGTATAGTAGTCTGGGCTGGCATTTGCATTCTCTTAGGATCTGTATGAGATCTGCCCAGAATCGTCTAGCTTTCATGGTCTCTGGTGAGAAGTCTGGTGTATTTCTGATAGGTCTGCCTTTATATGTTACCTGACCTTTCTCCCTTACTGCTTTTAATATTCTTTGTTTAGTGCCCTTGGTGTTTTGATTATTATGTGCCAGGAGGACTTTTTCTTCTGGTCCAGTCTGTTTGAAGTTCTGTAGGCTTCTTGTATGTTTGTGGGTATCTCTTTCTTTAGGTTAGGAAAGTTTTCTTCTATAATTAGTTGAAGATATTTACTGGTCTTTTAAGTTAGAAATCTTTGCTCTCTTCTATACCTATTATCCTTAGGTTTGGTCTTCTCATTGTGTCCTGAATTTCCTGAATGTTTTGAGATAGAAGCTTTTTGCATTTTGCATTTTCTTTGATTGTTGTGTCAATGTTTTCTATTGTATCTTCAGCACCTGAGATTCTCTCTTCTATCTCTTATAGTCTATTTGCATCTATGACTCCTGATCTCTTTGCTAGGTTTTCTATCTCCAGAGTTGTCTCCTTTGTGATTTCTTTATTGTTTCTACTTCCATTTTTAGACTCTGGATGGTTTTGTTCAGTTCCTTCACTTGTTTGTGTTTTCCTGTAATTCTTTAACAGATTTAAGGGCTTCTACCTGTTTACCCATGTTCTCCTGTATTTCTTTAAGGGAGTTATTTATGTCCTTCTTGAAGTCCTCTATCAGCATCATGAGATGTGATTTTAAATCCAAATCTTGCTTTTCCAATGTGTTGGGGTATCCAGGACTTGCTGTTGTGGGAGAACTGGGTTTGGATGATGCTATGTTGTCTTGGTTTCTGTTAGTAATGTTCTTGCATTTGCCTTTTGCTCTCTGGTTATCTCTGGTGTTAGCTGGTCTTGCTTCTCTGACTGTGGCTTATCCATCCTACAAGCCTGTGTATCAGTACTCCTGGGAGACCAGTTGTCTCTGGGAGGAATTTAGGTATGGAGAGGTGTGGTACAGGGTTAGCTCAGGGGTGCAGACAGAAACCAGAAGGATCCTGTCCCCAGCTGGTCCTTGGTACCTGTGTTCTGATGGCTCTGAGCAGGTCCCTCTTGGGCCAGAAATTTCAAGAGATGTGGTGGCCTTACCTGTGCATGCAAGTGTATAGGCACTCCTGGAAGACCAGGTCTCTCGTGCCAGTATTTGTGTATGTAGCTCTGTGGCCCAGGATCAGATCTGTCTGCAGACAGAAATCAGAAGATTCCTGTCCCAGACTACCCCTGTGTTCTTATGTCCTCAGGGTTTGGGGCAGGTTCCTCTGACCAGCAGGGGGTCCTACCTGTACTCTCAGGCCTGTCTGCACTCCTGGGGAGCTATCTCCTGCACTGAGTATGGAGCCCTGTGGTAGAGGATCCTTATTTATTTAATGTGTGTGTGTGAGTGTGTGTGTGTGTGTGTGTGTGTGTGTGTGTGTGTGTGTAGAGAGAGAGAAAGAGAGAGAGAGAGAAGAGAGAGAGAGAGAGAGAGAGAGAGAGAGAGAGAGAGAGAGAGAGAGAGAGAGAGAGAGAGAGAGACAGAGGACACCTTTAAGGAGCTGGTTTTCTCTTTCTATCATGTGCATCCCAGGGATTGTAGGTTCTTGGGCTTTATCGAAAGCTCCCTTACCCATAATACAATCTCATCAGCCTTTCTTTTCATTCTTTTTTATTAGATATTTTCTTTATTTACATTTCAAATGTTGCCCCCTTTCCCAGTCCTTCCCCCCCCCAAGAAACATCCTATCCTATCCCCCCTCCCTGCTTCTATGAGGGTGTTCTCCTACCCACCCACCCACTCCCACCTCCCTGCCCTCAAATTCCCCTACACTAGGGTATTGAGCCTTCAGAGGATCAAGGGCCTCTCCTCCCATTGATGCCCAACAAGGCCATCCTCTGCTACATATGTGTCTGGAGCCATGGGTCCCTCCATGTGTACTCCTTGATTGGTGGTTTAGTGCCTGGGAACTCTGTGTGTGTGGGGGGGGGGGGTTGTTGGTTGATATTATTGTTCTTTCTATGGAATCCCAAATGGATGAGAAGCACCTACAGAAATGTTCAACATACTTAGACATCAGTGAAATGAAAATCAAAACAAGCCTGAGATTTCACCTTACACCAGTCAGAATGGCTAAGATCAAAAACTCGGGTGGCAGCAGATCCTGGCAAGGATGTGGAGAAAGAGGAACACTCCTCCACTGCTGGTGGGGTTGCAAGCTAGTACAACCACTCTGGAAATCAGTTTGGCAGTTCATCAGAAAATTGGACATAGTACTACCAGAGGACCCAGCTATACCACTCCTGGAAATATACCCAGAAGATGCTCCAACATATAATAAGGACACATGTTCCACTATGTTCATATCAGCCTTATTTATAATAGCCAGAAGCTAGGAAGAACCCAGATGTCCCTCTACAGAGGAATGGATACATAAAATGTGGTATATTTACACAATGGAATACTACTTAGCTATTAAAGACAATAAATTCATGAAATTCTTAGGCAAATGGATGAAATTAGAAAATATCCTGAGTGAGGTAACCCAATCACAAAAGAACTCACACTGTATGTACTCACTGATAAGTGGATATTAGCCCAGAAGCTTGGAATATCCAAGACATGATTCACAGACCACATGAAGCTCAAGAAGAAGGAAGACCAAAGTATGAATACTTCAGTCCTTCTTAGAAGGGAGAACAAAATACCCATGGGAGGAGATACAAAGTGTGGAGCAGAGACTGAAGAAAAGCCCATCCAGAGACTGTCCCACCAGGGGATCCATCCCATATAGTCACCAAACTCAGACACTATTGTGGATGCCAACAAGTGCTTGCTGACAGGAGCCTGATATAGCTGTCTCCTGAGAGGCTCTGCCATTACCTGACAAATACAAAGGTGGGTGCTCTCAGCCAACCATTGGACTGAGCACAGAGTCCCCAATGGAGGAGCTAGAGAAAGGACCCAAGGAGCTGAAGGGGTTTTCAGCCCCATTAGGAGGAACAACAATATGAACCAACCAGTACCTCCAGAGTTCCTAGGGACTAAACTACCAACCAAAGAGTACACATGGAGGGACCCATGGCTTCAGCTGCATATGCAGCAGAGGATGACCTTTTTGGACATCAAAGGGAGGAAAGGCCCTTGGTCCTAAGAAGGCTTGATGCCCCAGTATAGGGAATGCCAGGACAGGGAAGCGGGAGTGGGTGGGTTGGTGAGCAGGGGGAGCAGGGAATGGAATTTCAGAAGGGAAACCAGGAAAGGGGCTAACATTTGAAATGTAAATAAAGAAAATATCTAAAATTAAAATAAATAAATAAATAAATAAATAAAGAAGCATTAAAAATGCTAAGAATAAAATAGAAATACCATTCAGTATTAGAGTTTTAAGCTCCCTTTTACATATAATTTTACAACTAAACTTTAATTTTCATCATTTCTGTTTCTGAACAACTAATTTAAACTTTTTGCTGGGTTCACCCCTTCCTAGAATTTAACCTTTACTTTAGAATGAGAATTTAGTTTTGGTAATTTGCAGTTCCCTTTTAACAATTGATGTCTTGTTGTTACTGACAGAACCCTGTCTGAGGTTAACACAGTGTTATAGGAGCGTTATAATATACATCTGTGAGAACAGCCAGGAAAATGTAAATTCCATAGTGTAGGTGTCGCAGAAGCCCTGAAGTTCAGAGATGGAAAGATCTGGTTTTGAACAGGAAGCAGCTAGAAGGCAGTGAGAGGGCTCAGTAGGTTAAGGAGAGTGCCGCCAAGCCTCATAATGTGGGTTCAATCCCTGGAACCCACATGGTGGAAGCAGAGAATCAGCTCCCAGACGCTGTCCTCTGCCATGGCACACTCATACCCTACGCATACTCACATATACACACATACACATACAGACACATGCATTTGCACATGTACACATATTTGTCCACATATATACATATTTATATACTTGCATATACACATATATGCACACATTTGTACATATATACACACCTGCACACATTAGATAGTTACATAGATAGATACATTTGATAGATTCATTGATACATAGATATATAGAGTAAAATTTTTAAGACAGGAAGCCTGGAGAGCAGCTTAGAGGATCTTGCTTTAGAAGAGAGCTTGGAGTGACTGGTCCAGTTTTTGCATAGGAAAATAAGTGGGAAAACAGAGAAGATGGTGACAATGTAGCTTTCTATATAATCTTGTAGAAAATACATATGGTTTGGTTCTTACCCCAGGCCCAAGCACACCTCCACTTTACAACCTTTCAGCCTCCTGAGCAGTAGGGTTGATGGAAGAATCTTTTGTTCAAATGGTCCATTACCCATTCTGATTGCCTGTCAGAGTTCCCAGTGCCCCAGAATCCCCTGGGCAGTTGAGGCATCTTCGGTTCTAATAGAAACGCTCTTGGTGGAGTCTTAGATAGGGGCTTGTCCCAGAAAGAACAAGCCATGGTTAGAAACCAGGGACAGTCAGGTTCACTGTGACCCCATCTTCCAGAGAGGAGAGGGGTCTCAAAGCTCTGTTAATAGTGCCTGAGTGATGGATATTCTATAAAAGGCTCCTGAACTATGAAATTAAGGAAGCTCTGAGCACAGGATGGCACTGTCCCAGAGAGGGCGGGTGTAGAGTGAAATATTAAAAAACAAATGCACACTATCCCAGAAGTCACCGGCGGGCGGGCAGGCGGGTGGGTTGGCTAGGCACTGGTGGGCATGGCTGGTCTAGTGAAGACTCTCTCACCCGAAGCTCTAAAATCTCTCCACCCAGCTCACTAAGTTCTCACCGCTACCATGCCAGCCCCACACTTCCAAATTTTCAATGCCTTTTGAGGTGCACTTCTGGAAAACCCACCCTTTGCTGCCATACCTTTCTCTCTAGAACCCAGTTGAGTCCACTTGAAGGAAAACACCACACAAACTTAGTTCAGAATCAACAGATAACTCAATTGTTGGGCGCAGCAACTAGCATCTTAATTTGTAAGCCATTCTGAGTTAAATCCTCTGTTAGCAGATCCCAGCAGATCCACTACCTGAACTGGGGGCTTGGGAGGGTGGGGGAGGTCTCTGCTACCTACATCTTGACCTCCACCTGTCCCCCATCAAAAAGCCAGTCTCTTTCTCCTCCCCCTCTTCCTCTCTCTGACCCAGAAGTCCCACCTACTTCTAGCCCAGTGATTGGTCCCCTGAAATCCGTATTCATTAGGGGATGGTTCTACCACAGGTGGGAACAGCACAGGACTGTCCTCCACACCTGTCATCTCCCTTGAGGGTGGTGTTCGCCCATATTCTTTGTAGCATCTTCGTTAACCAGTAGTTAAACATTGAGTAGAGTGGAGCCTTGGGTTCTGGGAGCCTCTTTAGCCAATGGTCAAGTGGAAGAAAAAGTGGAGGAGACCTGTGAGCCAGAAATTCTGGGGGCCCTGGCTTGTGCCCTGGCATCTGAGTTAGGGACAGGCTATCAACACAGCACCCTTCAGTTGTGAAATCTGACTGTAATTCAACTGAGTTGAATTATGATGCCCAGCTGGTGTCTGCCAGGAAACTGATTGATGTGGGAGGGAAACATCTGGCTGGGGAGAGTGCATCGTGGGGAGAGCGTAGGAGGCGAAAGCAATACATTTGCTTAGGGTTTTTTTTTCTATTACACAGTTTATTTTTCATATATTCCTGGCTAGAAATTTTTAAACAGTGATCTGGGGATTGAAAGTATTCATGGATTACAGGTGGTTGCTGATGGCCTGACACTCGGTGACATCCCACAGGTGTCTTCATCATGAGAGGAATTAGCAAATTCACAAGAAGTTAAAACAGGCCTGAAGGCTTTGTTTTCTTTATATGATTTTTTTTTCATTGACATAAGCTTTCTATGTAGCCCAGGCTTGACTTGAACTCACTCTCCTGCCTCAGCCTCCCACATGCTTGGATTATAGGCATGCACCACTACACAGGATTCTGAGTCATTTTCTTGATTTAGCTGTGTGACAACATCTCTCACAAAGGTAAACTCAGAGTCACTATTAACAGGGCAAGAGCAAATCTGTTCTTTGCTACAATGTGTCCTGGGGAAACCCCAGTTCTTCAACAAATAGCAGGTATCTTAGGTCCCAAATATAACATGGTGGGAAAGACCCAAGATGGGATGCATAGCCTAATGGGACACATGAGAAAGTTCTAAGGACAATTAAGCTAGAACGTGTCACCTCAGTCTTGGTCTCTAGAACCAGGGCTCCTCAGTGTCTAACTCTGGGCCAGAAACAAGATAAGCCTGGAGCATGTTGGAATGATTAGGGTGTTTGTTTATTCATTTGTTTTGTTTTGTTTTTCAAAATTCAGAAAAGAAGATATAGCCTAACAATAAGACACAAAAAGCAACCATGAAAGCACACCTTTGGCGAGACAGTTAAGGGGATAACTAACGATATCCTGATGGGGTCTGAGGCCCATACAGGAGAAAATCTATGTGGCCCTGAGAAGAGAGAATACACTATTGTTGTTTTGCTGAATGGTTGTATTGAAATACTGCCTGCTAACTGTGTGTTTATATTCCTACCGTAAGCACTGCCATGAGCCTTAATCAGACAGAAAAGCTTCTTTGTGCAATGGGCATCAGTTAATTCAGAGACTCACAACTGATTAAAA
Source organism: Apodemus agrarius (assembly GCA_964023405.1). Taxonomy (NCBI): domain Eukaryota; kingdom Metazoa; phylum Chordata; class Mammalia; order Rodentia; family Muridae; genus Apodemus; species Apodemus agrarius. Next base: position 111,226,591 of record OZ030005.1, read on the forward strand.
TGCTGAGGATCAAGGGTGGAAGTGATCAGCAGGAGACTGAGTGCACACTGCTCTTCCAGAGGGCCAGAGTTCTAGAGTCCACATTAGGCACCTCACAATAGCCTGGAAATCCAGTTCCAAGGGATTGGATGCCCTCTTCTGGCTTCCTCGGGCACTGCACTCATCTTCCCACATTACACACACACACACACACACACACACACACACACGCACACACACGGAAAATCTTTTATTTTTAAATGTTGAAGAGATAACTGATGAGCGAGAGCTCAGCCATAAACAAAGCACCCGTTTCAACCCCCGAAGGCTCAGGGGAGCACCGCAGAGGAGGGAGCTGCAAGAGCATAAGAGCCAGAGGGTGGGGAGGACTGCTAAAGAACGCAATCTTCAGGATACCGCACTCTCGAGCTCACAGCAGCTGTAGATCCCTGCGTAAGGCCTGCACAGGATCAAACCAGAATGGGAGTGGGGGCTCTTGAAGCCACACCCACTAGCTGAAGAACTATTAGCGGTTGATGGCTGCTGGGGGAGTGTAATCTTAATTTTTTTAAATCTTATTTTTAATGATGTTTTTAAATATTTTAACCTCTCTTGTAGCCCACCACCCACCAGAGGTAGTGGAAAAGAAAGGATATGGGGAAAGTGGACCTGCTTAGAAAGGTTCTTAGGAGGAAGTCCCATTTCTGTTGTCTGGAAATTGGCAGTTCAGTTCATAAGTTAGCAAGCAGCAGCAGCAGCTCCATCCACTTAGGCACAAACACTTCAGATTTATGCCAGCAGCCCAGTTTGGTAGAGTCAGGTTACCAATAGCAGTGACAAAACCTAGCAGAGACAGCCCGACCTCAGCCTTGGTGTGACTCAGCAGGAGAGATCAGCAGGAACACCGGGAGAAGTTCTTGGCTGTGACTCTCTCAGGGAAGCAAAGATCAGCAAAGACTCGAGACCCGCAAGCATTGCACAGCTAGCTGTGCCAGCAAGCCAAGCTCTACCCCGTCACTCCTTCAAGTCCTATTTATATCCTCCAAACATCACGTGTCCTCCACAGCACGGGTCTTGCCTCAGCACATGCATCCAATCAGCCCAAGTTCGAAGAGTCCCAACAAACGTAACTCAACAACAAAATGTAAGGAAGACCAACACACACCGTGTTGTTAGCAAAGGATCCTTCATCATGGCTCCTTTCACGTTTGCTTTAGCAGATCATCCTCTCTTTCACCTGTATCCACTTCAGGAAAACACTCCACGTGTGTGCCCCAGCAAAACACCATCCAACACAAGGACTCTCCAAGGAACCTTATGTTTCCACTTCAGGGGAGGGAGCATAAATTTTCTCCAGGGCTATGGTCTCCTTTATGTTGTCCATGGGTGGTCCTACACCTATGTACACACAGTAGCACCAACTGGACTCCCTGGGCTATTTAAAAAGGAGGAGGAAGAAGAGGAAGAGAAGGAAGAAGACAAGCATATGGAGGTGAGAGGGGAAACGTTGGCAGATCTAAGTGGGAGGGGGAAGCAGAAAGATGAATATGATCAAAATTCATTGTAGAACTCTATGGTATAGTTAAATTATAAACAAAAATATATAGTAGAACTCTATGAAATAGTTAAAGTATAAACCAAACAATATTACTTAGAAAGGTTTCCCAGAGGGCAAAACGGAAACAATTTTAGCAACATAATAAATAACACTGCTGACATCAGTGACCAGATAAATCCAGCATGGGGGCAAGGACAGACGTGTCAGTTACCATTCTGGTTTCTGTGACGACATAGCGGAAGTCTAAGGAAGAATTTATTTTTGCTCATGGTCTCAGATGGTTCCATCTACAGACCTTGGGTCCATGGATTCTGGACCCATGGGAGGGAGGATGCCACAGTGGAAGGGGGTGTGGAGGTAAACAGGAAGAAGAGACTGAGGAAAGCGTTAGGGACCAGACAGTCCAAGTCACACTTCTAAGACTTACTTCCTCCAGCTAGGCCCCACCTCCTAACATGTCCAGAGCATCACACATCAGCCCCACTCCCCGGGAGCAGATGAGCCTGCTGAGGACACTCCACGTTCTAACCGTAACACTTCCTTCTGGAAGGATTCAGACTATCTCTATAGACGCCCTGCCAGCAACCCCACCCCTCTGACTGAATTGGCCCCAGTGACTTCTAACAAATGCATATCATAGCTCAGGATGGGAGGGAAATCATCTCCCACCATCCATAACGCTTTACCCCTACCAAGGCCAATGTCGCCAGCCACATGCTGTGTGATTGATATGCACCTCTTTGCTGGCCCCCTAAATCCATCGTCCCAGTCAAAGTCATCAGGAAAGAACTTCTGCCACTCAAATTGAAGGACGGTGAACAAAATACCCACCTCATGCAAGTGCTCCAATGAATGGTATGTTCACAAAAACACTAAGGAAGGCGAGAGAGACCGTCACAGAGAGAAACGAACGGGTGAGGGCTTAGCACACGGGGGACCCGACAAAGGACATTTGTGAAAAGCCAGAGAAACTCAGTTAATGCCAGAAACTTCATTTTAAAGTCATAGAGAAAGGGTCCAGCTCAGTCGGTAGAGTGCTGGCCTGGCTTACAGGAAGCCCTGGGTCCCGTGCCCAGCACCCAGAAGCCTTCCCCAGAGCCCGGGGTCAGAGGAGGGGAGCAGGAGGAGAAGGAGCTCAAGTTCAGCCTCAGCTACACGTCATGTCCTAAGCCAACCAGGCCCATGTGTCAGTTTATATAAAAAAATATTGGACAGACAGACAGACAGAGAGACAGAGTAAGAGAGAGAGATTAAGAAGCACTTGGGATGATAAACAGAGGGATCACAAGTTCAAAGTCAGCCTACACCCGTGTGACACTGACTCAGAAAATCTAAAATAAAAATAGATTTAAAAGCGTGGAGGGTCTGAAGTGGAGCTCGGTGGAGGACCACCTGCTCAGCAGCATTTAATATCACCAGCATCACAAAAAAAAAAAAGTAAAAAGTAATAAAAAAATTGAAAGCCTAGAACTAAGGTTGGGTAAGTGCTGTGGTGTGAATTATGGAGCACAATAAGAGCACACGCCAGGGGCAACTAATTGAAATGTAGATTTCAAGGCAAAGCAGGAAACCTAGACGTAATGTTTTTTTAATTAAAAACCCTACTGAGTCAGCGTCTAGAAGGGCCAATATGATCAAGGTTAAAGGATTTCTTTTTTAAACTTTACATGATGATTATTTTCCTCTTGATTGCGTTTTTTTAACTTTTTATTGATTCTTTGTGAATTTCGCACTGTGAACCCCAATCCCACTCATCTCCCCATCCCTTCGTATCTGCCCTCTCTGTCCCTGCAATACCCCCCCCACAAGAAAATAAAAAATAAAAATAAAATAATGAAATAAAAACAACAACAAAACACTTTGTCATGGGAGCTGCAATGTGCCACAGTGTGTCCCACGGTATTCCCTTTCGTCCACGCATTTTTACCTGCAAATGTTCATTGCAGTGAGTCATTGATCTGGTTCAAGACCTCTGGCTTCTGCTTCATTATCGATACTGGATTCTCAGTGCACTGATCCTCACCGCAACTCCTCTCAGATATCCTGTGTTGCCCTGTGTCATGCAGACCCTACAGCTTCGGATCTGAAGGACCAGCCCCTTCACACGCTCCAGCAGTTCACAGACGGGATAGATGTTGGGGTGGGCCAACTCAAAGCCCTGGATGTGGGCCTGAGTGGAAGCTGATGTGGTCAGCCTGTGAGCTTTCTCACGCTTACACCACCAGGGTGAGCTCCAGCACTGCCCCGCCAGTCCACCCGCTAACACAGCCAGAGAAGGGCGGAACCAGTTCTCCTGCTTTCACAGCATCAGGCAGGCTCTCTTGTCCCCTGACACCAGGGCCAGCTCTACTGTGTTACCCGGGTGAGGGCGGGGCCAGCTCTCCTGAGTGTGCAGCCGGTGAGGGCGGGGCCAGCTCTGCGCAGGTCTTGGATATATATCATCATGGCCCCAGGCTGCTGCCCAGACCATCAGCATGGTCTTCAGTGGTGTCATGGCCACGGACTCAGACATGGCCTCAACAGCAGCAGCCACAACTTCGCCGCAGCGTCAGTGGCAGCATGGGGACATCACTGTGGCCTCAGGGGATAGAGCAGGCTACTGACATCAGTCTGTTCCTCTCCGCCTTCCAATCTCCAGTTCATCGTGCTCAGACTGCTCTGCTTCTCTTTCTCTCCCATCTCTCCACCACAAGCTTGCACATTAGAGTGGCTCCCCTCTGAGGAAGGGCCACACGGCAGCAGGAGGGTCTCTGGGAGTCTTCCTCTAGCTCGCCTTTTTAGATAGATAGATAGATAGATAGATAGATAGATAGATAGATAGATAGATAAAGTATCTTTGTCCTGGATGCTCATTAGGACTTGTCAATAACATAGACAAACACAAAGGGAAATCTACTTTCTTGCTGCCCATTCTCAGGCAAATGCCCCCCCAAGTAAACGGTTGGTTATTCTGTATTTTGTAGGAGAATTATAGAAAACATAAATATGGATTCTTCTGTTTGAACTACAAAAAAATGTTATCATTCATTACTCTCCAGCCTGCTCTTTTGTTATTCTTTATTTCATTTCATGTGTGTGTGTGTGTGTGCTCATATTCCATTGTGTGTGTTTGTGTTCATATTCCAGTGTGTGTGTGTGTATGTGTGTGTGTGTGTGTGTGTATGTGTGTGTGGCCATACCCAGCTTTCACATGAGTGCTGGAGATCTGAATTCAAGTCCTCAAGTTTGCACAAGTGCTTTTATCCACTGAGTTGTCTCCCCAGCCCTAGGATGGACTGGCTTGAGAGAAGTCCCCACCAACAGTGTTGCCAAAGGCACAGTAGTTTCCTGGCTCTGCCTGTGCGCAGGAGAGCAGGGAAGGCGGAGATGGGGGAATGACTGGATGATCAGGGCGGAGCTCCACTTTGGATGTTGGAATGCATCCTTCGAGATTCATGTGCTGTGCGCCTGGTCCCCAAAGTGGCACCTTTAAGAATTGGGACGGAGGGGCTGGAACCGTGGCTCACCTGTTAACAGCACTGGCTTCTCTTCCAAAGGAACCCACATGGTCCTTCACTCTAGATCCAGAGGATATGATGTCCTTTTCTGGCGTCTAAGGGCCGCAGCAGACATACACGCAGGCAAACATTCACATACATAAAATAAAATTTTAAACAGAAAGAACATGGGGCGGAGCATGTTGGAACCTAGTAGCAGGTGATGGGGGTCACTGGGACCACTATCCTTGGAAGGGATTAATCCAGGTCTCTTTGCATGTTTTCCTGTGAGAACAGGTTGCTATAAACAGCAGGATGCTGGGAGCACAGCTCAGTAGTAGAGAGCTTGTATAGTAGTAAAAGAAAAGCCCTGGGTCCAGTGATCCGTGTGTGGGCAGTGGGCCTGGCTCCGGAGTCACGCTGGGTTCCCGTCCCACAGAGCGTGCTCTTCCGCATGTTCCCCACCCCCATTCTGATCCCAACTGCCAAGAGGCCCTACCTGAAAGTCCAGGCTGATGCTGCTGCCTGGTCTTGGGCAATCGGCCTGCAAAACTCTGAGACATGAAGCTTTTTCTCTGTGAGGCACTCAACCTTGGGCATTCCATTACGGAAGATGGACTATGAGAGCAAGGCTTGTTCTCAGCTGCATATCTCAAAGCCATCCTGGTCCCTGGCATGAGTCTCCACATCTGGCACGATGGAGCTGTGGGAGTGGAGAAAGCAATGAGAGAAGCCATTAGACATCTGGGGGAAACATCTGGGAGTCACCCATGACAGTGGAGACACCTGGAGCAAAGGAGAAATAACGGCACAGCGTGCTCACCTGCAAACAGCCCATCACTCCACACTCGGAGGGGTCCCTTCTCACACCTCAGTGAGCAAGCCTGCCAGACCCAGGAGACAAGACGCGCAGCGCACACATGGCTCAGGGTCTTGCTGCCTGGTACCAGGAAAGATCCCAGAGAGAGAGAGTGAGCCTGGATCCCTTCCCAGCCTCGCCTCCGCAGCTGGTCCTTCCCAGCCTCGCCTCTGCAGCTGGTCCTTCCCAGCCTCGCCTCTGCAGCTGGTCCTTCCCAGCCTCACCTCCGCAGCTAGTGCCACCTTTGGAGGCTGGTAAGGACAAGGAGGAATTGTCCTAGAGGGAGGTGAGTTTTGAAACCACCTGAATAGTCTCCTGGAAAAGAGGAGAGGAAAGAAAAAAATGTTGGACACCAGAACAGCTCAAACACCTACCATGATCTCCACTGCTTTGATGAGGGTGGCTCTCTCTCCTTCAGGATTCTGGTGCAGGCCTAAGACATGACTTTCTCTTTTATTTATGTATTTATTTAATAATCTGTGAATGTGTGTTTTGTCTGCGTGTGTGTGTGTGTGTGTGTGTGTGTGTGTGTGTGTCTGTGTGTGTGTTTTGTCTGCGTGTGTGTGTGTGTGTGTGTGTGTCTGTGTGTGTGTGTGTGTGTGTGTGTGTGTGTGTGCAGCATGTACATGCAGTGCCTGCAGAACCTAGAAGAAGGCATCAGATGCCCTGGAACTGGTATTACAGACAGTTGTGAGCTGCCACGTGGGTGCTGGAAAGCAAACCAGGGACCTCTGGAGGAGCAGCCCATGCTGAGCCACTGGGCCTTCTCATCTCCCCAGCCCCTGATTTTCTACTGTTCTAATCTTAAAGCTCTTAGAAAGAATTGAGCATGAAAATCCGGTTCTTAAGTTGATTTCTAGAAGTTAAAAGTAGCATTACCAAGTTTATGAACAGCACGTGTGCATGAGCACCAGAACCTGTTACTCAGAGGGGCCAGCAGGAGGCTGGAGCTGCACCGACCACAGGAAGCAGAGTGACTGAGACCCAGAAAGACAGTGTGCTGCTGCCTCTCATGTGAAATCCCATTGCTCTGCCTACCCCTCCAGCGTTACTCCCGCCCCAGGGCCATGGCACTTTCTAATAAATCTGTCTAGAACACTGTCCACCAAGGTCTTGTCTTAACCGTCATCATGTCACCTCAGAGAAATCTCCCCTGGCCGCCTCATCCAGTATGGTTCCCATCTAACTCTTCTTTTGCTGTCTCCTTGTTTGCTTTGTAGCATGCGTTGTCTCTTAAAGCTGCTGCAATATTTTCCTTTTTGCTGATTATCTCATTGCTACACAAGCACACTACACACACACACACACACACACACACACACACACACATACCACATATACACAATACATGTACACACCACATACACACCGCACACACACACACATACACACACATGCACAGACATCAGCATATACATGCCTGGTACTCACAGCGATTCCTGGCACATAATAGATGCTAAAGGGTTTACAGCCAGCAAGTAAATTAATAAAAGGCCCGGTGGGACCTGGAAGTACCATGGCTTCTCTAGTCACTCCCTGTTACACTTTGACTGTCCCAAGGCTGGCTTTGCGCCCATTGTTTTCTTGGCCAATTATGAACGCTCTTCATATGCCGCGTCCTCACTGACACCTGTCCGTTTACTATGCACTCCCAAAACAGAACTGTTCTGTCAATGTGCATGAACATTTTTAGGACTTATTTGTGTACATGTGTTTGTGTGTTTTTGTGTTTGTGCATGTGCCTGTGTGTGTGTGTGTGTGTGTGTGTGTGTGTGTGTGAGTGGGTGTGGGGGAGGAGAGAATGTGCCCTCAAAAACCAGAAAATGGCATCTAATTTCCTGGAGCTGTAGTGACAGGGGACTGTAATCCACCATGTGAGTACTGGAAACAGAACCCATGTTCTAGTTAGTATCAAGTGATTTATATTTCCAGTCTAATAAATAGCATCAATTCAAAAGAAAATTAAGAAGCTCTAAACACTAGTAAAGTTGTGGTTTGCTAGCTACATGTGCTTTGTTCTGTGACTGCCAACTTGTCTTCATTCGCCCAGTGCTCTGGTGGGTTGTCTCTTTGTCTTAAATTTGTCTGTATTGGTTTGATTTTCTAATCAACAACACACTGGGAACAGTAACTCTTCGCTGTGAATTTCAAAGATATGTTTATTATTTATGTGCATTCTATCTCCTGTGGGAAAATGTACACCTATTCATGTGTACACATGTGCCGAGATGCACATGTGTGCACATGAGTATAGAGGCTGGAGTGCGATGTTGGGGGTCTTCTTCTATGACTCTTTACCCCTGCTTTTGAGACAGGGTCTTTCCATGAATTGGGGCTCACCATTTCAAGTATACTGACTGGCCAGGAAACCCCAGTACCCCACCTGTCCCTACCTCCCCTGACCAGGAATTACAAGAACCCTGCAACCTGTCTGGTTTTCTGACTATTGGTTTAGGTTTGGGTTTGGGTTTGGGTTTGGGTTAGGGTTAGGGTTTAGGTTTGGGTTTGGGTTTTAGAGACAGAATCTCTCTACATAGCCCTGGCTATCCTGAAACTCACTAAGTACACTACCTCACAGAAACTCGACTGCCTTTGCCTCATATAACATACCTGGGTTGTTTTATGTTTGCATGTTTATTTATTTTTTGTTTTGTTTTTTAACATGGGCTCTACGGGGATCACACTCAGGTCCTCATGTTCCCACAGCAAGCATTTCATGAACTGAGCCATGCCCCCGGTCCCTATGTCATTCTACTTGGTGCATTGGAGTTTTTATTAGCATAGGGTCAGATGGACCAGTGTTGTTCGGTTGGTTTTGTGGAGGGTTTCGTAGCATTCGGGGTTCCTGTCTTGCTAATGTTTAATTGACCTTCAGTTTCGGGGCAGACTCTGCTTGGAGCTCCCCAGGCAGGTCCCACAGGCCCTCCCTGGAGTAGCAGCCAGAGATTCATCACCAACCTTTCCAAACCCATCTTCAACGCCCATCGAGTTCTCTCTGCGGAGCGACTGCAGCGACAAACTAAAGACAGTCGCTGTTAACAATGGGTCGAAGACCAGAACAGCAAAGATGGCGCTTTTCCCCAACATTGATACTTAAAAGTCTAACAAGAAGAGAAAGCTGTTAGGCACAGTAAAACAAAATGTCACCACGGCCTCCTGAACTGCCTTAGACCTGCTCTCCTCGTCTTCTGGCCTCAGCCTCCGAATGCTGGGATTCCAGGCCTGCATCACCTTGCCTGGCTGCATCGTTACATTCGACTAATTATCAACATGTTGTCTGTCATGTTTGCCCATTACTGTCTACATGAGCAGATAGAAATGCTTGTCTCCACGAAACATTTCAGGTGATGTGCAGACCTGTGAGCCCTAGAGACCCGCATACTGGAAAAGCAGGATGGTCGGGTGTCTAAGCCTAGATCACAATTCTCACACTCTTGAGGGGGTGTTTTAATGACTCATTATTTTTTATTTTACGTGCATTTATGTTTTGCCTACAGGCGTGTCTGTGTGACGGTATCAGGTATCACGTCCCCTAGAACTGGAGTTACAGACAGTTGTGAGCTGCCATGCGGGTGCTGGGAACGGAACCTGGGTCCTCTGGAAGAGCAGCTGGTAGGCTTAACCATTGAATCATCTCTCCAGGCCAAATATACCTTTTTTTTCTTCCCAAGACGTGGTTTCTCTGTGTAGCTCTAGCTGTCCTGGAGCTCTCTTTGTAGACTAGGCTGGCCTCGAACTCAGAGAGTCTCCCTGCCTGTTCATCCTGAGTGCTGGGATCAAAGCCGAGAGCCACCACACTGTGCTTCTCTGGAGGATTTTCACATTTGCATGATGGCTATGTGTCCTTGTGTGCGTGCAGATGCATGCACGCCGTGGCAGACATGTGAAGGTCAGAGAAGAGCATCAGATACCAGTTCTTACCATCCACCTTGAGACAGTGTCTCAATGCAAGCTTGCTCGAGGTGTCTGTGTATCCCAGGCAAGCTGGTGTTCAAGCCCCGAGCGCTTCTCCGGTCCCCGCCCTCCAGACCGCTGTGGGAGCGCAGGGGTTACAGCCATACACCTTCCCACGCAGCTTTCCCCGGGTTCAAGGGATCTGGACGCCAGTCCTCACGTTAGCTCCGCCCCTGCTTTAACCACTCAGTCGTCTCCCCAGCTCACTCTCCCGGAGTGTTAACAGAAATGCAACACTACTGGGGATGAAGATACGGCTCAGCAGTGCCCAGTGCTGGCTTCTCCTACAGAGTATGGGAGTTCATTTCCCAACATCCGCATCAGGGAGCTCAGGACTGCTTGTAACTCAAACTCCAGGGAACCCAAGGCCCTCTTCTGACCTCCAGGAACACCTACAAGAGTATATGTGTGCAGGGTGGTGGTGGCGCACGCCTGTAATCCCAGCACTTGGGAGGCAGAGGCAGGTGGATTTCTGAGTTCGAGGCCAGCCTGGTCCACAAGAGTGAGTTCCAGGACAGCCGGAGCTATACAGAAAAACCCTGTCTCGGGGAGGAAAAAAAAAAAGAGTGTATGTGTGCACACACACAGAGAGACATGCACACACAAACAAAAATTAAAGTTGAGAAAAAAGAAATGCCATGTTGTTAGCTAATTATCAACCCATCGGCCACTTTTCCCAAGTGGCCAAGTGGCACTTGGCACTACTTTTGGGAGAGCCAAAGCCCTGATTTAAGATCACAGACACAATGAGTATGTCGTGCGTGTTTCTTCTCTTGATGCTGTTATCTGGCAGGAGGTAACTTGAGGGAGAAACGGTGATTTGGGTTCAGAGTTTTAGGAGCGATACAGTCCAGTCCATGGCGGTGGGAGACCATGATGGCAGGTCACACCGCATCAGCATTCAGGAAGCGGAAACGGGAGCTGGGCTATCTCAAGGCCCGCCTCCAGTGACCGCTTCCTCAGCAAGGCTCCACCCCCTAATGATTCCACATCCTTCCCACACAACAGCACCGGCTGGGGACCAAGTGCTTAGTGACAGGAGCCTGTGGAGGACACTTCACTCCAACTCGGCAATGCTCTTGTCTGTTTGCTTTCCTATGACACCAAACAGACCCCAAACCATTTTCTGTTACAGCTTTGACACTGTTCAGAAGGCCGATGCGGTGTTTTGCACCCTGCCCTTCAGCTTGGATTCATGGGTTTGTCTCCTCCCAGGTGTGCTGGAATGTTCTCCGCCCCCCGTGAGGAGGCTCAGTAAGGTCTGTGTGATGGCTCAGCTAAGGTGCTGTGCTCACATGTCTGCCTTCTCAAGGAACCTAACCACGGACCTCCAGTGCTCTGTGGGGACCATCCCTGCCTATGTCATAATTCTTTCTTCTCTTTTTCCTTTCTTTTTTTTTTTTTCTCTGCATTTATTGGCAAATGCCATAGTGTACCTGTGGAGGCCAAAGGACAACTTCCAGGAGATGGGTTCTTTTCTCCCACCAGGTCGGTCTTGAGGCTTGAACTCAGGCCCTCAGGCTGAGTGGCAAGCTCTTCACCCGCTGAGTCATCTTGTCCACCCTCTTTCTTCTTTCCTAATAACAGTGTCTACACTAGGGAATCCACATGGAGACTCTGTTTCTGCCACTAGGAATTGGTAGTCAGAGGGATCGGAGTTAAGGAGCTGCATTTAAAGATCTTGGCACAGAGTTTGAAATAAAAGTTGTCTTATTTTATTGTTTGAATTGGTGTGATAAAACATGACCAAAAAGCAAGTTGGGGAGGAAAGGATTTATCTGGCTTACACTTCCACATTGCTGCTCATCACTGAAGGAAGCCAGGAAAGGGAATCAAACAGGGCAGGGACCTGGAGGCAGGAGCTGATGCAGAGGCCATGGAGGAGTGCTGCTTACTGGCTTGTTCCCAAGGCTTGCTCAGCCTGTTTTCTTATAGGACCCAGGACCACCTGCCCACCATGGGACCACCCACAATGGGCTGGGTCCTCCCCCATCGATCACTAGTTAAGAAAATGCCTGCCAGGCGTGGTGGCACACGCCTGTAGTCCCAGCACTTGGGAGGCAGAGGCAGGAAGATTTCTGAGTTCAAGGCCAGCCTGGTCTACAGAGTGAGTTCCAGGACAGCCAGGACTACACAGAGAAACCCTGTCTCAAAAAAACAAAAAAAAAGAGAGAGAGAGAGAAAGAAAGAAAGAAAGAAAGAAAGAAAGAAAGAAAGAAAAAAGAAAATGCCTAAGAAAGATTAAGAAAAATCCAATGATCCCAGCACTTGGGAGGCAGAGGCAGGTGGATTTCTGAGTTCGAGGCCAGCCTGGTCACAAAGTGAGTTCCAGGACAGCCAGGGCTACACCCTGGGTTTTTGAGAAACCCTGTATCAAAAAAACAAAACAAAACAAAACAAAACAAAAAAACAAAAACAAAAAACAAAAAAAATCCAATGCTGGATCTTAAAGAAGCATCTTTTTTTTTACTGCTATTTCTTTTACTTTTATTATTAATTTATTTATTATTATATCTAAGTACACTGTAGCTGTCTTTAGACACCAGAAGAGGGCGTCAGATCTCATTACGGATGGTTGTGAGTCACCATGGGGTTGCTGGGATTTGAACTCAGGGCCTTAGGAAGAGCAGACAGTGCTCTTAACCACTAAGCCATCTCTCCAGTCTGAGAAGCATCTTTTCAATTGAGATTTTCTCCTTTCAGGTAACTCTAGCTTGGGTCAAGTTAGCACAAAACTAGCCAGCACAGAAGTGATATGTGTATCACTGTGACACCACCTGCCTGTGTGTATGCGTGAGTGTGTGGCTTGTGTGTGTGCTACAAGCTTTCCGATGGGAAGAGGCTTCGTGTGGACTCTGTTCCTTTCCAACCCAATTCTACAGTCAGCCATTTCTTCAAACTCCTGATGGTGGCAGACACGTAGGAACAAGATCTGGTGCTCAGCAGTGTCCAAGCCTGCTGGGATGTCACACTTTGGAGTCAAGGCACTGTTAACAGATAGAGAGGCTGGGGATGCCCACTTCCCTACTGCAAGATCCCAAGCTGTATATGGTAGATTGTGGTGAGACTTCCTGGTGTGTAGCTGTCAGTCACCCCAGTAAACTCAAGTTCACAAGGATGGACTTGGGCACAGTCCTTTCTGTGTCACGTGCCCTGTCTTTCTCTGTGAACAGACATTTATTTATTTTAGTTTTTTTTTTTTTTTTTTTTTTTTTTTTTTTTTTTGGTTTTTTTGAGACAGAGTTTCTCTGTATAGCCCTGGCTGTCCTGGAACTCACTCTGTAGACCAGGCTGGCCTCGAACTCAGAGATCCACCTGCCTCTGCCTCCCAAGTACTGGGATTACAGGCGTGTGCCACCACTGCCCGGCCTAGGTTTTTTTTGTTTTTGTTTTTGTTTTTTAGTTTTTTTTCTATATTTTTTGGTTTGCATTACAAAGGCTTTCCCCTTTCCCAGATCCCCCCACCACCACCATACGTCCCGTAAGTCCTCTCCCCTGCCAACTATTCCCCAATCACCCCACCCCCCACCATTTCTCTGTTCTGGATCTACAAAACTGGATCCAATCTTTTCAGGCCCAGGGTTCTCTCCTTTCTTCTTCTTGTGAATCATTTGAATTGCTAGTTGTGCCTTGAGTATATAGGGCTTCTGGGATCATTAATATCCACTTATCAATGATTGCATTTCATGTGTATTCTTTTGTGATTGGGTTAACTCGCTTAGGATGATATTTTCCAGATCTAACCATTTACCTACAAATTGCATGAATTCATTATTTTTAATTGCTGAGTAGTATTCCATTGTATAAATATACCACATTTTCTGTATCCATTCCTCCTTTGAGGAATATCTGGGCTCCTTCCAATTTCTGGCTACTATAAACAAGGCTGCTTATTTTAGTTTTTATATTTTATTTATTATATATGTGTAAGAATGTTTTGCATGAATATATGTATGGGTACTAGTTGCATGCCTTATACCTGTGAAGGTCAGAAGAAATGTTTGAGGAACTGAAACTATGGGTGTGGGTGCTGGGAACTGATCCTGGTCCTCTGAAAGAACACCAGCGCTGTCAACAACTGAGCCATCTCTCCAGCCTGAACAGACGTTTCTATATGCATCTCCAGGAAAAATCATGTAGGCCCAAGTATGGAAATCCAGAGCCACAGCTACAAGGCAGCTGCAAAAGCTTGGCCCTGAGCCTCACCCAAGGGCAGAACGTGTCTGCTGGTTTCCATTGGCTTCTGTAGCTCATTCTGGGAACAACACTCATTTGGTTTTTGCATGGCCTCTACCCTGTGAGGATGGACAGTGCAGTTGCCCTACATCCCCATAGCCATGAGGCAACACTGCATAAAATGATCACCAGGGCCAGGAAGGCTCCTGAGGAAGGACAGACAGGAATGGCAAGCAGGTGGACCACACGTCCAGAGCTGACAAAGCTCCACGCCCTTTGAGGAGAAGCTAAACACCAAGGTCCGCTGGCTTCTCATTTATTAAGAGGCTTTGTCTCAACCTTCTCTGTCTTGGTAGAAAATCCTGACACAATCAAGACCATTTCCCTGGATGAGCTCCTTCACCCTTTCTGCTTCACAGAATCCTGATGTTCTGACAAATGTCGAGATGGCAGGCGATACACTGTCACTTCCTACATTCTCAGGACGCATACCCTTAGCGGAGATCACAGCCAGCTTATCCTCCAGCCCCAGGGAGGAAAACCTTCTAAAATGTTGATCACCTGGGACCAATCCCTTCATAGTTCTGTATCTGTCTGCTTGCCTATGTTTCAAAGAGGTAAAGAGAAGCCTGGAACCCCAGCACTCACACATTCAAAAAATATAAAATCCAATTTCCCTTCCATTTCTATTCTGTGACTCCATTTTACCCTCATACTCCTTGTTTTCCTTACGTTGTCAGCATCCAGGTGGAAAGATGGAAAGGTGGGGGGAGGAGGGAAAGAAGAAGGGAGGGGGAGGGAGGTTGGAGGAAAGAAGGGAGAGGGGAGGAAGGAGTGGAAGAAGAAGGAAGGAGGGGCGGGAGGAGGGAAGAAAGGATGAGAGGGGAGGGGAGGGAGGGAGGAAGCAGAGGGGGAGAGAGGAACTCGCTGGAGGAATTCTCCTCTACCCTGAACAGTTCTCACTGAAACACCACAATCAAATATCTTAGCTCTTTAAGGGCACAGATGTTTTGTTTTTTAAGTTTCTCAAAGCTTTGACATTGGATTTGTTCATGTCAGAGAATCTTGTCAGCCTGTGAGGCTGCAGCTCCGGAAGAGGAGAGCAAAAATGAGAGGATGCTGAGTCAACAGGTAACACTTGTCTGCTCTGCATATAACAGGAGAGCTGGACTCCATTCTAGCCTTGGAAAAGTGTGCTTATTTCCGGTTTTCCATGATACCAATGCACTGTGATGCCTGGCTCTGCCCTGCCCTTTGGGATGAGGTCACAGAATAAGAGTCTGTCCTGGATGGTGAGTTTGGCTGTATTGGAAAGATAACAAACTGCAGGGATGGCCACAGATGCTCGGGTCGGTTCTGAAGCTTGGCGTAGCTAGGTGTACAGCCGGGGGCTTGGAAGGGCGTGGTTTCCTATCCCTCTAAGTCATCTTTCCCCCTTCAAAATGTACTGAGGGTCAGTGCCATTTGATGGGGCAAAAATGGGTAGGATCTCTCAGGTTTTTGTTCACAAAAAAGCGAAGATGATCATCGACACCCAACTTGCACAGGCACCATGAGATGTGTATAGCCAAAGTGGGTACCACCTTCAGGTACAGATGCACTGCCACTCTTTGGTGGCAGTCTAAGATGCTCCATCTGCTGTGTAGGCACTGTGTTGTTTCTGGGGAGCCAAGTGGATATCTCAAGTCTTCAGATGGTGGGGAGCAGCTGGTAGAAGTTGAGTTGGTCTCAAGAGAGCATCCCAAGAAGGTGTCAGAACTCAAGACTCTGCTACTCAAAATTGCATCTTGACACCATCATTGGGTCAGTTGGCTTTTCTCACCACTGTGACCAAATACCTGACACAATCAATTTGAGGAAGGGTTTGTTTTGGTTCATGGGCCACAGAATACAGAGATGGACCATCAAAGCAAGGCATTTCAGCTCAAATGATTTGGTCTACAGTAGCAGGAGCCTGAAGGAGGACTTCTGACTAAGCACTGATCAAGAAGCAGAGATAGGAAGGAGGGAGGGAGGGAGGGAGGGAGGGAGGGAGGAAAGGAAGGAAGGAAGGAAGGAAGGAAGGAAGGAAGGAAGGAAGGAAGGAAGGAAGGGCTGTCTCTATGCTCTAATACCAAAGGCTCCACCATCTCTCTGAACAGCGCCACCACTGGGGACCAAGTGTTCCAACACATAAGTCCTCAGGGCACATTCACCACGTAATGTGGTGATGACCTGGGACTTCCTGGAAACACAGGGGTCTCACTGTGTCAGAATCTGGTCCTTACAATTGACATGCATGCAGAGATCTGAGTACTCTGTAGAGTAAGTATAGATGACCTTTCTCAAATGAATGAATGTGTAAAAGACCTCAGTCAGGGCATGTGGTAAGCCAAGAGCCATCCAAGGATTGATCAAATGATTAGTTGGTAAGATTTCACACTTAAAGATAAAATAGAGTCCCTTCTACTGTGCTTCCAGTTTCCAATGGACAAACAGCAGCTACAAACCTAGACTACTGACTCTTACAGTTTGACCAACATTCATGTCCCCTGCATTGACCACCACAACCTTTTGAGGTTAGTGGCATAGGCTTTAATGCCACACACACACCCATTTCACAGGTGGAAAAATTAAGGTTCCCAGAAATAAAGTGAGTCTCCCAAAGTCACAGAACTTTGATAAGGTCCTACTGGGACTTGAACATACTTCCTGGCTCAAACAAAAGGAATTGTTGGGCTGGAAAGATGGTTCAGCAGTTAAGAGCACTGACTGCTCTTCCAAATGTCCTGAGTTCAAATCCCAGCAACCGCATGGTGGCTCACAACCATCCATAAAGAGATCTGACACCCTCTTCTGGTGCATCTGAAGATAGCTACAGTGTACTTAGATATAATAATAAATAAATCTTAAAAAGAATTGTCAGCCAGGTGACACGCCTTTAATCCCAGCACTTGGGAGGCAGAGGCAGGTGGCTTTCTGAGTTCGAGGCCAGCCTGGTCTACAGAGTGAGTTCCAGGACAGCCAGGGCTACACAGAGAAACCCTGTCTCAGAAAAAAAAAAAAAAGAAGAATTGTCTTGGGGGTTGGAGAGATGGCTCAGTAGTTAAGAGCACTGACTGCTCTTGCAGAGGTCCTGAGTTCAAATCCCAGCAACCACATGATGCCTCACAACCATCTGTAATGAGATCTGATGCCCTCTTCTGGTGTGTCTGACAGTGTACTCACATAAAATAAATAAATCTTTAAAAATAAATAAAATAAAATACCCAGTTTAAAAAAAAAAAGAATTGTCTTTGTTTTGTGTTACTATAGCAAAATAGCTAAGTCTGGGTAATTTGTAAGTAAAAAGGTTTACGTGACACACAATGCTGGTAATTGGAGGATCTAACAGCATGGTGCCAACATCCTAGTGAGGGAATCCACAGCTGAGCAGCATCACCACAAGAGCAAAGAAATAGAAATACAACATATTACATGTAATAAGGATGAGAGGGCTTCCCTTTTAATAATCCATTCATAAAAGAACGAACCCAGCCAGGAGACCTGACCCACTTGAATGATGAGTCATTTACTCATTCACAGTGGAGCCTCGATGACTGAACTTCCTCCCACTAGGCCCCACTGCTTAAAGCTGCCATGCACCACCTCGGCACCACCACACCGAGGACCAAGCTCCTAAAACACCAACTTTTGGGGAAGAACCACATCCAAACCACAGCAGGGTTCTTCTTCTCCGGGTGACTCTGAACCCAGCTGTGTGCATGACAGAAAGGAAGCAGAAGTGCCTGGCCCCAGTGGAGATGCAGGCCTTCTCTGCTAGAGAAGGCTGGGAGGTTTGGGTGTCAAAGCCTGGGTGTCCAGCCCCATGAAGAACCTCCCATCACAGTCACCACCTTCCCAGGTACCTCTGGGTGGGATGCTGCCCATCGGCCATTCCTCCAAGACCCAGAAACCAACCTGAACAACATGCATCCATCAAATCTAGGGCAGGTGCCTCCTCTGGAAGATAATGGCCTATTTTTCCCCTCAGCAGGGTGACTCAACTCTCTCCTTCATCTCCAAACCTAAGCTAGGGGGAAAAAACAGATGTAGGGCTTCTTGCTGATATGAACTAACTTGAGCGGAAAGCCCATTGTTCAGCTTTGTCTCCTGAGCTGTGGGCTACCCTGATTGTAACACTTAGACAGAAGTCCCCCACAGAGACTGTGAAGGGCTTTGCTTAAAGTAATCAGCAGAGACCTGGGGGCCGGTGCAGACCCTGGCAACATCCCAGCCTCTGTGCCCAAATCTCCTCTCCTCTACTCCTAGCCACCCTCCTGGCATCATTTAAAAACTCTGGCCCCTGGTGGGTCCACATGGGTTCTGAAATCTGGGGTAAGGCAGGGAAAAGAAGGGCACCATGCAGGAAGTCTATTTCATGGGAAGTATCCACCACCCAGCCCTCCCTGTGCCTGACTTATCAAGGCAGCTGGCTTCATGTAGATGCCAAAGGAAAGGAGGAGGAGAAAGAGGAGGAGGAGGAGGAGGAGGAGGAGGAGGAGGAGGAGGAGGGGAACAAGGAGGAGGAGGACGGGGAAGAGGAGAAGAAGAGGAGAAAGAGGAGGAGAAAGAAGAGGAGGGAGGTGGTGGTGGAAGAGGAGAAGGAGGAATTCCTGCTAATGCCCAGTGACATTTGTTCCTTGCTACTTCAGTGTAGCCACCATCAAGCTAAATTAGCAGGAAAAAAAAAACCAAAGAAAATCTTAGTTAGCCTCAGCTGCCAGGCATCCGGTCGTTGGCCTGGACTACATACATAAGAACTCAACAGACATAATCGGATGGTCCTCTGGGGTCTGTGGATTCCAGGCTGACCAATTTCTCTCCCACACAGAAGTGGGTAGTTCTGGTGAATTAGCTAGGCTTTGACAAAAGATCTGACAGAATGAACGAAAGGATGGAGGGTTTGCCTGGGCTCACGGTTACAGAGGGCTCGGCTGGGAAGGAACGGCAGCACGGTTCATTCCACGTCGTGGCAGGTCATAAGCAGGGAGTGAGACAAGAAGGACCCAGAGATAGCAAACGCCCCAAGGACCGTCCCCTGGAAACCCACTTCCTCTAACCCATCTCCTGCTTCTGAAACAACCCAAGGTCAGCTGGAGACCAAGCACTGAAAACATGACCCTCAATCCACAATCATTCCCCTCCCTCATGCCAGGCCACACGATGGTGTCCTACGCTCATATGACAGAATCAGTGGAGATTGCTGTTGCTGCAGTCAATCTCTGATCTCTCAGAGCGGACTTCATGCCAACTTTGCTCCTGCAACTAAAACAGAAACTCTCCTCAGCTCCCACCTTCTGATATCCATATTGAAGACCCTTAGCCATCTGGCAGAGAATCAGAGAAAATACAGTTTGCAAACAGTCAAGGCCAGCATTACACAGTGGGCAGGTGATTCCCTCCAAGTGCAGGTGTTGCCATCTAATGCAGCAACCGAGCTGTCCTGGGTTGACAGTGCCACCTGGTGGCATGCACTGAAAACAACATACCAATCACTGCCCCTACCTAACTCCTATCCCTTTAAACATTTTCAGTTTGGTACTCATAAGATACCAACTCTCTGAGACAGCGTGAATTGTTCTGAACTTCAGTTTTCTAACCAGTGAAATAAAGGAAATGGGAGGTCCTACCCACTCAGGATTATGATCACGGCTGTATAAGAGATTTCAGATAAAGTGTTTAAACCAGGGCTGGAGAAGAGGCTCAGGGGGGCTAAGTGTGCTTGCTGCTATTGCAGAAGACTAGCACTCAGATTCTAATACCTACCGCTCACAACCACATCAACTCCAGCTCCAGGGAATATGACATCCTCTTCTGAACTCTTCAGGTACTGCACACGCACACACACACACACACACACACACACACACACACACATCTTTTCTAAAGTGCCTATCACAGTGCCCGTAACACAGAAAATATGAAGCACATGCAGTCAGTAGTAGCTTTTTCTGCTGTTATGAGACCCATGCCTCAATGCACCACAGCATGCGGATTTGGAGGGTCATGAAATCCAACACTCACTATGTTCCCAGCATCTGCCATCAAACAGGACAGAATCACATGTTCACCTCATCTCTCTCTCCCTCGTCCACCTTCTTATCACTCCTGCCTCAAAAAAAAAAAAATAGAGCACAGGAAGGAGCTGGGAGGATCTGCATGCTGTGCAATGCTAGTCCACCCCACCAAACGGTTCCGGGGCTGAGTGGCACGCTTACTCCTCAGCTGTTAGGTTTTAAAAAGAAATAGGCACGAGAAACACTCACTGGTGTCCTTTTCCAGGTCAGAGGTCCTGAAATTGAGGGGCCAGAGAGCATGTGACACCTGGAACTTACAAATCCTATTCACGGTGGTGTGGCAAACGAGAGACCCGAAGCGAGGGCCTGGGAGATGGTTCGGCAGTGTGAGCTTGTATGCTCAGTGTCGTCTGAGTGAAGGTCCTGAGTATAACACCGGAAAGAACGAAACAGCTAAGGGTGTGGCTAAAGCTAATTACTGAAGAGTAGAAGTAGCATGTATCACTTCCAAACTATTAAAGAAAAGAGAATGAAATAAAGCCCAAACAATCTAGCAGCAAAATATATATATACGTACATACATACATATATACATTTTTTAAAAGTATAAAAAACAAGCATAAGGATGCTGGGCATGGTGGCTCACCTCTGCGATGCTGGCACCAGCAGCGATGGTGTGGAACAAGCAATCTCAGTATTTCAACTCCTTACAATAACCCACATCCACACAGAGGCTCACAGGTCAGTACAATGACTACAGTTCACCTGGTGGAGACTGGAACCAGATGGGCATCTCTGCGAGGGCTGTGAGCTAGATTTGCTCCACTGACCCTACATGTGACTTAATCTCTCTGAGCCCCATTATAGCCATCTGTAAAGCGCTCAGGGGCAAATGACACAATGCATGCTGTACCCAGTCCAGGGCCTCACAGGTATCCCGGCGGGGGAGAGGGGGGGGCTGTCATGAAGCCTCTAGCATCCTCTATTTTCAGGAAAATAAATCTTTTACCAAATTCCAAGCTCCAACCTAATTAATTTTTATTGAAAAATTATTTTCAATTTTATGGATATATTGCTGGCTCCATATACACCGGGGAACATCTCCATTTCAACCTTGTCCTGTGCAAGAATCACTCAGCAATATTCCTGACACAGAATAAGGATCTAGAAAGCGGCTGTGCTGAGAAGCATGAGCCCTGACTAAGCGTGCATAGCCCTTCCCCACTTTCTATTTTACATTGATTTGGGGAAGATTACTTGTTTTCCTTTTCTTAATTAACACAAAACCAGTTGGTTCAGCAGACCTGGGCTGTCTAGAGGGAGGGAGACTAAGGAAGTCTCAGCAAATGCACCAGCTCTGCAAGGAACCTCAGGGACCAGGTGACCCGTAAGGTGACTCACTTCCTGCCGAGGACTCCAGCCAGCTGCAGGGTTGGCCAATTTAGGACCTCACAGAAGACTCAATGAAAGTTACAAATAAAAGGACATGTGGGTGTGAGTGCCCTACACTGCCTCAGGTCCCAAATGACAAGGCACAAAGCAAAGAACTCATTTGGTCCAGGCTTCATGGCTGCACAGTGGAAGTCAGAGTCCATGTACTGAGGCCCTGAGGAAAAGCTGGTGCCTGAGAGCCCAGGAGCCCCTTCTCAGGCTCCTCAGGAGTGGGACCTGTGGCAGCATGACATGAGGAAACACCACCTATCATAATAAAATTTATCCTGGATCCTTCAAAGCGAGCCCTGGTTGGCAGCTCTTCGGCTTTCAGCTCATCCTGGGGCTCAATGCCTTGTGCACCAATCCAACAGGAAACAGATCTGGAATGGCTACATCTCATGCTTCCATTCATTTATTAGTAACTATTGATGTTACCAGTATTCATAAAGTTCATTCTGAGATTGAACTTTGTATTATCCACTCCTGGGATAATACAAACCTCAAGAGGTTCTATGGTGAAGATCAAATGACATATAATTATGAAAAACAAAACTAGACACAGCGAGGTGTCTTAGGGCCTTTTCTGTTGCTGTGACAAAACACCATAACCACAGTGACTTAAAAAAGAAAGGTTTTGCCGGGCAGTGGTGGTGCACGCCTTTAATCCCAGCATTTGAGAGGTAGAGGCAGAAGGATTTCTGAGTTTGAGGCCAGCCTGGTCTACAGAGTGAGTTCCAGGACATCCAGGGCTACACAGAGAAACCCTGTCTCAAAAAAAAAAAAAGAAAAAGAAAGAAAGAGAGAGAGAGAAAGAGAGAGAATCAGAGGGAGGGAGGGAGGGAGGAAAGAAAGAAAGAAAAAAGGAAGAAAGAAAGAAAGAAAGAAAGAAAGAAAGAAAGAAAGGAGGAGAGAAAGAAAGGTTTCAATAGACTTACAGGTTCAGAGGGTTGGAGTCCACAATGGCAGAATGAAGGCATGGCATCGGGCTGCTGGAGAGCTCCAGTTGAGAGCTCCCTTCTTGATGCACAAGCCTAAGGCCGAGCTAACTGAGAATGTGGACTTTTGAAGCCTCAGAGCCCACCCCTCAGTGACATGCCTCTCCAAAGAGGCCACACCTCCTAGTTCTTCCCAAACATTTCCACCAGATGAGGACCAAGTATCTAACATATGAGTCCATGGGGACCATTTTCATTCAAACAGTTCCACTGGTGCACACCTGTCACCTCAGCACTTGGGAGCATTGGAGAAGAGGATTTTGAGTCCAAAGTCATGTCAGGGAATAGAGTGAGACCCTATCAAAAACACGGAAAAGCCTCAGCACATACCTGGCACAAACCGTGGACTCTGAGCTCTCAGTGATTGAACCTTGTCTCATGGGAGGATCTAAATCCACACAGCAGTAGTCACAGAAATAAAATCATTCATAATTATTACTACTTTCCTTTCAAGATGGAGTCTCATTCCATAGCTCAGGCTGGTCTGGAACTTACAATTTTCTTGCCGCCACCTCTTGAGTACTGGGATTATAGGCACTTACCACTATGCCTATTATCCTTACCTACAGCTATGACTGCCTTGGATGCCCTGGGGTCTCTTTTTCACTTAAAGAATGTAAATGCTAAAAGTATATAGAGCAGGACGGCATATGATAAGGAGACAGGATAATGACGGAAGTTAGTACTTTGTGGTCAGAAAGGTCCACTATGATAGAGTGATGCTTGAGTAGTCAGGAAAAAAGGGGGGAAGTGGCCTGTGTGTCTTGTAGGGGAAGACACTCAGGTAAAGAGGTGTGGCAAGTGCAAAGGTTCTGGGGTGGGTTGAGCAGAGCACAGCTGAGAGTGAGAGTCTCTAGGGTGCAGGAATAGAGTGAGCAGAGCAGGGTGGGTGAGCCATGGGCCAGTGTGAGGTATCTGGAGTGTATCTTAACATGTTGGAAAAGTTAGTGAGAGCTTTACAGCTAAGTTGCATAACCTGACTTACTTCCTAAAGATCACTGTGATGCTGCATGAGGAAAGGTTAAAAAGACAGGGAGGAAGTCACCAGCAATGAAAGCCAGTGATGACGGAAGCAGATGGCCATGAACGTCACAGAAGAAGGAACAGGTGGGCCACGTGTGGAGGCCACAGCCTTGTTTTGAAGACTGGACGTGGCCAGAAAGAAGAGGCAAGAATCAGTGATGGCCCTGACTTCAGGTGGGCACCCTAAGAAGGGGACATGCTATTACCTCAGCAGCAAGGCAAGCATTTAAGGGTACAAGGGGGAGGGTATGGAAAATTATAAAGTATTAAGAGTCAATGTCACCTTCAACCTTAGCTGCCATGTGAATGGTGGTTTGTATTAGTCAACGTTTCTGCTTTTCAGGAAACAGTCACCTCTACGCTTTCTATATGAAGCATTACATTGCCACATGGGAATGGTAGAAGTGAACATAGGCTTATAGACAGATTACACAGTATACTTTGTCGCAGCTAGAACATCATCCAGTATTTGACAGTGTCTTGGCTTGGGTTTCTATTGCTGTGAAGAGACGCCATGACCACAGAGACTGGGCCTGGCTCAAGCATCTGAGACCTCAACGCCCACCTGCAGTGACACACTTCCTCCAACAAGGCCCAACCTCCAATAATGCCGCTCTGTGTGGGTCTGTAGAGACCATTTCAAGCAAACCACCACAAGCAGTATATATGATGTAGTAGTCATCACACAGGGCATGTGACACTATATTGTAAGACCCAAAAAAAACATGGGGGCGTCCCAGCACCCCACACCTCGGAAGGTGACACCCAAATCACTCGCGAGAAATGGTCTTGATGCAACAGCAAGAGGATTTTTATTCCAGAGGCTCTGGGGTTCACAGCCATACACCACGCAGGGATAGAGGACTGAGAGCCCTGAGTGCAGAATCGGGACAGCTTTTATAGGTTTACAACAAAACCCGTGTATCACAAACAAATCATTCCTTAGCATCGAGAGCCCACGCAGTGCAAGCCAATTGATTTGTACCACTCCATAGCTTCTAAGCCAATCAGTTTAAATTATCCAAGCCCGCACTCCAAGGACCAATCAGTTTCCTATAGAAGCCAGATAGCAACTACTTAGCTCATTTCCTGTTACAGGGCCAGGGTGACATACACATCTCCTGTCATGGGGCCAGGACCACACACCCAAGGCCCTCCAACCAGTAGCAGGCGCCCGGGGACCCAAGCACCTGCCAGGTGTGAGCCCCACAGCCCACGCCAGCCTAGCCCTGCTCGCCTGTGCCCCAGCTGCTCCTAGGAGGAGAGACAGGAAATAACCTTCCCAGGCCTGTAGCCCGCAGCCAGACACCGCAGGCAGGTGGGACATGCATACCCCTGGGTGGGCTCAAAGAACGTGACCCTCCACCTAGCTTCCAACAAAGAGAGGGCCAAGCCTCTGACTTTTTGGGGTCATCTAAGAGTTAGGCACGGGGGATTTTTAGCCTGTAATTCTCATCCTTTCAATATCATATATACATCTAAGGTATTCCATGATGTTTCATTCACTATAAAATATTGATGTTATATAGTATATACCTCATTATTTAAATAGAGCATGTCATATTGTTATACAGGCTTTAATTTATAAGTCACAAAATATCCAGTGCCTAATATACCATTATATGTCATATATACTATACTTACTAGCTGATAAATTAGGTCACATACACTATGTACATATATTATAGACTGATGTTATATATACATATACACACATATACATATATACGATATAGTATAAGTCAATTTGTTGTGCTGCTATGTTATTATGCTGGATACATGTAAAGAGTATAGGTGACATGATATACTATGTAGAGGACATTATATTTGCTATCTCTTCAGGCCATAAAATATCCCCACCTCTCCTGGCTTGTTTCCTATGCCAAATCTCCCTAGGAAGAAGTTTCCAAGGGAGAATTAATTTTCTCAACATCCAGATGTGGCAGACAAGGAAATGGTCCTAGGCACAGAGAACCCCAATTCTCACACACTAATAAATGATCTTCAGATCTTTCCATGACACAGTCTGTGTGTGTATGTGTGTGCGTGTGCGTATGTGTGTGTGTGGGGGGGGGGTGTTTCCTTCATGGTCTCCTTCCCATGAAATGCAGTCTCTTATAGGTCGGGGACCCGGTGTGGATACTAGGCTGATGCAGAACTGGGCTGAGCCTCAGTCTGTCCTAGGAGCATTCCATGAAGCTGCAGAAAGCCAGTTCCCCATTCCCTCCTGGAATCCATTCTTGCTTCGCACAGTCTATGGGCTGAGATGCGCATCTTTCCAGCAATGGTTCCCATTGGCTGTCTGTAAGGAAAGAGATTTCCAGTCTGGGCTTTAGGACATTGAAAGTTAAACCCTTGTCCTGAGAGGAATAAATGAAGCCATTAAAACGGAGCATGGAAAAATAAGACTTTCAGTGGAGACAGAGCCGAAGCCTTCAGAGGTAGCAATTACATAACAGCAGCCCAGATGCCTAAAATGCAAATCCTCCCAATCGGACTCTCCTGACGCTCCAGACCCTTGAAGGAACACTCCCCATCCCCCTCCTGGCAAGTAGTGCGTACTTCTCCCCACATTACACACACACACACACACACACAGGTAGACATTAGCTCTTCCTTCTCCCCACATTGCACACACACACACACACACACACACACACACACACACACACACACACACGCACACACAGACATTAGCTCTTCCTTCTCTCCACATTGCCCACTCAAGCCCAGCCTCAAAGCACATTCTCCCAACATGCATTCTCCATCACACAAGTCACCTACAGCCTGTTTTCATGTCTTTCATCTCTCAAAAGTACACAAAGAAGCTTGGTTTTCTTGTGGGACTCTGAACAGAGGGAACAGGGGCCGTCTCTGACTCTTTTGCCAACTTTTGAGATCCTTCTCCTCATGCAGTCATAAGACCAGGGGAGATGCCTGATCTAATCTTTTTTTTTTTTTTTTTTTTGGTTTTTTTTTTTTTTTGGTTTTTTGAGACAGGGTTTCTCTGTGTAGTCCTGGCTGTCCTGGAACTCACTCTGTAGACCAGGCTGGCCTCGAACTCAGATATCCACCTGCCTCTGCCTCCCAAGTGCTGGGATTACAGGCGTGCGCCACCACGCCCAGCTGGAGATGCCTAATCTTACTGCAACTTAAAATGACATGTTTGGTTGATATCCATGGGAGGCCTGTCCTTTTCTGAAGAGAAATGAGAAGGAGTGGATGGGATGGGGCAAAGGGAAAGTGTGGGGGGGGGACTAGGAGGAGAGGAGGGGGTCAACTGCAGTCTGGACATAAAATGATGAGGAGGATGATAAGGATGATGGTGAGGATGAGGATGGTAAGGATGTGAATGATGATGTTAGTAAACAAGAAAGAAGCAAATTTTAACATGGAAAATAAAATATTATGGAGCTGTCTTATTTTGAGTTTTACTGCTGTGAAGAGACACCATGGCCAAGGCAGCTCTTATAAAGGAAAGCATTTAACTGGGGCTGGCTCACAGTTTCAGAGGTTTAGTCCATTATCATCACGGCAGGAAGCATGGGGGGCATGCAAGTGACGTGGGGCTGGAGGAGCTGAGAGCTCTACATCTTGATCCAATGGCAGCAGGGAGGAGGCCACGTGCCTCACAGAGTGTAGCCTGAGCATAAATAACCTCAAAGCCCGCCTCCACGGTGACACAACTTCCTCCAACAAGACCACGCCTACTCCAAAAAGCCCACACCTCCTAATAGTGCCACTCCAACAGGCCAAGAACTCAAACACATGAACCTATGGGGTCCGTGCCTATTCAAACTACCACAGTACCAAGTATGACAGCTTTGCTTTGTGTGCGTTCTGAGACATTGTGGTATCGTGTAGTGAACAGGTTAGCCTTAATTGTCAACTTGATACAGACTAGAGTTACCTGAGAGCAGATGCCTCAGTTGAAGAACTGCCTACATCAGGATGGACTCGCGGACATATCTGAAGGGGGTTGGGCTGGGGAGTGGGCCAACTAGTGAACATGTAGTCAGGGATTTACTGCTGTAAAGAGAAACCATGACCACAGCGACTCATAAGAAAATAAATAAATAAAAATAAATTTAAAAAAACATTTAATTGGGGCTGGCTTATAGTTCCAGATGTTTAGCCCATTATCATCATGGAAGGCAGGCAGGAATGGTGCTGGAGAAGGAGCTGAGAGGTCTCACCCTGCTCCTGAGGCAGCAGAAGGAGACTGAGCTTGAGCATAGAAGACCTCAAAGCCCACCTTCACAGGGACACACTTCCTCCAACAAGAACATATCTACTCCAACAAGGCCACACCTCCTTATAGTGCCCCTCCCTATGGACCAAGCATTAAAACTCACGACTCTAAGGGGACCGTGCTTATTCAAACCACAACAGCTACCTTCAAGGATTCAAAGGACCACCAGTTTTTAGGGAGAAAGACCAGAAGCCAATGGTTATGGATCTCCTACTATGTATTAGACATATGTTTTCCAATGGTTATTGATCTCCTACTACGTGATAGACATGTTTTCCTGGCATTGACCTGGAGGCAGAAATCATCTCCTCATACAAATCAATGTAATAAGAGATTATAAACTTCACAGAAGTGGGATTGTGTCTACTGTATTAGCCCACATCAGGAGCAGAGTGTCCAGCATCTACTAGGGGCTCCCTAAATATTTAATGAATGAACAAATAAATGATTTTTTTAAACTAAGAATCAGTCTAGAGAGATGGCTCAGCAATTAAGAACATACACACTCTCGTACTGAGACCCATCGTTCAACCTTAGCTCCCAGCCTGTAACTCCAGCTCCGGGGAATCTGATGCCTTCTTCTGACTTCTGTGATCACTGCACACATGTATTCAAACCCACACTTAGATACCCCCCACCTCACACACACACATACATACACACACATAAATAACTTAAAAATAAAAACAAAACTGTAAATAAAAAGCTAAAAATTGCCAGGCAGTGGTGGCACTTATGGGGGCGGGGGGAGGGAGAGGGTTGTGCGGAGTCATATGAATCTTTGTGAGTTCAAACCCAGCCTGGTCTACAGAGTGAGCTCCAGGACAGCCAAGGCTACACAGAGAAACCCTGTGTTGAAAAGCCAACAAACCAAACAAGCAGCACTAGGAATCACAGACGTGTATTACAGAGTATAAAGAGGACACTGGTGTTGAAGAGACTTGGGTTTGACCCACTCTCGCTACTTAACCAAATACAACTGTGATCTTTAAAGACCCTCAGTGGGACTTGGATCCTCGAGCTTATAGGGGAATTGATTGTTCAAAGCAGTTGGCGACCAACCCTTCACCAAATGGCAGCTGACTGTCTAGTAATGCCCGACTGACATGGTCTGGTCTGCATTTGAATTAAATTAATACTTGACAACAGTAGAGAGGAGGAGGAGGAGCACGTGACCAGGCTGATCTCAAAGGTGAATGCACATGCTAGGCATGGTGGCACACCTATAATCCTTGCATTTGGAAGAATTCCCACAAATCTGTAGCCAGCCTGGTCTATAAAACAAGTCCCAGGCCAACAAGAGCTTCGGAGCTACATGCAACAGAACCATGCAGCTCTGTTCCAAAAAATTAGGAGTTGGGAACGTTTCTAGGTGACATGCTGGTCCATATGACTTGGATAAGGGAAAGTCAGAGTAAGAAAAACAGCAGGACATTCCAAGAGAAAAGCTGTCACAAATTCACAACTGTGGGGACAGAATGCCTGAAAAGCACAAAGAAAACACACAGGTGACCTGAATCATGGAAAGACAAGGAGAAAGACAAGACAGCTCCACCACACAGCAGCCAGCAGAGGGAGGAGAACGGAGCAGCCTCCACCTGGCCCTGGTGACTTGAGACTGGCACCTTCACCCCCAGGGACCTGCTCAGACCTGGAAATCCTCAAAACCCATCGCAGGTATGGTTGAGACTGATCCTGCCCATGGCTCCTTTGTGTTTCTCATGTGCCTGTCATGAAATCCATGCATCTGCTGGCTTGGGGAACTCTCTGGCTTTGTAGACCATCTTACCAAGCACTCTGCTCTTCCCGACTTCATCCCAAGTAGGGAGAAAACACACACAGCGGCAACACCATGGAACTGCACAACAGACACACTCTTAACACTGATTAAAGCTGCCAAAGCGCTAGCAATGATCACGGACCAGAAAATGGGGCAAACTAACATGCAGTGCTCCAGAAAGCCAAAACACGTTTGGAATAATTGTAGAAATAGCAAATGAAAGAGAGAAGAAAAGAAGGAAATAGGCATGAGCCCTGGAAAGAAACTAAAAGGAAGTGGTCAGGAAAATGAATAGAAAATCAAAACACGAACAAAAATGACAGTGACATGGAAGAAAAATTCAACAAGAAAACTGAGGCTTGGAAACAATTAAGAAAGATTAGAAACAAGAACTTGATGAGCCATACCCACAAACAAATAAATAAAAATTAAATTTAAAAATCAAAAAAGAAACAGAGCGAACATAGATGGCTTTTACAGCTCCCCTCCCCCACTAACCTATGGCATGTTTGACATGTGGAACACACAGTGACTATGTAGAGCTCTGGGTGAGCAAAATGGAAACATGAAGGTCAGAGGTCATTTAGCTGAGTGTTAGAAATCAATGGCAGGTGGGCCAATTGTGTGTGTGTGTGTGTGTGTGTGTGTGTGTGTGTATGAGCATGTATGTGAGTGTTTGTGTGAGAGTGTGTATGTGTGTGATTATATGTGTATGCATGTATATATGAGTATGTATGTGAGTGTGTATGTGTATGTGTGAGTATGTATGTGACTGTGTGTGTCTGTGTGAGTATATATGTGACTGTGTATGTTTATGTGTGAGTATGTATGTGACTGTGTGTGTGTGTGTGTGTATTGTGAGAGTGAGTGTGTGTTGGTGTGTGTGCTCACATGCACACACAGTGAAGGCCAGAAGAGGGTGTCAGATCCCCTGGAGCATGCAAGGTGCTTGGGCACATCACGCATGTGAATGTGCAGACCAGGGGTTGACATCGGGCGTCTCCTGCTGTCACCGCCTTACTTCTGAGATTTGTCCCTTATGACCTTGGTGTTCACAGCTAGTTCCGCCTGCCTCTGAGCCTGTCCCCTTCTGAGGGGGCGCCCTTTGACTTGAGTTCTGAGGACCCAAACTCAGGTCCTCACACA
The DNA here is from genome assembly GCA_964023405.1 of Apodemus agrarius. Lineage (NCBI taxonomy): Eukaryota > Metazoa > Chordata > Mammalia > Rodentia > Muridae > Apodemus > Apodemus agrarius. The sequence continues at coordinate 111,257,261 of OZ030005.1, forward strand.
TGCATAGCAGGCTCCTTACTGAGACATTTCCCCAGACCCTTTTCTGGCCAATGACAAGGTGTGGCCGCTGGGGCTTAAAGAATGCTGGTAGCAGCCGGGCGTGGTGGCGCGTGCCTGTAATCCCAGCACTTGGGAGGCAGAGGCAGGCGGATTTCTGAGTTCGAGGCCAGCCTGGTCTACAGAGTAAGTTCCAGGACAGCCATGACTACACAGAGAAACCCTGTCTCAAAAAAACCAAAAAAAAAAAAAAAATGCTGGTAGCACTCTCTGTTGCTCTCAGTCAATTTCTCTCATCAAAATATAGATCTACATTCATTTTTGAAACAGTCTCATCAATGGCTTTTCTCTATGGGATGGGATGGGCTTGTCCGTGTGAGGGAAGACACGACCTTCCTCAAGTTCTCTGGTCCCCAGTGAGTCCCTGGCTGGACTTCGACTCTAGACTCAAAGCTTGACTCTGCCACTCAAGCTCACTACCAAGATCACCTCTCCAACACCTCAGCCCTTTATCCCCACCCCCTGCCCAGGGTCTCTGGCTTAAAGCAATAATTAATATAAAGTTGAGTGTCTTTTTCCCTCTGGGAGAGAAAATTCTTTACAGTGTGAAGCAGAGCAGAGCGTGGGTGGATTTAACAAGGAAGTGGGAGCGGTGCAAGTGGCGTTATTATATGCGATTGTATCACCGGGGTAAGGCGAGCGAGCTCCTGTTTGGGTGTTATACTGATCATTAAGCTTAAGTGTATGTAAAATTAAATGGTGGGAAAAAAAAAAAAAACCACAGAGGGCCTTTCCCAGCCCAGAATTGTTCTCTTCCTTGCCTAGAATAACATCGACACTCACTCAACTGTACAGAGGAGACATGCATAGAACAGGCTGTTTTTATCTCCATTTTGCAGAAGGGGAAACTGAGTTACAGACAGCGATCTTACCCATAGCAGACAAGCAGAAAAACCAAGAATGCAGGCCATGCTGCCCAATGCTCCGCTCTGGCCTTCTAAACACCTACTCTAAGTCAACAGCACAGTGGTACGGACCTGGGTCCCGCCAATCACATCCTCTACTTCATCAAATGCACCACATATTATAGTTGGTGAGGGGGGAAGTCAACCCGATTGAGTACTGCTAATTTTTTTTTTTGTTTGTTTGTTTAATTAAAGTGACTTGCTGAAGCCCTAAATATCAAAATTACTCTACAATCCCAACAGTGCGTACGTATTAGCTGATGTCCTAGTTTGGGTTCTGTTGCTGTAATAAACGCCATGAGCAAAAGCGATGTGGAGAGAAAGGGGTCTGTAGGGCTCACACATTCCAATCACAGGCCACTGTCACTCTCTGATCAGCTCAGGAACTCAAGGAAAAGCAGAAGCAGGAACCAAGGAGAAACTCTGCCTGCCTTGCTTACCACTGCTCATTCAGTCTGCGCTAGGATGGCCCCGCCCACAGCAAACTGGGGTCCTCCCACATGAATCATCAACCAATATAGCACCCCCACAGATACTGCCCATAGGCCAATCTGACGGCGGCATTTCCTCCTCTGAGGCTTCTTCCTGAGCGACACAAGTTTGTGTCAGGTTAACAAAAACCGACCAGCACAGCTGCTTTTCCCGCCACCGGGAGAAAACGCCTGGCAGAAAGTTGTAAGGGATGGATTTATTTTGACTCATCGTCTCAGATGACATCATCACAGCCGGGAAGGCATGGCTGCTGGAGCAGTTCAGTCCGCGGCAGCTGGAAACGGTGGCAACAAAGCGTGGACAGAGCAGGCAGCAACCCGACTCAGGTGTGACTCTCCAAGGCCTGCCTCTTAGTGGCCTCCATGTGCAAGAACTAAGTAGGCCTTGTTCCCCAAACCCTTTGTGGTGGTTTGCATGAAAGCACTGAGAGCAGCACTATTAGGAGGTGTGGCCTTACTGGAGTAGGAGTGGTTTTGTTGGAGGAAGTGTATTGCTGGGCTTTGAGGTTGCAAATGAGGCCCAAAGTCTCACTCTCCTCCAGTCGTAGAATCCTTGGATAACTCTCCAGCAACATGTCTCCCTACAAGCCACCATGCTTCCTGCCATGACAACGAACTAAACCTCTGCAAGCCAGCCCCCATTCAATGTTTTCCTTTGTAAGACTTGTCTTGATCCTGGTGTCTCTTCACCAATAGCAATAGAAACCCTAAGTAAGACAGTCTTCAAACATTGGCAGTGATAGCACATCCCTTTAATCCCAACACTCAGGAGGCAGAAGCAAGTGGATCTCTATCTCTGTGAGTTCGAGGCCAGCTGGAGGCATTCAAACCACAAGCCTGTGAGGGACACTTGAGAGTCAATCCATAAGGAAGCACAGGGACAAAGGACTCAAAAACAACCCCAGAGGTGTTCTCTTTGACTGGATCCGGTTTTCTAGATGGGGCTCACACTCTTCTGCTTACCATGGTCTCTCTAACTGCCTAAACCTTAAAAAAGACCTTCCGTGTTCTTGCGGAGGCAATCTGAGTGGATAGTCTGTGCGTAAGTCATGCTTGCCCACAGACAAAGAGGGAAGCATCTTGTGGCTGTCAAGACAGCGACGAAAGCGTGCCGAGGGCATGCTGTTTGCCAGATGCCCATCAGAGAGCTCCCCCCATATGCCTGCATCAGCAATGCAGTCCTGGGAGCCGTAGATGGGATGGCTTGACAGGTCTCCTGCAATAAGGGCAAAACTGAGGACTAAGAGAAGCCTGTTTCTGGAACTCAGAATTGCTGGCCTTGGATACTCTGACCTTCTTTAGCTGTGTGGCACAGATCTTCCTACCCAATCTTCTCTCCTCTCTGGCCCAGGGTTTACAGTTGGACCTGAGTCTGGAAGACGCCAGGTTGTTCGTTACGGTAACAAAACACAGAGCACTAGAGAAACATCCCACAGTGCTCCGTTCCCACAGTCGTGGGAGTCAGCCACCTGCCAGGGCTACACGGAATCCCGGGACCCTGAGCAGTGATAAGGCCCAATTGCCTAAGAGTCCAGGGCAAACCCAGCCTATGCCCAGAGATGCCATGGTGAGCAAGAGTGACTCAGCGCCCACATCTCCACGACATGACATCCTCAGAGATGACCACTGTAGATGGAAGGGCTTTTACTTTGTAAAGGAGTCTCCATGTTCAATCTCACCTTTGTGGACTGACGGGAGAGTCACTCTAATTAACACCTTTAAAGAAAGTCCTGCAGGGACTCCCCTGGCATAGATTCTATGGGGCTACCCCAGCAAGGGGCTCGCAGCAGCACACCATGTTGACAGAAGGACCCTAACAAATGTTGCATGTTTAGCACCTCCAATTGGCTTCTCTGGCCAGAGTAAGTCCCTGTTTGCGAGTCATGGCATCCTCTTCTTGCTCCACCAAGAACACACACACACACACACACACACACACACACACACCAAGCATTGAAAAACACCTCTCTGTTTGCTACTCAGTCTATTCAGTAGGCTCAGGCACACTCTCCACGTTTGGTACAGCACTGTCCAACAATAATCCTGCCACCCAGCATTGCTTTACTTATGAACTATTAATTGCATATTTTATGCTAAAAAAGAAAGTAGTGTCTGCTCTCTTGAACCAATAGTTGCATGGGTCCAAAAAAAGAAAAAAATGTTTACAGCTGTCCCCAAAATACACCCTGATTGCCTGTCCCGATTCTTTTCCTCCTCCCACTGTCAAGACTCCCTGAGCCCTCTGTAACCGCCGCCTACAGCCGCTAGCCCCATCCAGGGGAGCCTCAGTTCTCAGCTCTGTCTCCCTGAGCAGCATGCACACGAGAAGACCAAGGGCAGAAGAAGAGTTCTAATTCCCAGCACACTCGTCTCTCTCTTCCTCTCCCACTCCAAGAAGCATAATTATAAATAATGCATGAGAGACATTATCATGGGCGGCCCTATGCATTGATGCTTGGTTTTTGCTAAGTAAACTGTTGGGATGTTTCTTCGTGCCTTGCAAAATGCTTCCCAGAGGGATGCTGGAAACAGAGGTTAAAACCTTCACCCCAAGCCTAGTGCATGCAGCACTATAAATGCCTGTGAATCAAAGAGGCATGAGCATCAGGAGAAGGGGCAGACGGCACATGCTGGCCTATTAGACTGGCTCTTGGAGAGGGTTGAAGACCAGTGAGGTCAAGTCGTGCACTCGCTGGACCCAAGACGAGCAAGGCATGTCTCTTCACACTGCAGACTCTAATAGCCACCAACTCCAGTTGTAATCTGGCTCAGCGTCCCCTCACCAGCAGTCACAAATCCATCTGAAAGCAACTCACTTTTTAAAAATTAAATGCTTTTATTGAGCATGGAAGCATTATAAGGTTTCTGTGAATGGAAAACCAATATCATGTCATAAAAATAAAATATAATGAAGACTTCCTTAATCATTTAGCGTTAGCTTGTGTTCTCTGAGAGGTGCTCTGTGCCTGTACTGTCTTTGTTCAAATAAAGAGGGAGGTGGAGAAAGAAGGCGTTAGGGCTATTCCGTGGTCACACTGAGATGTTTTTGTATGTAATGAGGTCAAAATGGAATTGCTAATTCCCATTCAAACTGCATCTGGGCCAGTGCGAGGGCTCAGTGGGTTAAGACACTCGACCTGCACCTGAGTTTTATTCCCAGGATTTACATGGTGGCAGGGGAGAACAGACCCAGCAAGCTGTCCTCTGACCTCCACACTCACACACACACTCACATGCATGTGCACACACACACATATGCATGCACATACACACACTAAATAAATATGACTTAAGCTATTATAAATATACATACATATATACATACATGCATACATGTGTGCATACATACATACATGCATGCATGCATGCATGCATGCATACATAGTTTTAAAGGTATTCCAGCCAGACTTCTATTCTGTGGCCCATCAGAGGCTGGAACTTTGCATGCTAGGCAAGTACCACTGAGACCCACTACAACCCAAGGTTCCTGTATCAGTTTCTTTTCTCATTGCGGTGTACATATTCCTGACAACTGTGGTGGTTTGAGTAGGTCTGGTCCCCATAGACTCATGGGTCAGAATGCTTGGCCCATAGGAGGTGTGGCCTTGTTGGAGTAGGTGTGGCTTTGTTGGAGGAAGTGTGTCACTGGGGTGGGCTTTGGGGTCTCAGATGCTCAAGCCTGGTCCAGCGTGTCCGTGTCTTCCTGCTGTGCTGCCTGTGGATCCAGATGTAGACTGCTCAGCTCCTTCTCCAGCGCCATGTCTGTGCACGCCGTGTCCGTGTCTTCCTGCTGTGCTGCCTGTGGATCCAGATGTAGACTGCTCAGCTCCTTCTCCAGCGCCATGTCTGTGCACGCCGCTGTGCTTCCCACCATGATGATAACGGACTAAACCTCCGAACTAAACCAGCTCCAATCAAATGTTCTTCTTTATAAGAGTTGCCCTGCCCATGGTAACTTCACAGCAAGAGAAACACTAACTAAGACAATGGCTAAGAACAGAAGAGTTTTATTTGGGCTCAGACTTGAGAACATAATCCATCATCACAGAGAAGGCATAGCTACGAGAGGTGGAGGCACCTGGCCTCATTGTGCCTACGCCAAGAAACAGAGAGGAAATGAAGCCCGAAGGCCACAAGGCCCGCCCTCAGAGACACTTCCTCCAGCAAGACTCCATCTCCTAAAGGTTCCACAGACCTCCAAACACGGACTGCAGGACACCTCACAGCCAAACCACACCAACCCCTTCCAGCCTGGCACCTGGTCTCACTTGCCACAAATCCCCATCACCTGTTTCTGAGTTTGTGGCTCCTCATGATCCACCAGCCACATGGTAATGCTTGGAAGCTTACTGAACACAGACTCCAGGGCTCGGCCAGGAGCTGCAATCAGCCATCTCTGCAGGTGATCCTAATGCAGTCTCCAATGTGAGGAGCAGTCCTACAAGATTGTCTCCACTACCATATCCCCCTCCACACAACTGCCCTCATGGTCTAACCTGCACTACCATCCCCCTCACATGACTGTCAACATGGTCTTTCTTTTTCCTTGAAGTGCTGGGCATTAAATTAGGCAAGCACCAGGCATGGTGGCGCATGCCTGTAATCCCAGCACTTGGGAGGCAGAGGCAGGAGGATTTCTGAGTTCGAGGCCAGCCTGGTCTACAGAGCGAGTTCCAGGACAGTCAGGACTACACAGAAAAACCCTGTCTCGAAAAACCAAAAATAAATAAATAAATACATAAAATAAAAAAAATAAATAAATTAGGCAAGCACTCCACCCCTGAGACACACCCTGCCTGAGACGGGAATTTTACAATTTACAATCACATCTCCTTCTCTCCATGTTTAACTCTTCCACCAGGTCACACTGGGTTCAGATAAAATCCAAACTTCCTTTTTCTACAAGAGTCTGGAGCCAGAGTGAGATGTTCCCAGCACTCTGGGAACCTCTCAAGAACACTCCTGCCCTGGGGTCTGTGTGTCCCGTTCTCTCTGCCTGAAAACCTACTCCACCTATATAAACCTATAGTTTAACCTAGATAAACCTATAGTTTAATCATTTCTTCATACCATTCAGTCTCTCATAAATGCCACCTCAGACAGGCCTCTTCAAATGCCTCTCAAAAGGCTACCCCTCCATGTGACCAGGTCATCCTAGCTTGTCCAGAATTGCCCAGTGCTCCTAAGCCCCTCCTCCCCTTTACAAGGTTTCCTGTACATGCGTGTTTGCCTGGACACACAGCAAGTGCACGCAGTGCCCTTAGAAACAAGAAGAGGGCATCGGGTCTCCTGAAACTGGAGTTGTATGCAATTATGAACCGCCATGGAGGTGCTGAGAATCAAACCCAGGTCCTCTGGAATAGCAGCCAGTGCTCTTAACCCTTAGCCCTCTCTCAGCCCCTCCCCGCACCTCATAGTGGTTTGAACATGCTTAGCTCATGAAAAGTGCTACTATTAGGAGGCATGGGCCTGTTGGAGGCATGGCCTTGTTGGAGGAAGTGCGTCACTGTGGGGGTGGGCTTTGAGGTACCATGCTTAAGCTCTGCCCAGGACAGAAGAGAGAGTCTTCTTCTGACGGCCTTCAGATCAGGGTAGGGAACTCTCAGTTCCTCCAGCCCCATGTCTTCCTGGACCCTGCCATGCTTCCTGCCATGATGATAAGGAACCAAACCTCTGAAACTGTAAGCCAGCCCCAATTAAATGTTGCCCTTTATAAAAGTTGACTTGGCCGGGCGGTGGTGGCGCACGCCTTTAATCCCAGCACTTGGGAGGCAGAGGCAGGCGGATTTCTGAGTTCAAGGCCAGCCTGGTCTACCGAGTGAGTTCCAGGACAGCCAGGGCTACACAGAGAAACCCTGTCTCAAAAAAAAACAAAAACAAAAACAAAAAAAAAAAGTTGGCTTGGTCACTGTGTGTCTTCACAGCAATGGAAACCCCTAACTAAGACACCCCCTTCTAGCCTTTTAACCGATACATAAGAAACACCGCAGGAGGCTTTGAAACCAGAAGCACTGTGGAATTAAGGTAAACAGAGTCATCTTCCTATGTGGCCTTTTCTTATGGTAAAAGCTCAAAACTTGTCTCTCCCACCGTATCCAAGTTGCACTCGTTGCAATACCTGACTGAGACTGCTTGAGGTTGGGGCTGCTCGTTTGGGTTCCGGTTTGGAAGGATTTTAGCCTATCACAGCAAGCAGGCTTGGCAGCAGTTGGGGGAAGTCTGCCCAAAGCAACAGAAGCAGGGAGTGGCTATTAGTCTGTGCCAGAAGGTGAGGTCCAGAGGGTACCACAGGAAGGAGCCAGAGATAAGGTAGCCCCAAGGACCCAGTCCTACTGACTTCCTTCCTACACTGAGGCTCCACCTTCTAAATGCTCCAGTGACAGCACGTGAGGAACAAGGTTCGAGGAACAGTTCACACTCAAAGCACAACAGGAATACACAGTGCTTTAGCATCAACCGTCAGCAGCACCCCAGCACACGAAAGATGCTGTGCTCGACTCTACATTGATGTCCGAGGCATACCGTCCTGGCTGTTCACCCCTCAGGCCCCACCGCACACCACTCCACATCTCTACTTAGTTCTTCCTTGTCACATGGCATCCTTCAGGTCCCCCGCTCATTCGTTTGCTTAGGAGCATCTGAGGCTCCTGCCCTAGGGTAGAGAGACTTGAGGGTGGCTGATTCATGACTGTATTTCTGGCACCTAGGACAGCGACCGGTCCCTAACAGGCACTTCATCCATATTATTGACAAAATTATCCAAAGTGTGATCCCCATGGCCTGCTTAACTTCCCGCTGACAGCTTAGCTGTTTGCGATATTTGGCTGCACTGCACACAGCTTTCTCCACGTTCAGAATTACCTCCTTGGGCAAGTTGGCCAGAAATGGATTCCTTGAGCCACAGAGAACACAGCAGCTGGGGTCCTGCTGTCCGAGTGTCAGGCCTCTTCTCCCACAAGCCCCTGGGGCCTGCCTTGTTCTAACCTGTCCAGAGATAAGATTAGGTTTTAAAAACCCTCAATAGGCGAAACAAGGATCTGTTTGTGGCTTTAATTTGCATGTCTGTGGGGCCACTTAGCCTGAGTTCCCCCAGTGCCCAGCTAACGGCATTCCTTCTTTTGTGGTTCCTCCCCCTTGGCTTATTATATTTTTTTTCTACCTGGATTTCAGTACTTGCCTGACTGATTTGTTCAAGTTCTTTGAGAGATAAAGGCGCTAGCCTCTCCCTTCATCCATGGGAGATTTCATTCTATGCGTGTTCAGATTCTTGGATTAAATTACATCCCACTTTCCTTATTCATCTTTTGATATGTTCACACCCCACGTTCACACCCCACGTTCACACCCCACGTTCACACCCCACGTTCACACCCCACTTTACATTTTTTCTTCTTACCTGTGTTATGGCTCGAATGTGAAATGCGCCCCCCCCCCCGCCATGGGCGTGTGTTCTCCAACACTTGTTTCCAGCTGTTGGCTCTATCTGGGGAGGTTGCAGAAAGAGCCTTTGGGACCTGGGACCTCACTGGTGGACATTGACCAGAGGAGTCACCTCTGGTCCTGACACTAGGATTCTCTGCTTCCTGGTCCACAAAGATACGAACAAGCCCTGTCTCACTCCCCCACCAGCCCGTCCTGATGATGGAGCTGATATAGTTAGTAATAACTAATCCTACTTGGCAACTAACCGGCATCAGATTAGTCTCCAAGCATTTTCCTTCCTTCCTTCCTTCCTTCCTTCCTTCCTTCCTTCCTTCCTTCCTTCTTTCCTCCCTCTCTCCGTCCCTACCTCCCTCCCTTCCTTCCTTCCTTCCTTCCTTCCTTCCTTCCTTCCTTCCTTCCTTCTTTCCTTCCTTCCTTAAATCAAAATAGGGTTTCTCTATGTAGCTTTGGCTGTCCTTGAATTCGCTCTGTAGACCAAGCAAGGCTCAAACTCAGAGATCTGTCTGCCTTTGCCTCTCAAGTGCTGGGATTAAAGGCATGTGCCACCACCCCCTAGGCACCGTGGACATTTCTGTGGTAGAGAGACTTGAGGGTGGCTGATTCACGACTGTATTGATACTGATGGATAGATGAGGACCCAGCCCACTGTGCACAATGCTACCCCTGGGCCTAGGCTGTATAAGAAAGCAGAATGAGTAAGCCACAGGGAACAAGGCAATAAGCAGCACCCGCCCCCCACCATCTCTCCTACAGCTTCCTGCCTCCAGGTTCCTGCCCCGGTCTCCCTCGTTAATGGACTGTAAGTTGTCAGCCAAAGAAGCCCCTTTTCTTCCCCAAGTGGCTTTTGATTGGTGTTTTGTCACAGCAACAGAAAGCCAACTAGGGCATGGGCCTTCTCCACCAAAGCTGTGACCAAGTCTTCCCACCTTAAGTTGTCTCTGACACATGTTATATCTCCGTAACCTGAGAAATAACTAATACAACTTAATGGTTTGAGGTGTTTTTTATTTAATTTAATTTTATTTTTTACTTTACATCCTACTCATTGCCACCACCACCACCACCCCTGAGGTGTTTCCTATAATTGGTTATTAACAAATACTTCAAAAAAATAAAGAAAGAAACCCTCCCTTGGTTTTCTGACCTGGTCCGGAAGGTCGTTCTTCAGTGACAGGTTTCTGAGGGAGGACCAAGAGATGAGAAATAACAAAGACAGGAAGGCTGGGGTCAGGAGGCCTCGCACTCGCTGTGTACCATACCAGGATGTTTATTAAGAATTGCAGCATCGTATACACGGTTTTCAGGGGAAATGCAGCAGGAGGCTAGTCAAGCAGCATTACACAGATGGAACACAGGGTATCTCAAGGCTTCAGCGACTGAGAACACTGCGGCCTTGGGACAGATAAGTCCAGTCTAGTTGGGAGAAAAGCCAAGCTCCCAGAAACCAAAATGGTAACGAGAGCTTACCACGTCTGCCCGTGGGCAAGGACACAGAGCGAGTGTTCCTTTTGTCTTTCCATCAAGGCCTCTGAGAAACCCGTGCACCAGCCAGCCTCGGCTTCCCATCTCCACCATGCATTTCTCAGAGCCATCCTGACCTCCTCTCCCCAGCAGCCACGGTACTCACTTCAGACCCCCTCCCAAACCTCTCTCTGTCCAGCCATCCTGGCTTCTCTCGCCACAGGACCTTGGTACACGCTGTCCCTCTACATGGAAGGTTTCTCACAATGTACACTGCTCCTTCCCTCGTTTCTCTGTAAACTTTACTCCAGCACTATCCAGTGTCATTCACAGACCATACCGTTTAAGACCTCAGTCTGGGGCTAGGGGTGTGGCTCAGTGGTAGAGAAATGGCCTAGGATACATAAACCATAGGTTGAAACACAATGCTGCGAAAGAATAAATAAACTCTTGGTAACTCCAAAGATGCTTGCACCCTAAACCGCCAGAGCCTGTGTTCTTTACATGGTGAAACAGGGGTTCAAAGGACTGGGGTTGGGGGGTGCAGCTCAGTGGTAGGGCACCTACTACACACAAGGCTCTTCCTTCCATAGCCATCACTAAAAGGTAACAAAAAAGAGGTTACATCTTGAACCAGTGTGATTAAATTAAAGATTCCGAGAGGAGTGATCCTTCCTGAGTCACGCGGTCCAGTTTAATCACTAGCGTTCTGATAAGAGGCAGGAGGATCAGAGCCAGAGGCAGATGTGCTATAGACATGCATCTCAAAAGGTGAGAGGCTGTGAGCCAAGGGGTGTTGGAGGCCTTTGGAAGCTAGAAAAGGCAAGGAAAAGGTCTCTCCCTTAGGACCCTGTAAGGAACCCAGCCCTGCTGACCTCCAGACCTGGGCACTGTCTTTTGTATTCAGTCACCAAGTTTGCTCTGTGATCTGTTACAGTCTTACAGCAGCATCAGAACGCAGATGTGGCCTGCAGGTCTGTCCAGTGAGTTTGCCCGGTGATCTGTTACAATGTTACAGCAGCATCAGAACGCAGATGTGGCCTGCAGCCCTATACAGTGAGTTTGCCCGGTGATCTGTTACAATGTTACAGCAGCACCAGAACGCAGGTGTGCCTGCATCCCCACCCCCCATCTACTGCTGAGCTTGCTTTCTCCTTGGTGTTCAGGACTCTCTAAGCTGCTACAATGTCTTCAGCTTTGCCCCCTCAGGTAGAACAAAAGCATGACAAGGCCACAGGCCTTAGTCTGTTTCCTTCTCTGTTCTGTCTGCAGTGCCTAAAACAGCTCCTGGTACCCATCAGCAAGGCAGCAGGTCGCAGTCACGTGGATGATGGAAAGAAGGACATTGAAGGAGGATGGGCACTCCACCAAGCTGCCAGTGCCAAGGCCAGGTAAGGAGTACAGGTCTGGAATTCCAGCTCCTTAGAGGCTGGGGCAAGAGGATCGGATGTTCAAGTCAGCCTGGGCTCCATAGCAAGATACCGGGGTGGGGGGGCATTGAGACTGACTGGCCGGTGAGGTCATTCAAGGTCATGGCCCCTTCAAGTAGAAGAAGTTTTTGAAGGAAACACCAGGCACAAGAAAAGAGTCAAGAGCTTGGGAATGTGTCCATGGCATAGGACTCGCCTGGCATGCTCAAGGAAAACCATGACTTCTGTCCCCAACAGAGCTGAGCAGGCTTGGTATTCTAAGTAAGTCACAGGGCCTGCTCCATCTTCCACTCTAACCGAGGGCAGGGAGCACACCTCAGCACTCAGGGAAGAGGCAAGAGACCATTGTTATCAAGAAGAATGAGCTGTGTATGGCTGAGCCTGGGGCAGGGGCCTCAGTGAAGGACGCCACCGAGGCCTAGGTCCAGGGCACCAGCCACAGCCATAGTTTCTACCTCTTGGCTCCCACTAGGAATTCAATTTTTAATTAAAAAAAGGAATCAAAACTTTATGGGTTGGAAAGAGGGCTCCCTCAGTAAAGTACCTGTCACACAAGTGTGAGGGCCTGAATCTGGATCCCCAGGACCCACATAAAAAGGGTCAGGGAGGATCCCTGGAGACTGCTGGGCAGCTAATCTAAATTGGTAAGTTCCAGGCCAGTGACTCTGTGTTAAAATATAAGGTAAAGACCAGTTAAGGAAGACACCCAACATTTATCTCTGTTCTACACACACACACACACACACACACACACACCAAAAATAATTACAAAGGAACAATAACCCCAGGTCACACCGATTCCAGTTGTATGTTTCTAAACCAGAGCAAACCAGTTATGTTATCTTCAAATTTCTGTAGTCATACGTATTAGTTGCTATTCTGGTTTTGTGTGTGTGTGTGTGTGTGTGTGTGTGTGTGTGGTGTGTGTGTGTATCACATACATGCTCAATCATGACACCCCCCCCATAAGACAGGCAGAAACTGGTAAGTCCCCACGCCTACACCCCCTCAGGTGCCAGCCGGTTGTGGGAGGCCTGGTGATTCATTCTCCATGGGAACAAAATTTAAGTAACACCAAAAGCTCTGCTTCAAGACAATAATGAGAGAGTGCTGAGTGCTGGTCTGTGTTGAGCTCCACCCCCAAATCTCAAGGACTGTTGAAGAAGAGGGGATAAAAAGAATGGACGAGCCAGGGGGTGCCAGGACTACTGTGAGAGCCTGTCTGCTGAGCACGCACAGCTGCTGCCCTAACGAGCACACTGGACCTGTGGCCACTTGCACAGGAGCTGAGCGAGACTAAGCCAACGCCATTGTCAGCATCTCCGCACTGACGGGGCTCAGCAGATTTAAAACCAAAATTCAGGTGTGGTGGCACACACCTTTAATCCCAGCACTCGGAGACAGAAGCAGGCAGACCTCTGTTAACTCAAGGCCAGCCCTGTCGACATATCAAGTTCTACTACATAGTGGGATTCTACCTAAAGAATTTTTTAAAGATGTGTTGGGGGGGGGAATGTCTGGTGAAGAGAGAACTGAGGGTAGATATGATCCTGATACACTGCATATATACATGTATGAAATTGCCAAAGAATAAATAAAAGTGATTTTTTTTTACAAAAATACAAATAGTACCATTGACATAAGAATGCTAAGAATCAAACTTAAAACAGTATATAGTTCAGAATTAAAACAAAAAGACCTGGACAAACAAAATACTGAAGGACAAATACAAAATAGGGCTGGAGGTGTAATTCGGCAGTAGGGTACTTGGCAGCATTCAACCCTGAGTCCCAGGCCAGCACGGAAAGACTGGAGGGGGCTGTCAATGAGGATAGAGACATGGTGACTGCATTTTCCTTGTTCCCACACCCATGGCATGTGCACACAGGGTCAAAGGCTTTACAAACACAAGCATTAAGTCTTTATAAGAAGGTTGTAAAATCACCGATGTTCTGAAGCTCTTCGGAATGAGTAAAGGAGACCACGAAGAGTAAGATGCCTTTGCCCTGAGCCATTGGGCTCCTAAGTGTCAGCTTCCGGACTTGACCTGGGGTATCAGGATTTAGAGCCACATTCCTAACCACACTGCATCTGTATGTGACCCACCTCTACCCACAGTTATATTAAGTCACTTTGAGCAAAGCTTTAAACTTTAAACTGTTAAACCCTGTCCTCTCATTCAAATCGCACTTTGGGGACCCTAGCTGTGTACCAGGCCCAGGGCCTGGGCTCTTCAGGCAAAGGAAAAATATCCAGGGAGAACCCATCTCCCAAACCACAGTGTCTCCCACCGTAATGCAGAACCCTGAGCTCAAGGCACTGAGACAGACCTGACAATCCAGGTTTCCCCTGAGGCTGGAGGTGTGTGTAACTAACCTAAATTTAGCTTGAAGGTCACCTGTAATGCAGAGGAATTTCCCTGCCTCCCCAGCCCGTGACAGTTGATGTACCTTGGAGAGATGAGTAAGAGACTGTCAGCTAAAAATGACAAGCCAGCTTTGTCCCCAGTTGAGACACGGAGAAACCTGGCTTGAAGTGATGCTCCCCGAGGCTCGAAGCATCCCTTGTGTTCACTGCCAGCTCCTCCCGCGCAGCACAAGATGTCCGTCAGACTGCGTGGGCAGCTCTGGCCCCAGCTTCCCGCTTCTGTGCTCAGCACACCAGATCCCTGTGTCTACACGCCTCAAGTTCTCTACTAACAGAATGGCTGCGTTAGGCAGTTTCCTGTCACTGTGACAAACACCAGAGCAGGGCAGTTTGACGCGAGGAAGGATTGGTTTTTGGCTCACAGTTCAAAGTCCTCAGCCCGAGCTTCGTGGGCTCCACTGTACAGGGCTGAGATGAGGCAGAACACTCACCAGCACACGTGGCAGAGGACCGGGCTCAGCTCATGGCAGAAGGGAAGCCGGGCAGCTTCTTTCATTCCATGCCTACAGGGTGGCGGTGCCCTCGTTCAGGGTGGAGCTCCTCCTTCCCTTAGTTAATCCTCTCTAGAAACCTCTTCACAAACACACCCAAAGGTGCATCTCCTACAAACTTCTACTCCAACACATTGGCAATCAAAATTAAACATCAGGGCCAGCAAGAGGGGCTTGGCACATAGAGGCGAATGCCACCTAGCGTGATGGGAGTTCAATTCCCAGAATTCACAGGTGGAGAGACTCCTGAAAGTTGTTCTGGGACCTCTGTACATGCTCTGCCATATACACACCTACACACACACCTACACACACACACACACATACATACACACACACACACACACACACACACACACACACACCACCTGTTTTTAAAAGATCACTCACTGGCTATGGTGACTCATGCCTAGAATCCCAGCATGTGGGGAGAGGCTATGACGATAACCTGGGCTATATTCATAGTGTGTTCCAGGAAAGCCTGAGCTGTACAGTAAGACCCCAACTCAAAAGACTAACCATCACTGATCCCAGGCCCCAACTCCTATGAACAGTAAATGAAATAATGCATGCAGCCGAGAGCGGAGCCCTGCAGTGGAACACTTACTTTCCCAGCATGCATAAAACCCTGGATTCAATCCCCACCATCACAAAATGGGAAAGACCAGAGACGTGGAAGTGCTCAGCAAACAGCTGCCCTCCTTCTCTGTTATATATGCGTTGCAACAGCTCATTGTTTACATGCTTATAGAACAATCCAGCAGCTTAGTCACTTCATGAGAAAGATGAAGTTGAGGCAGGAGCACTGGGAATAGCTCAGCACCCTAGAACTCCACTTGGTGTGGGCTCTGCACACCGCTCTCTCCTGATGCTGCACTTGCGGCCTAGGACGCTCGCCTGAATGCAGGGCCCGCACACACCCTATTAACAGTGCTCCCAGAGACCTGCGTGCCCTGGCATCAAGCTGAACACACCTACTCCAGAGAGAGGGAAAAGTTTCTTTTCCTCGAATAACTGTCAAGAACTCCCCTTCTGCAGACAGTTTATTTTCAAACATATTCCACAGACATGGAAGGTAGGGTGCTAATCTGGTCTTGACTGATTTTCAGTGCATGCACAGCAATGATAAACTATAATCTCTGAGTGAACTTTTAAGGGGAAACACCTATCTACCAACTTATTTCTGTGTATTATTACACATACACACACACACACACACACACACACACACACACACAATTAAGATCAGATGTTTCTTGGGAAGGAACATGCTCAGTAGAAAAAAATTATGTAACCCAAACCTGCCAATCAAAATAGAGACCCACCCAAATTAAGCACTCTCAGCCACCAATCCCTCCTTCAACTAGACCCCATAAAAGAAAGTCCTGGGCAGTGAGTAGCCCTTGGTATTCTCTCCCTCTGAAGCCTATTGTCCCCTTTCAGCATTCCTGGTTTGTATTGCTGCTTTGCTTCTGAATAGTTTCTTCCATAATTTTTTTTAATAATTATTTATTTTATGTATATAAGTACATTATAGCTGTATTCAGACACACCAGAAGAGGGCATCTGGTCACTTTCCAGATGGTTGTGAGCCACTATGTAGTTTCTGGGAATTAAACTCAGGACCTCTGGAAGAATAGTCAGTGTTCCTAACCTCTGAGCCATCTCTCCAGCCCAGTCTCTTCCATACTTTAAAACCTGTGTAGGCCTTTACGTTCATTCCTTCATCACAATGTCAAGGATCTGCAAGCACCTGGTCCAAACAGCAACTCCCAGTAACAAAAAGGCCTCTTGAGGGTTGAGTCTACTGAGAAATTCAAGTACAGAGACATAATCTAAGGACAGAGGCATGCTCCTTGGTCCCCCGGTAAGGCGGCATTTGGAGCCATCTGTGCCCACCCCTGGGGTCTGTCTTCACCTGTAGGAAGCTCAGCAGCCACATCATAAAGATCCCCCAGGTCACCCCACAGCAGCTGGAGCTGAGAACTGCCCAGAGGAGGCTATTGGGGAGCCCCACAGAAGTCGGGGGCTGGCAGTAACCAGGTGGCTACATCACTGTGTAAGTGTCTGCTTGAAAACCGTTCATTCATAACGCCTCATGTCTTACACACTCTACACGAGTGCTCTACCCCCTGGTCTTACATTTATGATGAGCAATCTAAAGCGTTTATTAGGTTTTAAACATCAAGGGCTGGGGAAATGGCTCGGTGTGTAAGGAGCGTCTGCACAAGCATGAGGACCTGCGCTCAGACCCCATCGCCATGTACAGAGCCGGGAATGACAACACTCACCTGTAGTTCTGACCCTGGGGGGGTGCGGGGGGGGGGGCAGAGGAAGGAGGATCCCCAGGCAAGTGTAGCCTAGAAGCACTCTGGACCACCCATCCAGCCAACTGGTTAGCAAGTTTCAGTGGTTCTATCTCAAAAAAATAACATGGAGAGTGATTAAAAAAAAAAAAAAAAGACACAAAATGCCAACCTCTGGCCTCTACACATATTCACAGGTACACACGAACATACAGACACACATGCCATGGGCATATGCACACATCATGGACACAGATACACACACATATGCCATGGGCACACACACAAACACACACATGCACACACACACACACACACACACAATGAGAACACACATACACACATGTTCTCACACATATTTTATGGACAAACACATGTATATACACACATATAACTATGAGGGTACATGCACACATATATTCCAGGTATACACACACATATACTGTGGACACATACATACATGTATGCCATAGGCACACACACACACACACACACACACACACAATCAGTATCACACTTCTTCATAATTGTATTTCCGAATCCTCAACCTATCTTGCCCTGTCTGTGCCCAGGGCTCTACCCTGACCAATATTTTAAAACAAATGCCCAGTGTGGCATCATCTCACCTGCATTAGCAGGTACAAGTCTAAAAGATGGGGTTCATTTTAAATAAAAAGCATCCCACCTCCTGAAACAACCCATTCCTTTACGCTAGCACATACCCTATGACGCCCTCATCCACTGTCCTGAGTAGCCTGCTTTTATCAGAATCTAAATACGGCCTGAACATTAGCATCCTTCTGCTTTGTCCCCTCTGAATCATAGTATGTCCATGCCTAAGCACTTCCCACAGGATCCTGTGCACTTGAATTCCCCAGAGCTCTTGTTAAAATGGGGGCTGCCGAAGGGCCCGAGGCTCTCCGTGCCATTGTCATGGCTGCTGCTGAGTGCCCGTGCACGCTAGGTAGCAAAGCCACCGACGTAGACTTGCTGGAAATGTGGGTCAGAGCCAAGCGCTGCTGAGAAGGAAGGGCCTTCAACTTCCCAAGAAGCCGTAATCAGGGCTCAGAGGTGCAGGGCGCCCACTGCTGTTGCAGAGGACCTGAGTTCAGTTCCCAGCACCCATGTTGAGCAGCACATAACCCCCTGTGAGTCCAGCTCTGTGGATATGAAGCCTTCTGACCTCCTTGGGCACCTGTACTCATGTGCACACACCACGGAAAACACACACAAACACACACATACACACACACCACACCATACACACATATCACTACACACCACACACACCACACACACACACATACACACACATACACACACACACCACACATAGATACACCACCACACATACCACACACTCACACACAAATGCCACACATACACATACCACACACACAAACACACATACCCCACATACACACACAAATACACAGGCACACCACCACATACACACCACACATGCATATCACTACACACTCAACATACATACACACACAGACTACATACACATATGCATACACATAGACCACACATATACACATGACATACATACACATGACACACACACACACACACACACACACACACACACACAAATTAAAAGTAATGCTGTGGGTGATGTGTAGGCCACATAGAATTCTAAATGCTCACGCACCAGTGCATCCTGGGGAAGTCTGGCTCTGCCCAAGCCTAAGGCCACTTCATCAGGATCTCAGAACCGCCGGGGACACAGTGACTGATGCGGTCTCTGACAGGCAAGACAGGCTCCGAGAGAGGAAGGCCATTACCTTTGCTCAGCTGCAGGTTTAATTAAAAAGCCAGAGCCGCCAGACTCGGAACGCCCTCCGCTGATCTGCAAGATCTATGGATCGCTCCGCACTCTGCCAGGCAGAGCAGAGCAAAGGCCCAGCCTCTCTTTAATCAGAAACACCTGCCTCCGACCCTGCTCACACTGGGATGTGGTTCCCAGATCCAGTCCTCAGCCAGCCCCAGATGCAGTGGGCAGTGTCAGCTAGCCCCGCCAGCAGGGGTCTCCATCCCCAGAGAGATGCACTCTGAGGAGTGCAGGTACCATCCTCATCAAAGGGAACCCAGGCCATGTGCCAGATGCTATGAATGCACCGCGCACGCTGCATGTTAACCTAATTCCTTCATCTCTGCGGTTTATCCCATCTTGTGCTGCCTATATCAGACATTTGTCTTCTCTTTTTCAATTTTTTAAATTATAATGTATTTATTAATTGCAGGAGGGGGGCACATGCCACGGTGCACCTGGGGAGGTCAGAGGACAACTCGGTGGGAGCCAGTTCTCTCCTTTCATCCTTTGGGTCTCAGGAATCAACAGAGCCTTTATCTCCTGAGCCATCTTACTCTCCTTTCTGTCATCTGACTTGTCCTCCTCAGGCCCTTAGGTTATCTGAAAACCTACAGCATGCTGCCTCCCTGTTCTGTGTGGTTATAAAATCCGTAAGGGCCGAGATTCTGCCTTTCTTTCTCACTGTGTGACATCAATGTCTCTGACACCAAATGGTCCCAAACACACAGAAAGTTCTCATCAAATGCATGTCTTTGGTATCGCCTTTCTCAGCATACTGAAAATCTCACTCATCTTACACCCATTTCACTGATGAGGAAACTAAGGTTCAGAGGAGAAAAGGCCATTAACTAAAATCTATGACACAGAAAGCTGGCAAACGTAGACAGGAGCCCAAGTCTGTGCAACTCCAGCACGGGCTCTGTTTTAGTAACTGTCCTATATACTGTTCCACTGCTGTGAGGAGACACCACGGCCATGGCAACTCTTATAAAGGACAACATTAACTGGGGCTGGCTTACAATTCAGAGGTTTTAGTCCAGTATCATCATGGTGGGAGACATGGTGGCCATGCAGGCAAACACGATGCTGGAGAGGTAGCTGAGAAGTCTACATTCTGATTGGCAGGCAGCAACAAGAGAGTGAAACACACTTCTTCCAACAAGGGCCCACTCTTGATAGCACCACTCCCTATGGGCCAAGCATTAAAACACAGTCTGGGGGGGGGGAATTCCTATTCAAACCACCACGTTCCGCTCTCTGGCCCCCGTAGGCTTGTAGTCATAACGTAAGGAAGAAATGCACTCAGTCTAACTTCAAAAGTCCCCAGAGTCTGTAACAGTCTCAAGCCTATTCAAAGCCCCTTTTGAGATTCACACAATCTCTTAACTGCAATCCTCTGAAAAGTCAAAATGAAAAAGCAGATCAAATTCTTCCAATAGTCAATGGCACAAGATATACATTACCTTTCCAAAACATAGGGAAAGGAGAATTGTGAGGAAATACTGACCTAAATCAAACTGAAAACCAGCCGGGCAAACGCCAAACTCTGCATCTTCATGTCTGACGTCAAAATGCTCTTCAGATTTCCAACTCCGTTCAGCTTTGTTGACTAGAATTCACTTCTTTCTCCTGGGCTGGTTCCACGCCCTGTCAGCAGCTTTCCTCAGCAGGGGTCCCACAGCTCTGGCATCTCTAGCTTCATGGGGTCTCCAAGGCAACCTAGACTTCACCTTCACAGCTTCACACAAGGGCATTTCTAGGCCTCCATTCAGGGACGCTCCATCTCAGAGACTTTTCTTAGTCCCTGAGGTAGATTCCATAACCTCTTTCTTCTATCCTGTAAAGCCATGACACGTGGCCAAAGCTGCCAAATTCTATTGATTGCTGAGACTGAGGCATGGCCTGCTTGTTCAATTACATCTTCACCAGCTCTCTGGCTTTGATAGTTTCCTTCATTAGCTAAACTTGGCTGTCCTGAAACTTACCTCCTCTGTAAACCAGCCTCAGCCTTCTGAGTGTTGGGATTAAAGGCAAGCATTACCACACCTGGTCCTAAACTGTTCTTTAATTCCTTTTCACAAGTCGGAGCTTAGCTGGGTGGGGTCCTGCCCTGTGGTCACAGCCCCCTTTATCCCATTTAACATCAGGATTCTCCTTCATCTGTTTATCTCTCTGAAAACAGGCTTCAGCTCCATCCCCTTCCTAGTGCCCCTTCCTCCTTGAGCTGTACATTTTCCCTGCTCCTTTTCATGATAGATCTTCATGAGAGGGAACACTAATAACCACACGATAATACCAGGCTGTTTTGATATTTCCTCTGATAATACAACTAATCCAAAACTCTTCAATTTAGCCTCAGGCATATGTTTGGACAAGGGTAGAAAGCAGCCACCTTCTTCACCAAAATATTACAAGAAGAGTCTCTAAACCATATATTAAAATTCTTCTCTAAAACCTCTTGAGCCAGGCCTCCACAGTTCAAATAACCCTTAGCATAACTGTCTTCTGCATTCGTAATAGTATGGCCCATTAATGCCCACTTAGGGCATATAGCTGCTTTTTTAATCCAAAGTCCCAAAGTTCGTATTCTGGCAACAAGAAACATGGCCGGACCTATCACAGCAGTACCTCACTCTTGGTACTAATTTCTTAGTTAGGGTTTCTATTGTGTGAGAAGATACCATGGCCACTGCAATTCTTACAAAGAAAAACATTGAATTGGGGCCGGCTTACAGTTTCAGAGGTTTAGTCTATCATCATCATGGCAGGAAACACAGTGGCATGCAGGCTGACATGGCACTGGGAAGGTAGCTGCTGATGGGCAGGCTTTAGGAAGAGAATAAAATATACTTCCTCCAACAAGGCCACACCTCCTAATAGTGCCACTCCCTGTGGGCCAAGCATATTCAAACTCCTGATTCTATGGTTGCCATTCCTATGGCCTGTGACCTAGTGAACCTACATGACCTAGTGACCTAGTGAACCTACATGAGAAATTATACCACAATTTTTATTTATCTATCTATCTGTCTGTCTGTCTATCTATCCATTTGGTAATGCTGAGGATGTGACACAGAACCTCATCATGCATGCTAAGTAAACATTCTAACATTGAATCATAGCCCAAGCACGTGTACGAGCACACGTATCCACCCAAAATATTATGTCTTAATGTTAATGACATGGTGCTTTTCCTTCTGACAGAGGGATGGCAACAAGATACAGTAGTTTCCTCAGAACATGTAACTTTGTCACCAACAGCAGTCACAGACACTATCATGTCTCTACTACAGAGACCTTGAAATATCATTTAGACTCATCAGTGCCTTGAAACTACAATCACAGTGCTCCCCACCCACACCTTCACATCTTAGTATGTTGCCTGTTGATAAAGAGGAAAGGGTAGCCGGGCAGTGGTGGTGCATGCCTGTAATCCCAGCACTTGGGAGGCAGAGGCAGGCGGATCTCTTAGTTTGAGGCCAGCCTGGTCTACAGAGTGAGTTCCAGGACAGCTAGGACTATACAGAGAATCCCTGTCTCGAAAAACCACAAAAAAAAAAAAGAAAAGAAAGAAAGAAAGAAAGAAAAAGAAAAAAAAGAAAGAAAAGAAAAGAAAAAGAAAAGAAAAAAAAAGAGGAAAGGATATATCGCTTCATCATGGTTGACTCTGCAATGTTTATTTGTTTGAAAGGGTCTCACATAGCCCAGTCTGACTGCAATGGTTGCTTGGTTGCTTGGTTGCTTGGTTGGATGGATGGTTTGTTGGTTGCTTGGTTGGTTGGTTTGTTGGTTGGTTGGTTGGTTGGTTGCTTGCTTGCTTGCTTGGTTAGTTGATTGGTGGCTGATTGAAACAGGGTCTCACACAGTTCAGGCTGACTTTGAACTCACTGTGCCCTTTTTGTGTTCCCACCTCCCCTTCTGGAGTGCTGAGATTACAGGTATGGGCCACCACATCTGGCTATGCAGTGGTAGGGACCAAAAGCAAGGTTTTGTACATGCTAGGCAAGCACTCCATCAACCAAGCTACAATCCCAACCCCTAGCAATGTTTTTGGAGTGGGGGACTTTCTGAGACAGGTTTCTGGCTTTGTGATATTTGAATGGATAACTCTATTTGCATAGATAGTCTTTGTGATTCTATGAAGTTCATATACAAAGCCTCTCTACATGTGGCAAAGGAGGCTACTGGGCAGAAAGGCCCCTGAACTCTAGCAGCTCCTCACTAGGCCCAGTTGGCTGCCAATACCTGGCAACCCACATTGAGAGTGGGCACTCAAGGCAAACCTGAGTGGGATTCCAGCTTTTCTCCGCTGCGGTTGTAGGGAGCCCACCCGGGAAACATGACCTGCTCAGATACACAGCGAGGTAGAGACTGACCTGAACTGAAGCCAGGCTGTCCTGTTGGCAACTGGGTACTTTTTCAGCTGTGCCATGCTGCCACATAAAGACACAAGGTCTTCACTCACAGTGTGTGGGCTGTGGCTCAGGGACTAGGCACTGGCGATAACCTGTGCTTTGGATGAGGCTCTGGCTCTGGCTCGCCAGTTTCATTCACACAGAACAGTTACTTCCTTGCACACTGCCAGAGAGGGTTCAAGTCATGTCAGAACAGGTGGAAAAAAAAAAAAAAGGTTGCCTACCACTTTGGTCCAGAAACCACCAACATACCCAGCATACATCTCTGGGTAGTAGACTCAATCCCAGAAGCACACTCAAGTCACCTGGGGACTTCTGAAACTACTGAGCACTGCTGGAGATAAACACAGATGATTGTCAAAGCTTCCAGAAGATTCTATCTGCAGCCAAGTTGAGAACATCTAGCCCAGGGAAACCGTCTACATAAGTAAGAGGACTTCTAAAGCCACATGCTCCCAGAGACGCTGTGAAGAACTGCAGACCACAATGTAAGTGCCCATCAATACAAAAGGCAGTAGTTAGCATGAAGGAGGTGCCACCCAGGAGCCCAGAGAGCTTAGCTCTCCATGGATCTACAAGGACCAGTCTCAGAAGACAGAACTGGATGAGGAAGATAAGTTATCAATTCCATGGCCAGCATGTCACATTTCAGGGTTTAGAATGATACCAACCATGTGTACAGACATATGTGGAAGCTTTTTAATTTCCTAAGGATACTCCAAGCAGATGTGGGAGCACAGGCCTATAATTCTACTACTTGGTAGGCAGCAGCAGGATGAACAAAAGTCTAAGGCCTTTCTACATAATAAGTTCCAGACCTGGAGTGAGGTACACAATGAGCTATTGTCTCAAATAGGCAAGCAAAGACAGCCGATGGCCCATTCATCTTAACACTGAAAATCAGGAATTGGGCTTACAACTAAAGCACTTCCACTTTGCTTTTAATTAATTTTGGGGTTTAGCTTGTTGTTTGACTGGGATTTTTGTTTTGCTGTTATTACTGGGTTTTGTTTGGAGATAAGGGTCCCATGTAGTCCAGAATGTCCTAAAACCTGCCACACGGCCAAGGATGATCTAGAATTTCTGTTCCTCCTGCCTCCACCCCCCAAGTTCTCGGACCACAGGTGTGTGTTGTGTGCCACTCTGTGCGTGTTAGGTTTTGTGCAAGCCAGGGAAGCTCTCTACAAAGTAGGCTACCTCCCAGCCCTGCTCAGCATGTTTGAAAAAGAAAAGATTAATATTTTATGCAAACAATGATCCTAAAAACTAAGATATCACGAAATAGTCCAATGCAAACACAGGCACTATGGTGGGCACCTGTAGTCTGAGGTACTCGAGAGCCTGAGGCAGGAGAATTGCTTGCACTCAGGAGTTAGACTCCAGCCTGAGCAGCATAGAGAAATTCTGTCTCCACAATTCAAAAGAAAGAAAAGAATGACCCTATGCTCACAGTGGGCTTAGGGGACTGAAGCCGAATGAGAGAATTTGCATAAATTATAATCCAGAAGGGGAGGGCAAACAAGGCTCCCAGAGCCCAGTGTCCTTCCTCAGGTTTGTGCCAGGCTAGAGCTAGGGAAGACCTGTGGGGCGGAAGCTCCTGACTGTGCTGGTCAGGGACTGCTGCGTAACAAGTCTTCCCAACCTTTGTTGGCAGAAAGCAGCCCTTTGATTTTGTTTTGGACTCTCTGGTCAGAAATTCAGACAGGCTGTAGAGGGCACAACCATGGAGTCAGATAGGGGGCGTGACAGGGTTATTTCCACGAGTTTGGGCTTCAGCTGTGAAGTCAAAGTCAAAACAGTTGCGGGAGACAGAGCCTTCTCATGTCTTCTGGGGTACTAGGAATAGAAGCTGCAACAAAGCTATACTCACATCCAAGTGGGCAGAACATAGGTCCTGCCTTTCAGTGGGAAATGTATCTGTCACCTTGTGAGAAGAATGTGTGGGGTAGGAATTGTTGTGATCGCCACTTTTAGAAAATACTGGCTGAGCTGGGTGGTAGTAGCACACTCCTGTAATCCTAGCACTTGGGAGCCTGAGTTCGAGGCCAGCCTGGTCTACAGAGTGAGTTCCAGGACAGCCAGGGCTACACAGAGAAACCCTGTCTCGAAAAACCAAAAAAAGAAAAAAGAAAAAGAAAAAGAAAAAAAACTAGCTGGTTTATCTGACCCTCATGGGCAAAAAGTGATGCTTTCTGGTGGGGAAAAGGCTCAGTTTAAAGTGAGACCTAGAGGAAGACTAAGAGTTTGGCTGGAAAGAGGCAAGAAAGATCATTCTATGCAGTACTTGATCATTCTGTGCACTCTGAGGTGAGAACTGAGGGCACGGGCTGCAACGCATAGCAAGAGCAGGTAGCAGGCCTGGAGCAGATGGGGGCAATGGAGGAGATGGGACATGTGGAGCACGTGGAGGAGGCGGAGGAGATGGAGCACGTGAAGAAGATGGAGCACCTGCAAGAGGCGGAGGAGTCGGGATGAGGTGGAGGAGGGAGAGGTGAGAAGCGGGCAGGGAGCAGAGGCTGGCAGGCTATTTTAGGCATGTTGGGCTTTTTGTCTTGGTCTTCAAGGAAACAAAGCCCTCAAGTCACCAAAGTATATTGAGTGAGAGACATGTGCACCTTCTTTGATGGAGAATCAGGGAGGGAAGCAGAGAAGACAGCTATGGATTGCGGTGGTCATCAAGTGACGGCTGGAAATTGCAGGGCAGGTGTCCAGGACAGAGCTGAGATGCTTCAGAGTCAAAGCAGGCATGGCACTTTGGTACAAGATCAAGGCGAGAGGCAGGGGACCTGGGGCATATCCCAACGGGTGGGGGACCTGGAGCACATTCTTTATCTAGCTGTGTCTTAGGCTTTCTATTCCTGCACAAACATCATGACCAAGAAGCAAGTTGGGGAAGAAAGGATTTATTTATTCAGCTTACACTTTCCACCAAAGGAAGTCAGGACTGGAACTCAAGCAGGTCAGGAAGGAGGAGCTGATGCAGAAGCCATGGAGGGATGTTAGTTACCGGCTTGCTTCCCCTGGCTTGCTCATCTTGCTTTCTTATAGAACCCAAGACTATCAGTCCAGGGATGGCACCACCCACAAGGGGTCCTTCCCTCTTGATCACTAATTGAGAACATGCCTTACAGCTGGATCCCATGGAGGCATTTCCTCACCTGAACCTCCTTTCTCTGTGATAACTTCAGCCTGTGTCAAGTTGATACACAAAAACAGCCAGTGCAAGTTGCTTTTCTTTTCAAATTATTTTTCCTTTTATTCATGTGTATCTCTGTATGTCTGTGCACATATGTGTTCTTGTTTGGGGATGCCCAAGGAAACCAAAAGGAGGTGTTGAACTCCCCTTGATCTGGAGTTACAAGCAATAACAAACTACCCAGGAGAGTTTGGGTTCCGGGATCTAGACTCCCTTCGGCTTCCCTTTAGATAGAGTCTCACTACATTGTCAGGCTAGCCTCACCTCATAGCTCCGTTTCCTGGGTACTAAGAAATAAAGGCATGTCCACCACGCTCTCCCACATTTAAGCATTTCTAACACTCAGATCCAACTAGACCCTGTGGCCTCGCCAAGGTTTGCATCCTTTCAGACTTTTCCTGATCTAGAAGCGTCTGGATCCATGGAATTCTGGATGCAGAGGCAGCTTTCAGTAGGGCACAGTGTCATACTCCTGTAATCCCAGGACTTTGGAAGTGGAGCCAAGGGAAGATCAGGAGTTCAAGGTTAGCCTCAGGTACATAATGAATGCAAAGCCACCCTCAGCTACATGAGACCCTGTCTCAAAAGAAGGGGAAGGGTGAAGAAGAAGGAGAGAAGGGGAAGAGAAGAGAGAGGGGAGGGAGAGCTGTTGGGGAAGAAGGTAGAGATGGTGGTGGCACTTTCCTGTTCACCATCAGATTCAGTATATCTCAAACCAAGGTCAAGACAGCACCCCCCTGCCCTTCACATCCAGACCACCTACAGCTTAAAATTCACTCTCCAGTTACGGTCCCAGTGACAATGACAGGGAACGTAGACAGCTATAGGATGCAGACCCAGACAAGAAGCATCCTGACTGGGTCCTCTGCATAACTCAGCTTGAACACCTTAACATCCCCCTTCCCTGAAGGTACCTCCTTTTCCTCACAGATACTCCTTTTTTACCACTGAATACATTTGTGAGCTGTTTATTTACAGGAACCGAGCTATTTTCATTAGTGAGTGGGGAGGAAGGGCCAATCACCTGTTGACGGTGAGTCACACTTGATTCCCACAGTATGAAGTTGGCTTGATTCGGGGCCCCAGCCTGCTAGGTATGGCTCCCGGATTCTGCTCAGAGCCAAGTGTCCAGAGCCAACATTTTTAATTATCAGTCATGTTGAGACTTGTTGCTACAGCCCATGGCTCCAAAACTGAACCTTTATCCTTCATTTAAGAAGACAGAAAGATTAATCTCAGCACTTGGGAGGCAGAGGCAGGTGGATTTCTGAGTTCGAGGCCAGCCTGGTGTACAGAGTGAGTTCCAGGACAGCCAGGGCTATACAGAGAAACCCTGTCTCGAAAAACCAGAAGAAGAAGAAGAAGAAGAAGAAGAAGAAGAAGAAGAAGAAGAAGAAGAAGAAGAAGAAGAAGAAGAAGAAGAAGAAGGAGAAGAAGAAGAGGACAGAAAGTACAAGGAATGGCTATAATCCTGGCCAGTGTGTGCCTAAAATCCCCAGGACTCAGGAGGCTAAGACTGAAGGATTGTGAATTTAAGGCCAGCCTGGGCTACAAAGATAAACTCTATCTCAAAGGGGGGCAGGCACAGGAGTTGTGACAGAAGCTTTTGTTTTTTGTTTGTTTGTTTGTTTGTTTGTTTGTTTGTTTGTTCGAGACAGGGTTTTTCTGTATAGCTCCAGCTGTCCTGGAACTCACTCTGTAGACCAGGCTGGCCTTGAACTAGAAAAAATCCACCTGCCTCTGCCTCCCAAGTGCTGGGATTACAGGCACGCGCCACCACGCCCGCCCGGCAGTGACAGAAGCTTTTAATCCCCAACCAGCCACTTCCTGTGGTCCTCAGATTTACATCCCTTCTCCCCCACCCCCCAAGGGCCGGCCTCAAAAGGCACCTAAGAGAAGGGGTGGCCAGCCCTGAAAGGTAGCCCAGTCTATAATCTCAGCACTCAGGAGTCAAGGGAAGAGGCCAACCTGGGATACATAGGCAAATCCTGTCAGAAAGAAGAAAGTGATTCCGGGGTTTGGCGTGGCGATAGCAGGGCACACACATTTCCCTGAGTTCTTGGCCCTGCAGGGCCTAGGCGTCACCAAGCAGTGGGGAAAGCAGCTACAAAAGGGGCCGACCAGGTCCTGGAGAAAGTCCTGGAACTCACTCTGTAGACCAGGCTGGCCTCGAACTCAGAAATCCGCCTGCCTCTGCCTCCCAATTACTGGGATTAAAGGCGTGCGCCAACACTGCCCGGCAATGCTATAACTCTTACTGAATTTGCTGGGGATGAGACGAATTTTGTGGGAGACTTTCCTGTCTTCTCTTTGATCTCCTTGTCTCACTTAGGACCCTGTCACTGAAGAACAGGCTGCTGGCTCAGGTCACTGGGATCAGAGGGACCTGCCTCCCACACAGATGGAGCACCTCCTCATCATGCTGGTGGGACCTGCCTCCCACACAGATGGAGCACCTCCTCATCATGCTGGTGGGACCTGCCTCCCACACAGATGGAGCACCTCCTCATCACGCTGGTGGGACCTGCCTTCCACACAGATGGAGCACCTCCTCACAGATGGAGCACCTCCTCATCGTGCTGGTGAGTGCTTAAACCCTGTGCCTGTCTCCCTGGCCATGTCTAACTGGGCACCACAAACTCAGTGTGACCCAGACCATGTGCTGAATGACCCTGTGTGAGCACTCAGGGTGGGCCAGTTGACAGCTGGACTACCAACTTTGCAAAAACTGTCCAGTCCTCCACGAGGATAGCAGAAGAGAGCCACACACAGCTGAGTGGATGAGCCCTTTGGGAAGGAGGAGGAGGTTAGGCAGGTGAGAAGTGAGAGCCCAGGTCTGGAATGTAATGATACCCCATGTCCCTCTTCAGGACCTCTGGCCAAGAGCCGGGCCAAGCTCATACAGGCCCAGGCTGTTTCCTGGTTGTTATTGCTATTAAAATATTATTTACCCTGCCACCACAATTTTTTTTAATTTAAAAAACTAAAGCTTTTGATGTGCTGTGGGTCACAGTGTGCCTCTAAGGAAGCAGAGCCCTAGAGCTAGGAAAGCTAGGAGTTAGCAGAAATCAGAGTCGTCTTGGTTCTCCCCTAGGAATGGGAGTTGGGGTGGGCAGGAAGAAGCATTTGGGGAAACTTTATTGAGATCACAAGGGGCAAAAATGCCTCCAGACGATTATCTGGTTTATATTAAAAAGTGCAGCCGAAGAGAAAGTAATATTAAAACTGGGAGGCAAAGAATGAGCCGCACAGACGGATCTAACAGTCCTTAGCAATGAGGCAGAGATGAAAGCATCCCTGACTCCCGGGCACACCTGCAAGCCCAGCACTGTAAGCAAGAGAGCGGCAAGTTCCAGGCCCGCCCTGCCAACAGGGTGAGGCCTTGTCTCAAAAACACAAAGGAACCAAAGAAAGCTGTACATTCAATGCAAGCGGCACTAGAACTGATATGATGGCACACACCAGTAAAACCACACGTGGGAGTCTGAAGAAGGAGACCCACACTGTTGTACCATACAGCAAGATGCTCCAAAGGAGGGAAGGAGATGAGGGACGGCGATGAGCTGTGCTCTGTGTCTGGTATGACTTGTGTGTGTGTGTGTGTGTGTGTGTGTGTGTGTGTGTGTGGTTTGAATGGGAATGGATCCCAGAGGGTCGTATATTTGAATGTTTGAATGTTTAATGTTTGATCCCCAGTTGGTGAAACTGTTTGGGAAAGATTAGTAGGTGTGGCCTTGTTGAAGGAGGTATGTCACTAGGGTCTGGCTTGGGGTTTTCACAAGCCCAGTTTGTTCTTCTCTCTCTCTCCCTCTCCCCCTCCAAGCTCCCCCCCCTCCTTCAACTGCTCTAGCATCATTCATGCCTGCTATCATGTTCCCTGCCATGATAGTCACGGACCCACTTTCTGAAACTATAAGCAATAAGAACGATAAGGTTCTCTTGGTCTTAGAACTTTGCCACAGCAGTAGAAAAGTACCTAAAACAAACCTTTTGGCCTGAAGGCCAATGCCAATGATACACATCCTCCTCCTTCTGAACCTTCTTCCTGTGGCCATAAATAATCTGCCTCATCTCAGCAAGGTTTCCAGCCCAGACATGGGTTAATGGGAGCAAACTGTTCCAGGACACTTGTGGTCCTGTGCTGTCGCCTAGTGGAAATTCTGGGACACTGCAGAGAGGATGCTTGAAGCACTCATGGGAGCCTGAAGAATTTAACAAGGCTCGGATGGATTGATAACTGGCTTTAATTTTAACTTTTTGTTGAATCTTCATTAATTTCATACATGCAACCCAACCCCACTCATCTCCTTGCTCCCTCGCACCTGTCCCTCACCCTTGCAACCTCCCCACCAAAATAAAAAATCTGGTGTGGAAGCTGCAGTGTGTCACCGTGTGTCCCACAGTACACCCTTCTGCCCACACGTCTTTGCTTGCAAATGTTCATTGCAGTGAGTCATTTGTCTGGTTCAAGGCCTCTGGCTCCTGCTACACCATCAATACTGGAAACTTACTGGGTCTCTTCTTGGATATCCGATTGTTACCCTGTCGTGGAAATCCTGTAGCTTTGGATCTGTAGGACTGGCCCCTTAATGCACTCCAGCAGATCGCAGATGGAGTTGATACTGGGGTGAGCCAACTCAAAGCCCTGGCTCGGGGCCTGGATGGTATACGAGCTGGTCGCCTGCCAGCCCTCCTGCACCCACAGCACCAGGGAAAGCTCTCCAGCACTGCTCCAGCAAGCTCATCCAATGCTGCAACTGGGAGCCAGCTCCCCCACTCTGATGCCCCTGGGCTGGCTCTCCCACTTGCCACAGGTGGTAAAGAGTTGGGGAGGGAGCCTGTTTCCTTCACCCATGCCACCACACAACAGATAAGGGGCAGGGCCAGCTCTGCCGTGTTCACACCCCTGGGGCCCATTCACCCACAACTCCCATTACCAGGGCAGGCTCTCCTGTGCTTCCTGGGTGAGATGTGGGACCTGCAGCTGGCTAGGAGTGGGTGGGGTGAGATCTCCTACCCTCCCACCTTCAGGGCCAGCTCTCCAGCCACAGATAGGCAAGGGATAGATAGGGTCAGCTCTGCACAGCCCTCATACAATGACAGGGCACCAGGCAGCAGCCCAAACCAGGGACATCTGACTAGCCTTTTGTGGTAACAGACCCTTGCTACTTACTGCGGGGCCAGGGACCTAGAAATGACTCTGGTGGCAGCACAGGCCAGGACCTCACTATGGTTTTAGGAGGTATCAATGGCTATTCAAATGAGGCTCCTCAATTCTCCAGTTCTGCCTCTCTTCATTGTGCGCACACCCTTCTGCTTCTTCTCTTCCATCTCTCCACCACTTTGCTCATCTCAGCAGTGCCTAGAGCCTCTGGATGTCTGGGGTCCTCTTAGGAATGGTCTCAGAAGTGCTATGCCATGCCCATGCCATGTGGCACGAGGTGGGAGTTGTCTTGGGCACGGTCTTGAAATCATTTTTAAAAGGATGAAAGGATTGGGCTAATTCAGAAATGAGTTGAGTGGTTAGTGTGTACATATCCAGCTATCCAGGGAGATGGGAGGGAGCCGCCATGCGCCTCCATCGGGAGTTTGCATCCCCTCTCATCACACACCCATGGGCTTCCTTCCCCTCTCCTTGAGACTTCACACTGTGCAACTATGGCCTATGCCAGAAGGTTCAACCAGGCACAAGGCTTCCTCACACACCTGCTGTTACTTCACCCACTGTTAAGACTATTACTTAAGCAAGAAAGACATCTGTAGGAAGCTAATTAGGAAACCTTCAGAAAGAAGAAACTGCTGAAGAAATTGACCTTGGAGACTACTAGGACAGGAGAGCTTAGAAGAGCCCAGGCAGACACTCCCATAGTGACACTATCAAGGTTTCTAGCAACCTGCTCCAAGAGCAAATTGTTGCATCCAAGAGTCAGCCTCCCGCGGACTGTGTACCCGTGTGTGTGTGTGTGTGTGTGTGTGTGTGTGTGTGTGTGTGCGCGCGCGCACACACACGCGTTGCGCGCGCTGAGTGGCTTGGGTGTGTGGTGTGTGTGTGTACACGGGCACGAGCTGAGTGGCTTTAAGCAGCAGTCAGGCAAGGTGACAGACCCAGAAGTGTGACATGGCCAGTTCCCAGCAGTCACCAAGGTCATGTTACAAGTCCAGCTGCTCACCACACAGCTGTGTGATCAAGTAGACTATGCAAGTTTATCAAGAGAAGGTGTCTAGTTCAGAAGCCATCTAGACAAGAAAGAAGTCTCTTGGGGATGGGCAAAGGAACAAAAACCAAACAAACCCAACCAGGGTCTCACTTTGTAGTTAGGAAGTTAACGGGAGAGTTATACAGGGTTCTGGCAGGTGGGCTTGCAGGACACAGGTATGTCACCAGTGTCAGGCAATGACGTGTGGAAGGAATGAGGACCTAACATTACAAGCTTCCCAGGACAGAGCTAAAGCAGCTGGGCCTGCCAACCACCTTTCAGGAAGGCTGGTCCCCCTAAGGAGACAGGAGGAATAACTCATCTGGTGATGAGCGAACATGCTTTTCCTCTCACAGAAGCCTCTCCTGAGGTAGAGGAGGCTGCACTGTGACCCCATCATCCAGTCTATCCATTACTCTGGAGTTAGGACTTAGAAAACCAAAACCTTTCCCTCTCGTTATCCTTTTCTCAAATACTAGCCAAAGGCTAAGCATGCTTCTCCAGACTTTCTGGGTCTTTCTGTGAAGTCCTCTCCTTTCTCCATGTTAATCGAGCTGGCTTGCTTTTTCTTTCTCCCTGACCTGGCAGCTGCTGAGATTTACAGCAGTGCTCTTCTCTTAAACTTTAATAAAATTGTCTTCAAGCTCCTTTTGGAGTTTGTTTCTAAACATTTTTTAAAAGATATCACACACACGTTAAGTCCTTAAAAATCATTAACATACAAGTAGCATTATGCAGACTGAGCAATATATTATATATTTAGAACCCCTCATCCCCCCCACACACACACACATTCACACAGGCCATAAATTCGAGAGAATGAGTAAGGGGACAGTACATGGGAGAGGCTGAATGAGAGAGACAGGGAGAGAGGCCCATATAATTGTATTTTATTTTCAAAGACTTGAAAAATTAGACATTTCATTTCATTTTTCTATCTGCACCCCCACCCACTCCCACCCCACCCAACCCCACATGTGTACATGTACATGTGAAGGTCAGAAGAGGGTGTCCGATTCACTGGAGCTATAGGTCAGTGTGAGCCACTCAGTGTTGGTGCTGGGAACTGAATCTGGACCCTCTCAAGAGCAGCAAGTGCTCTAACAGCCTAGCCATTGTTCCAGCCCCTAGATTATTGATAAGACTAAGAACCCAAAATGGAACTTCAGCTCCCCCATAACACCAGCTCAGCCCTGATTCACTGGAACGATGTGACTTGTTACCTTTGCTATCTCTATACTCTGCTGACTCACAACTCCTGGTCACTCAGGTTTCTGCTGACTCATGATTCCTGTCAGCTCCTACTCAGAGCTTCTGCTGACTCAAAACTTCCATTATAACTTCCCTTCCACCAGGACAGCCAGGAGTACACAGAGAAACCCTGTCTGGGGGGAGAAAAAGAAAAAAAAAAAAAAAAAAACAGCAACAACAAAAACAAACGAAACCTTCCCTTCCTCTCACCTCTGTTTCAGGCCCCAAGTACTGCTTCTCTTGCCCTCACTCATCTACAGAAAAGGACCTCAATTTTCCCAATTGTCTCTCAAACCCCTGGTTATTGGATTTCACACATGGCAGCCCCACTATCCCCCCATCACTCTGTGACTGCTCTTGGGTCAGAGAAAAGTTGCCCTGAGGGGCTGTGGGATCAGGGCTGCTGATGTACTGCAGTCAGGACAGGCAGGTCCAGACTACACAGCTCTTTTTCAGACTACCCCAACTCACAGGATTAAAAGACAAAATAGTGTTGTCCTAAGCACCACTTTCACTTTACAGCTTATCCCAAGCCTGACCACAGTACTAGAACATAAACTCTTTGAACCTATTTCACAGAAATGAAAACCCACTTAGAAGGGATAAATAACATACTCAAACTCATGCTTCAAGCAACTGGCAGGATAAGATCTGAATGCTGAGACTTCATCTTCAGTAGGGCTGGCTCCCTCCTGATAAAACCATAAGCTCAAAACCACTGTAAATCAAAAGCCCCTTTAAGGCACTGCCACATTACACAACATAGTTGGTACATACAGTGTGTAGGCTCAGCAGGCAAAGGCGCTTGCTGCCAATCCTGACTGGATCCACAGTGAAGAGAACCATTTCTCACCAGCTTGACCTCTATCTACCCAAGCTCACACATGCACACAACTAATTTACTAAGTAAACAATTAAGATTGGTCAAGGCTCAACTGGGTCTACCTTGTTATGAGCACACTTAGGTTAGCCTATTCAATCTAAATCCCTTATTTTATACTAAACTGATAAGCCCCTGTAGTCTAACACTTGCAGAACTATACCAGTGGTGAGAACTATGGTGGTGGTCCTGTGGACATGCTATGCAATGCAAGCACCTTAGGAGGCCAGACTAGGCCACATTGCTTTTAAAAGGGGAAAAGGTGGAATGGTATGCTGGAGAAATGGCTCTGCAGTTAAGAAAAATAGTGGCTCTTCCAGAGAACATAGGTTTGATTCCCAGCATCCACTTGGGACTTAAAATTGTCTATTAACTCAAGTTTAAACTAGACCAATAACTCTCTCCTGCTTGGTCACTGCACCCATGTAGTGTACACATAAAAAAAAAAAAAAAAAAAAAAAAAAAAAAAAAGGTGGGCCTGGGAATGGGGTGGATGAAAAAGAGAGCCACCCTATGGGTTTGACATCAGGGATCTCTCAAATTGTCTCTGGGACACCGGAGACATAAACTGCATGACCCAATGTAGCTCGAGCTCTCTCCACTCTCCACTTCTTTGTTTTTTGTTTGTTTGGTTGGTTTTTGGAGACAGGGTTTCTCTGTGTAGCCCTCGCTGTCCTGGAACTCACTCTGTAGACCAGGTTGGCCTCGACCTCAGAAATCTGCCTGCCTCTGCCTCCCAAGTGCTGGGATTATAGGCGTGCGCCACCACCGCCCGGTTAACTCTCCACTTCTTAACCAAGGATGTTGCTGGGAGAGGTGCCATCCTTAGGGGAAGGTAAGAAACATGTTGAGACAGGCAAGCTTCAAATTTCCAGACTGATTTTTATCCCCTGGCTAGGAACCTATGATAGTTTTAGAATGGAGGGATGAGTGGACAGGTAGGTGGGTATGTAGGCGGATAGACATGGCAGGCAGTGAGATGAAAATAGCTAGCAGGCTTGCCCTCCAGCAGCCTATAGTCTGATAGGCTGACAGTATAGTCTGTGCTAATAGTCTAGGTAGGACTCTCCCAACAACTTCATGTCTACCAAAGGGACAACAGAATTTGGTAAATCTATTATTCATTTTATCCTGACCATCCAGACCAGAGCACATTAGGCTCTTAATACTCTTCTTGTCCCTTCAGACGTTTTCACTGACCATAAGCCCAAACTAAAGGCCTGGGTGACTATGCTCTTGAAGAGGTTAACAATCACTATCCCTATGGCTAGTGGGTATTAAGAATTCACCTGTCAAGCCAGGCAGTGGTGGTGCACTGCCTGTAATCCCAGCGCTCTGGGAGGCAGAGGCAGGCGGATTTCTCAGTTCGAGGCCAGCCTTGTCTACAGAATGAGTTCCAGGACAGCCAGGGCTACACAGAGAAACCCTGTCTCGACCCCCCCCCCCCCCGCCAAATACCCAAAAATATATATATACATACACACACACACAATGAATCTTAGAAAAAGAGGTCACTCATCACTTGACATAAACCTATAATCCTAGAATTTGGGAGGCTAAGACAGAAAGATTACAGGTTTGAGACCATCAAACTTCAATTTGGG
Organism: Apodemus agrarius; assembly: GCA_964023405.1. NCBI lineage: Eukaryota > Metazoa > Chordata > Mammalia > Rodentia > Muridae > Apodemus > Apodemus agrarius. The sequence goes on from OZ030005.1 coordinate 111,293,634, forward strand.
TAGCCCAGGAAAAACCCTAACATTGTCTCAGAATAAAAAAAGTATTTGGGCTGGGCAGTGGTGGCACAGGCCTTTGATCCCAGCACTTGGGAGGCAGAGGCAAGCAGATTTCTGAGTTCAAGGCCAGCCTGGTCTACAGAGTGAGTTCCAGGACAGCCAGGGCTATACCAGCAAAAACCACCACCACCACCACCACCACCACCCCTCCCCCCAAAAAAATTAAGGACATGGAGAGGGAAGGGGGCTTAGAATCAATGCATGTGTAGCTGGCAAACTGCAGTGTAACAGACTGCTAATCTACAAATGTGAAATGAGCAAGCTTAACTTCCCACGCAAGGATGGTAGGGATAGAAGCCGTGGGAGGGATCAAGGACTCTGATATCCACACCAAGGAAAATCTCACTTGTAAAGATAAGAGGATTATTTGACTATGAAATGTACTTAACTGAATAGGAAGCTAATTTTGATCCTCAAGGAGGAAGACAGCATTGAGTAATAGGAACTGCCATTTCCTCAGAGCCAATAAGCCAAAAATCTGAATTGGATTCCTTATAACATCCGAAACAGACACTGGATTTTTCTAAACAGCCAATTGACAGACTAGGGGACTTGAGGTCCACTTTCCCAGGCTCCTCCTTCCCTTAGGATCATTCCAGGGAACCCAACGGAGCCACCTGCTTCTTCTCATGAAAGAGGATGGCAATGATGGTTGGGGCAGCTCACCCTGCCAGGGAAGACAGGAGCACCACCAAAATAGGAAAGGCACGGCTTTCCACAAACTCTGTGCCTCACAGTTAACACCTGTCAGGTATTTTTGCCCCAGGAACTAGTAACCAGGAGACAGAGACCTTGTACTCTTTTCCTTGTTATGAACAAATTTATCAATTGATCCGAGGAAAGGCTGACTCCTCAAGTCAGCAGATGACAGAGCAGAGCTCATCAGCCTAACAAGGACACACCACCAGTTGTAGCATTTTCTCAACTAAAGCAGGTGCCATTTCAAACTGGTTTTTCCAAAAGCCAAGTCCAAGGGGCCATGAGGGTACTGAGTGTCCTCTTCCACCTACTGAGTTTCACACCTATTTTAAGTGTTATGGTGGGTTAAGTCCACAGTTCACAACCTCAGGAGCTCCTAGAAGCTATAGGCATGGAACTAGTGGGCAGAACAGTCTCTGGGGAATAGCCCTGTACACTGAGCAAAGCTCTTGCTTTGCTCTGGGATGAGCAGCTTGATGCCAGCACACAATCCCACCTGAAGTGGTCTGTCCAGATACTAACCATGGACACAGTGAACCCAGAGCCAAACCAATGTTTCATTCTATGTATTTTCCACAGTAACAGAGCTAACAAGTCACCATGTTGGGCATGGGAGGCTCTTACCTTTAAATCTGGGAGGCAGCAGGGCGTGGCAGCACACACCTGTAATCCCAGCACTTGGGAGGCAGAGGCAGGCAGATTTTTGCCTGGGCTACAGAGTGAGCTCCAGGACAGCCAGGACCACACAGAGAAACTCTGTCTCCAAAAACAACAACAAAAGAAAAATCTGGGAGGCAAAGCAGACAGGTCCCCAGGAATTACCTAGGAACCCAACTCAAGCCAAGTGTTCTTTTACCAGCTTTGTCAACCTTTAAATGGTTTCTGAACCTAAAATAGGAAGATGGCCTACACCTCCAACTACCTTGGATTTTGTAGTATCTTTCAGATTGAGTCTTGATACCCAAGAAATGACATTTTCCACGGCTGAGGGTAAGAGTCAACGGTGTGACAGATGCCATTAAGCCTACCAAGTCTGGGTGATAAAAGGCCCCATGCCTCTCATTGGCAAATAAATCAGGTTCATTAACACACTCAAGAGGCCCTACATTAACCACCTTGTGCAGATGTTACTGGCATACAACCCAAGTTTGGGGTAAAAGTGAAGACAATGGTCATACTTTCAATATCTACAGAAAACCTCACAGCTGAGCATCACCAGGAAGTGTCACCAGTCAGCACAACCAGCTACTATGTTGCAAAGATTCAAAAGGACCAACCCTGAGCACAGTCCACGAAGGCTTTTTATTTATGCTTTACATTTAAAAAAAGAATCCCAGGATTTTCCCTCCTGTATGTTTTCGTCTTGCCTCTTCATGGTCCATGATGCCAGCTGAGGTTGTCAGCACAATGAAACTATGGAGGAAACAAACATGCTGGTAAGTGACTATTCCAACCATCCTTCACTCTGCTCACCACCACCCTTAAACACTGCTCAGCCTGCTTTTCTGGGAAGACACACAGGGACTGTTACTACCCAGGCAAGCAGGTGACTGGAACCAAAGATTAACACTTCAGCTACACACTGCCCTGACTTCCAATAACACTGGGAATAACTAAGGGAGCTAGAGAGATGACTCATAGGTTAAGAACAGAGAGGTCCTGGGTTCGATTCCCATTGGTGGTTCACAGCCATCTATAATGAGATCTGGTCTCTTCTGGCCTGCAGGCATATACAGACAGAACACTGTATATGTTATAAATATATAAAGCTTTTAAAAGAAAATGAGGCATGGTGGTACAGGCCTTTAAATCCCAATACTTTGGGGGAACAAACATCCAATCTTTTATTTCCAGATCAGCAAGAAGCTATCTCAAATAAACAAAAGGAATTGAGCCAGTGAAACAAATGGCTTAGAGGTAAAGATGCTGCCATGCCGGAAGATCTGAGGTTCATCCTTAAACCCACATGGATGAAAGAACTAAACTACATAAGTCAAGCTTGTTAGAAAAAAGAGCCAAACAAACAAAAAACAAAAACACAAAAAACAAAGAAACCTCAGTTCAAGCCCAGCTATACCCCAACTTTTCGAAGCATTGACTTTTAATTGTATGTAGAAAGCCAACTCACCCAAACTGCCGTGACGGGAGCAGATTGTTCTGCCATTTCTCTAGGTCTTTGAGTTGAACATCAAATCTAGGGCTTATAACTCCACACTGTAAAAGGAACCAAGATTAAAATCTTTACATTTTACCAAAGAAGACTTTCTTACCTGCTGAACACAACTGATTCAAAAAATCAATCATCCATATTTAACAGGTACCTGCTACTCTGTATAAAAATTGTCTATAAATGACATCAACACACTAAACAGGATGTGGCAGCATATGCCTAAAAACCTGGTACTCAAGAGGCTGAGACATGAAGACAGTTCTAGGACAGCCTACACTACATAAGATGATCCTGTCCCAGTAAGTATATATATAGACCATCCTCACAACATATATGTACATCTATACTCCTGCCTGCAAGAGCCATGTCAAATTAGCTCAGAACAAATCATCTCATTATATAGCAGAGACGGAAATTAGTCAAAATTTCATTTCTACAGTTTAAGAAGGCTACAGCTCAGAAGTAGCTTTAAGTTGTATTGCCCATCAATAAACCTATAAGCCAAAAGCTGCAGCAGCACAGTACACCTAAGTAATCTAATAAACAAATGCCCAGCCCCCAATTCCTACCACGAGGGTGGCAGCAGGCAGACAGCAATGTTTTTACAACTTGCCCATCTCTGATAGAGACAGCTATCCTCCAAAGAGCTCCACTTTAATCACTGACAGAATCAAGGACACAGAAGAGCAGACACAGAAAGAAATCCCATTGTTTATACTCAATAGCCCTGTGCACCTCAGATTACTAACCCCTCCTCCAAGAACCCAGGGTTCCTATACAGGGAAACCTGTATATAGAATTCACAAATGCCTTTGAACAGCTCCAGACTGTACCTTCCTAAAAAGCAAAGACTCATTCTGACCCTATCCTTCCACTGTTCCAATATCCTGTCTGCTGGCTGTCATGAACTATAACCATGAAATGCTCTCCAGAGAAGGAGGCCAGCACAACCTTTGCAAAAGTAGGAATGAGATGAAGGCCAGGAACAGACTTACCTCATTCCCAGCATTCTTAAGGGCAATCAATCAATAGGCACTGTCCTGTATGGGGTCAGGAAAAGTTCGAGAGGATGGCCACACACTGCTCTACCAGCACTAGCTCTCCCACCTCTTACGGGCTAACTGGACAGTTGTGAGCTAGACTAAAGCTTCCTAAACAAAAACCACGAAACCATAAAAGCACACCCGGGAAGTGTTCCCACTGGAACAATTAGAAACAAAACAACTGCCGGGCGGTGGTGGCTCACGACTGTAATCCCAGCACTCTGGGAGGCAGAGGCAGGTGGATTTCTGAGTTCAAGGCCAGCCTGCCTGGTCTACAGAGTGAGTTCCAGGACAGCCAGGGCTATACAGAGAAGCCCCGTCTTGAAAAAGCCAAATCCAAAAAACCACAAAGAAAGGAAGAAAGGAAAGAAGGAAAGAAGGAAAGGAAGGAAGGAAGGGAAAGGAAAGAAAGAACGAAAGAGAAAAAACCCAAAACAAAAACCAAAAAAAAAAAAACCACCAAAAAAAGAAACAAACAAACAAACAAAACAACTGGCTCAAAACTAGCCTTGCCAACTTTTCACCATGTTCAAAGACTCAGAAGCAGTTGTCTTAGGGTTTTACTGCTGTGAACAGACACCATGACCAAGCCAACTCTTATAACAGTTAGTTGGGGCTGGCTTACAGGTTCCGAGGTTCAGTCCATTATTAAGGCAAGAGCATAGCAGCATCCAGGCAGGCATGGTACAGGTGGCACTGAGAGTTAAACATCATCATCTGAAGGCAGCTAGTGGAAGACTGACTTCTAAGTAGCTAGGGTGAGGGTCTTAAGCCCATGCCCTCAGTGACATACCTACTCCAACAAGGCCACACCTCCTAATAGTGCCACTCCCTGGGCCAAGCATATACAAACCATCACATTCCACTCCCTGGCCCCCATAGACTTGTCCATGGGGGACATATCTAGACATAGCATAATGAAGAGTACATTCAGTCCAACTTCTCAAGTCCCCATAATCTATGGCTGTCTCAACAATGTTAAAAGTCCAAAGCTTAAAAGTATCTTCTGAGAGCGGTGGGGCACGCCTTTAATCCCAGCACTTGGGAGGCAGAGGCAGGCGGATTTCTGAGTTCGAGGTCAGCCTGGTCTACGGAGTTAAAAAAAAAAAAAAAAAACAAAAAACTCAAAGTCTCTTCTGAGATCTAATTAATCACTGTAATCCCCAAATCAAGAAAGGAAACCAGCTGGGCAAACTCCAAACTCTGCATCTCCATGTCTGATGTCAAAGCAGTTTTCAGATCTCTAACTTTTTTTTCATCTTTGTTGACTACAACAGACTTCTTTTCCTGAGCTGGTTCCACTCCGTTAGTGGCATTCCTCAACGGATATCCTATGGTTCTAGCATCTGGAAAATCTTGGGGTCTCCAAGGCAGCTTCATTCAATGTTACTTGTTTCAATGTCTGGGATCCACTCATCTTCTGGACTCCTCCAAAGGGTTGGCATCACTTCTCCAGTTCTGCCTGCCCTCTGTAGCACTCTAACCACAGGTTGATGCACTCCACTGCTAATCTTGATCATCCCATGGTCCTGGCATCTTCAATACACTGGGGTCTTCCCGATGCAACTAGGCTTAATCAATAGCCTCTCATAGTGCCAAGTCAAGTCCTGAGGCTGCACCCTCTATGGCCTCTCACAGTGCCAGACCTCTGCTGCTCTCCATGACCCCTTCGTGCCTTCAAAACCAGTACCACCTGGGTGACTCATACATTACCAAGTACAGCTGCAGCACAAGATACATCCCAGTAGTCTCTTCTATCCTGGACTCTAAAGCCAAAGCCATGTGGACAAAGTTGCTACCTCTTGGAGCTGGAACATGGCTACCTTGTACTATTACATTATCACCAGCTTTCTATTCCAACTCCTTCACTGCCTAAGCTCGGCTATCCTTGAACTTGCTCTGTAAACTGACTTTGAACTCAGAGATCTGCATGCCTGTATCTTAAAGCTTTGGGATTAAAGGTGTGGTCCACCTACCCTGGATTTAAGTTTTCTTTTTTCTTTTTGGTTTTTCGAGACAGGGTTTCTCTCTATAGCCCTGGCTGTCCTGGAACTCTGTAGACCAGGCTGGCCTCGAACTCAGAAATCCGCCTGCCTCTGCCTCCCAAGGATTTAAGTTTTCTTCATCTAGAACTTGCTATCCCAGGCTGGTGGCCTTGAACTGGGTTTGGCTTTAATCTCCTGGGCTTGTACTATCAAGCCTGGACCTCAAATTAGCTGGGTGAGATCTTGCCCCAAGGTCACTACTCCTTAATTCAATTTACTATCCTTGAAGACAGGATTCAGCTCCACTTCCTGGTGTTCCTTTAATACTTTTAATAACCATGTATTTTATATTTCCTTTCTCAGCTTGCTATGCTTGTTTAAAATGCTCATGAGACTTAGCCAGAGAAAGTTTCTAAGACTTCCTTTGTCAATGCAATTAATCTCAGTCTCTTCACTTTAGCCTCAGACCTCTTCAGACAAGGGCAAACACTGCCATGGGCTTCACCAAAATACCACAAAAACAGTCTCTAGGCCACATACCTAAGTTCTTCACCACTGAAATCTCTTGGGCCATGTCTGTCCAGTTCAAATCACTCTCAGTAACAAGTCTTCCATATTCCTGGTAGGATGGCTCATTAAGCCCCACTTAAAGCATCCCACTACTTTCCAAATCCAAAGTCCCCAAATCCACATTTTTCAAACAAAAGCATGATCAGGCCTATCACAGCAACACCCCAGTCCCTAGTACCAACTTCTAATACAGCAGTGTTACTTAAGTTGAAACAAGTTCTGGATATTGAGAACAACGTTTTGAAAAAAAAATCATCAGAACAGCAATTACCTCACCAACTTAGCTGCTGCCACTGACCATGTGTTTTTTTGTTTGCTTATTTTTGACTAGAGCAGTGGTTCTCAAACTTCCTAACGCTACAACCTTTTAACAAATTTGGTGGTAACCCCCAACAATAAAATTATTTCACTACTTCATAACTGTACCTTTGCTGTTATGAACTGGAATGTGTGTTTCTGATGGTCTCAGGCCACAACTCTGAAAGGGTCATACAGGTGGGACCTCAAGCTTACAGGTCACACTAGCTTAACCCAGACCCATGAACCCTACCCTCTTAGCCACTTACTCAAGGTAACAATTGTATTAAAAGCCAGCACACCACTGGACGTGTGTATGGTATACCTTTAATTCAGCAATTTGACAGAAGTAGAGATCTCAGAGTTAAAGGCCCCCATCTTGAACATAAGCAGATTCCACACACCACCAGTACAAGATTGACTTACTTATATACTGAGCTATAGTAACCCAAAATTCAAGCTACTGAAATCAGTGGTCAAAAATCATTTAACATTTCCAGTTACCAGAGTTTAGCTCTATCCCACACAAAACTGACCAATAATTTGACCAAGTAACCAAAGATAACTAGTGAAATGTGGACATTAAAACAGAAGCGTAGCCTTAGCCAATTCCTTAAATTGGGGAAGTTGAGCTAGAATGTTAAGTTGCAGGCAGCTGCAAATTTGAGAATTAAGAAGTCTCTTACTAAAAAAAAAAAAAAAAGATGTCTCTTACTGCCGGGCGGTGGTGGTGCACGCCTTTAATCCCAGCACTTGGGAGGCAGAGGCAGGCGGATTTCTGAGTTCAAGGCCAAGCCTGGTCTACAGAGTGAGTTCCAGGACAGCCAGGACTATACAGAGAAACCTTCTCGAAAATCCAAAAACAAAACAAAAACAAAAAGATGTCTCTTACCTTGTTCAACCTTCCTGTGAGGTTCACAACTATCTTCCCAGCTCTGTGATCATCAATGATCTCGAACTCACCAATGTAGCCTATAAAACAAGTGACTAGCATCAAACCAGACATCAGCTTGAGACCTAAACCTTTCTTTGTGCCCCCAACACTGCTTTTTTGCCTAATAGATTTTTCTCTCATCTGATTCTCTGCATCAGAATTTTGAAACCTCTGTATTACACGAAGACTTTGTGGAGTTAGCATCAACACAGTCATTCTTTTCTGGAATGGCTACTTTCTCTCCCGGATCAGTGCTGTCAAACCCCCAAGACACCAATACTCACCGTGCTTCATCATCACAGTTAGGAACCGAACGATGACTTTAGAGCACGGCCTGATGAGGACCTGGCGCTTGCCTCTCTTCTCAGCGTTGTTGATGCTCTTGAGAGCATCCGCCAAAACATTCATTCGCACCATGGTGACTGAGGAAAGAAAAGCCGGAGTTTGCTTTACATGATCACCCAATCGTGCCTCTTTGAAAGTTGCCTTCCTACCCCCATTAGCTCCTCCAGGTCTAAGCAATATTCCCAACACCCAGGAATTCACAATTCAGAATCTATTCCGCCAAGAGGCTCCTGTTCAGACACCCACCACACAAACAGCTGGAGAGAAAATGACACAAGCCGAGCCTCATTACACAGAGGATAGCCTTGGAAATGGTGGGACCTATCAGCTAGCCAAACCCAAAGTGGGGGGTGGGGAGCACTGTCATTAGGAAAAAGTTCGGGCACCATTTGCCAAGATTTCCAAAGTTAGCAGTGTCAAGAGGTTAACGCAACTTATTTACGGGTAACCATTTAACACCAAAAAACCCTTCCGGGAGAAGAGGCTCTGCGTGACAGGGAACCCAAACCGCCTAGTGAGCGGCCACGACGTACAGGCTCCCTCCACGACTCCTCCGGGCGCTGCCAAGGCATATTTTACGCGGCAAGAGTAATGCACGACTTGGTTCCCTAAATTGGCAGTGCGTGGCTGAGCCGAACTCCCCGTGCCTACCCTGGCCACAGCCGCGTGGGCCACTCGGGACTCCAGAACGCACGCAGACGCGAGAAGCTGCAGGGCCCACGCCGGCCACCGTCCTCGCCAACCCGGGCCGGGTTCGGCCGGTTGCGGCGGGCCGACTCCCGCAAGGTGCTACCCATAGCCTCCCGACCCCGGCAGATGGAGACTACAACCCCGGCAGGGATCGATAGGCCCGCGGGACTCCGAAACCGAACACGGGGTAAAGGGATGGCGCAGATATCAGACGGATGAACACGGAACTTCTCACTCACTAACTCACCGGCGAGGGAAGATGGCAGAAAGAGAGTGGGATGGGCAAGCGCACGGAATTATGGGAAGCGGAAGTGTTATCGCGAGACTTCACGGTCACTCATCCCCCCCAAAAAAAAAAAAAAAAAAAAAAAAAAAAGGAAATGATTTCTTATAGGACAATCTATGCGAAGGCGGGGCCTTCTCTGAGAGGGAGTTGAAAATAGAAGCTGTGGATCTTGGGCTGCTTGTAACTAGCCCAGGGTAGCCTGAAACTCGCGGCAGTCCTCCTGCCTCAGCCTTTAGGTATTGCCAATAACACCACAGCGGGTTCTCGCGTTTAGTTTTGTTTGAGACAATGAGATTCACTAGGTAGCTACGGCTGGGCTGAACTATGAAGACACAGGCTGACCACTTTTTTTTTTCCTTTTTTCGAGACAGGGTTTCTCTGTGTAGTCCTGGCTGTCCTGGAACTCACTCTGTAGTCCAAGCTGGCCTCGAACTCAGAAACCTGCCTGCCTCTCTGCCTCTTAATGCTGAGATTAAAGGCGTGCATCACCACACTTGGCTTTTTTGTTGTTTTGATTGGTTTGGTTTGAACTTGGCTTTTGGAGACCAGTAGTGGCCCATGCTGTCCCCAGTCATGAAAATCTTGGCTCGACCTCTGAACTAGGATTACTACCTAGGGTCCACTTTACCGCCCCCCTCCCCATCCCCTGCTTCTCTTATGATGCCTCACTTCTGCCTGGGAACTGGAGTTACACCTGAAGTGCATCCGTTGTCTCCTAGCCTGGACCGGCAGGCTCAAGCCAACCGAGGTTCCTTAAGCTTTGTTCATTGCTGTTCACACGGAAGTGTGGAGAAGCATCGGCCACATAGTAGGCTCTCAATACATAGTTGAAGAGAAAAAAAAAATGAGTGGGCAATTCAGTCCACTCAGAGTAGTTTTGAGGATGAGAGGCAGCACAAATGTAGCAATGCTAGCCAGTATTTGGCACACGACGAAGTTCTCAGCACAAAGATTTATTTCCCCCCAGAGGAACAAAGGACAGGGAAGGAAGAGAGAGAAGACAGGAGAGTGTGTGGGAGAGGGAGGGAAATGTGTCTGCATAGAGAGGAGTCAGGTATGGCCTTCAGGCAAAGCAGTTCATAACTGTAAAAGGGGAAACCTCATGGTAGGATGAGGTGTTTAATTCGGATTGGACAGGTTAATTAGGGCGGCAGCAAGGGGACTTTGATTGCTGGACCTCAACCCTTTGAAAGCTGGACCTTGGTAGTCAGCCTCAGAAGGAAGTGACCAGAGACCTTGGTGGCTAGCTTTAGGGATGTAACCTAACGGTTTTTAGCAAGGAGGAATGGAAGAAAGGCCTGCCAGAGCCATCTTTGTCATGCTCCGGCCAGCCGGAATCCCCTCTACCTTCTCTCACCACAGGGAGTCTTCATTCACACCCCACAAAAGGACCACTGGCTTTGCCAAGGTTTATAAGGATTTTGAGCACAGGTCTGTTTCAGACTGACCTCAAACTCACCATCCTGTCTCAGCCTCCCAATTTCCTTACCATGGACCCAATAGGAACACTTCAGGAACTCAAAGACGCAGTGGGGCGGGGTGGGAGTTAACTAGTCTGAGGTACTAGTTAGGTTCTGTGGGGATTTGGCTAGCTGATCTCAGTGTCTCGGTTTTGTTTTGTTTTTCGACAGGGTTTCTCTGTATAGCCCTGGCTGTCCTGGAACTCACTCAGTAGACCAGGCTGACATTAAACTCAGAAATCTGCCTGCCTTTGCCTCCCAAGTGCTGGGATTAAAGGCGTGCACCACCACCACTGGGCCCCAGTGTCTTAAGTGGCCTTGGTGTGCCACAGCCTGTAGCTGGCCCCACGATGATGAGGTGGCATGGGAGTGGGGGTGGGGAAATTTGGGGTGGCTGGGCTGGAGGGAAGTGGGAAAAAGAACCCTGTAGGAACTCACATTTGTGATGTTAGAGGCAAATTAGAACCTGGTCAAAGATGAGTCGCTGGCTTTTAACTACACCTTACAAACACCTAAAGACTAGGTCGGGTGAAGTGACACAGGACTGTGCAAGGTGAGGCGCAAGTCCAGGAGTCCAAGGCCTGCCAGGCTTTACGTGAGCCTGCCTAAAAGCACCAAAGCCTCCAGACCTCCAGCGCACAGGGAAACATTCAGGATCCATTTTCCGTCTATGCCCAGCTCTTTCTTAATGTCTCCATGAGAGCCTTAAAATGACAGAATCTCAGGAGGGCACTCAGACACTGCTGACCTGAGCCACCAATTGCCACCAGTTACCCGAGCTGTTTCCTTTTGTGATCTTAAGTCTTTCCATGTAGTCAGCCCTGGCCTCAAGAGATTACAAGCCAGCAATTGCAAAGCCATAGCATTTGTGATGGCCTTTGCTTGAACCTCCAGAAAGGGACCCATGTGTGCTTAAGGACAGAGCCCATTTCCAATGAGACCCCAAGTTATAACACCCAACTTCAGGCCAAAATTTAAAAGGCAGACACATGTCACCTGATAATTATCAACCACTTGCTTTTTGTTTTGTTTTGTTTTCCGTTTTTCGAGACAGGGTTTCTCTGTATATATAGCCTGGAACTAGCTCTGTAGACCAGGCTGGCCTCGAACTCAGAAATCCGCCTGCCTCTGCCTCCCAAGTGCTGGGATTAAAGGCGTGCACCACCACCGCCCAGCTCAACCACATGCTTTGAGAACAGAAGTGCATGCTTTTGAGCCTCCACTGTCCCCTGCTGATCACTCCCTCATAACTAGGGTCCCCTCCTCTTCAATTTTCCCTTTCCCTCTGGCATGGTGTACCTTGGGGAACTGCAATGAAACAGGGAGGTCACACTAGTCAGATTCATAAACTCAAACAGTTAAAGTGAGACAAAGTGATTCCAAATGGTTTTTAATTTTTCCCCCTTTACCACAAAACAAAGTAGAAGAAATGATTAAAACTGCCAAAGTAGTTAACTGGTAGAACATGTATTAGTCATACACACATAAATTCCAGGTAGGAAGGCAGGCTTATTTACAAGAAAACAAGGAAGACCAAAGTGGGTGTCATGAAACATTTAAAAAAACACACACACACACATGCTACGAGAGGCACCACTGCTCCCAGTGGTAGGGAGGGGAGAGAACAAAGGCAGACAGCCAGGACCAGGGTTCACAGCATCAGTGCAAGGATCCACAAACTATGCCACAGCTAGTCCATGGGGGAAGGAGTTGTTCTCGAATGTGTCCTATTTTGGCCCTCAGAGGTTCAGGTCTGCAGGTTTCGACTGCTCTGAAAGCCTACCTACCTACTGAGAGGGCGTGTGATCACAGTAAGCTTAAGGAGTTGCAAAAGCTATGCAGACCAGAGTCCCCAGTCAGCAGTCTGCTCTCAGCTGCAGCCCTGCATTCTTCTGAGAGATGTCAAGGGGAGAAAGGCAAACACCAGCAAACACTGTCTCTCAAGTGCAAAGCTGGAGTGACTGAAACTCAGCCAATAGTACGAAAATAAATGAGATTTTCCAGGCTTACTTTTAAAGCATTTTTTTTTTCCTGGTCTTAAATATTAATAGAGAATCTAGTTTTCTACTCAGCAAACAAAGGATACTTTTATCCCTGGCTGGTCTTACAGTAAAATCACAAACATTTTAAGTCAGCTGAAAATCTGGAACAAACAAACTGCTAAAATCCCCAAATACAATCTCCTCAAAGCTTGTTACTCAAAAGCCATTATGGACTAGAACTAACCTGAAGCAGTGCAAAGGGAATGAGAGGTCAGTCAAAGCCTGTCAGAGTCCCCACAGGAACCAAGGGGCAGTGCTCCCTGAAACTGCTGCATTTTGTACAAGAGAAGAGCTTATACACACTAGGGTGTGGAATTAATTTTTTATCTTATTCCATGGGTATGCTCCCACAGTGGAAAATCAGGAATGAATCTTCAGTGGTCTCTTCATCAGAAGTGGTAAACCCAATGTCTGTACTCACAGCCAGCTTGTTAAGCAGACTGGAAGGAGACAGTAGAAGCAGCTTCCTGTAGCCACAGACTACTACCTTGAATTTAGCTAAAGCAAACATCAACAATTATGCAAAGTCACAGTTCACTGTACAAAACAGTAAAGTTCACCACTTTAGTATTTTAAAGGAAGTTGTCAAAAATAAAAAGTCAATAAAACAAGTCATAATGACGGGAATGTACCCAGCTACACCTGGCACTAGACAAGCACAAAGCCTGGCCTGTGAGAATCTATTAACAAGGGCAGAGTGAGGGAGGCAGAGAGCCACTGCAGCTCTTCCGTGTCAGGACAGCACCGGACACCTGCTCCCGGGCCAGGGCGCACTCTGAGGCAGCCGCACTATTCGTTTTTCTTTTCTTTTTGCTTGAGAAGCTTGTTTATCTCCCTTTTGGCCATTCCAATATACTTCAAAATGATTCCATGTTGGTTTAGTCCAGGAAGCAACAGCACAAAAGTCACTAGAAATAAAACAACAACAACAAATGAAGTTGAGGAGACAGTATTTAACTCTCTGAAGGTGACTACAGGTGAAAGCAGGTGGACTGTGGAGAAAGTGACACAAAAGCCATCCACCAGGATCCAGCCAGACACTGCAGCCAGCGTGCTCCTGCTCACATCACTGTGCTTCCCATCACCCGCCCTACCAGGCTTTAATGACCTCCAGGAAAACAAAGACCAGTCTTTTTTTTTTCTTTGAGATTTGTATTTTATGTGTATACACAAGTGCTTTGCCTACATGTATATGTGTGTACTATATGTGTGCCCAGTGTCCACAAATGCCAGAAGAAGCTATCAGTTTCTTTGAGACTAGTGTCATAGGCTACTTTGCTGTGAGCCGGGAAGTGAACCAAGAGTTTTTAACCATGGAGTTCTATCTTAAGCACTGACTTCAATCTTATGTAGCCCAGGCTGGTTTTGAACCTGACATGTAGCATATAGATAGGGTTTCAAAACCAGGCCTTGGTGACACAGGACAAGCACTCTATGAATCGAGCTCTGACCCCAGCACAGGCTGAGACCTTTCATTCTTACCTTGCTCCACTCCCACAGGCCCTGTGAATACTCAATCTACTTATTGACTACACACTCAAGTCAGACTTCCCTGCCAAGACGCATGTGTGATGTTTCTTCAATGACTTACCAATCAGGTAGGTGAGAAGCAAGTTGTGAACTTGCTGTCCCACCCAAGCAACCGCAGCAAGAGAAACGATCATGGTCATGAAGTACTAGCAAAAAATAAAAAAATAAAAAATAACTTGTCAGCTCCCAGAGGCAGACTAACCAGGGCAACCACTGTGCACTATACACAGGTAACCACAGCAAGGCTTGGCACAACACTACAGAGGTCCAAAGATCATGCTATACACCACACACACAGACTCATGGTGGGGGTTAAACAGTTTTCTTTTAAAGGATGGGACAATAATACCATGTTTTCTTAATTTTCTTTTATAGAATGTAAATAAATTACTCTTAGAATTACTATGTATATAGATTAATACTTACGACATAAACTATGCTACCTTCCCAGTTAGCAACTTCCCACCAACACCAAAGCTAAGATATGGAAACATTTATAAGTCAGCATTACACAAAAGGGGAGTAATAGAAAGTAGTCAGCTTGGTTCCTAACAATGTGTCACTGGGCTGACACACCAGTGAACTCATGGTTTTGCTTTACATTCAGTAAGTTAAAAAAAATATACATATATACATATACCATTTTAGGCTTTTCTTCCTTTAGCGAAAAGAGGCGTTTCCACCAGCCCACAGCTCTGCGCCGAGTTTTAACTAGATTACTGCAGATTTCATGAAATCTTTGCTGTTGTTCAGTGGTCCTAGAAAAGGGATTTCTCTTTTTGTTATAAGTAAATGGCTATAGTACAATTTATTTGCTTAGTTAACTTTCCTAAGGCAGAATCATACTCTCTGGCTGCCTCTGAACGAACTCACCATCCCTCTGTCTCAGCATGTAAAGTCCTAGGATTACAGGCAAGAGCTACCCGGCTAACAGTTAAGACTCCTGACGCCCCTGCCAAGGGCTGCACACACAGGAAGGTGCCGCCACATTTAAAAAGTGTGTTGCTTTATATGTATCAGTGTTTTTTCTACATCTATACAGCACATGTATGCAGTGCCTAGTACATGCAGAGGCCAGAAGAGAGCATTCCAGTCCTTAGACCTTAAGTTATAAACAGCTGTTGAGTATCGGGAATTAAATTCAGGTTCCCTAAAGAAGAGCAAGTGCTCTTGACCTCTGAGACCTTTCCAGCTCTCAAAGTGATTACATTTTAAGACATCCTTCATAGAACAGGATTATGTTTTACATAAAGTATGCCCATGTACATATGTGTTTAAGTGCATGACATGGCATACGTGTGGAGTCAGACGACAACCTGTGGGAGTTGGACTCCAGATTTCAAACTCAGGTCATCAGGCTTGGTGGCTTGCACCTTTACTGTCTCATCCACCTCACCAGCCCCGGTGTACAGATTTCGAGTAGTATGAATCTTGCATTGTGCCCACCAGGAATCCAAGCAGCTGCATCTGAGTACCTGTAGAATAACCTCTGCACCAGATCAGCAAGATGGCTAGAAAATAAAGATGCTTACTGCCAAGCCTGGGGACCTGAGTGCAATTTCTAGAACCCTATGGAAGGAGAGAAACAAACTGTAAAAAATTGCCCTCTGACTTCTCCATGTGCTAAGGTACATGTGCAAGTGGGTGGGTGTACATGGGTGAAGGAACACACACTCTCTCACTCTCTCTCACTCTCTCTCTCTCTCTCTCTCTCTCTCTCTCACTCTCACTCTCTCTTATTTTAAAAAGTAAGAGTCTGGTCTAAATTCATTATAAACTCAGTCCAGTCCCAGAGAGAGAAAACCCAAACAGCCAGGCCTCTCTAAAATAGCCCTTTTTTCTCATTTTTAATCTATATCTCTGCTATTTTCACGGCACAGGTCCAGAACTAGGCAGCCCCCCCCTACCCCCCCCCCCCCAGGGATCATGCTGCCCTCTCTCCTCTGGTGTTAGCCTGGCAAAGCACAACAATTGTGGGAGGGAGGGCTTCACAGATCACTCTGTGAAGTGTGCCCGTGGTCAAGGTTAGGCAGTGGCTCGTGTCCCTGCTTTCCCACAGCATCAGAGCAGATAATCAAAACAGAAACTCGCTCCACTGATGCTATTAACACTACCTGTTTATTCTCTGAAGATTTTCCTCTAGGATTAGGAGTTAGTGGACTGCTATCTGGCTGATGTCAAGGTCATAAACTTACCAAACATAATAGCATTCACTCCTCATGGCAAGGGAAAAGCCGTTTGAATAACACATCTAACACTGATCCATTATTCTTTAAAGAAACATGCTTACTAAAACCAGAGTTTAATCTAACTCCCCCAAATTATGTGCATTTGTTCTTAAAGATACGGAAGATACACACTAAAAGCTCTCATTTCTACAGATTATATAAGCTGCGGTCATTAGATACAAAAAAAAAAAAAAAAGAGTACAAACAGAACACTAAGCAACTGAATATGTCAGCTGATAAGAGAAAAATCTCCTCTGTTCACCATGTGTGTATTTTTCATTCCTCTAGCTGAGAAGAGAATTAAGGGTACTATGTGTTCTGGGCAAGCACTCTAAATACTGAGCTACACCTCCAGCGCCTGGCTTGATGTCTGGATCAAAACTGAGAAAGTCAACATGCCACAGTAAGTTCAAAGAGTTATTAATTAATGTAATCCCTAACCACTTAACTTTAATTTTAGGACATCATAAGTAACCATTTGAGAAGGTAAAACTGAAATCAACAGCTCGTGTATATCCAACAGTAGCACCTACTCTCATCTACTGAAAATACATGTGGTCACCCACCCCTGCACTGCTTCAATGCACCCCCCCCAACCCCAAACAAAACATCCCTCTTGGTTTGTTTTGGGGGGTTTGGAGGAGCACTGCATGTGTTTGTGATAGAATATGTCTATGTAGCCAAGTCAAGCCCAGAGTTTCTAATGTGTCTGTGGCCTACTCTGACCTTAATCTCACAATGTCTGTCATCCAGAGTACTGGGATTAGAGGTGTATACCAACCATCAGCTCAAAAGATCAAGCTCGAAAGTCTAATAACCTCTACAAGTAGGGTTTTTTCAGCGTTTCTCTGTGTAGTTCATACCCTACTGAAACTTGATCTATAGACCAGGCTGGCCTTGAACTCAGACCTGCCCTGCCTCTGTTTCCCAAGTGCAGGAATTAAAAGGTGCACCAGTGAAGGCAAGAACTAAAACACCTGGAGTGTCCTTCAACCTGCTTTTTTTTTTTTCTTTTTTGATTTTTCGAGACAGGGTTTCTCTGTGTAGCCCTGGCTGTCCTGGCACTCACTTTGTATACCAGGCTGGCCTCGAACTCAGAAATCTGCCTGCCTCTGCCTCCCAAGTGCTGGGATTACAGGCGTGCGCCACCACTGCCCGGCTCAACCAGCTTTTAAGTTGCCATAATGACCTAATACTGTTGTGTTTGGGAAAAGTTGGTGATCATACAATGTAACACATTTAACAAAAGAACAGGCCACTGACCTTGCTTGACATGAGATTGTCCTCAAATGTACACACAAGCAAGGACTCACATCAAAGAGACACATTTAAACAAACTAGTTCAAGGTCCACTGAGAGGGTTAGCAGGAAAATGGACATGCTGCAAACCTTCTGACTGGAGTTCAATCCCCAAGAACCACATATGGTGGAGAACTGAACTAACTCTGGAAAGCTGTCGTCTGATCTCTACATGCATGTTATGGTGCATGGACTCCCACCCCCAAATAAACATATGTAGGTTTTTTTAAGAGTTCTGGAATTTTTACTTAAAACACCACTTTTTTTGTTTGTTTGTTTGTTTTTCCAGACAGGGTTTCTCTGTGTAGTCCTGGCTGGACTGGAACTCACTCTCTAGACCAGGCTAGCCTCGAACTCAGAAATCCGCCTGCCTCTGCCTCCAAAGTGCTGGGATTAAAGGCGTGCGCCGCCGCCACCACCACCACCCGGCTAAAACACCACTTTTAAAAAATACCCTTACTTAAGGTATAGAATAAAACTGAATAAACAACAAAAAAAGCAACTTTTTGACCAAAGTAAACTATAGAGATATAAGTACTGAAATTCTTCTCATCGGAGCAATGACTCTGACATCTGATGGCTAGACAACAGTCTTCATTTAACCACAGCACACTAATCATGCAGAACCACCTACCATTTATTAGAGCCGAAAATCCTTGGTGCCAGAATGGGAACAAGGTAGTCAGCCAGGCACAAAAACATAACAAAGCAGGAAACACCGGAGAGCACAGATGGATCGAGATAATAGATAATCCTATTAAAAACAAGGAAAATTAACCGAGGTTAGAGAACCACAGCGGTCATTATTCCTAGTCAAAGAAGTTCACTCCCTCACCCTCGCTTCTCAGAGATGGTGCTGGTTCCTTTCTAACTTCCTCACAGGTGGTTTTCTAGAGGCGCCATGGCACGATGCTGTCACCGCTATAGTGGTTAATGTAAACAGCAACAGCCAAAACCTCTGGTGTCCTCAATATTTATTAGAATAGAATGTAATAAAGCAAGAGTGCTGAAACACGAGAGTGTGACTATCTGGGATTTATTTACACAACTGTATTAAGTTACAACTTTACATAATCTAGAGAGTGGGCAAGCTGCTCCTAATAAAGGCATTCCTTTTGGATTATGTATTACAAAAGCTTCTCTGAGCACAGGCTAGGAACCCTCTGAGCATTTAGCAATAGAATCTCACTTACAGGAACAGCAGGGAAACCACACCCATAATGGCAGGTGGAAACCAGGCTCTTTCCCATCGAAGGACTTTGTCAGCCATCAGCATCACCTCTCCCCAGCCTTGCAGCTGCTCTTCAAGACTTGCAGTCTCCACGGCCTACACATGATCAACAGTTAAGACTGTTACTTTGCCAATCTCAACACTTTGGTGGCTCAGAGAGTAAAATCGTTCTCAGGCAGCAAATACGAGTAAAATGCCTTTTACAAAACTGTTATCCTAAACAAGGTGAGTCATGACAACCTGCAATTTTGGCACCAGACATGAATCCATGGGTAGGAGAAAGCACAGGATTTAATGGCCTCTTTAGCACTAGGTCACACGTCCATGATGTACCATAATACTCCCAAGGTTTCACAATGCATTTCAATATTCATGAAAGTGAGCTTAATATGGTTAACTAATGTCCCCAAATGCAGCCACAGAGCCAAGAGGTAGTACTCAGAATATTACTAAATTGAATATTCTATGTTTGCTCATTTCAAGTGGTTGGCATTGATCTGTTGATTGGTCATTTTATTGATTTAAGTGCTTCTAAATTCATCAGGAGAACCTTTCCCTCAACACTAAGTACATAAATCTCTAAAACAGCTCTTTGTATAATGGAATTACGCTGATGTTGGCAGTGATTGTGGAATTAAAGAAAAACTATTCCAACCAAATTATGTGAGCTCAGCACTTAAAAGTTCTCACAATGGCTCCTCGTCATTAATGATAAAACTTCAATTAAATCTTAAAATTTTTCTGGAAATGTGACTAGTCATAAGCACACCTTTACCATGGGCTACTGGTAAACCTATCAGGGACTTTGATAAAGGAAATTAGAACCCAGAAGTTGCTCAGTCTGTGCAGGATCCTGAATTCAACATCCAGGGACTACATACACACACACAAAGCCCAACTTTCCCCAAAGGAATCTGCAATTTTAATAAAGATGGAATGTGTGACAAGTACCTCTGCCATCACCCCACACTGGACATTCTAACATTTTACATGTTACACTTCAATTAATGGTCCAAAAATCTGGAAAAGGTATTCTTACCACCTCTACTTTAAGAAAAGGAAACTGAGACACAGTTAGGTTAATATATTTAAATACAGGAAATACAAGACTAATGGCTTGCTCTCCTTAAAATGATACTGCTTTGATGCAAATAGTTAGGTTAGTGATCAGGCCCTCTCCCATGTTAATTTCCTTGCCAGGAATTAATCCTCTTACTGATTCGCTGGTGTGTGTGTACTGTGTAGGGGGAGTTTACGGGTAGACGGCAAGCATCTCTACTGGATTGTATGCTTATGTAGTATGTGTGTAGAGGGAATTTAAGGATACCTCTAAACGCAAATACAAACTGAAAATCTTGCACAAATCCAAACTGTCCTGAATAAGCTTGTCGGCATTTAGAAGTGAAGAATGCAGGCATTAAAAGCTGATTGCTCTTTTCATTTCCTGGGGAATGACAGTACAGAAAAAAAATCTTTTGTTCTTGCCTAGGTGAGGCTGTTAAAAATTTAAAACTAGCAGGGCCTGGTGATGCACAACTGTAATCCCAACACTTGAGAGGTGGCGAAAGGAAGATGACAAACACAAGGCTAACCTCGATACGTCAGGCTACACGAAAACCTAGCCTTAAAAAAAAAAAAAATCAAAAATCTGTAATGAAGCAAACGTGCCCTCATCTAATACCATCTCGTACAGCTCCTGCAAATCCGTG
The DNA here is from genome assembly GCA_964023405.1 of Apodemus agrarius. Classification (NCBI taxonomy): domain Eukaryota; kingdom Metazoa; phylum Chordata; class Mammalia; order Rodentia; family Muridae; genus Apodemus; species Apodemus agrarius. The sequence goes on from OZ030005.1 coordinate 111,314,209, forward strand.
ATAATTATTTTAAAGTTGCAGGCAGTCCTGTGAGTCCCTCGCCAGTTCCCAGACAAGCGCCAGGATCTCCCGCTGTCCTTTCCGCAGAACCCGTTTTCAGCTTCCTGCGGTGAACTCCAGCCAGCTCCAACAAATTCTGTGTCAGCGATAAACTAATTCTCTGTAACAGCCCTTTGACCCTCCATTCTTGCGCCAAGTTTTAGGGGAAAGAGAATCTTGATTAAAAATAATCTATGGAACATGCGATTATGATCAGAGGGCAAAACGGGTAGGTCTCCGGCCTGAGCCGGAGCGCTAGACAAGGCCCCTGACAGCCGAGTGCCCCAACCTGTTACCCAGGTTCCTTCTAGTCACAGCCTCCTTCTCACACTTCTTCACGCAAGGTCCAAGCCTTATAGTTCACGATCCCAGGGGGACGTTGGGGATCGGCAGCAAGGAGTCTCAAGATCAGGCCTGGCTACCCCTGTAGTCCTCCGAGGCCAGGAGGCCCATCCGGAAGTCCGGGGATAGACTGACCACTGCGACTCACCAGCAGGTTGCTGCTGCGGTTATCCCCCTCCGCCATCGTTCCAGACGCGCGGTTATCAACGAGCGAAAACACACTAAGACCAACACCAGCAGGAAACCCGAGCGCGGGGGAACGCCCCGCAGGCTGCTTATATAGGCTAGCTGCCTTTCCCGACAGCCCTCGCGAAACTCGCTCCTCATTGGGTAGACCGCACTCCAGCTTCTGGGAAGCCAGGCCAACCGGCAGCTAGCGCATGACTTGAAATCCAGGTCAAAGGAGAGCGAAGCTGCGCGGAGCGGAAAGACACTGACCAATCAGAGTGCAGGGGTGTGGCCCGCAGGAGGCGGAGCGGAAGGAAGCGGTTCAACCGCCATGGATAGATCACCCAGATCTTCCAAAATGCTGAGGCCTCTCTAGTCCCTAGCTGTCTTCCGCTGGATCTCAAAGCCGCTGAAGCTCCTGTCTGCTCAGATGCGCAGTGGCGCCCTATGCGGAGGCTAGAAGGGCCAAGAAAGCTTTAGGTCCTGTGGCACCTGCTGACTGAAAAACTGGCAGCCCCACGTGAGCACTATCTGTGCCTAGCACTGCTGCCTTCTTGCCAGCAGTGTCAACAGGCCTTTTGAGAACATGGAAGACGCACAAACTCTTAAAGGGCTTCATTTGCAGCCAGTCTTTGGGGGAATCATTTGCGGGGTGCTTCACTTGATTGATAGATCTACGAGTACTTCAGGTAGCTAGAGGAGCGCTTCATTTGGAGGGATGGATGGGAAGAGGGGCAATTCAGATGGAGAGCTTCAGACTGATAGATTACTGGGAGTTTGGGGAAGCCATGCTAAATACATTCAACTATTTTAGATTTAAATTTGTTTAAAAATTTTTCGTTTCTTAAGTAATTACCAGGTTCTTTAAAGTCGTTGGAGGTTTAAAAAAAAATCGTGAGAGAACCACATAGTGCTCCTGGATAAGCCTGGTCTCTTCCTGGCCTTATGGTGGTTCTATCAAAGGGGCATACAATTTGTCATAGACCTTGTGGAAGGTACTAGAAGGTACAGACAACAGTTTTGACCGGGAAGGTCGTTGTGTATGGCGGGTGGGGAATATTATGACTTCGGTTGATACAGAAATCATATCGAAAATTGTAAAGCCTAGAGTTCCCTTCTTCACCTCCTCAGTATTGAGAACAGAAGGACCCAAACAGCTGCTACCAAGCTAAGCAGTGTGGTGTCCATCTTGCTGGTACCAGGAGCAGTCACGTTTAAAATCTGTCACTTCTACCTTGGCAACTTGGCTACTGCTTCAGAAATGTTTAGAAGGTGTTCCCAAAGTAAAATTTAAATTTAGGCCAGTCCCAGGTCCCAATCCAGCTCTCACTAACCTTCCAAATGGCTCAGGGGTTACAAACACCTCCTCTTTTTCAACCTTTTGCAATGTGTCAGATGATGAAGCCCTTAACACAAATCTTCCTCAGAACTTTGGCACAGCAAATGGACTCTTCCCATTCTCTCTTCCTTCAGAGCTTTCAATCACAATTAAGGGTCTGTAGTTTTGTCGTTTTAAATATTGCTAAAATTACGCTTCATACATTCCTTTGTTATTTGAGACAGTGTTTCTCTGTGTAGTCCTGGCTGTCCTGGAACTTGCTTTATAGACCAGGCTGGCCTAGAAATCAGATATCCACCTTTCCTTGCCTCTCCTGGGATTAAAGGTGTTGATTCTTATCTAAGAACTTTCCTACTGAAATAAATTAGCTCGGCTATTCAAAAGGGTTAAAACTTTTTTCTTTTTTGGGAGAACTTTTTCATTTGGGAGATAATAGGAAAAAAAGCCACAAAACTGTATTCCAAAACAACTTTCTGGGATCTACTTCAATAAATTCAGAGCTTAGATACTGTTATCTTTTAAGACTTGAACCTTTATTTGTTGAAAAACGGGTATTTCATACAATCTTTACCATGTTAATGTAAAGTAGGCAGGTGGTTTTGTTTTTCAAAAGATGCATTATGGACATTTTCAGGAAGCTGGTGTTATTTATTCAACTTTTAATCTTAAATACAAGCACAAAATTATATCCATCAGGAGGCATTACAACTTAAAAAGCCACTATTTGTACAATGTTACTAAGACAAGAAGATTCAGTTCAACTCAACTTACTCTTAAATAAGTGTTAAAAAAAAACACACACACACAAAATGTGATGTTATTGCCACCTGACATTCCAGGTGGAAACTTAAGGGACTTGTAAATTGGAAAAACAACACAGAAATCTGAAACAGGAGCTGAACCACACTGTCAGAAAAAGGGAAAATAACCACTGCTAATCAGCCTGTTTTGGAAAAATAAAATTTGTTTCAGAACTATATCCAATTCTTTACCATCTTCAAATATCCAGCTGATTGAGTTAACATTAGCACTAGAACTTCCCAGTGAGCCCCAATTCTCAAGTTCTCTCTACATGGTTGCCTTTTCAAATCCAAGCTGTTTGTTTTCTGTAAATAGACAGTGACGTTATCTAGGCCCAAGAGCAGGCAAAGTACAGTGACTGCCTCCTCTTGAATCTCTGCAAAGCGTTGTGATGCTCACCAGTACTTGTTAGCAGGATCTACCAATCTTATCCAGGTAACTGAAGAGTAAGTCTTCAGTAACTAGTGCGTTAATTTTTGCCTCCTTGATTTGGGGGGGGGGGGGGAGGGTTCTAAATTACTAGCATTTTATAAATTCAACAATATAAAAGAATGTTGGTCTGTCTGCATCTGAACACAGGAAACACAGATGCCTCAGAGTGCTAGTTCTAAGGGCTAGGATGTATGTCGCTCAGGGTGAGAGAGCTTGCCTAGCGTATGCAAGGTTCCATCCCTGCACTGCAGGAAATCCAGCTGACATTAGCAGCACAGCACTGACATCTGCTGTGTATCAATAGGAGTAGCAGGCTAGTTGTAGGTGTGTTCACTAAGAAAAGATTGGGAAAAAAGAAGAACCAGCTCCTTTGATTTTAGTACTGCACAAGTAAGCCCCCGAGTAACTACAAAAAGGTGGAGGAAAATAGGCCAGGAAGACTCTGATTTAAAGTACTGCCTGTAATACCCCAGATTAAAAAGGACCTAAAACTGCACATCAACTCTAATATTTGGCTGCATCGCCCTGCTTGGCATTTATTAAATGGCTCTTTCCTTAAATTTCACACATCAGAACAACCACAATTAAAAAAAATGCAGATAACACCAAACATCGAATGATATTAAGAAATCTACTAATGAAGCTTAGATATATCAGAGGCAAGTGTTAAGGGCAAAGTGAAGGGAGTTTTTCCTTTGTATTACAAATTCTTACCCTGAAGCTGGGATTTGAGCTCTGAATCCGTGATCTAAGAAAGTAGATCAAAACCTATCAGTTTCACATAGAAATCTCACACCTCAAAAGAACTCACCACCAGTGTCAAATCATCTAGCAAACTGCATGATCAGCTCATGACCATAAACAGAAACAAGACACACCGGTAAAGAAACAGCTCCGTAGGTACTAGGCTTCAGCTTGTTAGAGTTATCAACTGGCTCTAGCTAATTAAAACTAATCGCAATCCACTTCAATTCTCAAGGGTACTCTGAAATACAAGAGGTTGTTCTGTACCCTCTGAATGTTCAAAGAGTGGAGAGGAGGAAGACAGAATTAGAGAGGAGAGGGGAAGGGAGAAGTTGTTGGGGAAAAGAGAAAATATCCCTGGTTTTCCACAGGTATTTTGTCATCAAAAAAAAAAAAGGATGACTTCAAAACTACAGCACTCTTACATGATTTCATGAAACATTTCCCCCAGTGGCCCTGGTTTTTTTGTTTTGTTTTTTTTGTTTCCCCCACACACTTGAAGCTCCTTACAGAAGTTAAACCTGGAAAGGCTATTTGAACAGGAAGCCAAACCATACAAATGAGGGTTTTATCCAGAGTGCAGTGATCAACAAGCTTTGAAGCCCTTGGTTGCTCTTATCTGCCCTATAACCATGCACTATTATTCTCTCAAAGATCAGTTTAAAATAAAAAGGATGGATAATTCACCAGAGGCACATTTTTTTTTTTTTTGGTTGTTTTTTAAGCTGTCTTATTTTTGCTTGGATTAAGAAGCCAAGTACTTCTGATGCCTGAGACTCTTGGGGAATAAAATTCACCTATTACCAAAGCAGAAGCCATTTCTGACCACTACCATCACCTACAGGGACAAAAGTCTGAGCTGGTTTTTCTCCTTACAACAAAAGTTCTTCCTAGCAAGAAGGAAGTCTCAAAATGACACATCTTGAGAGAGCGGAAGTGCAGTTGCCCTCAATGCCTCTAGGGAAGAAAATAGCATGCAAAATACAGTATGGCATCAATATTCCAGCTAGGCTATTTTGTGACAATAAGGCTCAAAATCAAATAAAACCAAATGCAATGTGCTAGATTCTTTAACTTGTCAGCGGACATGTGGAGACTGAAAACAGCACTTTCCAAAACTCATAATTAACGTGCTGACACTGGCATCCATCCTGTGAGGATTAGAATTCCACTCATGTCGCAGTCAGAGAAGAAGAGCCTAGAGACACCTGGACCTTTCAGGTTTGTAGAAGCTGGCAAATTAAATGGCCACCACATTAGTTGCTAAAACGCAGGGGAAAGACTCAAAATACCATGTGCTATTCTGTGTTGATACGTGATTTTTAGCTGTATTCTAGTCTGCACTTCTATCAAGGATCAGCAGTGAGTACTGAAAATGCTAAGCTGAGGGATGCTTGATCGTGACTCACTACACACTAGTCACTCAACAGCAAGCTATAAAATGTTGCAAAAGGTAAACAGAACCCATCACAGGCCACCAGCTGAACTTAAAGGTGCTGCTGGTAGGCATTACTGCATATACCCCAAATGCTAGGTAAACTAAAGCATCTTTAATTTACACTTTAAAATATTAAAGAAAATTGTGCTTTGTAAATTAAAAGTATCAAATGAGAAAACTGAATTAAAAAACATTTCACTCTACCTCCACCAGAACGTCACTTTATTGTGAACCTGTCATCAACAATGCAAACTCCAATAGTTTCTCTATCCTGGTTGTTTAAAAGGTAAAAGATTACATCAGATCAGCTACTTTCTATGAAAGAAACTACAGCAATCACAGAAGAGGGAAAATTTGAATGACCTCCAAAAAATGCACATTGTAAGCAGAGGGGAGTGCACATGAAATCAGTGTCTGTTAGACTCATTACGTTTGGATGCACAGTGACAATTCAGGAAACTGTACATGATAGAGTCACAGATATGACTGAAATAACCAGAGTTACATCTTGTATGTGATGATCACAGACCTTTAAACAATCCTTGAATTTTCCATGTTTTCACTGGATTTGGAGAAGCTCCTGTTTCTGTCTCCAAATATGGTAACAACGTGGAGACAAAAGTTTATGAAGTGTAAGGATTGAAATAAAAGTGAGTCTGACAGCTGGCTAATCTACCAGGGCGGGTCAATGGGGAGCCGGGGAACAGGGAAGCGATGGGAAGGAGTGGGATCCATAGGTGCTTTTCTCTTCATTTCAGAAGTCAGTTCTTCCGATGTAGTGTGTGTCTATTACACTGCTCTCCATTTTTTTCAGTCCATTTCTGAAATTCATACAGCATAGCCTTTTGGTACTTAACTGGTCAACCCAACCAGTACTGTTGCCCCGAGCAACAAATGTTTCTCAAGAATCTGAATGCAACAACTCTTCCGTGGCTGTGAGTTCTTCGCGGCCCCAATTTTCTCTTGTTTCTGAGCGGGGTTTGTTTTCCTGGATTTTACACACAGGGTCAGGTGGAATGGAGTTCCAAGTCACTCTGTGCTCCGCAGCAGCCCGATTTCTTTCTCAGCTAACCTCCTGACACGTTTGCAGCTGTTCTGTGGCAGAAAGACAATCTCCGTGTGCAGGCAGTGAGCTTGCTTTCTTCACCTTTGACCCTGGCCATGGTGTTGGGCGTATCCCTGAGTGCAGCTGTCCTGCAGGATTCACTTCCTAGTACACCGAGATTTCCTAGGTTTCCTCAGAGTAAGCCCCCAGTTGCATCACCACCGACTGTGATGTGGCTTTGGATGCCTGAGGCTGAGTTGATTCTGGTGGATGTCTGACCTCGCTTAACCAGACTCATCTACTGTCTTGCCATTCACACCCAGGCTGTCCAACCTTCATACAGCTGAGCCAAGTTATCTAGATTAGTTGCTTCCTTAATGACATAGTCAACCTGTGAACATAGGTAGGACAGAATTGAAAAATCACTGAGAACTTGAAAAGTCACATTTCATATGCCAATTGCATGAGTTGTCTCAAGAGCAAGCTTCTAGTCAAACGAATTACCCAAAGGAAGAGAGGATATACTCTGGTAGAAAAAGGTGGCACTCTTTATGACCACAGAGGATGCAACAAGCTCAGTGGTCTTAGGGAAGTCAGAACCCGTAGAACTTTAGGAACGGTAAGAAGCCTCCCCACCTCCCACCATCATTTGCTCTCAGGGTTATACCATGAAAGGTTCTGCTTAGAACAAGATAAATAATGCAGATGTGGGTAAGAAGTGGTTGGTTTGTCTTGGTAAAAAGTATGGCATCCCTACAACTTTTCTGTAACTTTAAACATTTTTCAAAATAAACAACTAACAGTTGAATGGCTCAGAGTAAAGTATCTGTCTAGTACCTATATGGACCAATGGTCAATCTCTAGCACCCCGGGGTGGGGTGGAATGGAAGGAGGTGGGAAGGTGTGGTATAGATACAATAAAAGGAGAAAACTTTGAACAAAAATATACAGGTATTCATGGGACTAAAGAATCTACACCTCCAAAAATTGTCATCCTCCTTTCATCTGATACTTTCAGAATAATAAGGTGAGGGTTAACTTGAGCATGGGGAATGATTAGAGCAGTAATACAGCTTAAAATTCTAATTGCCTGAGTAGTGAAGAGTCAAGTAGTGACCATCTGACAACTTTAGAGCAGTGTTACCAATAGGCTCTGAGTCCTGAATGTAGGTTTAAGCAGCTGATTTCTCTTTATATCATTAACATTTAGTGTGCAAGTGTGCATGGACGCACATATGGAAGTCAGAGGACAACTTGAATGAGTTGGCAACCTGAACTTAGGCTGTCAGGCTCTGAGGCATATGCCTCTACCCACTGAACCATTCTGCTAGGCCAAGATCCTATTATTTCTTGATAAAATAAGGAAATGGGTAAAGGAGATCCTTGAGCCTACCAGCAGCATTAATATATAACTTAAGCTGAAAAGATAGTCACCTGCTCAGCAACTGACATCCTCCTGTTTGGATCAACATCTCGGCCCTCTAGCTTGGCTTTCACTCTCTTCCACACACTCACTGCATAGGAGTTTCTTTCTTGCACAGCTATGAAGCAAAGGCATACATAAGTCAAACCAACTTTTGTGTATTATAGAATTATAAGGCATCCGTATTCAGATTACCTTTCCCAGTTTTAGGATCTCTGACAGCCTTTTTGGGACTACAGGCGATGTTCTTGCCAGTTCCTGGGATGGTGCTTGGTGGAGTATCTGCTGATGTAGCCAGATTTTTCTGAATCAGCTTTTTAGCATTCTGAGACATGACATCAGGCTGAGTCTTCTGGCCAGTATTACTCCTAACCGCTAAAGAAAAAGAATTGGTGGCTCAATTTGCATACAAACAGAAATTGGGGGTGAACTGGAGGAAGGGTGGCAGCACACACACAAGGGAGGGTTGACAGGATGTATTCCATGGTACTCAACCTTGAAAATGAACTTGATTTTATAATATTAAAAGTCCTTATCCCACTGTGGTGGCTCATGCCCTTTAATCCCGGAACTCAGAGGCAGAAGGATCTCAAGTGTGAGGTCTACAGCATGAGCTCACACCTACACATAACCAAGGTGAATGTCACCCAAGGCTGACCTCTGGAACACACACACCCCCAACCCACACATAATCCACACCCCCCTCCCTAACCCACTACAAAAAAATATTCCTTAAAAATTGGGAAACATACTCAGCAGTTTAGAGTACTTCCTGCTCTAACAGAGGTTCTGGTTCAACTATCAATACCCACATAGTGGCTTACAATCATTGGTAAATGGAAATCTAGGATATCTGGCCAAGACCTCTGATCTCTGGGGACACAAGGCAGTGGCTATTAGTGAACAATACAAGCAAAGCATTCATACATTAAATTTAAAATCTTAAAGGGGGTTAGGGGAGGCTTTCTCACCTTCCTAAACCACCCCTCCCAGCCCACCTCGAGTCCTCAGCAGCTCCCTGGCAACTGTAGAATGGCTCACCAGGGACGGCATAGCCACCACACATAACTGGGTCTCAGAGCAGTGCATCTCTCAACCTATCAGCCAAACGTCTTCTAGAAGTAATGTCTACACTGAGAATCACAACTGGACAACATCAGAGAGTGAGAAACTTAGAGCAATCAACCCTAAATGTATCACACCCCTCCCTTCAAGACTACGGGATCTATGCAGAAGAGGCAATGGGAAAACTATAAAAGCCAGAGGTGGTGGATGACTCCAAAGGAAACAGCATTTTCACACAAAACAAGGCTGATGCAATAGAACTTTGTTTCATTTGGTTTTAGATTTTGTGTGTATGCTTTTGGATTTGAGGGACTTTTATTAAAAAAAAAAAATGAAGATAGGGTGGGGAGGGAGGAAATCTGCAAGGAGTTGGGGGTAAGGGGAAAACATGGCAAAAATATGCTGAAGGAGGAGAAGTAATAGTAATAACACAGGAAAAGACAAGATTAAACTGGTGGCCACACCTTACATCCAGCTCCCTGGAGGCAGAGGCAGGAAAATCTCTCTGTGTTCTAGGCCAACCAGGGTTTAGCAGTAAAATGCTATCCTATAAAATAAGTATCAACATAGAACCACATATTTTTTGGGCATTTATAAACTTTACATTAAGCAATTATCAATTTAATATTAACTGGAAAAAAGTAAAATGATCCTGATGTCTATGTGCTAACGTATTTAAAAAGAAAAAAAAAAGCCCTACAGATATGCACAATAGTTTTCATGTTTTAATTTGGACGGAAGACTCCAAAAATCCTTTCTCTTATTAATCTACTATTCTCAACAAGAATAAAATTTTAAATCATAATTCAAAGCTGGGCATGTGCATGCCTTACATCCTAGTACTTGGGAGGCAGAAACAGGTGGATCTCTAAGAGTTCAAGGTCAGCCAGGTCTACATAGTGAGTGCAAGGATAGCCACAGCTATGTAGAGATAATATCTAAAAATAAACAAACAAATGAATAAATAAAATGTAAAAAAGAAGTATGGGAAGAAGAGAGGGAGGGAAGGAAGGAGGTAGGGTGAGGGGGGTAAAGAAGGGAGAGAAGGAGGGAAGGAGGAAGGGAGAGAGGGAAGGAAGAAGGAAGGAAGTGAGGGGAGAAGGGAGAGAGAGGAAAAAGTGAAGTACGAGATCGACCCTTCAGGCCTGACTTACAGGCCTCCCAAGTACAGGTATGCACAGCCATGCTTGACCTTAGCTACTCTTTGAGGGAAATCAATCCATTCATTTTTAAATAAAAAACAATATTAAATCTCAACAAACGTGCTGACTTCTCTTCTTCAGTTTGGTTTGTTTGTAAAGATTTTATACTATTACTACCCCCACACCCGTTGTGTGTGTAGCACACAGGGAGAGGAGATAGTAGACATCAGATCCTTAGGAGCTCAAGTTATGGGAAATATTTGATAATTCCAAAATCTGCTGAGCCAGTATGGGGCAGTTAAAGAAAACTCTTTTAAAAGGCAGTGACTATAAACGCAATAAACCTCCGCCCATAGTTAACTGCCAAACCTGTATGTGTAAACATCTGACAACACATCAAGATCGGGCCTCTTTCATACCTGCAGCAAAGGACGGCTGGTAAGTTGCAGATGATGTTGGACTTGAACATTCATTTGCTGCGTCGGTGACTAAGGGTGATGCAAAACTCACTAAATTATTATAGATACTGAAATACAAAATTTACAAAATATTTATTTATGGAATGTTTTGCCATATAACTGTTTACAAACATGAACAAAACTAGGAATAAAAATGACAAGAGATAAGCTTCTCATGCTTTGCTTGTGCGTCATCAGGGCTGGCCAGGGAGTACCCTCACCTCTGGCTTTGTGTCTTCAGTTCTTTCAAGGTGGGAGTGATTTCTTGTAGCATTTCAACATGTTCTTGACTTCGAACCTGACCCATGGCCTGGACTAGTGTGAACAAAACCGTCTGAATGTTGTCTTGCCATGATTTATATTCAGCCAGGAATTGCCTGACACTGCTCTCATAGGGAATATCTTCAGCATCTGCTAGAGCAGCCTCTTCGTCCTGCCGCCAATATACATAAACCATTAGAAACAGACTTATTTGTTCCAGCAACTCATTTCAAGAGAGTCATCTCTTAAGACATGTTTGATCTGCTTATAGATCAGTCTTCCTTTATTATAGAATCTTTGTTTCTAGCATCTTTGTTTTACTTATTTCAAATAAATACCAAAATGACTGTTGTAGCTGGTCTTTGCAACTTTGAAACCTCCAGTTTGGCCCCTTATCACTCAATAGATAAGATAGAAAGGGGTGGGGGAGGAGAGAGATCCCCAATTCTAATTTCTTTCTTGTTTCTTCCTTGAGCATGACTATTAACAAACCACTGCCCCCAGCTCTGCCCACAATGACCAACAACCCTATTGAGGTTCAATACATACATACGTTGTGTGTATGCTCTATGTGTATGTGGTATGTATGTGTGGTGTATGTATATGTGGTGTGTGGTGTGTGTGTGTGTACACCCTCTGAAACGTTCCCAGAATTCCAAATATCACACATTTGTAGAAACTATCTGCAGCTGTCAAAACCATACTTCTGCTTCTCAGTCAGCTGCTGTGAAACAGCCCCATATTCCCAATCCTGAGACAACAACAACAACAACAACAACAACAAAACATATAATATTTGGGTTTTGTTGTTGTTTGTTTTTTGTTTGTTTTTGTTTTCTGAGACAGGGTTTTTCTGTATAGCCCTGGCTGTCCTGGAACTCACTCTGTTGACCAGGCTGGCCTCGAACTCAGAAATCCACCTGCCTCTGCCTCCCAAGTGCTGGGATTAAAGGAATGCGCCACCACTGCCCAGCTTAATATTTGTTTTTAAAGAAAGTGAAACTCCAGGATTTTTAATACAGACTGTCCCTATTATTTTGTAATGATAAAGTAATTTAATTTAGCCTTTTCTGGGAATGCATGTCCTCAACAAGACTGAATAGGGTACTGGAGGGAAGAAACTGTAAATAGTTCATTCACTTTAGAGGCAAGCTGTATATGTTTGGAAATACAGGTAGAGAAGAAAAGACTGAAAACCAAAATGCCTGCTCAATGACAACTAATTTAAGCCTCGGATTCTGTAAAAAAATCAGAATGCCTGCCTGCTTTAAGACATAGTTGATGAAAAGAATACATTTTGATGGAGTTACAAACAAGTTACAAAATGTAAATTGAGAAGCTATTTTTGTTTGTATCATGTCACATCTTTCCACAAAGCTATTATCTTGAGACAGGAAACTATGCCAGTGGGATTCATTACCTTAGCCATGGCCTTCAAGAGATGCTTCACATCTCCAAGCTGCCGGTTGTGACCCGTGAGCACAGTCTTGACGCTGTCGACTAGACTCTGGATGGTCTCACAGACAGTCTCTATTTGCTGCTCCTTCTCTGTCTGAACAGCCCTTTGGGTAGACATATCCTGGGTCAACTGTTTATGTGCTGATAGGAGCCACTCAGAACTGCCAATAGGATGTTCAAGAGTCGAGTCCTAAATAGATAAGAATTAATTCACTTGGAATACCATCAGCAAGAGATACAAACTCTCAGTTGTTGGCTCTTGATTTGATGATACATAGAAGACAATGCTTAACAATTTCAAGTCTGTATGAAGAATTCCAATTTTTCAGCATATCATATAGGACATAAATGCTTTAAATATATAATCCTTAAAAACCAGTAATACAGTTGAAATGACAAATATCTATAACCAAGTCCCTACACTTACCCTAAATTACTCTTTGAAATAAAGACAAAACTTCCTAAAACAGCCTAAATAAATCTTTTCCACAGCAGACACTGAGCTCATTTAACGTGATACTTTCAGGCTTTGCTCACCTTTTCAAATGCCATCCCCACGAGCGGGGTCTACTCTCCTGGCACACTGCATACACTACTACACATATCTTACCCGCTTCAGAACTTTTACATTCAACATATTATTGAACAGTTCCATGGATGCCAAAAGCAAGATTTAATCATCACAGCATCCCTGTAACAACTTTTTACATATATTCAGTCTCCAATAACCATAACCTTAATTTAGGTTACTGGCCTATCATTTCAGGCACTAGCAGTTAGTTTCTCCCACAGTACTACTCACCACTCTCTGTAATAAACGAAGCTCTAACTCAGAAACTGAACTGTTGAACTGTGACGCAAATGAACACATCTGCTGACACCGTTTGATTAGTTCAAATAAGGCAGCATCCAGGCTTAAGGCTTCGGCAGTTCTGGTTCGTAGACTTTCAAAGTGAATGATATTGCTGCAGAGAAAAGTGACCTGTGAAGAGAGAAGCCACATTGGGGTGGAAAAGGTGATGATGTGAAAACAGCACTAATGACGCATTTCTATAATCTGAACTAGAAATTGTCCTGAGAACTTACTTACAAAGACTGTTAGTACATATTTTAATTTTTGTCAGTATTTACAAGATCTGAGACAGCTAAAAGTACCTGAAGACAAAGTTCAAATGGTGTCATAATCTTGAAACACAAGCCTGAAAGGAGTGTGCAGTACCTGGTTTGCTCTCTGGCTCTCTTTGAGAACAAGATTTCTTCTTTCAGCTATTGTTGCTTCAAAATCTTGTAGAACTGGTGCCAAAGCAGGATTGGCACCACCTGCCCACTTTAGCCGCTGCTCAATGCTTGCTTCGAGGGCTGCTAGTTTCTCCTGTAAGAGCCAAAGGAAACCTGAGCCTTTGCCAAACCTCTCTACTCCCTATGTGTTAAGCATTTTATGATCAGATTCAGAATTAGTATTGGTGCACATGCTTAATTTAGAAAACATATCTAATACCTTTGTTTCAGAGTTCATCTTGATTTTGAGTACTTAAGAGCCAAAGATGTCTGGATAAAAAAAAGATTAACTTTTGATTTACTTAAAATCTATAACACTTTTGTGTTCTTTGGGGTTTGCTAAATTTTTTTGCAGTATTTTTAAGTAGTTATTTTTAAATATATCTTTTTGAAATATTTATTTACTTATTTTATGCATTTGAGTACACTGTTACTCTTCTCAGACACACCAGAAAAGGGCATCAGATCCCATTACAGATGGTTGTGAGCCACCATGTGGTTGCTGGGAATTTAACTCAGGACCTCTGGAAGAACAGTCAGTGCTCTTAACCGCTGAGTCATCTCTCCAGCCCCTTAAAGCAGTTTTTTTAAAAATTAAAGACTCAGCATGGTGATGGCACACTTGTAATCTCAGCACTGGGAATGCTTATGGCATGTCCAGGCTAGACTGAGCTACAGGATAAGAACTTGTCATCTCTATGCCAAAAAAAAAAGAGAAAAATAAATTAATAATAAATAAAAATTGAAAAATAAAAACATTGTTGGATATATATGTAGCTGAGAGGTAGAACTCGTGCCTAGGAAACATGAAACTCTATGTTCAATCCTCAGCACAAGAAAATAAAAGTTTAAAATTAAAGGAAAGGAAGGTGGAAAACATGGTTGAGGACATGCTCAGGTGGCAGACTGCTGGCCAACTAGAAAGAACTAAGGTCAAAAAATTTCACTTCAGGGGTTGGAGAGATGGCTCAGTGGTTAAGAGCACTGACTGCTCTGAAGGTCTTGAGTTCAAATCCCAGCAACCACATGGTGGCATACAACCATCTATAATGAGATCTGATGCCCTATTCTGGGGTGTTTGAAGATAGCTACAGTATACTTATATGTAATAAATGAATCTTTAAAAAACTTTTTTTTCAAAGTCGGGCGGTGGTGGCGCACGCCTTTAATCCCAGCACTTGGGAGGCAGAGGCAGGCGGATTTCTGAGTTTGAGGCCAGCCTGGTCTACAAAGTGAGCTCCAGGACAGCCTGAACACAGAGAAACCCTGTCTCGAAAAAACCAAAAACCAAAAAAAAAAAAAAAAAATTTTCACTTTAAAATTTTAAAATACTGTGTTCGTACTGAATTTCATATTATTAAATTGAATAATCAGAAAAGAATGTCACCAAATTATCTGAGTTATGAAGGATACACACAAATATACAACTTCAAGACCAATTTCTTTCTTAAAAAAAATTAAGCCAGGCGTTGGTGGCACACGCCTTTAATCCCAGCACTTTGAGGTAGAGGCAGGCAGATTTCTGAGTTCAAGGCCAGCCTAGTCTACATAGTGAGTTCCAGGACAGCCAGGGATACACAGAGAAACCCTGTCTTGGGGAAAAAAGTAAATAAATAAAAATACTTATTTATTTGTTTGTTTGTTTATTAGCATTTAGCAGAGAGCAGGATGAATATAGTGAACAATCATTTAGAAACATGTTCTGCTCCACTGGACATATTAAATCTTCTACAGGTAAAATAATCACTATAGTTGTTCTTGGCCTTGTAAAAGAACACAACAAACAACAAAACACATTTCTGTTTTCTTAAGAGAGAAAGGCTTAGTGTTGTAAGGGGGGGGAGTGAGGTAGAGAGACTCTGGGAGGAAATGAGGGATAGAAAACTGTGATCAAAATATACTATATGAAAAGGACTTAATTTTCAATAAAAAACAAATAAAACTGAAAGTGAAAAGGAATTTTGTTATATTCATTTGGCTTAGGAGCTGAAGATGGGCACAGATATGCTGAGTTCCACTTCTATAACAGAATGTGCTAGTAGGAAGACAGACAGACAGACAGACAGACAGACAGACAGACACACCTGAACAGTCCCAATTGAAGTCTCAATCTGACTGAGAGCATGCAGTTTCTTCTTCATGCTGGTCAGGATTGCAGAGCGAGGTGGGGTGACTGACATGGCTTGTGGTCTGTTGATAAGGAGATCTTCATGCTGCCACTATTCAAAGAAAAAGAGGACTGTAGACCCAGTAGAACAAAACTTCAGATAAATAAGGAAAGTCACATGAGGTGAAACTGGGAGAAAACAGAAAATTGAGTTGCAATAAAGGAACAAGAAATATCATGTCTAACTGAAAACTTCCCTGACATGGAAGATAGCTGGTAAACTTCACAGAACACTAATATGCAGCATTCAAATAGAAATTCTTAAGACATCTGGTAAGTACATTTGGTGCACCTGCTCCCCAAAACAACTGACCTTTACAGGTCTGGTGGGAAAAAACTTGTAATACAGTATTTGTGAGATGGAAAAAAGAGGATAACAAGTTCCAGGTCAGTTTGAGCTTCATTTCAAAACAACAACAAACCCTTATCTGAGAGAGAGAGAGAGAGAGAGAGAGAGAGAGAGAGAGAGAGAGAGACAGACAGAGAGAGAGAGAGAGACAGAGAGAGAGAGAGAGAGAGAGACAGAGAGAGAGAGAGACAGAGACAGACAATCTCTTGATAAGAAGATGCAGTGAGCCGGGCGGTGTGGCGCCCGGCAATCCCAGCACTTGGGAGGCAGAGGCAGGCGGATTTCTGAGTTCGAGGCCAGTCTGGTCTACAGAGTTCCAGGACAGCCGGAACTACACAGAGAAACCCTGTCTCGAAAAACAAAAAAACAAAAAAAACAAACAAACCAAAAAAAAAGATCAGTGAATTTAGTTTGGGGTATAGTGGGAATATCTGGTAAGGAAACTAGAGTGACACTGTAAGAAATAATAACACAGAACTTCCCAAAAACTTTTAAAACATTTTTCTTTTAATGTTCTGAGGGTCACTGGTCATCACTGGTCATCTGAGGGTCATACAACTTCTATAGGAGTTAGCGGTATAGTTTAGTAATGTGCCTGACATAATGTGTAGAAATCATAATAGTGGTTTCTAGCACAAGTTAAATAATCCAATAGTTTTTTATTAAAGTGTGCTTATATTTAAATGAGTTTTCCTCAATATTAATTGTCTCTTTGTTTTTCATTATTATTACTATCATTTAAACAAGGTTTTAGACAAGGTCTCACATAGGCCAGGCTGATCTCAAACCTGCCATATAGCTGAGGATGACCTTGAACTTCTGATCCTCCAGCCTAAACAAGTGTGCAGCCTAGTTCAGTTTATGCAGTGTCGGGTGTCCTGGACCCATATAAATAAGCTACATTCCCAGCCCCAACACTGATAATTTCTAAGGAAATAAAATCCAAAATGTGTAGAATTTCAAAGAATAAAACATTTTCAGAAGTCATAAAGCATTACCCCAATCCATAGATAATGTGCAAGAAGCAGGACTATTAATACTGGTGGTGGTGGCGGCGGCGGCGCACGCCTGTAATCCTAGCACTTGGGAGGCAGAAGCAGGCGGATTTCTAAGTTCGAGGCCAGCCTGGTCTACAGAGTGAGTTCCAGGACAGCCAGGGCTACACAGAGAAACCCTGTCTCGAACCCCCCCCCCCAAAAAAAAAACAACTAATGTGATCCAGGTTGAATATACTTCTCTTCCTAACTTATAAAGTAAGAAAATAGCTAGGAATTATAAAACCGCCAATAGTTCCTCTGAAACATAGTTTCTTCTGATCACTGACAAAAGTAAAACAAAATAATCACGGCCAAGCCAAAACAGATTCAAGAAAACTGAGATTCTTTTGACAATGTCAAAGTATACATTTATAAAAGAATAAATAGGGCGCTGAAGAGATGGCTCAGCAGTTAAGACTGCTCTTCTGGGGGGTTCTGGGTTCAAATCCCAGCAACTAAATGGTGGCTCACAGCCATCTGTAATGAGATCTCTTCTGGTGTGTCTGAAGACAACTACAGTGTACGTACGTACACTGTACATACATACATACATACATACATACATACAAACAAACAAACAAACAAACAAAGAGCCATCCCTGAACTACAACAGTCCATTACAACATTCTTACCATCTTCACAGATTGTTGCCTAACCCTCAAGTCATCCTCCATAAGGAATACCACCCTCAACCTACCCAACCAAGGCAGGGTATCAGAACTAGAACTAGGTTTGGTTGTAATGCAAATCTATCTCATCCCAAAGCCTGTGCTTACATGACAAAACAGGCTTATTCTATACACACTTTTCAAAATAAAAGCAGATTTACTTAGACCCAAAGCTATGCACTATATTTTTAGAGCATCAGTGAAACCTATTTAGAGATAAATTTAATTATAATCTCAACAATACAGGATGCAGACCTACCTACATCATGAATAAATATAACCATTATAAACTACATTCACAAACAACACTTACTATTCACTAATACATAAATATATAAATGCTTATCATGCAGTCCTGTGAAAAAAGAACATCAAAGGACATTAAATATGAAACCAACTTCATTCCACTAAAATAAAGTAAAATTAAATAAAATAAATAAAAGTAATCGCAAAGAAAACACAAAACCCTTCAAAGTGTTCACTTTGGCTTGGCACAACTGAGGCAGTTTACATATTTTCTTTATCTTGTCATATATGAACTGTCTAAGAAAAGCCAAATTACACAGCAAATTGCTTACCTGGAACATGGCAATGTGCAGTTGCACCCGCTGCAGGCTTGTCTTGCAGGAAGAAATGCTGGTTTCCAGCCTGCGCACCAGGTCATGCTTCTTCCAGGCTGTATCATAGGAGCTGGCTAACACGGTAGCTCTGTTCATTACCAACTGTGAGAATTTCCCTACCTGGATGTTGTGCTCCACAGCTTTCTTACACAGATCATCTACAGAAACTTTGCTTTCAGCACCAAAGTCCTTTGCTTCTACCTGAGCAATGATGTCTACACCCAGGGCACTGATAAAACTACACAATGTGAGTCCAAGGGCTTGGTTTGGGAGTCCTATCAAGAGCTGTCTTACAAAGTCAGCTGTAAAGGCCTTGATAGGCTTGGCCATTTGGTCTTCACTAAAGCAAGAATTTCTAAAAAGGGTTTTCACATTGACAATCTGAACAGGTCCATTCACAGTATTCTGATCTTCAAGTGAACTTGATCCTAGAAAGAGAAAAGAAAAGGGAGAGAGAGAGAGAGAGAGAGAGAGAGAGAGAGAGAGAAGGGGGGGAGAGAGAACAAAAATCATCTTAAATTGGGTCATGAACAAATAAGATCATATAAGATATTGCTTATCTGAAAACGGAGAAGTCACAAGTGCACAATTAAGCCAGCTCCAAATGATCCCTTCTAGAGTACTATGAAGTCGATCTAAGCCAGAATGCTAAGATTACCTGACAATGTTTTAGAAAAGGTACCACAGAGCCTGAAGAATTCCTTAATTGTCTGTAGTCTTTTTAAAAAGAAAATCTCTTCTAGCACCTGTCGGTGATTGTCATCATCAAAAAAATTGACCTGGGTACTTCTGGCTTCCCGAATAATGTCGATCTTCCGCCAAGCAACAGGAATTTCCATCTTGTTTAACTATGCAAACGGAAAAAGGAAATGCTCATTTTCCTCTTGTTTACATTTAAAGACTATTGTACTTATCCCTTTCATAAAACAAACTTAATGTTTACCTTCTCAACTAATAAGCCAAAAGCAGTTTCAACTTGGGCAAACATGCCATCGAATGCTACCAAAAGCATCTGGCCAGCTGACATTTTTGGTGTTTCATCAACTGAACCATTTCTTGGTTGGATTAATTCACCATATTGAGCATGTAACATTCTAGAGAAAAAGAAACTGGTGTTAAAACCCTCACCTGAAGGAGTTAGTTTGGGGAATACAAAAGTCTGTGAGTCTTAGAGACGTCTATGCAAAGTCTATGGAAACATGCTACCATTATGCTAACTTCAATGAGAGAATCGTATTACCGCCAATTCTATTATGAAATCAATGATTCCAGCTCAGTTAGAGTTATGTGTAATGCCAACTATCTGATTTCAATTTTATACAAACATGAAGGACATTCTAGAAATTACTATATAAGAACATAAAGAATAACCTAATTCCAAACTGTAGATCTATAAAATTGTCAGATGCAGTGATGCTATAGCAATGTAACTGGAACCAACTTTAGACAGTAGTGGAAGTACCTGCCATTTGGAGTATATACAGTTTTGAATTATGTACATTTCAAACTTAAAATACAATTGTGTGATTTAGAGCATGTCAGATGACAACTTAACATCAACAGCAAGGCATGAAGTCATATGCCTCTGACCCCAGCAACAGAAAGCTAAGACAGGGAATCATGTTTATAGCCAATCAGAGAGCTCTAGGCTCAAATGAGAGACTCTAATTTTTTAAAAGGCAGAGCAAAAGAGAAAGACACTTGACATCAACTTCTGTTGTACATACATAAGCACATGCACCTGCACCCACACCATCAAGGGGAGGTCTGAAATTCGGTAAAATGTACACAGCTTTAACCTAACCTGTAACTGGTCCTTGAAATGATGATACTGCTATTACAGTTTAAGCTACTTTTAGCTGGTACATGTCTATACCATTAGTATAGACTTACACAACTACAGCTAAAAAAGAAAATACAGAGGATTTCTAAATGCAGCACTGATTTCAGGAAGGTATTATTGCTACCATTTTGTTGAAGGAACAACAAAAAATTATATGCATTTTTTAAATGGTTTTTCAAGACAGAAACTTTCTTTGTATAGCCAAGTGCTGAGATTAAAGGTGTGTGTGTTACCACTGCCCGGCAGACTAGATGCATACTCTGTTTCCTGAATTTTTTAAGAAAAAAAAAAAAATCTACTTCAAAATAACCAAGGGGCCAGGCAGCAGCAGTGGTGGCGCACGCCTTTAATCCCGGCGCATGGGAGGGCAGAAGCAGGCGGGTTTGATTTCAAGGCCAGCATGTTCTACAGAGTAAGTTCTAGGACAGCTAGGACTACACGGAAAAACCCTGTCTCGGAAAAAACAAAAGCCAAAAAAACAAACAAGCAAGCAAACAAAAACCCCACTAAAGAAAGGCTGCTAAAATGCAGTTACTAGCCGGTGGTGGTGGTGCACGCCTGTAATACCAGCACTCTGGAAGGCAGAGGCAGGCGGTTTTCTGAGTTCAAGGCCAGCCTGGTCTACAGAGTGAGTTCCAGAACAGCCAGGGCTGTACAGAGAAACCCTGTCTCGGGAAAAAAAAAAAAAAATCCACAAAACAAAACAAAACTTTAAAAAAAAAAAAAAATGCAGTTACTATCAGAGTATGCAAGCCTGATGACTTGAGTTCAATACACAATCCTAATAAAGGTGGGGACATAGGGCTCCACAAAGCAGTTCTCTCTCTGGCCTCTGTATGTGCGCACTGGCATGTGCACCCTCCTCAGCAACACATAACAAAATTAACAAGGAACAGAGCGAAAACCAAAATGAGCAGGTGCAGATGACTTCACATGGGGAAACAAGTCCTTCTCTCCCTCCTGCCTCTCTTCTTGCGATTTTCCACGTGAGGAAATCAGGTGGGCAGTATTTCTGTCCCCTCAGTTATATTCTCTGCAGTAAACTTAAATACCAGAATGACAAAGAAAGTGATCCTGAGTCTCTAAGGGCTCAGAACAGCTACAATTTATGTCTACAGAGCTATGCAATCACAAAAGTTTCCAAAGTCAAACTGCTTTTCGGGATTAAAGAATACAATGTTTAATCTCTCAAACATAACTATTAAACTAAATTAAAATTTTTGCCTGAAGTGGGATATACATTTAATCAGCCAAGTTAACTACCTCGATAATTTCATGGCTTAAAAATATACACCGAGAGCTGACAAGAGGTCTCAGTGGGTAAAGGTACTTGTCACAGAAGCCTTACAACCTGAGTTGGATTCCAAGAACCCCTAAAAAGATGGAAGCACAGAACGGACTACAAAGCTGTTCTCTGACTTCCACATACACAGTGTCAAGTGACTTCCCACCTCCCCATCAAGTGTGCCCACACCCCCCATCCCTCACAAAAAATAATCCTTCCCATATATACACAATGAACTTTATGCACATACAGGTAGCCATGGCAACAAAAGGATAGTTGTATGTACAACAAAGAGCTGCAAAAAGCTATTAAAGGGCATAGACACTCAAAGAGGTATGTATGTTACTAGTGAAATACAAGCACATTCCATGACTTTCCCACTGCCCATTTCATGACACTGCTATTGTGAAGAAAGCATGCACTAAGGTCAGACTAGAGATGAGCTTGCACAGGACTGCAGACAATCTTTAGTAAAACTGTAATCATGAAGTAATGGACTTAATATTGTTTTTTTTTTCCAATCATAGACATTCATCAGTAATCAGATTTGCCCCAAAAATTAAAAATAAATTTAATTAGATTAGAGCTCAGAATCTCATTACCTGGTTATCTCCCAATTCCTACCACCTTTTTGTGAGAGAGCATGGCTCACACTAGCTGTGTTCTTGCCTTAGTCTCCAAAGCCCTGGTATGCCAGGCATGTGTCACTATTGCTGACTTACCATCTCTTTTTTTGCTGAAACAAAATATAGCTGGTTAACACATTTACCTGGCAACATCAATATAATGAGCATGAGTTTCTTCTTCAAGTCCCATGGCTGTGTTTCGTAAGTAGGCTTGAAGCGACTCAACTAGAGTCTGCAGAGGAACTCCATCAGTAGTCTGCTCGATGAGACTGTCTAGTTCATGGAGCATACTTTCTAAGGTGCACTCCCCCTTCATTAAACATCTAAGTGCTTCTGGGAATATGATTTGCCGGAAATTTGAATTTAATTCCTACAAAAAAAGAGGAATATATATTTCAATGTTTTTGCTAAGTGTTATATATTTTATAATGCAGTCCCAGAACTGAAACCCAAGTCATACAGAGCATGGTGGCACAAGCCTGCAATCATAGCTCTCAGGAAGCAGAGCCTGAGGGACGGCTTCAAGTTTGAGGGTTGCCATAAATTTGATAGTAGCCTGTAAAACCACACTAGAGTGGCAAATTCCACACTAGCCAAGACTACAAAAAGATATTCTGTGTCCAAAAGACCCCAAATTTAAAAACAAACCTAGGCTGGGTATGATGGTACACCTTTAATCCTAGCCCTTGGGACTAGGAGGCAGAGGCAGGAATTAGAGGCCAGTATGGACCACATGGTGAGAACCATGGTGAGATCCCGTGGACAGCCAGGGCTATACTGAGAAACCCTGTCTCAGGAAGAAAAAAAAAACAAAACAAACGGGAGGAGGGAGGGAGATGGAGAGGGAGGGGGGAGGAGGAGGAGAAGGAGGAGAAGGAGGAGGAGGAGGAAGAGAGGGAGAGAGGGAGGGAGGAAGGGAGGGAGGGAGGGAGGGAGGGAGGGAGGGAGAAAGAGAGAGAGAGAGAGAACAAAAAAACCCAACCTACATGAAACCACACTCTGATCCTTAGATTTTTATTTTTATTACTTCATGTGTATGAGTATTTTGTTTCATGTGTGTGTATGCACTACATGTAATAGAGAGCTTGGGCTATACAGCTCTGACTACACCACTTTAGCTCCCTGAAGTATGTACACATGCATGCACACACCAGTTATTTTAAAATGTCTTGGCTACCTCAAAGGCTAGGCACTGGTAAACCTTCCCCTTCTAACTTGAGGCCCAATGGGCCAGTGGCCACTTATCCAAATTCTTACATGGTTCATTGCCTTTATCTCCTGTCCCACTGGTTTATGACAATCTTTCTTCCTCCCCAATGCACCTTAGCCCAAATAACTCTAAGGGTCCTGCCAAATCTCTTTGCCCAGCCATTAACAACAAGCATCTTTATTAATCTATAAAAAAATTGATTAGGGACAAGGACCTTTGGTATTTAGACACAAAGATTCCCAATTGAATCAAAAAGTTAAAACCAATCTCTACCAGGAAGAAATTTTATTGAGAGTTGTCAGCCCAATTCCCTGGATTTGGATGTCTGGTTATGGTTATTTTGCAAATTATAGATAGGTTGTCATTTTAAGGGCTAATTTAAAAATGGTCATAATTTTGAACAGAGAAGAAAGAGATGGGATTGATTAATAATATTCTTGAACAAAATATTGTATAGCCATAATCTTATATTGGCATAAATTTGTCTATTGATATAAACTTTGAAATTAATATTGTTAATCTTATATATGCATTGTGCCCTATGCAACACATTCAAGAATACAAAATTTTAGCTGGGCGTGGTGGCACACACCCATAATTCCAGCACTTGGGAACTCAGGATTTCTGAGTTCGAGGCCAGCCTGGTCTACAGAGTGAGTTCCAGGACAGCCAGGACCACACAGAGAAACCCTGTCTCTCAGAAACAAACAATACAAAGTTTTGACCCAGTCCTTCTAACACTGCTATTACAAACTGTTTAAGAGGATTAAGTAACACAAGTTAAGAATCAGATGGTAAACTCATAGTTTAGATTCTAATTTAATTATAATGTTTTCAATTTACTCAAATAGAAATGGCTAAGAACAGCTAGGGTTTAACAGTTCAAATATACTTTACATAGCCTTCAAAAACCTCAGAAATCGGGCTGGAGAGATGGCTCAGCGGTTAAGAGCACTGACTGCTCTTCCGAAGGGCCTGAGTTCAAATCCCAGCAACCACATGGTGGCTCACAACCATCCATAATGAGATCTGATGCCCTCTTCTGGTGTCGGAAGACAGCAACAGTGTACTTACATATAATAAATAAATCTTTAAAAAAAAAAAAAAAAAACTCAGAAATCCACAAAATGTGACATTTAATGTGCTTTCATTATTAAAGGTCATTTGACAAGACATGTCTGCTCCTGACAGCTTCCCATTCTCCTTCAAAGAAGAATTGAGCATCTTTACCTCCAGGCAAGGTTGCTTATCATAGCAAGGGAGCCACGGGGATAGAGATTTTCTCTATCCATCTGTAGACAAAAAGATACTGTTCATGAAAGCACATAATGAGGAAGAGTTTGACAGTTTAGTTCTGCCAAGACAGTCCTTCATAGTTCCTGCTCCATTTCAAAGTCTATCAGATGGTTCAGGGCCAGAAGGCTAAAGACAGCAACATCGTAAGGAACAGGAGCTGTGTTCAGGTGCTCAGCTGTCTCTACAACTGTTTTAGAAGCTATGTTTAGTGCTTTCTAAATACTCAGGTAATATTTAATTTGTTCTTGGATTTCTGACAAGGTTGAAGACTATTATAGTCTCATAAACAGGTTATTTAGCATTGAGAGATATGATAAAGAACTGAACACTTGGTTTTCAAATGACTAAAATCAAAACATAATCCAGGTATAGAACTCTTAAAATTATAACTCTTAAAACTCTATATTAATTCTTTAAATTAGGAATGATGGTAGAGCAGTGGTGGTGCACGCCTTTAATCCCAGCACTTGGGAGGCAGAGGCAGGCAGATTCCTGAGTTCAAGGCCAGCCTGGTCTACAGAATGAGTTCCAGAACAGCTAGAGTTGCACAGAGAAACCCTGTCTTGAAAAACATAGATAGACAGACAGACAGGGATAGTGGTTCTTGTGTAACTGACAAATATGATAAACTGGATATTAACAATGTATCATAACTCTTATGATTTACATAATTGTCTGAGAGTTTTACATTTTTTTTCTAATTTAGACAGAAATTAATTAGAAACAATTAGAGATTGGTTCTAATGCTTTGATTCAATCAGGAATCTGTGTTGTCCAAACAAGAAAGGTGCTTGTCCCCAACTGGTTTATGATCAATCAATAAAGATGCCAGCAGCTACTAGTACTCAGCAGGTAGGAAAAAGATCATAACAAAACCATGGGATGCAGATGAACGTAGGAGCTACAGGAGATAAGGCCAATAAGCCATGCAAAAATTCCAGTAAGAATCCCTAATTTGGTCTTGGGTAGCAGGAGGTTTACGAGTGCCCAGCCTTTGAAGTAGTCAAGACCTTTTTAAATTAATGTCTGTGTGAGTCTGCCTGCCTGCCTGCCTGCCTGTCTGCCTGTGTGTCTATCTATCTGTCTTTCATTCACAGATCCAAGATAGCTCCTGGGTGGGTGCACATGTACAATCTGCAGGGAGCCAAAGTGGTGTAGCCCAAACTCACCATTACACTATACATGGTGGTAACTGAGGAGGTGATGAGCCTCTCCATGTGAGTGCTGAGAATTGAACCAGGTCCTTTGCATAAGTGCTCATAACAAATAAGCCAGCTCTCTAGCCCCTGATCCTTATTTTATTTAATTACAAACCTCGTACCAATCCCTGCTTTATGTACGAACATGTAGCCATCGCAGCAATTTAAATAACTGCTTAAGTAACATTCAACAGTCAAATTGCTCTTTGAATGAAGAACCTAAGCAAGACTGTTTAATATCTAGCCTCCACCTAGAAAGCATGAGGCCAAAAGTGAGGACCCCACCCCCCACCCCCACTGCCTGATAATCTGTTTTGCTGCTGGTTGTTTGTTGTTTGTTGTTTTAAGGCTGAGTCTCACAGCTGAGGATGACCTTGAACTTTCTGATCTTCCGGCCTCTACTGCCCAAATACCAGGATTACAGGCATGTGACACTATTCTTCATTATGTGTCTCTCAGGATCAAACTCAGGGCTTCACGCATGCTAAGCAAGCACTCTACCAACTGAACTATATTCCCAACCAAGCTTAAAAGTGTTCACCTGCAGAGATGTATATACTCCGTTGGCTAAATGAACAGCCTCGGATGCTTCCACTGGGTTGGGAATATCTAAGTCCTGTGGTACCAGGTGGCATTGCTTCAGTAACTGCACCAAGCAGGTGACATTTCCACTCATACTACACAGCTCCTCTAGAAACCAGGCTCCATCTCTGGATGTCAGATCAACCAGTTGCTCTCCAGCACTTGAAGCTGCACCTTCCATCATAAGGTTACGCCTATGTGGACAATGAAAACAAATTTGATTGAGTGCACATAAACTAGAGAAGACTTCAAATCTCAAAGAAAGTTGACAAACACTGGGCAAATATAATAGTGTTTTAAATCTGGGATTAAAATAAACAAATGAAGATAATAAGATGATCTAGTATGAAGCACACTAGCTCACCTTGTAAGCGTACAAAGGGCAGAAATAATGACACTTGCTAAACTCAGAGATCCTTCTTCTCCATTCTCATGAAGAAAAACTTTAATGCAGCGTTCAATTTCCTTCAACTGATCTTCACAAACTGGCACAGTGACAGCTTCTTGTTTCAAGCGTTCCACTTGTCTAATAAGTCTGCTGTTTATATCTGCTGCATACCGCTGAAGGGTCATTTCGGTGGCGGTAATGAACTGACACACTGTTGGAGGTGGCTGAGGAGCATACTGCATTTCATAGCTATAGAATAAAGCAGGGGCTTGCTTATATTAATATACCCTACATATAAATAACATTCACACTGTAAAATTAGAAAATTACATTCTATTCCCAAAAAAGTCTCTTCAGAAAAGTCTCAAGAACACAAGCTACTTCATAAGATAGCTTATTGAGTGATACAATGACTTAAGAACTTCCTTAATCCTACCATGTGAAATTTTTATCTACTAATTAGGAGAAACAGTGTCTTGCAAGAGAAACCCTAAATGAGCTCATGTCAATATCCTCTTTCTCCCTCTGTAGCACTGCAGGAATGGAGTCCACAGTGGTGCAAATTCCATATATATAAAACACTGGATCACACCCAAGCCCTGAGCAGTTTGAGTCAGTCTGCCTATAAGACAAGGCTAGCTTTAAACCTGCAATAAGCATCTTCTTATATACCATGATAACTGGGGGGTGATAGCACAGTTCTGTAATCTCAGCTCCTTGGAAAGGTGACAAATGCCAGACTTTCTCAAAAGTATTAAAAAAACAAACAACAACACAGGAACTTCATTGAAATTTCATCTATTAACCATTTTAAAAAAAAAAAACCTGCAACCATGCTGGTTTGTTTTTTCAACTTGACAACAAACCTCAACATATTTGGGAAGAAGAATTTTAACTGAGAAATTGCCCCCACCAGATTGCCTGCCCCTATAAACAGGTCTGGAGTGTATTTTCTTGATAAATGATTAATGTGGGAGAGAGCACAGTCCATGGGCAGGTGGATTAGTTGTACAAAAAAGCAAGCTGAGCAAGCAAGGGAGGAAGACCACTTATTGCATCAGTTCCTGCCTCTAGATTTCCTGCCTTGAGTTCTTCCCCTTACTTTCCTTCATGTTGGACTATAATGGTAAGATAAAAATAAACCACTTCTTCCCCAAGTTAGTTTGGTCATGGTCTTTATCACAGCAACAGAAAGAAGCTCTAACTAAGACAGAAACTTAAAACACAACACTGCTTCCTTCAGTGTTAAATGAAGAGAATGAGATGCCTTCAAACTTACTTCCTATAGAGTTCTTGGCAGCGCTCTACTGTGGTGTTACAGATGAGCTCTTCCATCCAGGCCTTCCACTGTTCAATTCGATGTTTTTGAAATATGGCTTTTGGATACTGCAAAGCAACAGTTGCATAGTGATGCAGCTGTTCCAGACAGCCACGGAGCACAGAACGCCTCTGCTGCAGCAGAGCACCAACTTCCCCTTCTAGCTGCTCACACTGGCTGATGAGGTGTGCTTGGCCAGCATTCTGTAGAAAGGCTGTTGCTGGTACATAGCTTGGGGGACCTAGAGTGAATAAGAATGAAACCATTTCAGGTCAGTAATCATTGAAAAAAGACTCAATTAAAACTCAAATTAAGACCCCCATCCTCCCAAACATACAATGATAGAATCCATAAGCTCACATACCAAGGTCCATTTGTGTGCTTATCTCTTGAAGCAAACTTGCAAGCTGTGTTGCTTCTAAGTTACTGAATGCAGCCTGATAATGTGTTATCCATTGTTCAAACTCATTCAACTTCACTTGGATTGCTTCCTGAACAGCTCTCTGCTGGGTCTGTAGTTGAGTATGCTCAGAATACCTAATCAGGAAACCAAAGTCAAAGGTCATTTGCAGCTTCTATCTAGTAAAGGCTTGACATTGTACATATTTAGACTAGTTAGCTCCTTTTGAATCTCAAGGGCACTGTTCAAATGTCTCCTTGTTCAGGTTTGTTCCAACTCTTCAATTTCCTTAACTACTCTCACATTTTAAATAAACATTAACACATGCTGAGTCTGAGATTTCTTGAAGGAAGATTGCTGGATCTTTATAGACTAAAAGCCTCTAGCAATGGTAGGCGCATATATTCAACAACTCTTTACCTGCTATATGCCATATACTTCAAAAAGGTCTATTTATTACTTTCATGTCTGTGTATGACTATATGAAGTTTATGTGCAGGAGTCAGGGGAAGGGAAGAGAGGACTGGAGCACCTGAAACTGGATTTATAGATGGGAGACACCATTGGGTGCTGGGAACTGAACCCAGGGCCTTGGCAAGATCAGCCAGTGCTGCTAACTGCTAAGCCATCTCTCTGGTTCCTATATACTTTATTTTTAAACTCAAGAAAGCACATTTGTGCCACTGCACAAATAAATAAGAGACTTACCACCCACACCGAGAGAGAGAGAGAGAGAGAGAGAGAGAGAGAGAGAGAGAGAGAACACCAAACCCTAGGTTTTCTAAATCTAAGTGTTCTAATCACTCACTATGTATACAGTGCCATCCAATAACTTGTCATAGAATCAACTACAATAAAGTAAAAATATATTAAGTAAACAGCTAACTATCTGCACTTTGAAATCATGGCCATTAACAGAACTCATACCAAGTTGCTGAAAATTCTAATTCAAGCTGCCAGTGTTTACACAAATACAAAATTTCTCTGTAACAGCATATGTAGAGAAGCATAAATCAACTATTATTTTCAACCTGTGTTGCAGAGTGCGAGATGGATGGTCCACTCCTTCAGCTCCTTCTAGAAATTCTATTTCTTCCAGCAGTTTGCCCTGCAGTTTTTCAACATCCGTCAGCTGCTCCTGCAGGCTTAGGTATTCATCTAAGCTGCTGTCCAGCTTGGGAAGCACAACTAGCATCTCATCCCGGTTCTTAAACCAGTTCACCTGGAAGAGGGTTGTGATTAGGAACAGTAAATATGGGTGCATATGGCTGTACTACTTCACCTAAATTCCCAACTAAGAAATTGGTTTGTTGCACTACCTTTGATAATTAATACATTCACATTTACATTGCCATTAAATGAACAGATTCACAGGCCACAGAAAATAAACCTGAGATCTTTGACTACTGAAAGGGGGAGTAGGGGTGGGGGGGGGGAGGCTATTCAATTACTACATTAGATTATTACTTGAAATGTTCACTGGAATAACTCCAAGGAATGTGAATTTGTCAGTGTGGGAGGATAATCTAACAGAGATGACAAGGATTCCTCACACCCAGAAATACCTAATATACCTAATATTAAATACCTAATATACTCAACCCTTAAATACATCTGCTCTGTTAAAAAGCTGACAGTGAGTGACATAACATCTTTTGGCTTTACCTTAATCTCAGCAACTCTGGAAGAAAAGAGGCTGCGGGTAATCTCACGTTCCATCTCTCGCTTACTCTGCTTGCTCTCTGCCTGCTGACCACCTCCACCATAGACAGCACCTGCAAACCCAGCCTCACCACCAGCTGTCCAGTCCACCAGGGGGTCATACACAAAAGCCTCCAAGAGTGTCAGCAGAGTCTCTCGGCCTCGCCGCATGATGTGGAGAACCTATTTTTATAAATGTTTTCAGTAAAGTCAACACAAGTTTCCATATGAAAATATTTTATGACTACCTCCAATGAATTTTACTCATTAAACAGTCACACTACAGGACAAAAGAAGAAAGGCATACCTGCTCACAGGAAAGCCTAAAAACACCTTCTACTCCAGTTACACCCAGTGCTGTTTCAATGTTTTGTGTCATTCGAAAAGGCACTTTCTCAGGAACTCTAAGGCTTTTACCTTGAAAAGACAAAGCATTTTATTTTTGCCCTTAACACCAAAATAACCTGACCCTCAAATACATAAATAGAAGCCATTTCATCTTACCTTTTTCAAAGCAAACATTGTAATCTATGTGAACTACTTCTCCAGTTGTCATATCTATGAGGACATTATCCAGATGTCTGTCTCCAAGGCCAATTATGTAGCCAACCATAGACATGACAGCAGTGGATCTTGCATAAGACTAAGGAGAAAGAAGCAAGTAAACATCATGGGCCAATCTACCTTCAAATGGTGCTGGATGATCTGAGGTCAATACAACTCTATAACCCTACTTGCCTTGTTCTAAAATAAACCAATAATCACAAAGCACTCCTTAAGACTGCTGCACACGGCTACCCAGGATAGCCATGTAATATAAGGAGCATTTAACACTGAGATCTAAGGAATATCATGAATGCTTGGGAGAGGGGTTGTTGTCTATGTGTGTGGAGTCCAGAGAAGGCCATTAAAAAAGGCATTCATTGAAAATCTTCCAGCGCCAGACTAACGGGCAAATGTAAACCCCCATATATGGGTGATGGAACCAAACTTGGGTCCTCTGAAAGAGCAGTACATACTCTTAGACTCACCAGGAATAATATGAGTAGTTTTTGTGGTTTATTGTTTTGTTTTGTTTTCCCGTAGACTAGGCTGGTCTTTAACAGATATCTCCCTGTCTCTGCCTCCAGAGTGTTGGGGTCTATGCCCAGCCCAAAAGGCTAGGTTTTAAAATAAAGAACTTGAGCTCTTTTCATATTTACTTTTTTCTTCGATCCATCATCCCCACCACCCTTCCCTTACAATCACTGCCACACTTTTATAACTCTCAAGTACCATTCAAGTAAAGGAATTGACTACAAAATCTGGAAAGACTAGAAAGACTGACAAAGAGAATCTGACCAAAGCCAGGGTGGCACTGGTGACATCTAACCCCACATGTGCTGCATACCTGTGTGACTCTCCACCACTCATCAGGAGTGGTGCAAGATGACCAGAGTTCTTTGGCGAGGAGGTTTGGGGGTGTGGCCTCCATTAACTCCTCCAACACTGCCTTCATCACATGGAGGGGCCAATCCCTCCTCGACACATCCAGGCTAAGACCAACTGTTTTCAAAGCAGGACCAATTTTACTATAGTAAAGTTCACTAGGACGTGGCACAATGCTGGGATTTTGAGGAGTTTGGTAGGAATCTTGAGCCTTAAAAAAATTTTTTTAAGATTAGTTTTACTTAAGGAAAGACAAAAACTATAAAGTATTTTTAAAACTTGATTTTTCACACCTGACTTTCTCCACCTGACTGACTACATTTTATATTTAAAAACAAAAGAAAATCAAAAGTCAATTCTTCTGGACTATTTATCTTGCCTTTCTTGTGATTGATTTTGTTTAAAGATCGGACTCTAAGTTTTCTTGAGGTCCAACTTACAGTCCAATCTATATATTCACCATTCACTTTTAAAGGCATAATCCACTAGTACATATTTTCATTCTTCATTTATGATGTACTCAGCATGAAATAAACACAGCTATTAAGAAACATGTTTGTGATGGTTTGTATATGATTGGCCCAGGAAGTGACCCTATTAGGAGGTGTGGCCTTGTTGGAGTAGGTGTGTCACTGTGGGTGTGGGCTTAAGACTCTCACCCTGGCTGCCTGGAAGTCAGTCTTCCACTAGCAGCCTTCAGATGAAGATGTAGAACTCTCAGCTCCTCCTGAACCATATCTGCCTGGATGACAATGGACTGAACCTCTGAACCTGTAAGCTAGCCCCAATTAAATGTTGTCTTTTATAAAACTTGCATTGGTCATGGTGTCTGTTCACAGCAGTAAAATCCTAATTAAGACAATGTTCCACGCTCTTACTTCTTGCCTCTTTTGCTCTTTTGGGCTCTTCCCTTCCCCCTCTCTTCCCCCCCCCCCATGTGGTCATAGCTGGGCTCTATGTCTCCACTCTCTGTCTCTCTGTGTCTCTGTCTCTGTCTCTCTCTCTTTCTCTCTCTGCCTCTCCTACCCTCTTAACTCCCCTCCCCATGCCCTGAATAAACTCTATGCTTAAAGAAAAAAAAAATTAAAGAAAAAAGAAACATGTTCCACAAAGTCGGGACAGCTTCTCCAAGCTCTTTAATATTCTTCAATATTTAATATTCTTCAATAGCTGGACTACAGACCTGTGCTTGCTTTTGAAACTTAGGTTCCCAGGCATTTGGGGGGCCATGAAATTAGATTCCCAAGCACCATAAAAATACATAAAAATGAAGAGAAGTATGATTCTTTTCAAGTTTCACTAGCTTTTAGTAACTGCCTGCATAATGCCCTTGGCTAGACCTGGGATAGAACTGGACTCAGTTCTCCTGCTTCACATATAAATATCACAGGTAGTTGACTAAATGAATTTCAAATTAAAATTCTTAGCCTGAAATCAAATTTTAAAATTCACAGGTAGGTACAAAAAAGGATACTGTACTGATAAGTAAGTCAATGTTCTTATTTAAATATTGAATATTAAATCTGGGTTTCAAAGCATTTTATTATTTACAAATTTAATTCAAAAAAGCTCTTAAGAGCAAGTTTTCCTCACTACCACTTACTAAGGGCATGAACTCTGCCTACTCCAACACGTGAGATGCATGTACATATGTTTAACTTTACATAGACACTAAGAATGCCCTAATATACACTTCTTCATACATAGTCCAGTAAGAACACAAGTGAACTTGAATTTTACCAAACCTTTTGTGCTTGTAAGGCAGCTTCCCGCTGTTGCCATCGTTTGTAAAGACCAAACAATGGTGTGGCTCCATCCACCCACTGGATCAGCCCTGATCTTGTTCCCAGTGGTGTTACAGAATAGTGCCGTGCATGGAAACGGGGTGTTTCCTGCCGATTAATTGTAGCAAACATAGTATTCACAATAGATAAAAACTGCATGATTCTCTCATCCAGATGCAAATCTTCTAGCCCTATAAATATAAAATCAAAATTGGAAGGATGAGTGACAAATGCATCTGGAAGTACACTACTTCTTACATTTTCAGTTAGCACTGAACACACAGTAGGGCAGACTTAATAACAATATCAAGTTGAATTTAATGGTATCAGAAGTAGTTATTAACACTGAGTTGTGCTCAGTTGGTCTGCTTATATAAGATCATAAGCAAGGTGCAGAGGGAGAAATATTGTGACATGCAGCCAACCAATCATTCAAAATCACACAGGACATAAGAACACAGAAGTTCATCTACAGCGGTCTTATCCTAATGTGCATGCACACTCACATACCATTAGCAGTCACACACTTGTCTTAAAAATACAATTTAGTTTTATCTCTACCTTTGAAAAGATAAGGATAGCTCTTCCCATCTGATCCAAGAAAGAGGAGTTTCTTGGGCTTGGTTTTAGTTGGTAAGATGGTGATAGTTCCACCCACACTGTGAATTGTCACAGTATCTCTGGCTGAGACTTCTCCAGGAAGTGCAATTTCAGTGTTAGTCATGGCAGCCAACCAAGGACTGATCTCATCAAGTCGTAAGATGTAGCTTGCTCGTTTCTGTGCTCTTTGTTGCAAACTCAGCATAATCTATGTTCACAAGGTAAAAAAAGAAGTCTACATTCTGGTATAGCATGTTTTCGTCTCACTGTATTTGGCATAAAGGTAAACCCAAACACCCCCATATATACCTGCTGTTCTAGTCTCTCTGTCTGACTTGATGCTAGGGATGAGGACTACCCTTGAAGTAGGGATTACTGTGCTAATATGTTTTATGTGATTACTTTGTTAAGACACTTTGCCAAATAAAAAGAGAATCAAGTGGAGTCATGGGAGAAATTCCCTCGCAGGTCTCTATAAAGCCCTGGGTTATTCCTCAGGAAACCAATGAGTTTTGCCATAGTACAACAGCAGATACAGCCTTGGGACACCACCTGCAAAGTTACTAATAATAAGTTAAAAGAAAAATTCATGATAGCTCTATCATGAATTTATAAGAGGCTGTTCAAAACTAAACAGCACAACAGAAAACATTGTACCAGACAAATTTTTAACAGAAGTAACAGTTTAAAAATGACCACTTGAAATATGAAAAGAAAAAAATAACAACAACATCAGAACCACTGCTAATAACCACAGGGAACAATGAATGTATCATACAAAGATCTATCCCTGGGAAAGAAAGAATCAAGCAAAGTTCTATCCCTGTTTATAGCTAATGTATATCTGGATTAACAAACTAAACTTTCAAACAATCTTCAGAAAATTGCTTATAAAATTAAACAAACTGGAAAATCTCCCTTTAATCAAGGGATAGTAACAAACTAGCATGTTCACATAGAGAGACTATGTTTAGTAAAACATGGAGCAGGGATGGAAAAATCCAGAAAATTCAGGAACGGAAGAATACTCACTGACATACAAGGCCCCTTAGGTTTGAAAGCCAATGCTATCAACATGCAACAGCTACAACATTTTTAAAAAAGATTTATTTCCATTTTATGTGTATTAGTGTTTTGCCTGCCTGTATGTCTTTATGAGGATACCAGCCCCCCTGGAACTGGAATTATAGACAGTTGTGAGCTGTCATATGGGTGATAGGAATTAAGCCCAGGTCCTTTGGGAGAGCATGAGCCATCTTCTCCAGCCTAAACTACAATCTTAAAAACTTTTCTCGTCTGGTGGTGGTGGCACACGCCTGTAATCCTAGCACTTGGGAGGCAGAGGCAGGCGGATTTCTGAGTTTGAGGCCAGCCTGGTCTACAGAGTTCCAGGACAGCCAGGGCTACACAGAGAAACCCTGTCTCAAAAAAACCAAAAACAAAACAAAACAAACTTTTCTCAATGATTTATTTCATACACATCTCCTGTAGGTTTTTAACTAATAAAAACAAGTAAGAAACTAGTCTTTAGCCACAAAAACCTGGCCCTACCTAATAAGCTGACTGGGCATAAGAAACACTATAGTAAGCTGCATGTGGGAAGAAGAGGTAGGTGGCCCTCTGTAAGTTTGAAGCTAGCCTGGTCTACAGAGGGAGTTCCAGGACAGCTAGGGCTATACAGAGAAACCTTGTAAAATCAAACACCATAGTTTGTATTAGTTTTCTTGTCTAATATCTTAGAATGTTTTTTCTTTTCTTCTTTCTTTCTCTTTTTCCTTCCCAGACAGGGTTCTCTGTATCATGCCTAGATATTCTAGAACTCACTTTGTAGACTAGGCTGGCCTTGAACTCAAAGATCTGTGTGCCTCCTCTTCCCAAGTGCTGGAATTAAAGGTAAGTACAACCACCATGCCCAATGGGCAGTTAGCAGTAAATGAAAAATTAGCAGTTTTCATTTACTAAAGCTGTATGCGCTTTTGTTCCTACATCTGTTTAGATTTGTGTTTTCTTACTTCTATGATAGTAAAGCCCAACAAAGAAACCAGCTAAAATCCTAAGTGTCAGAGAAAGGAAAAAAACAAGAAAAGTATGATACAAAGATGCTCTGATTGGTGGTATCATTACTATGAAAGAAAAAGACCACAGAGAAAACAGAATTAAGAACAAGACAAAGATTCTTAAACATCTGATTCTACAAATCATTCCAATCAGTAAATTACATTATTATGTTGATGACAAAATAGCTCAATATTAATCCATCTTATTACTCAGGATGCTTTAGACTTCAGAGATCATCAGATTTTAAAATATCAGCATTAGTCTTACCACAGTCACTAAATAAAATCTGAGTATTACTACAAAAGTTTTAGATTTTTGGAGCATTTCAAATTTGGGATGCTGAACCTGAAAAAAAGAAATGCCTACTTGTCAACTTAAAAGCTATAGGCAAAAACTTCAACTTCCTTATCTCCTATGAGATAAACAGCAGCTAAAGCTAATGCCTGACAGGATATGCCTAGTATAGGAAGGCATAGTGCTTGCCATCTTCCCTGCCTTCCAGTCCCCAGACTCTCAAAATAATTAAAATATTTTCCCCACTTTCTTGACCAATAAATAAAAACAAAATTAACTTCAGCGGGTTTATAAAACTTTCATCTTGTGTTCCAAAGTCAGCATGCTGTTTTAAATTTGACTCACGTCTTTCCACATTAACATCACTTTTACATCTCCTCTATACCTCTTTAAATGGAATCCAACTGCTTCCAGGCTTGGCAGGGTTTGATGGCGTCTTTAGTTTTTCAAGGGCATTGTCAATGGCATCGCCATAGTTATCCTGAAACCACTTTTCATGGGGTGTCTCTGCAGGGGCAGCAGTGATGCTCCGCACATGCTCCAAAGCAAACACGATGGGCTTCATCAGTGCTGTGTGCTTCTCTCGCATGATGGCAATTTTCTCTTCTCTGACCAAAGACATTTTCATTCAAAAATTTATTAAAAGTTTTAATATAAACATATTAAATTAAACATATCAAATTAAGATAATTTAAATGTCGCAATTGTTGAGTAAACAGTATCAAAAAAAGAAGTAAAATACTGACAAATAACTTACTACCTGATGCTATTTTAAAAAAAGAAAGTCAGTAAGTGAGACAGCTTTGCCTTTCAATTTTGTTGGTGAAAATTATCTGAGCCTTAATCTTAATCATAAGGAAAAACAATGCATAATGGACCAGATATACAGATGCAGAAAAATTAAAACTATCAAACTCCTTATTAAAAGCCTAAGGGAAAGGGATCTTTACAATGATTTAACTGTGATTCCTTGAATATGGTACCATACAGACCAAACTGATGACAAATGTTTGCAAATCATGCATCTACAATGTTTTACCCAGATTTTTTTTATAATCCTATATCTCAACAGCAAAACAACTTAAGTCAACATTCTTTAAAGATACGCACTCAATAGTTACAAAAAGAAGCTACAAGTTAGAACTCATTAGGAAAACACAAATCAAAACTACAATGAGATCCATGAGGACTATGAACAGAACTCCCAGCAAACTGCCAACTGTTGGCTGAGAAATGGCTCTGTAGGTAATAGTCTCCAACACAAGCATGAGGATTTGAATTAGAATATTCAGAAGTCATGTGAAAGCCAGAAAAAGTGGAGAGAATGCCTGTAATCTCAACACGACAGAGAGATCATCCGTAATAAATAGAGAAAAGAGAATCCCCAGAAGCTCATGGACCAACTAGCCTCATGTACACAGCAGAAAGCGGGTGGGAGTGAGGGGATTTCTGTATTAAATAGGTGGAAGATGAGGCCCAACACGCAAGGTTGTCCTCTGACCTTTTTGAGAAGGCCATGGCGTGCATGTATACAAAGCATGCATGTATATACTACACAAACATACAATTAAATGTTGGCAAAGATAGGGGAAAACCAGAATCATCCTCCATTGCAAATAGGAACACACAAAATGGCACAATCTTTGTGGAAAAGATTCCTTGGCTTAACAAGATAATCACATTAGTAAATTTACCAAGGCACATACAGAATAATCCAAGGATTCAGTCAGTTACTGCACACCAATGTTCGGAGCAGCATTGGTCATACAGCTAAAAACAAAAACACAAGTCTAACAGATGAATCAAAGAGTAAAATCTGGTTTATGAGGGCTGACACAATGGCTCAGCTGGTAAGGTTATACCAAAAGTTATTAGGCTTATCCAAGACCTCCACAGTAAAAGAAAACCTGACAGCAGAAGCTTTCCTCTGATCTGCAGTTGCACAGCATACACACACATATATAAATGATAAAAATGTCCTAATCTACAGAATCTATACAATGCAGTACTGTTCACTAAATCAGGGAAAGAAACAGGTGCATGCTATAGCAAGGTAAACCTTGAAAACATAGGACTAAATGAAAAAGTTACAAAAGAATATGACTTCACTGATGAGTCACCTAAAGCAGGATAGTTCATAAACCAAGAGCAAGAAACAGAAGTAGAGGTAATGAGGAGCAAATAAAAGTTTATTATTAAGTACAGAGCCTATCTGAGATTAGAAAGTATTCTAGCAGAGGGTAGTGGGAATGAAGGCCCAGGACTGTGAGCACTAAACTGTACAGTTAAAAATGGTTAAGACTATGAATTTTGATGTGCTGATTAACACATTAACAAGAAAAAAGTAGGGAGAGCACTGGAAAGATGGTTCAGTATTTAAGAGCACCAGCTGCTCTTACATAAGATCCAGATTACGTTCCCAGCACCCACATGGCAGCTCACAACCATCCTTAACTCCAGTTCCAGGAGATCCAATGCTCTCTCCTGACTTCCATGAGTATCAGGTATACATGTGGTCCACATACATACCAGCAGGCAAATACTCACACACATAAAACAAATAAATCTAAAAAGACAAAAGCAGCAGCAGCATCTTTGCATCAAAGGAGTGAAGACATACTTGCGCAAGGTGTTGTTGTTCTGGACTCTCTTCACCTCATCCTCCAGCTGCTGAATTCGTCTCAGGACATACATGTGCTGCTGTAACAAAACTCCCAGCCAGAGCTCATCCCAGAGTACAGTGACCCTACGTAGCTCTGCCACAAGCATCTGGACCTGCAGACACAACACATCCACATGGCTCACAAGGCAGCATCCAATTAATGAGAGGTAATGCTCATTTCTGAAAAATTCATCAGCAGCACTATCAATATAGATTAGTGAGACCAATTCCAATTATTTGTAAAGCTTTGGTTCTCTGATATGATTCTCCTAAGAGATGTTAGCTTTAAGAGTGGGGGAGGGGCTTTGCAATGAATATTACTTTATAACAAATCAGTTTTCTTGTACCTGTAAAACCATCGTTGGGTTGGCAGAGGACAGTTTATCTACAATTTTGCTGTAGCAATCCTGCATCATGGCCTGGTCTTCATTTAAACCACTTTTAGGTTCATCTTTGTTGCTCTCCTGAGAAGCAGGAGGACTTCCTCCTTCACATTCAGAAACCAGCAATTCTTCTCCTTGAATATTTCCAAGTAAAGTTGGGATTGCAGAGGAATACTTATTTCCTACAGTGGGATGCAACAGGAATACATGCACACACTGGATATGGAAAACAAGGATACACTACTTCACAGTACTGTGCATGAAGCTTAAGGTTATGGTGTTCTGCACTTTTACAAAGTGTGCTTTTCATGTATGTTTACAAATACTGTAAACTATTGGAGGAAAGCTGGGGAAAATGGTAAACAAACAGGAAGCCTCTGTAGAATGGGAAGAGCATCCTCTAATGTTTATCTTAAATAGCTCTATGCTAAGCTCCTGGGGTAAGGTAAGGAGTATATAACATGCAAAACACACAGATACATAGTAGCTACTTCAGTAAGTTGGAGCCATTACTAATAAAAAACATATCACCCAAAAAGACACTTAAAAATTACTGGTGAAACAATTTTTTTTTTTTTTTTTTTTTTTTTTTTTTTCCGAGACAGGGTTTCTCTATGTAGCCCTGGCTGTCCTGGAACTCACTCTGTAGACCAGGCTGGCCTCGAACTCAGAAATCCGCCTGCCTCTGCCTCCCAAGTGCTGGGATTAAAGGCGTGCGCCACCACCGCCCGGCTTG
Organism: Apodemus agrarius; assembly: GCA_964023405.1. NCBI lineage: Eukaryota > Metazoa > Chordata > Mammalia > Rodentia > Muridae > Apodemus > Apodemus agrarius. The sequence goes on from OZ030005.1 coordinate 111,354,276, forward strand.
GTGAAACAATTTAAAGTACTAGTATTTTAGCTAGGCAAAGGAGCATATGTCTTTAAGCCCAGCACTCTACTGAGTGCAAACCCAGTCTGTTCTACAAAGTGAGTACCAGGCCACTGAGGGTGATAGAGTGAGATTCTGTTCCAAGTAAATAAATATATTTTAATGTTGCATACCTGAAGCCTGGGATTCACTGCTAAGTGATATGGTTCCTACTATTGCAGGATACAATATGAGGTGTGGAGAATCTTGGGCCACACGGCAAAGTAGATTACAAATACTCTGGCGCACATATACTTCAGGGTGGTTTAAGCGTGAGAAAAGTTGTGGAATAATGCCTTCAGGAGAAGAAAACAAAATTACTAAAACTATGAATTTTAGGAATGCAAATGGATAAAACTTGATTGTGTCAGTATCTGCACAGATCTTAAAGGCTAAGTTCTCTCTGTGGTACCAAAGGCCCATATGAAAACATTTTTGCTTTACAAGTCTGTTTAGTGTGGAACTATAATCATAATCCAGAGGAATTAAAGCATTGAATGTTCAGCATATGCCTCAAAGACGACAGATAAAATAACTGTGACAAAGAGTTATACCATATGGCCCCCACACTTATTTTCGACACCCTCTCCAAAACTGATTTTTTGATAATGAAAAGTGAAGCCTTCTAGCCTCTCTCAGTTCTCTACAAGATAGGAAGAAGAGGTTTTCATGAGACACCAAAAGTCCAGATTCTCCTATGAACCAGCATGGCTGTTCTCTAACATTTTCAAATACAGAACATAAATTATTTCTATACTACTCAGAAACATATTTACTAAACAGGGCATTTTCCTTATGCCAATACCTCTCCATGGTGCAGTAGGGGTTGTCTCCAAGCCATGTTCCAGATACTGCCGGAGCTCACCAGCATGCTTCACTAGCAACCTGAGTAGTCGCAGGGTAGCCATCACAATCACATCATCAGTGCTCTGCTCTGCTCTGTGACTTAAATGGAGCCTGGGGTCATCCTCATCTAGCAGAACCTAAGAGAAAAATTAAGGAGATAAGGAAACCATTTCTGCTACTACTCTTTGTCTATAGGGGAAAAAAAAAAAAAAAAAAGAATTCCCTTAGAAGACTGTGCCACCTACCTGACCAGCATTTAGCTTAAGGAAAGTAAAATATGCACTGCAAGACAATTTGTACAGGCTGAAGATTCTGTCTACAACTTTCCTCCACACTTTAATAACACCTTCAGTTGCATTTTCATCAAGTTCAGAAAGCCAAGGGCAGCTTGATATTAACTGACGCCAGATAACATCGACCATGTCATCATCCTCATTATCTTCACTCTCTGTTATCTGAAGTGTTATATCTTCATCCTAAAAAAACAATGTGGGCATTTTCACGTAACGTGAAAAGGAAGGAAAATACATATCTGACTATCATGTGGAAATATTTTTCTCATATATGATCCACTAAATAATTCCAAATACTAAATCCATGAGTAAGCTTCTCTTTATAATATGCTTATTAATACAACCAATTAGGCAAAGATTAAAGACTACTGGGGTTTTCTGTTTTTAAATGCTTCTAAATTACAATATAATATTCTACCTGTAGAAAAATCTGTTCAGCCGGGCGAGGTGGCGCACACCTGTAATCCCAGCATTCTGGGAGGCAGAGGCAGGCGGATTTCTGAGTTCGAGGCCAGCCTGGTCTACAGATGAGTTCCAGGACAGCCAGGACAGAGAAACCCTGTCTCGAAAAAACCAAATCCAAACAAACAAACAAACAAAAAAAACACAACAACAACAACAACAGAACAGAACATGAGCAAAAAGCACTACTCTAAATTTAGAGTATTATAAATACACCTCACAATAGTTTAAACAGAGCCTCAAGGATACAATTTTTAGAATAGAATTTAGTCAACAGAATTTAGCTTTGCAAATAAAACCTACACCTTTGACGAACTACATCTACATATTCAACAGCTATAGAAACTACAAAACTTACAGGACACTTTGAGGACAAAGGAACCACTGTCCAAAGTCATTTATGTAATCTTAAATGCACATGCATGGACCAAGGGTGGGGATGGGGGTCAGAGTGTCTCCCCTTGTGGAAGTTCCCAAGTAGTCTTATAAAGAGCCTTACATGTTGTCCCCTTTTACCCGTGACGAAACCAACATACCAAGAATCTAACTTCAGATAGGAAGAGTAATTAAGAGAAATTTAATTTACATAAAATGAACTTAACCTATTTTCAACAGGACCTAAGAAAGCACTTGATTTCTTAAGAAATTATGATCTTGGGCTGGTGAGATGGCTTAGTAGGTTAAGAGCACTGACTGTTCTTCTGAAGGTCCTGAGTTCAAATCCCAGCAACCACATGATGACTCACAACCATCCTAATGAGATCTATCGCCCTCTTCTGGAGTGTCTGAAGACAGCTACAGTGTACTTATATATAATAAAATAAATAAATAAATCTTTAAAAAAAAAGAAATTATGATCTTAGGAAAAAGGCAACTTTAGGTCGTCTTAAAAGTCAGGAGATTTTATTTGCAATACAAACAGTCTAAACCTCACTCACTAAAAGTAAATTTAGTAAAGTAGTCAATTCCCTCAAACACTGTTGACTTGCAACTGGAATCTTGGCATTATTTCCCCAGATCCACTGTTATCCTGTTTTCCTTGCCTGAATTCCTGCTGGCCGACATACTGCTTGTCCAAGAATACCAAATATTCTCTCTTTCTCTTCTTCAGTTATAGTATCTGGAAGCAGATTTTGAACTTCAGATTTTTCTCTAGGCAACAGACGAACACCTTCTCCCTGACTATAAAAATAAACAAGTCATCAAATATTTCAGCTACCGAACTCTTCCAATAACATTTTATATCTCCACTTTGCAGAGGGTTATATCAACTGTACATTGAAACATACATACCTGGCATTGTCAACCACCTTTCTGCCCCACCTATAAGCCCAACTAGCCAATGCTGCCCAAGATTTGGCTACTTCAGGTGCCTGCACTGAAGACAGGTGATATAACTGTCCCAAAATGAAGTCAGGTTCTCCAACTCCAATATGCACTGCCATGATAGGGAAAATAACAAGAGCTCAGTGTTACATTCAGAAATATGTAATGGTATTCTGATTGACCTGTTAAGACTATTTATAAACAAACAATAAGCTCAACATTATCACAATATATAATCTGTTATGGCCAAAATTTGGATACTTTTCTGCAATGTGACTATATTAAAAGACATCAGCCACTCCATCAGCTCTCATAAGCATCTGTGGAAACATTTGTACCTTTAATTTCACTATTTTTTTTTAAAATAGTATAGAATATAGTTTATTTAGGGCATGGGGAGGGGAGTTAAGAGAGTAGTAGAAGCAGGGAAATGCGGAAGAGAGAGGAGAGAATTAGAGGCCGGCCATGACCACGTGGAGAGAGGGGGAATAAGGGGGCAAAAGACAAGAGAGAGAGAGACAAGAGAGTAAGAAGAGACTAAGAGAGGTAATGTCACTAATCTTTAGCAACAGCTCAAGCGTCAGACATGCTGTAGAATGTCTTACATCATGCTTTTGAGTGGTTAAACACCTCATGAATAGAATATTTAACATTTAGAAAAACAATGAACAGGTGATAAGCATACCAGAGACCCACAGGATTGACAGATCTTTAGTTCCATCAGAGAAAACTGTCTGGTTTAGTGAGTTCATATGCTATGACTTACACTGATTTTAAGACCTATCCCTTATGAATATCAAGACTCAATTAACATCAAGACCCAATTAACATACACACTAGAATTAATTTTTAAAAACCGAGTGAACAAAAACAAAATGTAATTTAAACCCCAAGCAAAAACAAAATGGAGGTATAATCTCCTGTGTCAGTTAAAAGATTACTTATCTCCCAAACTGATCAGTACATAAGTCAGCAGAATGTCTACATAGCCTGCATGATGCAGAGTCTATAACCAGTAAAATACATAAACATGGGGGGCTTGGGGGGAGGTAGGGGTAGCAAAGGGAGACAGTGCCACCTCCCTATAACTCAGCATTTAGAAAACTCAAGAAAGTTTTTGAGTGTGAGACGAGCTAGGCTCTGCAGGAAGGAAGACACTGTCTCAAAGAAATATAAAGCTGGTGGGTGGGATATTCCTTTAATCCCAGTAGTTGGGCATAAGAGGCAGGAGAATCTCTCTGAGTTTGAGGCCAGTCTGGCATACATAACAAGTTCTAGGCCAATGGTTCTACATAGGGAGACTATCTAAAAAAAAAGAGAGAAGAGAAGAGAAGAGAGGAGAAGAGAGGAGAGGAGAGGAGAGGAGAGGAGAGGAGAGGAGAGGAGAGGAGAGGAGAGGAGAGGAGAGGAGAGGAGAGGAGAGGAGAGGAGAGGAGAGGAGAGGAGAGGAGAGGAGAGGAGAGGAGAGGAGAGGAGAGGAGAGGAGAGGAGAGGAGAGGAGAGGAGAGGAGAGGAGAGGAGAGGAGAGGAGAGGAGAGGAGAGGAGAGGAGAGGAGAGGAGAGGAGAGGAGAGGAGAGGAGAGGAGAGGAGAGGAGAGGAGAGGAGAGGAGAGGAGAGGAGAGGAGAGGAGAGGAGAGGAGAGGAGAGGAGAAGAGAGAGAAGAGAGGAGAGGAGAGGAGAGGAGAGGAGAGGAGAGGAGAGGAGAGGAGAGGAGAGGAGAGGAGAGGAGAGGAGAGGAGAGGAGAGGAGAGGAGAGGAGAGGAGAGGAGAGGAGAGGAGAGGAGAGGAGAGGAGAGGAGAGGAGAGGAGAGGAGAGGAGAGGAGAGGAGAGGAGAGGAGAGGAGAGGAGAGGAGAGGAGAGGAGAGGAGAGGAGAGGAGAGGAGAGGAGAGGAGAGGAGAGGAGAGGAGAGGAGAGGAGAGGAGAGGAGAGGAGAGGAGAGGAGAGGAGAGGAGAGGAGAGGAGAGGAGAGGAGAGGAGAGGAGAGGAGAGGAGAGGAGAGGAGAGGAGAGGAGAGGAGAGGAGAGGAGAGGAGAGGAGAGGAGAGGAGAGGAGAGGAGAGGAGAGGAGAGGAGAGGAGAGGAGAGGAGAGGAGAGGAGAGGAGAGGAGAGGAGAGGAGAGGAGAGGAGAGGAGAGGAGAGGAGAGGAGAGGAGAGGAGAGGAGAGGAGAGGAGAGGAGAGGAGAGGAGAGGAGAGGAGAGGAGAGGAGAGGAGAGGAGAGGAGAGGAGAGGAGAGGAGAGGAGAGGAGAGGAGAGGAGAGGAGAGGAGAGGAGAGGAGAGGAGAGGAGAGGAGAGGAGAGGAGAGGAGAGGAGAGGAGAGGAGAGGAGAGGAGAGGAGAGGAGAGGAGAGGAGAGGAGAGGAGAGGAGAGGAGAGGAGAGGAGAGGAGAGGAGAGGAGAGGAGAGGAGAGGAGAGGAGAGGAGAGGAGAGGAGAGGAGAGGAGAGGAGAGGAGAGGAGAGGAGAGGAGAGGAGAGGAGAGGAGAGGAGAGGAGAGGAGAGGAGAGGAGAGGAGAGGAGAGGAGAGGAGAGGAGAGGAGAGGAGAGGAGAGGAGAGGAGAGGAGAGGAGAGGAGAGGAGAGGAGAGGAGAGGAGAGGAGAGGAGAGGAGAGGAGAGGAGAGGAGAGGAGAGGAGAGGAGAGGAGAGGAGAGGAGAGGAGAGGAGAGGAGAGGAGAAGAGAGGAGAAGAGAAGAGAAGAGAAGAGAAGAGAAGAGAAGAGAAGAGAAGAGAAGAGAAGAAGAGAAGAGAAAAGTCAGGCGGTGATGGCACACGCCTGTAATCCCAGCACTTGGGAAGCAGAGGCAGGTGGATTTCTGAGTTCGAGGCCAGTCTGGTAGACAGAATGAGTTCCAGGACAGCCAGGGCTACACAGAGAAACCCTGTCTGGGGGCGGGGAAGTGGGGGGGGACCACAAAACAAACCAACCAGAAACTGAGGATGGAGCTTGGTAGGAGCTTTTCCTAATATGTTAAAATGGTTTAAATAGTGTCTCTGTTGGCTAGTTTATTTAATTCCACACAGCTATGAACTGTTGCTCATTCCTGCAGGAGACACCCTACAGACAAAACTGCTTTTCCGTTGGACCCCACAAGAGGGGCAGAGATTTTCTGGGGGGAAAATTCTAGTTATAGAAGTATGGATCCTTTACCTAGAACATAGCTCTGCAATGAACAGCCCTCCTGCTATCAAAAAAACAAGCACTAAAGACTTGGTGCAGTTTCACAGGCGCATTGTTTATTGGACACAATTGGAAATTTCCCCTTTCATTTTACGTGTGATAATAAACTTATAACTAGCATGCCCAAAAGCCTAGATTCTTAACACCCTTCCCCTCCTCGAAAAAAAAAAATTTTGTTTAGATGAATCAACCATCTATTTCTTGGCCAGTGTCAAACAGAATAAGACACTTAAGTCTTTCTATACTTTCTAACCACCAAGTGTAACATAATAAAAGCTATTGCTACATGTCTGCTGTTCCTGATACTCACTCCTTCATGAATTAAGGTAAAAATACCCTCCCTCTAAGTCGGGAAAGCAACTTGCACCTGAAAGATTAGACACACAACAATAGGTTACTGTCAGGTGACATGCTTTTGTACTTTTGAACTTCTTGTGGCTAATTATAGCTAGCATAACACTGATTTTACACTTATTAAATTGGTATTTTTAAAGCTAATGAAAGAATGAAATCCTACCTGTAGATTCACTCTCAATCCGAGGGTGCTCGTCTCCAACTGTGTTAGCAGATGGGAGCTCTATCAGAGCAAGTATGTTCCTTGACAAAGTAGAAAGGCCTGAAAGGCTCTGCTGCTGCTGAGCTCTGTACACCTGTCTCAGCTGGCCAGAAATCTCTTTCCATTCTGCCTGGACCCATTTAGCCAGGGTCAGAATTGACTTAGCCACAGCATATTCAGCTTTGGCAGACTTGCAAAAAGATATAGCACAAGAACTCAGCATTTCCATTGCATGTGTTGACTGGCCTACAGAAAAAGAAAAAGGAAAAAAAACCCACATACACATATAAAACCAATAATTTATCCTTAATGGTAAAATAATTTATTTCAAGACGAAGTAATTACTTATTTTTCTGTTTTTAAGAATATAAATTCAAGGTGGTGGCACATGCCTTTAATTCCAGGTCTTGGGAGGCAGAGGCAGGTAGATCTCTGTGAGTTCAAGGCTAGCCTGGTCTACAGAACAGTTCTAGGACAGTCAAGGCTACACAGAAAAACCTGTCTGGGGAGAAAAAAAAAAAAGCCGGGCAGTGGTGATGCACGCCTGTAATCCCAGCACTTGTGAGGCACGGGCAGGCGGATTTATGAGTTCGAGGCCAGCCTGGTCTACAGAGTGAGTTCCAGGACAGCCAGGGGTACACAGAGAAACCCTGTCTCGAAAAAAAACAAAAACAAAAAACAAAAACAAAAAAACCCAGGTAACAACCAACCAGCTTCCTACAATTCTAGTTCCAGAGGATCCAGCACCTTTTGGCCTCTGTGGGTACCAGGCACATATGTATGTGAGATTTCATAAACACACACACACACACACACACACACACACACGTATGTATATATGTGTATATATGTGTATATGTACATATGTACACACACACACACACACACACACACACACACACACTCAACACATAAAAGTAACAAAAACTAAGACAAGATAAAAACAGAATACCATAAAGCCGGGCAGGCATGGTAACACGTCTTTAATCTCAACACTCAGAAAGTAGAAGCCAGCCTGCTTACCATTAAGGATAAATTATTGGTTTTATATGTGTATGTACAACTCTGACATAGCGAGTTTCAGGCCAGCAAGGAAAATTGTTAATAGTAACAATAATAAAAAATCCAAGAGCAGCCGGGCGGTGGTGGTGCACGCCTTTAATCCCAGCACTTGGGAGGCAGAGACAGGTGGATTTCTGAGTTCGAGGCCAGCCTGGTCTACAGAGTGAGTTCCAGGACAGCCAAGGCTACACAGGGAAACCATGTCCCAAAAAAACCAAAAAAAAATAAATAAATAAATAAATAAAAAATAATAAAAATAAAAAATACAAGAGCTGGGAAAATGGACCAGTGGGTTAAATGCTTGTTGTGTAAGCACTGAGGACTACAGTTTGATTCCCCATAAATGTTGGGTGGGGAATTAGACTGCCTGTAACTCCAGGACTCTTGAGAGGGATAATGGGTTCAACTGAAAAAATCCTGCCTCAGTAATATGAGATAGATAAAAATCAAGGACATCACTGTCAACCTTTAACCCACACACATACATGTACATACACATGAACTGAACTTATATGTAGGCATGGCTCCTACAAATACAAATAAGTACACACCACATTCCCCAAAAGGAAGCAATTGAATCTAGGCATAATCAAGGATCTTTGAAAACATGTCTTACTGAAGGACACTCTATTAAACTAACATCTTTTTCAAACTACTATTAAATATCAATTATAAAACACCAGCATACCATAAACAATGTTCTAAAAAAGATGGAAATATTTTTCTAAAAAACTTTATACCATGCACAGAAGCATATAGTTTACTAACCTGCTGTATATAACAATTTGGTTTTTTCAATATCAAGCTCAGGCCCCCATTTTTCATCCACTTGACCTTGAGTGGACAATTTCTTAAAATGCTGGACTAAGTCCTGGGCAGTTGTTGTCTTTCCCAGCTGAACCTCACTGCACTGTGCCAGCAGTCTTGTTGCCAGTGACACATTACCCCGTTTTCTAGCAAATTTTGCTGCTGTCAGACCTAATTCCATGAGATGGCTTCTAATTGGTACTGTTTGTTCTGAAAAGAAGAAAATGTTTCATTAGAAAATGTTTCCCATTCATTTAATTCCAGACGGTGTTTCTTAGGCATATTCTTCTTCACCATCTCTTAACCCTCAAACCCCAACAACTAGCACAATGCTTAGCATATAAAATGTGTTTAAGTGGAGAAACACAACCAAATAAACAAAGTGAAAATCATTCTCTACAAGAAATTAACCTTGTAGCATCTCAACTGTTCGAAAAGAGCCTCTATTAGAGACTGGAGAAACAGCTTGTCAGTTTAGAACATTTGCTACTACTCTTGCAGGGGGCAGTTCTATTCCCAGCACCCATACACTGGTTCACAACTGCCTGTAATCCCAGTTCCAGGGGATACAGCACCATCTTTGGGCATCTAGGCACACATGTTATACATATACAAATGCAGGCAACAATTCATATACATAAAATAAAAAACATTTTAAAAATGGTGAATACTGCTAGACAGTGATGACGCATGCCTGTAATCCCAGCACCTGGGGAGCAGAGGCAGGCAGATTTCTGAGTTCAAGGCCAAGCCTGGTCTACAGAGTGAGTTCTAGTACAGCCCGGGCTATACAGAGAAACCCTTGGGGGTGGGGGGGAGAGGAATGGCCCGCATGGGCAGTGGATTTACTTAACATTTAATATTTAAGATTTATTCAGTAACTTTAGTCACCATATAGTCAACTAAAACTATAGGCCTGAGGGGCAAGGTACTATCCTACTGTAATAAAAGAAACATTTTTCCTTAAAAAGTAAAAAAGCAAGACATAAAATTTGCATACTTATTCTCTGATATTTCATTTGAAGTATTTAAAAATCCTTAACATTTGTAGCACATATTAAATGCTGAAGAACTTGTACATAGAACACATGAACAAGTCTTATTACTTCATTTAAAATGGACAAAGAATGCTGGGCATGGGAGCATATACATTTAATCTAAGCACTGGATCTCTGAGTTCAAGGACAGCCTGGTCTACATTTGTTTTAAAGTCAACCAGAGCTACACAGTGAGACCCTGTCAAAAATAGAAAAAGGCCATGCATGGTGGGAATATCTGCAATTCCAATATTCAGGAAGCAAGGACAGACAAATATCTGTAAAGTCAAGGCCAGCCTGGCCTGAACAGCAAGTGCCAGGGCTACAGGGAGAGAGATCTTATTTCTTCCCCCAATAAAAAAGAAAAGTAGGCAAAAGATGTCAAGAGACATTTGAAACACAAAGCACACAATAGTATCAGTGAAAGAAAATGAGGAGGAAATGCACCATCACCAGAGAACTATAAACTAAAACCATGAACTAAAATTATACCTTGTCCAGTGACAAAAAAAAAAAAAAAAAAAAAAAAAAAAAAAAAAAAACCACCAACTGGAAAACTGGTAAATACTAAAAAAAATTAAAAAGGCATAACCACTATCCACAAAATACTGAATTATTTACAAAGTTGAACCGAATAATGAAACAATCTCACTGTCAACTTGGCAGGATTTGGAGTCACCACAGAAATAGACCTTTGAATACATCTGTGAGGGTGTTTCCAGAAAGGTTTAACTTTTGAGATGGGAAGACTCACCAAAAAACAGTATAGGTACTGCTCTATGGGAACAAAAGAGAGAAAGCAAACTAAGCTTTCTCTGATTCCTGGTGGCAGATATGACCTTGCATTTCTGTCTCCAAGATTTACCTATTATGATGAACTCTACCTTGAACTTTAAGCCAATATAAACCCTTCTTTCCTCAAGTTGTCAGGTTTTAGCCAGAGCAGCATGAACAATAATACAAATGTTCATAGCAGCTTCGTGCTTAGTTACCCAACTAGAAAAACTGAGAACATTCCAGAGAATGGAAAAATAAACAAATGGTGGCACATCCATACAGTGGAATACTACTAGAAAATAAAAAAAGTTCCACTTTACTAACAAGTTAACATGGAAAAACCTTTAAAATACCATGTAAGCTAGAAACACCAAATATAGTAGCAGGATGCACAATTCCATTTATGTAAAGACACAGCAAAGACAAATCTGATTTACAATGATAGAAGCAAATCATCAACTGCCTGTGATGGGGCAATGGTAAGAAAATGAACAGACTCAGGACTTTCTGGGTACACAGAGGAAAATAGGCTGAAACTGCATAATTGAATGTGTAATTTACATCTTAGTGAAGCTAAGTTTAAGAAAATCAGGCCAAGAGGTAACATATGCCTTTAATCCCAATATTTGAAAGGCAGGTGGATCTCTGAGTTTGAAGCCAGCCAGGTCTACACATTAAGCCAATAATTAAGTCCATAAGGGATTGGTGCAAGAGATAAGAGGGAAGGGAAGGGGCAAAGACGTTACCTTTAATTTTCTCTAATAGTTGATTCTGGTACATGGTATATCGCAATGCCTGCATCCATGGCCGCACATCATGCTGTTTACACGATCGAAGAGCATCACTAAAGAGTGGGATAAGACAGTCCTGGCAGAAAGACAAAGACTTGTGTAAAACAATCACTCCTAATAAATTCAGGGTAGACTATAGCCTTTAGATCTATTCCAACTTTCCTAAAACCTTCCATCATGATTCAAGCAACCTGTGGTTCATGTATTTGAATACTTGGTCCCAGCTGATAGAACTGTTTGGGAAAGATTACGCGATGTGGCCTTGTGGAAGGAATAGAATAAATGAGGGCAGTCTTTGAGTGAGGTGTCTTTCACTCTCTCTGCCTCCAACATGGAAATCAAAACCTATGGTCTCAGCAGCCATGCCTATAGTCTGCCATCAAGAACTCTAACCTAGAGCTGGGCGTGGTGGCGCACACCTTTAATCCCAGCACTTGGGAGGCAGAGGCAGGCGGATTTCTGAGTTCTAGGACAACCAGGACTACACAGAGAAACCCTGTCTCGAAAAACCAAAAAAAAAAAAAAAAAAAAAAAAAAAAACCCTCTAACCTAGCCGGGCGGTGGTGGCGCACGCCTTTAATCCCAGCACTTGGGAGGCAGAGGCGGGCGGATTTCTGAGTTCGAGGCCAGCCTGGTCTACAGAGTGAGTTCCAGGACAGCCAGGGCTACACAGAGAAACCCTGTCTCGGGAAAAACAAAACAAAACAAAACAAAACTCTAACCCTCTTAAACTATAAGTTCCAAATCAAATACTTTCTTTTATAAGCTGCCTTGATCAAGGTATAAAAGCATTAAAAAACCTAAGCTACACCCGAACAGAAAACCTTTGTTTTATTAAATAAATCCAGGATATTAAGTACAATTTGTCAGTATATTTATTAATAAAGTACATTTGTAAAAACATGTATTTACTATAAACCAGAATTCCAGAAAAGCATTAAACTGCTGATTCTGTAATTTTCAGAGATTGCAACTCCTTATAAACATTCTCACTTTAGAGTCAAATCAAAAGTTTACCTATAAGAAAAACCAAAAGGCCAAAACCTTAGGTTCGTCTGTTTGCCCTATACTACCCCAAATGAAAATCTGTCTAAAGGGGCAGGAGAGATGGCTCAGTGGTTGAGGGGACTGGCTGCTTTTTCCAGTGGCCCCAAGTTCAATTCCCAGCATTCACATGGCAGCTAACAACTGTTTGCAATACAAGATCAAACATACTCATACAGACATAGTAATGTACATAAGACACTAATGTACTGTACTGGCTAGTTTTGTGTGTCAACTTGACACAGGCTAGAGTTATCATAGGAAAAGGAGCTTCAGTTGGGGAAAGTGCCTCCATGAGATCCAGCTGTGGGGGCATTTTCTGAATTAGTGATCAAGTAAGGGAGTGCCCCTTTTGGGTGTTACCCTCTCTGGGCTAGTATTCTTGGGTTCTATAAGAGAGCAGGCTGAGCAAGCCAGGGGAAGCAAGCCAGTAAGGAACATCCCTCCATGGCCTCTGCATCAGCTCCTGCTTCCTGACCTGCTTGAGTTCCAGTCCTGACTTCCTTTGGTGATGAACAGCTATGTGGAAGTGTAAGCTGAATAAACCCTTTCCTCCCCAACTTGCTTCTTGGTCATGATATTTGTGCAGGAATAGAAACCATGACTAAGACATGTACATAAAATAAAAATAATTTATTCTTAAAAGAAAAATCTGTCTAGAAATGTATTTTAGACTTCTGGGTTCACCAGTTTACTCAATTATAAATTCTAATTTAATCCGGGCGATGGAAAATAAATAAATAAATAAATAAATGATAGATTCTAATTTAGACTGAGAAAATGAATTTTTTGATCTATACTATTGTATTAATACAGAAAATATGCTTACAAATATATACTTCAGGGTTGGAGAGATGGCTCAGGTGGATTTTTTTTTTTTTTTTTTGGGGGGGGTGGTTCGAGACAGGGTCTTTCTGTGTAGTCCTGGCTGTCCTGGAACTCACTCTGTAGACCAGGCTGGCCTGGAACTCAGAAACCCACCTGCCTCTGCCTCTGCCTCCCAAGTATTGGGATTACAGGCGTGCGCCACCACGCCCGGCTAACTGTGGTCCTTTGTAAGAGCAAGTTTCTTCTTTCTTCCTTCCCTACCTTCTTCTTGAGGCCAGCCTGGTTAAATTCCCAGCACCCCCACAGTGGCTAACACCCATCTGTGACTCCATTCCCAGGGGATCCAATGCCTTCTTGCACTTTCTAATGGCTCCAAACATGTAAGTGGTGACAGATATGCATGCAGGCAAAACATTCATGCGCATAAATTATTTTTTTTAAATGTTAAAAAAAAATTTAAAAAGCCCAAACAAACAACAGCTAATCTACATACCTCTGTTGAAAGTCTATTAGAAACTGTGTTCTCCAGTGCAGATGAGCAGTACAGCTGCAGGGTACTCAGTACTGGCAAGGACTGTGACACCGTTAGTGTAGACAATCTTAGTGGTCCAATAGCAATGCGTGAGGTTTGCTTTAAGTACTTTACCACATTTCTGAAAGAATGTATTTGCTGTCAATTAATTAACAAGATTTTTCAGCTTGTAGTCATTATTATCAAGTCACTAAGGCATTATCATTTGGCAACAAAAATCAGGGTCATAGAAAGAAAAAACAGCCTGCTCTATAGTAAACTGTGAGCAAGTTAAGACATTTACTTTTAGGGGTTTCTACACATCTATAGTTCCAATCAGCACCCCTTGCAACCACCTACCAATGTACACTAGAGACTCACTCGGTTAAGGACTGCCATTTCTGATCTTGTTCCACATGGTTTAAAGCAGTTGCCAGGAAGACCGAGCTTCTCAACAGTTGGACTTCAATGGACTTCTGAAGCTCCCGTGGGTCTGGACTTAGCATGTTAGGAAGCAGCTTTTTCATATCTAAACAAGTTAATTAAATTTTTTGATCTTAATGTACAAAAGTAATAATATATTCTGGCAATACTTAATTATCATTAATAAAAACTTCCTTTCATTAAATTTAGGTAGACATAAAGCATTTCAGATCACAATATAAACATCATTATTTTGTATTAAATTATACTTCATGCCTCTAAGAATTACCTGCCCTTAAAAGTGCAAACACTAGCAAGCAACCTATTTTCCCCCTTCTTTTTACATTCATACTTTTTTCAAAAATAGACTAAAACTTGATTCTAGAAAGGAGTTGACCATTTCAATGAATTTTCCTCCACTTTAGTTCATGAAATTTAAGCTCACTTTTTTACTTTAGTGGTGTGCACTGTGTGTGCATCTGGAGGCCAGAGGTCAACCTCCAGTATTCTTTTCAAATATCATCCATCTTTGTCTTGAGACAGTCTCTCATTGGCCACCCTACTCTACCTTCCTTTCACTGGGAGTGCAAGCATATACCATCATACATGGCTTTTTGACCCAGATCCTATAAATTGAACTCAGCTCTTCATGTTTGTATGACAAGCATTTTAGTGACTGAGCTAGCTCCTAAATTCCAAACTTATTTGTATATACTTAACTAAGAGTAGCCAAATTCATTTATACCAGAAAAACTAAAAGAATTCTAGAACAAGTAAACTATAATTATTATAGACTTGAAATTAAGTTCAGAGATGAATACACTTCAAAAAGTCAACCCACTAATTGCACTTCCTATAGGAAACCAAAACCACCAGGTACAGTGGAGCCCACCACTCAGGAGGCAGAGGTAGGAAGATATCATGAATTCAGGCAATGTCGACATATTTCAGAAAGGGAAATAAGTTTTAAAATAAATTTTTCTCTCATTCTTAAAATTGAATGCCTTTTCTAAAATGAAAACGAAGGATTAATTACATGGAACCAAAACTGACATAATGACTTACAAAAGGAAACTGTCTTTCCAGTCATACACATGTCAAGAGTGAGTGATCCTCTCAAGTACTCTCCACAGAGGTACTTGAGAGCTTTACACAAATGCAGCCTATTTCCAGGGGGCAAACCTCAAAAACACAGCAGACCTCTCAATGTCATAACAGCAGTGTGCAGTGTGCTCATCAAGATAAAAACTGCAGCCAAAATACTGCTTTGTACTTTCTCAAGCTAAATGTCTACACTCATCTCAAATATTAATATCTCCTCTTTCTAGTTTAGTTTTAACTGAGCCATTTTTCCTTTGCCTTATCAACTATTAATAGGACAACGCTAATTTTGGTTCTTTACGTCTCCAAATAAATATACAGAAACTTATCAATAGTCTAGGACTCTACGTAAACAGAAACTTACCGATTTCCTAGGGAAAGATAATGAATAATCTTGTTATGAAAAAAATAAAAACCGGTTTTCAAATACCTATTTTTTCTTTTGAGCCTCCAGCAAGCAGATTAATATTTTCTCCTGGTAATAATTCCAACTGCTCAGTGCATTCAACAAACTCTCCAGACTCGAAGCTGCTTAGTGACCTGTAATTAAAATACCCATCAGCTTATGTTAGACCTTACCAGCCCTGTATAACACTGGGGGCTGCAGGAAGAACTAGAGGGAAGCAGCCATCTGGAGAAATGGCATTTACAAGCAAAGCACCATTTCATTTTTATGTGGCTCCCATGACCTGAGTAACACTACAGCTGCAATGACAGGAAAACAGGAAAGTCCTAGTCATAACAACCAGTTGAGCTTGCTTGCCCGTGTCTCCTTCATCTTTATGTGTGCTGCAGTGGCGAACCAGGTGCTGGCTTATACACTACCAGTAGACTCAGTATGTCTTGCTCTCTGCAAGCCACTGCATCTGGCCTCTCTCCCCACCGAGAGCCCATACTCTTTCCTATAAGTCTCCTATCATCTAAGTTTTGTATCTCAGCCCTGACTCCTTCCCTGAGACCCTGTCTTTTATAATTCCAATTTTCTGTTTTCTTATCTACAGCCATTTCCTATGGCCCTGGTACCCCAATGCCAAAATGAGATGCCTCAGTCATACTAAGCTCCACACTAGTCCACTGTTCTAGCACAGATACTCTCCAATCAGGAGGAGATTTATGTTTTCAATCTCTCTTCTTTTGTAAGACAAGCTCTCCATCGATTTGGAACTCACTTATATAACTAAGGATGAAAGTCCGGACTCTACCTCTCAAGTGCTGAGATTACTGCCTACATCCATCTCACCCACCCTGGCTCCCAGGCTCTCCTTATCTGCCTCTCACTGGTCCCTTCTCTATTACCAGGTCTGAACGCAGCAATGGAAAATGTTCATCAGCTGCCTTACCCAACTCCTGCTCCAACCTACACCAGTATAACCAGTTGGTTCTCAGGTGAGACAGTAAGAGTTAAGTTCTGACTGCTGATGTAGTCATGTCTACATGACTTCATGTCTAGTGACCAAAACAAGACCTTGTTTTTCTGGTGCCCTCCTCTTCCAATCTACCCCAGCTATCCTAAACTGTCTATGCCTAACTACTTTTATTGAGACACAGAAAAGATAAGTCTACTTAATGCTTTGTCAAGGTTTTTTCTCCTGTTTCTTCACTCTCTATTTTGAAGAGCTAGAAGCAGTTTTTGTCCTGCTATACTATACCCTGATGCGCTCACAGATTGTTTTTAATTATCAGGAAGGTGACAGCGAACCAACTCTAATAAGCTTTGCTCTACCAGCCATGTGACTAAAATGCAGTAAATTCTCAATAAAGGGGAATGAAGAAAATTAATTTATAGATGTTCACAAACTCTCATCATTGAAAGAAAATATCTTTGACTATTCAACAGTACTTCAGAAACACAGCTATCCTGTGTGAGTCTCTCTAAAGTATTGCCTTTCTATGTTTACTGATTCTATCTTTTCACTGAGCAGATTTCTTCCTCATCTGCTAGCTTCCTGTTACAAATATAACCAATTTTGGTATTTCCCACCACAGAGGAAGGCTACTTATTGACAGGACAGATAATGCGGAAAACTGGCAGATGCAGCCCTTACTTGATATAGTTGAAATCGGCTTTCAGATTGAGTGAAGTGCTGCTGGCGTTCTTCTTCAGGTCATGGACTGCGTTCTGCCACTCCTGCACAGCAGCCCAGTCAGCAATAGAGATGTAGCACTCACATGCCTTATTTCCTAGGTAGTTAATAACTTCAGGGGAAGACTCAATTGATTTGGACAGCACAGTTTTTCTGGATTCACCTGAAAGGTGTTTTGTTGTTGTTGTTGTTGTTGTTGTTGTTTGTTTTTTAAAAGACAAAATTGAGAACAACTGTTAATAATTCATGAAAAGAAGGTAGACTCCTGGAAACATATAGTAAGTTTACCTGCACAAATGAATGGTAGTTTTGGCATATTTAAAATGTAAACACTGAATGCTCACCATTTAGAGAGTGTTTGGGGCTGGCACTGTTACGTCCAGCATTGGCCAATGTGAGAACAGACTTGTCAAAGCTGGAGATGCAGCAATCAACTCCTGTCATGGCACACAGGTGCTCCTGGTACTCGACAGAGGCCTTTTCAAACCTTAAATGCAAATATAACAAGTATTATTTTTTAAAACAATACTCAAACGTATCTCATTCCTAAAAGAATGGTGAGAGAATGAACTACTCAATGAATTGCACCTGGACAATGAGTCAGTTATTTGGAGGAAAATAGATCCTGTCTAGCCAAGACAGGATAGAACTAGTGGAAACTGCCAAGAACAACTTTGATGTTCAGCAATAAAGTATGTCCAATTATCATATATTCACAAATACGTAGTAGTATCCATTAAGAAAAATCAGATTGTGGAATGTTTGCCATAGCAAAAAGGCCAATTTTTTTTAGAATATTGTTATGTAGAAAAGCCAGGCAGTTCAGTAGGCATATTGCTGTTTCTATAGCAAAAGACACTACACACCTAACAAATGGAACTTTAGGCACACCAAAACCTGCAGACACCAGGTTATTTATCTTTCCAAATTTAAGTGGTTGTTTCTCTCTCCAAATTTCTAAGAACTACTTAAATGTACATGAGCTATGCCCTTCACTCAAAACTGAATCAATCTGCACATGTAATCTACAAAGTTGTGAGCAAACACTCCAGGAGCTTAGAATATCACACCAGTCTAATACAGAAGGTTTTCAATCAATCATGTTTAAAACTATTTACAAAACTGAAAGATCTTGCTTTCCAGTATGATTTCTTATAACCTCTGACACGAGACATTCATGAATGGCTGCTAATCAAAAAAAATGAAAGACACCTCCTACAGAAGTGATTAGTATGATGCTCAAAGTGGACAAAGTCATGTTCAATATTATACAATACAAAGTATTTGGACATAAAAACACCATTATTCACTGCTTTCCTTATAACTTACCTCCCTTCAGCCTGCTGGGCCACTGAGTTAATCCAGAGAAGGTTTTTACCAACAGCTGAAGATGACCAGACAGCAATTCCCTGTATAGCTTCAGGACAATGGAGCTCACACAATGCTTCTACCACCATCATGATAGTTACTTCCAATTCATTCCCCTGGAAACAGTAGGCAAAATATTAATCACAGACCTCTTGATACCACTGAAATTCAATTTTCTACTGAATTTACAACATCTGGTCACAATCTAAATTTATATTTAACATTCGTTTTTACAATATTTAGCTTAGCTTAAGAATCATCACAAAACATCTATTCTGAACCTAATTATTAAAGAACTTTCACACAAATTATAATGTATTCCAGACAAATTTCTTACTATTCCTAAAGTCCAGTCTTTAAGGAATAAGGCGTTCATATTTTTAATGTTTTGATCTGTATAGAAACATAAATAACTTTTATGGTCGATAATGGGGAAGTAATGGGAAGTAAAGTTTATAATGGGGAAGTCATCAGTTTTGTAAGATACTGGATGAACCCTTGAAAAAGAACTAAAGTTAACTTATCTATAGATTGAATTCCATCCGAGACCAAACTCAAATTCCTACAATCCCGTTATAATGCATCCCGAATACACCACATTACCTGAGATAGACTATTTGTTTTCATTTCAGTAAGTAAGTCAAAGCCATGCCTCACGGTCACTGCAGGCTGACCTGCCAACAACCCAACCCTCATGATGGAGAGACGGATCCGAGTGAGCCAGTCTTGGCAAGTCTGTCGATTGGTATAGAAAAAAGTCCTAATGACCTTTAAAAAAAAGAAAAGAACTCAAGACTAGTTCCAATCATGGTGAAGATGCCTAAAATACACATCAATGGAATCCAGATGGACTGTGATCTCAACCGATACCCCACCAGGTTTCACAATCAATCTATTACAAAGCACCACTATTCCACAGCACCAACCTTGGGAGGTGATGTTAATGCATTGGCACATCCCTCATAGGCATTATACATTAATTTCTCCAGGTTCTCCAGATACTGAAGCAGAAGAACAAGTCTAAGCTGATTGCTCCCATGGCCTTCATCATTATCTGCAGTGGTCCACTGACTAACATCCTGATCAGGGTTTAGCGTGTGGGCTGCAAGACTTCTAATGATACCTGAAAACAAAAACAGCAATATTCTGAATCAGAGAAAACTCTTAGTAAATCAATTTACCAGATACCGTGTTTACATATTCATCAATTTAAAACAGAAAGCAAAGATTAAAAAAAATCTCTCCCTTTCTGAGGAAAATGTTTGTCCATATAATCCCCTAAGCTTTTGAACAAAAGCAGACAGGCACATAACAAATTCAACTAACAAACATTATCTAAAAATAAAAAACAAACTCTGAAATCCACATAAGAAAGCCTTGGGTTCTAAAGTTAAAGACCTAGAAACTCATCTGCATCACAAATTTTGAGGAATTCTAAATTGCTGGTTACCTTCAATTGTCTGGAACGTGTCCTGAGCTCTGCCCAGTGGGGTTCGCAACTTTGAAAGAACAGTAAACTGCGCAGCTTCCCAAATAGCCCACTGCCAAAGGACAGCATCTGTCTTTAGAAGATTGCGGGGAATTGTGGATTGGTCACGCTTATCCAGCCTCTGGCAGCTATAGAACAATCTTTCTAACCAATTGTCCTTCCTGGGAAAAGTAGTTTCATATGTAACAGACGATGATAACTTCATTTTAATAATCAAAACAGGTGCAAGGGAAATGGAAGTAAAGACCAATTTTTTTATACCAAAAGAAAACAGCACTGTAGAAGAGGCTGGGGTACACAGCTCATGACAATTTGGCTGCCAGATTACATTTCATTCACTATAACTAAACATCTTGACATTATCGTTCATCACCTCCAACCCTCCCTCCAATGGATTCATGTTAATCAGATCAGTCAATGTTAATAATAACCAGTGAATGTCACAGCCAGTTTTTATTGATACAAATATCATCTTCAAAGCAGTACTATCTCTAAACCCTATGAAAACCAAAGCAAACTAGCAATGAATACTGCCTTCCAATTTGTCACCTTGGAAAATATTTTCTCAAATCTGGGTATAATTATCAGAGTCTTCAAAGTACCTAAAAGTACCTTTTTCTAATGAAAGAATCTTACCCTGTTCGGTGAGAGTTTCCATACAAAATGAAACTGATGACATCAGAAAAGTCCTGAGGGTGGAACGTGTTACTTGGTGCTTTACTCATGTGGCTTCTCAATGCTAGAGAAATCTCCTGAATCTCTGTGTGATTGTTATTGCTGTTAACAGAAAGAAGTAATCATTACCATGTAAAGTATTTTAGGAGAAAGGGTAGTAGACTCTATGAGATACTGTACATCACTGACAGCACAAACAAAACCAAGACTTAAAACTGGAATAGAGGACACCAGGCATGGTGGTCCATGAATTTAATCCCAGTATTCAGTAGGCAGAGGCATGTAGATTCTGGAGTTCAAGGTCAGCCTGGTCTATAAAGCAGATCTGAGACATAGTTAAGATTATGTAGAGAGAATCTATCTTTAAAGAAACAAATGCACATGCACAGGAGGGGGAATTAGAATGTCACAATTTTAGAATCTTAAAAATTCTCAAATTGTTGGTACAGAGGGCTAAAGAGATGTCTCAATGTTAAGAGTATTTGCTGCTCTTGGGTGTTCTCCAGGGGACCTGAGTTCAGTTTCCAGTACCTACACAGGGGCTCAGAACTACCCATAACACGAGGTCGCAGGAATCCAACAATGGGACAGATACACATACGCACACAAACCCAGGATTGCACATACACTAAGTAAAATCTATTTTTAAAAAGACTGCTAGTACGCATCTATAATCCTAGAACGTGGGAGGCAGAAAGAATTTGAGCTCAACAGCAGCCTGAATTACAAACCAAGGCCTTGCTTGCATGCATGCAGGCATACATACATTACATACATACATACATACATACATACATACATACACACACACACACAAAATGAAAAAGGGAAAATAAAGAGGGTGCACACTGAGGATGTAGCTCAGGCACTGGAATGCTGGCCCAACATACACAAGCTCTAGGATTGCTCACAAACAAAATAGACTGAACAATATGATGCATACTTGCAATCCCAGCACTCTGAAAGAAGGAAAAAGAACTGGTAGTTTAGGATTCTTCTTGGATACACAAGGAGTTAGAGGCTACCCTGGGAAAACTGAAACCCTTTTTCAAAAATTAAAGAAATGGTCCCAAAAATCAACTTAATCAAAAGCCAAAAAAAATTAAATATCTGAACTAATTAATGGGGTTAGAGATGGCACAGTTATTAAGGGTACTTCTTGATCTGAAGAGGAGATAGGTTTGATTTCCAGTAACAACAAGACAGCTCAAAACCATGTGTGATAGGGGTTGCAACACAGGTTAAGAGAAGTCTTGAGTTCAATTCCCACCAAACACAAAGGGATATGATGCCTTCTTCAGGTGTGTCTGAAGATAGCTACAGTGTACTCATATACATAAAATAAATAATTTTTCTAAAACAACAACAACAACAAAAATATTTGTGAATCAAGTTCCAAGGGACTCAACACCTTTGTCCTGATCTCAGTGGACACACCAGGCATTCAAGTGGTGTTACAGAGATATACACAAAGGCAAAACACACAAACACAACGAAACCCTGTCTTGGAAAAACCAAATGAAAGGTGGGAGAGGGGTAGGATAAAAGAAAATCTAAACTACTAAGAAATGCATAAACTAACCGGGCGGTGGTGGCACACGCCTTTAATCCCAGCACTTGGGAGGCAGAGGCAGGCAGATCTACAGGCCAGCCTGGTCTACAGAGTGAGTTCCAGGACAGCCAGGACTATACAGAGAAACCCTGTCTCGAAAAAAACCAAAAAACCAAAAAACCAAAAACCAAAAACCAAAACCAAAAAAATGCATAAACTAATTATAAAACGATAAAAAAAAATCATAAAAATAAAAACTTTTCTTAGAAACTTTTCTTCTTCTAGGTCTCCAAAATTATCCTCAGACATCTCTTTGATCAAACCATGTAACATGTAAAATTAACGCAGTACATATGGTGATTTATCTTTTTCTATGGTAGACAATTAAATTACAAAGTGGCAAAATATAGTGAGATAAAATAGTTATACCTTAGTACAACATCTAAAGGAATTGACTTCAACAGCTTTCCAAAGGCCTGTCGAATACGAGTTCCACTATGGACAAGCTGAACACGGCAGACATCAACACACCTATGAAAAATAATGGATAAGGCAGGTGTGGTAGCATTGCCATGCAGAGAACAGTCAGAGTCAAAGATGTGCTCTCTCGTCCGTACCTCTGTAGCAGATCATCTGGCAAGGAAGAGGACAAAGCATGGAGACTGCTACATGCTTGCAAGCAGATATTCACATCTTCGACAAGAGCTATTATTAAAAAGGAAAAGTTACTTTTAGAGACACCACACACAAGTATATGTTATCTATTGAATCCATTTATCCACCCATCCATTCATTCATTCATTCCCTCACTCACTCATCAAACAGGCAAGCACCAACTATGGACTATGCCCTACTCTTGCCTGGAATGCTTTCTGACAGTAATACCTAGGAGATTAATACTCAACAAAATCAAGTTGACCATTCTACATATAAACCTTATTCTAAAAAAAAAAATTTCAACCTCATGGAATAAGTTAATGTATAAGAGTGAAAATCTGGCAATTCAATTATTTTTCAAATACTAGGAATGAAATATAATCTACTATGAATGGCACTATAATAGGGACTACACATCTTCACATCCTCAAGTGTTGGCCTAACTACCTACCTTCTGCTAACCAATATTATTTTAAGGGTAAACAAAATTAAAATATAAGTTTCTTACTGTTGGCTAAAAGGCCTTTGGAAAATTTATGAAAAGATGGAAGGGAGAATAAAGGTGCATATGTTTCAGACTTCTTCATTAATACAGCCACTTCCAAAGCCCATGTCATTAACAGTTTCCTGAAACATAAAGTTGGCTTTACATTAAAACAAAACAAAAACCACAAGACACTCTCTTCTATCAGTTTCTTTTTATTTTTCAAACATCAAAAGTTATTATAATAATAATAATAATAATAATAATAATAATAATTTTTCTTTAAAAAGAGGTAGATCTGGAGTGGTTGATCGGCGGCTAAGTGGCCCCTGGCCTCACAAGACTGAAGTTCAGTTTCCAGCACCCAAATAAGCCAGCTCACAACACTTTACTCCAGATCCAGGGGAACCCAACAACACAAGCTTCCAAGAGCACTGCACTCACTAGCATACAAAGAGAGATACACAAAAACATACAAAATTAGAAAGAAACTACATATGTAAGTAAAAACCAAAGTCTAAAGAATTTCTTTTCTGAGCCGGGCGTGGTGGCGCACGCCTGTAATCCCAGCACTTGGGAGGCAGGGGCAGGCGGATTTCTGAGTTCGAGGCCAGCCTGGTCTACTGAGTGAGTTCCAGGACAGCCAGGGCTATACAGAGAAACCCTGTCTCGAAAAAAACAAAAACAAAAAACAAAAAAACAAAACAAAACAAAACAAAAACCAAAGAATTTTGTTTCTGTATCATGATATTGTGTCTAAAAGCAGAATGGCATTAGAAAAGCCCACCAAAGTATAGCCCTGCAGGATACACAGAGATCAAGTAACAGAATCAAATCAGATGCTTCACAATGAAGCTATAATCTACATTTCTTAGCCTCAAATTACAATGAATTAATAAACTTAGCAATTTAATATTATTTTAAAAAATTAGTAGGTACCTTGTGTCCTGGTTAAGATTATCCTTCTTAAGCAATATTCCCAAAAGATTTAATATAATTGAGAAATGTTTCTTCGTGGCTGTAGTTACAGTACTAATCACTGCACCATCAAATAAGGAAGGGGATGAAGAGCTAAGACTACTGGATATGAAGTGATCATGCCTAAAAAACAAAGTAAAGACCATCTTTTTAGCTGTCATCAAAAGTAGTAAGCAAGGTCAAGAAACAAAACATTTTTTTTCTTCTGAGAATCTGTGAGCACAATACCTGGTACAATGGGAATACAGGGTGTAGAGCACCGCATACTGAATAGCAGGGAAGTGAACAGCCAGGTCACTGTGCACAATCATCAGATTCTTACTCAGCAGTGCAAATACAGTTGGAGACAGTGCCCACATCTGCCAAGGTAAAAACAAAGCATAGTTATGGCTCCAAGACATACAAATGGTAGATGAGCAGTATACTTTGGAATCAAATGTGCGTAGACACTGAAAACCTAAAAGTGATAGCCTAAAACTTGGAAATTATTTAATATGCAATGCTGGAGTTTCTCAAGTTAGGCTTTGCAGCTAGGTGGCATCTCTGTTTAACCCAGCAATTCCTCATCTATTCCACTGTCATGAGGCATCAGCCAAAACAAGGAATGCCATAACAAGGCTGCCTCTTATATAGGTCGCCTATACAAAAGGAGTACACATGGTAATGTTCACAACCATACTGTGTAATCAAGTCAGTAAACACTAGTACAATGTAAACAGGGATGTGGAGTATACCTCAATCAAGATATTTAAAACACAAATAAGAAGCAGGTGCACAACTAAGTTTGAGGCAAAGGATCAGTTAGCTGATGTCTGGTTTAAGCAAAGTCCTTGGTACTTTGTGATGCCACAGCCTGTATTTCCTCAATCATAAGCATATTGTAAATGGCAAGGTATATTGTTCAATGACAAAGTTAGCAATCCTGCTTCCCTGAGCCTTTTCCACACATCTCTTTTCCTCTAGGACACAATGTTCCATCTGTACCAGCTACACCCATTGCTATCTCTGACAAATCAGAGAATGTAAAACTTCTCCAAGCTATATAGGACAAGAATTCCTCAAAAACAAAACATAGGTTTAGAAGAAAGGGAGTTTCCAACAGATATCAAACGTAAGGTGAAATAGCAGGGAGGAAGGGGAGCCTGTGGGACGGTGAAGGCTCTCTGAGCACACAAGCTGGAGAAAGCAGGCACAGCATCAAGTCCTCTTCCTTCTCAGAACACTGCTCTCTACTAAAATTGCTTTCAACTCTGAATGGTCCAATAGAAGGAAGAAATATATAAACTAGGTGCACTAATCCTAAAATCAAAATCAGATAGCATAATTCCAATACTTGGGAGGCAGAGAATGAGGTGGGCAGATCTCTAAGTTTTTCACCAGCTAATTCAAATAAAAAGTATCAAAAGTGATGCCACATCAAATTTCTTGTAACCTTCTGTTTTGTTGTGATAATGGGATTGGATTCAGGGCAAGCACTCTGCCACTTAGTTAAATGCCCAGCCTTCTCCCTCCCCCACCTACACACTGGGAATGTCTTCATTATGACATTTACATACATGTACAAAATGTATTCTGATCATATTTCCCTGCATTACCCTTTTATCCCCTTGCACTCTTACTAATCCTTTCCTTCTCAAACTCTTTACTTCAACTGTGTATCCTTTTGGTTGTCTGTTTTGTTTAGAGACCCAACAAACTTATAGTTTATAGGAACATAAGCACTATACTCTCTCTTCAGCAACTATTAATTCTGTATATCCCCAGGGAGAGAGGTAAAAACTTTTCATTTTTTTGACAAAGTCTCACTGTGTCCACTAGTATCTAGTTACAGGCTGGCTGGAACCTGTAATCTTCCTGTCTTCACTTTCTGGGTGCTCAGACTGCAGGCATATACTATTACATCGGGCTGAAAATGTTTCCAGTTATTACTTTGGGAGGGTGAAGGGAGATGAGTTAGTGCATGTTCTAAACTTGGACTCTGAACTTACAGGCTGTTATAAGCAGCCTGACAGGGTACTGGGAACCAAACTTGGGTCCCCTGTAAGAATAGAACATTAGTGCTCTCACTGGCTGAGCCATCATTTCTCCAGGTTCTTTTTTGAAGTTAGAAAAAGTGATCCTTCTTTAAAAAAACAAAACAAAACAACAAAAAAGGATAAGATAGTTCAGTGGGTAAAAGCTTGTTACACAAGCATGAAGAATACCAGCATCCACATAAAGTAGGCAAACATCTGTAATCCCAGCACTCACAAAGCACACTAGCTCAATCAGTGATCTCCAGGTTCAATGAGTAACCCTATCTCAAAATAAGATGGAGAGTAAAGAAGGTATTGAATGTTGAACTCTGTTCCTGTCCCACCCCACCACCCAGACACAATTAAAATATATGAAGTTATGAATGAACATGGTGATACATGCCTATAATCTCAGCATCTAAAATCAGCCTGGTCTACAAATAACTCAATTAAAGAGAGAAGGGGAAAAAAAAAACCACGAAGTATGGAAGGTAGATAGAGGTTAACCATTCATGGATAGATTTTATGGCCAGGAATGGTGGTATATGCCAGAAATCCCAGGACTTAGAATGCTTAGAAAAACTCAGTGAGCTCAAGGCCCGCATGGGCCATATAGCAGAAATCTAACTCAAAACCAGAAATAAGACCAAATACATAAATAACAAAGCCTACAAAATTAAAGGCTTACCCCAATTAATGAGTTTTTGGCATTTCCAATTGTAGTCAGGGCACTAAGATCAAATATAACTACAAAGTTGGCATTGTCAATGTTGAACACATGATTCTGAAAAGCTTCATGTTTAATCTCAGAACAGGCATCAGGAAGCTGGAGACTGTGTAGCAGATTGTTGAGTGCACAAGTCATTTCTCCCAAAATTAATTTATAGGCAGTCTCCAGAACGGGAATATTCTTCAAGCTGAGCACTGCTTGATAAACAGCATGAGCTACAGCAACAACCTACAAAAGACAATGTCAAGGAACTGGTTAAAAATCACTATCTGTCTGTATGCAACACACTAGGGAGAGGAACCTGAAAGATGATTTAGACATGGCCCATTAACACCCAAAAGATTCATTTCAGAAGACCAACTTTAAGGAACCTGTATATAGGCTACTTTTTTTCCCCACAAAGCTCTATGAACTTATTACAAATAAAGAATACTCTCAAAAGCTGCTAATATGAGATTTTCAGGGGGTATTGAAGAGTCTTTTCTTGTTTAAAGTCAATGCCAACACATATAAAAACAGCAGCTAAAGCTCCCCCTATCTACCTAGATCTATAGTAAATTTGGAATGTCAGCTAATTTAATAATAATTTTATTTTTAATATAGGCAATACTTCTGAACTTATAACAAATATAACTGATTCTTCGTCTGGAGCTGGATTTAGCAACTTTGAGGGCTCTTTATTCCACCCTTCTCCACTATCTCCAAACACTAAATAAAAGAGAAAAGGGGGATAGAGAGGAAAGAAAAGACATTCCTGAATAAAGTCAGATGTCGGAAAAGAGGGCATCATTATCTTTAAGACTACTTCCTGCTGATTAAGGGTGTCATGTTCCTTAGGGCAAGTTTGATCTTCAGGCAGGATATCTAATTTCTTCTTGCTATTTCTTGTTTGTTCACAATTACTTAACAAAGCATGATGAGCAATGACCAACAACAACAAACCAACAATCCACCCCACCTCTCAGGGCCCTAGCATTCATATATCCTATGAAAAGTCCCCAGAATTCCAAATGTCACACAATGGCAGAGTATCTGGAACTGGCAAAATCATGCCGCTGCTAGAGCACAAAGCAAATCAAAGTCAGCTGCTGTGAACAATCTAAAGCAGCCCTACACCTGGGATTAAAAAGAAAGTACATTCTTATAATGTTTCTGTGTTTTTTAAGAGAAACCAAAATTCCAAGATTGTGACTAGATTTGCCTTTGTAAGAATTTACCAAAATCAATTTAATAAGTAAATTATAGGTATTCTGGAAAGGTTATTAGATATCTCAGTCATGATAGTACTTAGTATGATAATAAGTGTTAGCCAAAGGTATTCATTGTAATCATTTTATATTCAGCATCAAATATTTCACAGTGACATAGTCTACTAAGCAACAAAAGTTCAATGTCAAAAAGAATCTACTTGCTGTTATCAATGTATTACTTACCTCTTTTTCTTTGTGGTATCGTAGAAATAGTAGTTTAGATGATGGTATAAAAAGCTTTTCTACAAATGATGATGGGAGTTTTGTATTTATCTGCTCAACAATCTAAAAGAACACAATTTTAAAAGAAGCTTACTTAAGTTACAAAGTGGCAAGGAAGAACCTTAAATGCACCTGATAAGTGGAAAAAAAAAAGTGTCAATCTAAAGGACTACATAGTTGGCAATTCTTCAAAAAAGGCAAAACTAGGGAGACAGTAAGAGGATCTGGAGTTCTTTAAAATTCTAAAATTGGATAGCATGCCAGGAAGAGGCAATTGACAGCCTACGGTTCAGAAGACTGGCCATGTGTTTCTAATTACAGGAGCTGAGTACTTAGTATAAGGACTCACTATTCCAATAGATTTTAAAGAGAGCTGCTGCATGGCTAATAAAGAAAAAAATTAAAGAGAAATTTTTTCTCTTTAATTTTTTTCTAAATTTTTTTCTCTAATTTTTTTTCATTAATTTTTTTCTAAGAAATCAAATATAAGTAGGTCTTTGAAAATAGTCAAATACATTCTCCCGTAAGGTACATATCAGGAGCACTACTGAGTCACTGAAAAATGGGGATGAATCATTAATACAAAGTTAGACTAAAGTGAACTACCAGACACTAAACACACATTGGTGTTAGGAAAAAAAACCCATACTGGACTAGAAAAACTAGAATTATCAATGGATTCTTTAAAATGCAAGCCCTTACTTAAACACATGAAGCAAAGCCCTTTATTTCTTTCACATCAACTTAAAGACATAAACAATTTAAAGACAACAAAAACAGTAATTCACATACCAATGTGAGCAAATTCAAGACTGAGATGATATAATCGGTACCACAAGTCTGGCAATTCTCCAGTTGGTCTAATCCATATGTAATGACCATGTCACAATGTATAGTCATGCTAGGATCCAAGCTGCCGAGCAAAACACCAACACACTCATTAGCAGCTGTCAACACAGCCTCAGAAAAAAACACTTGGTTTGCAGCCGTCACGCATCTCATTACTCTGTATAGAACCTGCAAATGGGGAAAACAAGCACCTTTTTAAACACTCACAAACTTCTCTACACCATTATTTTCTATTTAATGCAATTTCAACTCAAAAATATCTAGTCTTTTTTTTTAAATAAATTTTTTTTTATTATATGTAAGTACACCTTAGCTGTCTTCAGGCACTCCAGAAGAGGGTATCAGATCTTGTTACAGATGGTTGCGAGCCACCATGTAGTTGCTGGGATTTGAACTCAGGACCCCTGGAAGAGCAGTCAATGCTCTTAACCACTGAGCCATCTCACCAGCCCCCAAAATATCTAGTCTTATTAACAGTCTTGTTTGATTGTTTGATGGTTGTTTTTTGTTGTCAAAAAAAAAAAAAAAAAAAAAAAAAAAAACCTGAGATGGGGCTGAAAAGACTAACCCAGGATAGCTTTACGGATATGCACCTCTACAGCTCACAGTTGATTCTCTAATTCTTGGTAGCTAATAAAGGCATCTTTAAAACAATTTAAAAAATTAAAATTAAAAAAAAAAATAAATCAGCTGGGCGGTGGTGGCGCATGCCTGTAATCCCAGCACTTGGGAGGCAGAGGCAGGCGGATTTCTGAGTTCGAGGCCAGCCTGGTCTACAGAGTGAGTTCCAGGACAGCCAGGACTACAAAGAGAAACCCTGTCTCGAAAACCAAAATAATAAATAAATAAATAAATAAATAAATAAATAAATCTTGGCAAAATGTATTCCAAATCCCTATCATGACAAGAAATGGAGTTTGTCGCCTTTGAGTTCACTTACACGCTTCCTCTACTCCTGTAATTACACAAGGCTGGATAAAAAGCTCAGTTTCTTTATCACCATGATACATACACATCACAACTTAGCACACTTAGGAATGTCCTGCTCACAACTGCTTAAACACAGATCTTGGATTTTTAACAATTTTTCAAAGTAAATACTAAAATTGCTTTTAAGCTAATATTAAAGTTTGTGTATCAATGATCATGAAAGCCAAATATTCTACAACTGAGCCCTAAATAAATAAATAAATGAATAAATAAAAATCTTTGCCAGGCGATGGTGGCACACACCTTTAATCCCAGCACATGGGAGGCAGAGGCAGAGGCAGGCGGATTTCTGAGTTCGAGGCCAGCCTGGTCTACCCAGTGAGTTCCACAACAGCTGGAGCTACACAGAGAAACCCTGCCTCGAAAAACAAAAAAAAAACAAAAAAACAAAAAACAAAAAACAAAAAAAAAACAAAACAAAACTGAGCCCTGAAAGTTTTCTCAAAATAAGAACTATGAATATAAACAATCCTATTAAAGATCAATTAAAAAAAAAAAACCAAGTAATTTCCAACATACATAAAAATCACTAAACTAATAATAAATCAAATTTTTGAAAAATGGAAAAGTCCATGCTACAAAGTGTCACAAATCTATAACAATCAATCAATAATACCCAGTGGGTTATCTTTAAAACCTGCTAAGAAATTTTCTTAATGCTAGTCACCAAAGCCAAAATTGAAGTGACTATACATATTCAAAATAAAACTATTCTGAGAAGACTTATGCTTCTTTCCTTTTGTTTTCCATGAGTTAACTTCCTTTACTTCAACTCCACTCTTGAAGCAACAACCTTTGACATGATAAAAAGTGAAGAAAAAACTAAGCCATTTTGAAGGTTTGAATTATTGACATGCAAACCTTAGATACATATATGATACTTGTGCTAATACACACCCACCTTACCAAGAATTACACAATATCTTATTTATCTAGCAATGTGTCCAAAGTCATGCTCTAAAAGGCCAGCACTGTGCCTGAGCAGCAGCACATTTCAGTCATGTAGACTGTCTTCCCAGGCTCCCTCCTTACTCCACAGCAGTGCTCACAGCTCAGTTCTCTCTGCCAGACTGCACTGCACACTGATCACTCAGGTGCTGTATTCTGGTCACTTCTCATACCTGGTTTCAGGTTGCTATTTTTAAACAGTATGTCTTTACATAAAAGAATACACAAACATGCAACTCCTGAATTTCATCCTCATGCTCAAAGAAAATGACCAGTTTGTTTCACTGCAGTGGGGATGACATTCAGGACTTCTGTGAAAGGCAAAAGCTCTACCACAAACACACATTCAACCCAAGAATATGACTTCTAACATTTTATATGATTCTTATTGTGTTGAAAACGAAAAGGATCAACTTATATGTTTGTTTTTCAAGACAGGGTCTTTTTTTCTCCACATAGTTCTTGTTGTCACTCTGTAAACCAAACTTGTCTTGAACTCACAGAGATCTGCCTGCCTCTGTCTCCACAGTGCTGGAATTAAAGGCATTCACCACCATGCCGAGCAAGGAGAATCAATTTTTAAAGAAAAGGTAAGATTATTTAAAAAGTTTTCAAACTAAATATTAAATAGTAAGTGCAAGTTGAGGAAAAGCTCAACGCTTTATGAAGTGTAGGTGAGGATAGAGCCTGTGCAAGGTACTAAGTTCAACTCTCAGTACTACCAAAAAAAAAAGAATACATCTGGGATCTGGGAGGGAACTCCTCAAGGAAATTTCAAGGGTATGTAAGAAATCAAGATAGCCCTCTATTGGTGAGGTGACAGTTCAAGGATGGTGGTTGATAAGTAGGTTTCCCTACTTTTCTGAGTAAAGAGTAGTAGCTAGGGACAGACACATTTAACATGTTAAGCAAATGAAAGGTCAATATAGTTCAATGGGTACAGGAGGCCCTCACAATTCAACCTGGTTTTTAAAAGACACTTACATCTGTTACATATGCCTCAGTAATTGGTGGACCCCGAATTGGGCTAAAGCGTTCCCCAATGCTCCTCACCACAGTACTGAACACACGGAGAAGTGCTGCCAGCTTTGGTAATGACACTGATGGAGGAGGAACATCTTCATCCACTGACTCCCCGGAGGCCACGTGGCTGAGGTCCTAGATGAGAATAAACAACATTCGTATTAATGTAGTTACAGTATAAGATTTGTTGTGGCTTTATTGCTATATACTAGTAGTAAGGAATCAAGCACCACTACTTGTATATACTAGGTAAGCACTCGGCAGTAAACTTTATTCTAGTCCTTATTTCTTTATAATCTACTCCCAGACACCCCTAACACTTTATTCATTTTGAGATGAGTCTTACTATGTGCCTGGTGGTGGTGGTGGGGCATGCCTATAATCCCAGCACTCTGGGAGGCAGAAGCAGGCGGATTTTTGAGTTCGAGGCCAGCCTGGTCTACACAGTAAGTTCCAGGACAGCCAGAGCCATACAGAGAAACCCTGTCTTGAAAAAAACCAAATCCAAAAAACAAAACAAAAATTTGCCTAAGTGTCTAAACCTATAAGAGCAGGTACCTTTTGAAGGACTAATAATCATCTGTATAGGTGAGTGGGGGGATGAGATGGGGGATGAGAAGACCTGCATCCTGTATGTCCCAAGGAACCAAAGTATAATATTCTATTTATTTTTCCTGAAAAAAGCAAACACTCCAGTGATAAAAGTGGTAGAATAAGCCGTGCGGTGGTGGTGCACACCTGTAATCCCAGCACTTGGGAGGCAGAGGCAGGTGGATCTCTGAGTTCGAGGCCAGCCTGGTCTACAAAGTGAGTTCCAGGACAGCCAGAGCTACAAAGAGAAACCCTGACTCAAAAAAAAAAAAAAAAAAAGGTAGAATAATGAACTCTTTAACTTACAAGCAGCAAAGAAGTAAAGCAAACTTAGTATTTCAGACAGCCTTCAACACAAAAGAGAAATTATGGTACTCCTACAGGAGACAACAAAGGCTTAAGCCACAGGAGTAAGCCAGAGCAAGGGCAAAGGCTGTAGGAAGGACCCTGAAAGTTGTCACAATCACAGACACCTGCTCCAGTGGAGTAAACCCAGTTTTGCCCTGGAAAGCATGACATTGACAGTCTCTAAATACCCTAAGGCACCATCTTTACAGACAGTTTTTATTTCTGAACAGCATCTGCCTTTTGGTAACAAGAACCAACAAAAAAAAAGTATGAACTATGGGATTTGCCTTCAAGAAAAACATCTGCTATTAAGAATATTCAAACTGCATGATATCAACCTAGACACTGTTTTCCTCTGTTAACTTGAAAATACCAAAATAAAGAAATCAAATCCAAAGTCAATGATATAAGTTCTGGTTAAATGTCAGTCTTAGTTATTTTTAAAATAAATCTGCTTCTGTTTAAAATCTCTGAATTTTCTTAATTAACACTTTAATAATGACTTAGAATTGGCTTTCTACAACTTACCTCAGCATATGCCTCCATGTCTTCTAAAAATTGACCAAGAAGAGTGGTAGAAAATGCAAGGTCAGCTACCCAAAATGGCTCCAAACTCTGCAACCACCCTTGACATAAAAGAAGAAATTTTGAGGTTTTTAAAAAAAAAAAGGTGAGATACCAGAATTTAAAATAAAAAAACCCTAGCCAGGCAGTGGTGGCGCACACCTTCAATCCCAGCCCTTGGGAGGCAGAGGCAGGCAGATTTCTGAGTTCGAGGTCAGCCTGGTCTACAAAGTGAGTTCCAGGGCCGCCAGGGCTACACAGAGAAACCCTGTCTTGAAAAATAAAACAAAACAAAACAAAAAAATAAATAAAAAATAAAAATAAAAAAATCCCTGCTTTCAAGCAACTTACTCTTAAAGCATGACCTGTATCGTAATATTAGGACTGCTACTAAAAGCATGCTGGTAATTAATCAAGTCTCTTTTAATATAACAGAAATTAACAACCTTCAGAAATCAGCATGTAAATCTTGCATAATATTTTAGGTAATTTACTATCTACAATGTCTGTGCGTGTGCGTGTGCGTGTGCGTGCCAAAGTGCCACCATGTACTATCAACCTAGCTTTCTATTCCAGGGTCAGAACTACTTGTCAAAAGTGTGTATCTGCCTTCATAGCAGGAATGAAACTACCTATTCTCACTGGCATATTCTCTTTTCAAAAGTTACTATACCAAATATGCAGACAGGGAGAGAAACTATACCTAACCAGGTGTGTACAAATTATTCAGCTAGCAAAGATATAATAATCTTTCAACTATTTGTAGCTTGTTTAAAATGACCAGAAAAGTAACAATTAAATCAAGCCATGACCAGAAACTTCTAAGTTTCAGAGTATTCCAACCTCTTGACTTTGTCTTGCTAAGCATGCTACAGATGACCTGAGATAAATCCTCACAGGTGCTACATTTTAATCTGTATTTTTTTTTCTAACTAGTATTTATTGTATAAGTATGCTTTGAAAAGATCAAGAACTATCAAGTGATAACCATTTATTTATATATATATACACACACACACACACACACACACACGTATATATGTATGTATACACACACACACACACACACATATATAAAATAGCTAATATATCTTCTTAAAGCAATCCTTCTTTCTAGATCAGATCACCTCTTCTTTGCACAGTATTTACACAAACTGACATGAGCTAAAAGACTTACCAGACACCTGCTGTGTGAGGGAGGGTTTCTGAGTATGATCTATGTGCCATCCAACTAATATATCAACTGTATCCTTGATGGAGGAAAAAAAAAAAAAAAAAAGACAGGCCAGTCATTTTAAGGTTTCATTGCTATTTCATCAGTGAGATTACATCATAGTAAAAGACCCTAGAAAAAGCTGTTCCATTTACCTGTGGGCTACAGAGACAGAATAAAAGAACTGTTAGCCGTACATAACACTGAGGAAAATTTCTATTTCCCTTCTATACTGAAAGTATTAATGTCAGAAATTAAAATGTAGTTGTTATGTTTTATATAAGTAACATAATCATCATTTTCATCATTATCACCAATGTTGTGATAGCAGACTAATCAACTCCTTTCCCTCCAAAACATCACTCATTATATATTTGAAGGGTCAGGAGCTTGTTTTATATTTATGTTCCACTTCTTTCCACAACCATAACATCAGAGAATATGAGAAACTCACCCTAAAATTAGTGCTGAAAATATGAGGGTAGCATCGAGCCACCAAAAGAATGCACTTAACACATTTGCAAAGTAATTCTGGTGTATCCACATTTTCAAGAATGGATTGTAGGCTGGTCATCACAAGCTAAAAAACAAAGTTAAGATCATAAACATTTGACAAAGTAGAAAGAAAAAAAGACTCACTTCACAACTGATTATGCCAATAAAACATAAAACTAGAGAGTATAAAATACTACCACTTTTATCTAATTATTTCGAGCTTAGTACTTTAAAATAAAAATTCTATTGCTTTAATTTTAAAAGTTAATTTGTTATATTAGGCTGAAAACCAACACTGTTCTCTATTATAATGGCTATTAACACTACTGCTAACATATCAACTAACTTGAGTGCTAAATGACTCCTCTATATGTTATTCATAAAGTAACTATGGCTATGACTGAATTTTAAGTACAAAAGTAAGATATAAGCCGGGCGTGGTGGCGCACGCCTGTAATCCCAGCACTTGGGAGGCAGAGGCAGGCAGATTTCTGAGTTCGAGGCCAGCCTGGTCTACAGAGTGAGTTCCAGGACAGCCCGGGCTACACAGAGAAACCCTGTCTCGAAAAACCAAAAAAAAAAAAAAAAAAAAAAAAAAGGTAAGATATAAGCAGAAATGGTGGCATATGAATTCTTGCGAATTTAAGGATATTTTTGCCTACACAGAAAGCTCCCTGCCAGCAAGGGATACATAATTCAACTTACTAACACACCCCTTAAAAAGTACTTGAGAAACTTTTTTTTTTTTTTTTTTTTTTTTTTTTTAGGTTTTTTGAGACAGGGTTTCTCTACGTTGCCCTGGCTGTCCTGGAATTCCTGTAGACCAGGCTGACCTCGAACTCAGAAATCCACCTGCCTCTGCCTCCCAAGTGCTGGGATTACAGGTGTGCACCACCACCGCCCGGCACGAATTTCTTTAAAACATTTCATTCACTCTAGAATTCAGCATGTAGGCTAAAGCTAGGAGTTGTGGCGCAGGCCTTAATTGCAGTACTTGCGAGGTTGAGGAAGAATAAATAGATCAGAAGGCCTGGACTACAAGGAAGACCCTTTCTTAACAAAGAACAAAAAGGAAAAACTTCTCAGAGTAAATGTTAGGCAATTAATATGCTTTATTAAGGCAAAGTATATGCATTTTGTTTCTAATTAAAATGATCTGAACACAAAGCCGGGCGTGGTGGCGCACGCCTGTAATCCCAGCACTTGGGAGGCAGAGGCAGGCGGATTTCTGAGTTCGAGGCCAGCCTGGTCTACAGAGTGAGTTCCAGGACAGCCAGGACTACACAGAGAAACCCTGTCTCGAAAAAAACCAAAAAAAAAAAAAAAGATCTGGAGAGCATTAATTAGCATAGATAACATTCAGTCTTCTTTCCATTAAGCATACATTATGAAAATAGACCTTTTATCACAACAGCTGCTAAAAGCCACTTTCCTCAGACATAGTTTTTTTACATGTACATACAAGTGTATGTACATGTGCATGCTCATATGTGTACACACACATGTAATGAAGCGGTATAATGCAGGTCCAGAGAGATGGCTCAGCAGCTAAAAACACTTGCTGTTTTTGAAGAGTACCCAGATTCAGTTCTTAACAAATGCAGAACAGGTCACAAATTTTCATTCCCATTCCAGGGGATCTGAAACCTTTTCATACTTTGTAAGGCACCACATAAGCACATGGTTGCATATGTAACACTTGTAAACATTATTATAAATGAATCTGGACTAAATGTAACATTCATTACTAAAACACCAGGACATCCAAAGATCAAGACATGAGACCCAGACTTTATTTGAAAGGAAAACTGAAGCTTCAAAGTAAGATCTGATGATCATCCCCTCCGCCAGGAAATCACTCAAGTACCCCAGAGGGACAACCTGTCTGTAATGCATTACTGAGAATGAACCCTTCAAGCATTCATGCTCAAAAATGTTTAAACTGACTCCAATGGGGAGGGTATCCTAATGGGGGAATGGAGAGGTGGGGAGTGGGGAAGAAAGGAAAGGAGAACATACAATAAAACAAGAAGTGGATGTGCAAAACGTTTTTTGTTTGTTTGTTTGTTTGTTTGTTTCGAGACAGGGTTTCTCTGTATAGCCCTGACTGTCCTGAAACTCACTCTGTAGACCAAGCTGGCCTCGAACTCAGAAATCTGCCTGCCTCTGCCTCCCAAGTGCTGGGATTAAAGGTGTATGCCACCACTGCCCGCCTATTGTGCATTTTTAAAAGATTTATATGTAAGTACACGGTAGCTGTCTTTGAACTCAGGACCTCTGGGAGAGCAGTCCGTGCCTTTAACCGCTGAGCCATCTTACAGCCCCCTTTTAAAAACTTTCTTAGAAAAATATTTTTGCAAGCCGGGTGTCTCGAAAAACCATTTAAAAACACAGCACCAAAGGCAATGCTTGAATCTTAAGTATGTTCCTGGGTCAGGGAAACCATGAATATAAATGGTATCTTAAGAACAATTATAGAAATTTGGACATATGTTGTATAGAAAATAAAATTCCATTCCTTTGGTGAACAATATTGCTGCTAAACAGGATAGGCTTGTTCTTCAGTGATACATACTGAAATACTAACAAGGTGAATTGTTGTATGTATTTATCTTCAAATACTTCCACAAAAAGTGTGTTCATGAAAATAAATTGTAAGGGATGGGAAGATGGCTAGGTTGTAAAGTACCCGTCATACAAGCATGAAGACCTGGGTTCACTTGCTAACACCCAATCAAGGCCAGATGCAATGGCAAGCCTGTAACTTAAGCACTATGATGGGAGGAGGAGGAACTGAAGAAAGATAGGTCACTGGAGTTTGTGGGCCAGTCACAAACTGGCCTGGCTCAAAAAACTAAAGTGGAGAACAATAGAAGAAAAATACAACAAAACATACCTCTGTCCTCCAAACAAGTGCAAACACATACGCATACCTCGACTACCAAAAAAGTTAAAGAAAAAATGCCAGATATGGTACTATATACCCTTGTAATTCCAGCATTTGGCAAAGTGGTTCGGGAGGATCATCATGAGTTCCAGGCTAGCCTGGGTTATAGAGTAAGACCCTGCCTTAAAAACAAAAAGTAAATTAATAAAACAGCTGTTAGCAAAATGTGACTAAGCAGGGGCTGACAAAATACCTCCACAGTACATCCTTAATACACACAAGGCCTGGGATATAATCTTCAGCAACACCTGACTCCCCACCACAAAAAAAAAAAAAAAAAAAAAGTGATAAGCCTGAGTTAAAGAGTATTTAAGGCAGGTAGAGGTGACATCCTTTAATCCTAGTACACTTGACGCAGAGGCCTGACTAGTCTACAGCAAAAGTTCTCTTAATAAGGAGAAACCCTGCCTTGGAAAAAAAAAAAAAATAAAGCAAAGCAAAACAAAACAAAAAGAGTAAGTATTATCTTCCTGTGGATTTAAAATCTTTCACACTCCAGTTAGAAATACTATTTATATAAATAAGTTATGAGTAAAATTAGACAAATTTGCTACTGTGCTGTTTAGTTATAATTATTATACTTACATAAGTTTCTATAATCAAGGAAAAATGTATATGGGTTTTTCATACACACGCACACACACACTTGTGTTTTGTTTTGTTTTGTTTTGTTTTGTTTTGTTTTGTTTGAGACAGGGTTTCTCTGTGTAGGCCTGGCTGTCCTGGAACTCACTCTGTAGACCAGGCTGGCCTCGAACTCAGAAATCCACCTGCCTCTGCATCCCAAGCACTGGGATTAAAGGCGTGCGCCACCACCGCCCGGCCCACATTTTTTTTAATTACTCAAAATCAAGCAGTTTGTGAGCTGTAAAAATTTCAAATACAGCTGGGCATAGTAGCACAAGCCTCTAGTCTCAGCACTCAAAGGCAGCAGCAAGAGGAGGATCTCTTTAGTTTTGAGCTAAGAAAACTACATAGTAAGACTCTGCCTCTAAAAAAAAAATTAATAGACATCCATTTGGAACGTATTCCAGGTACCAAATAATTTATTTATTTCACACATTCCCTCAACAAAAATGTTATATAAATGTTGCTCAGCTCAAACTGGAACATCAGATACAGCACAGAGGCCTGGCTCTCAGGGCTAAGACAGAAAAGTAAGTCATTAGAGAACAGTATGCACCACACAATGACACCTTATATCCAACAACAACAAAAAAGTTGGGAATGAGCTTTTCTATAAACCAGATATTCACAAGTGAAGCAGACCTAGGCAGGGGCTGGTGTTCACTGATAAACTGGTGTTTGGATTATTTAATTAGTAATTTTTGACATTATCAAATCTAAACTTAGGGAATTTCAAAGGGGAAGAAAGGGGGAAAAATTTAGAAATTAGCTGTGATGTTTAGCTTTAGTCTCTCTCAAAAGCTGATGGCCTCTTGGACTAAACCGACTAAACTATCACAGTGGAGTTCCTACTTTCAAATCTGCAAGTCACTCTAGTATTAAGCAACTTCAAAGGGAAGCTTCTACAAAACAGACATAACTGCTCAAAATTAATTACTTTAAGCCTAACTTTATTTGAACTCAGAAGGCACTTCGTTTGCAGTCCTGTCCTCAACAGCAGGGAGCTCCACCTCTCCTTCACCTCACTCCACTCCATCACAAGTTCCTGGCTCTCACCTGCATCACAGAAGAAAAGGCTTTCTTCTCCCCAACAGTCTCCAGCGCTCTGTAAGTAGCACACAGGTAGAGGAGCTTCACCTCGTCTTTCGCAGATGAGCTAAACTTGCTAAAAATCCACTTGAAGATCTTCTCAGCCTCGTAGCTCAGAGAAGCACAGAGAAGGCCAAGACAGCAAGCTCCCTCTTGCCTCAACTCCTGAAGCAACTTACTACTGTTTGTTTTAATACAAATAAAACAAAAAACACACAAAAGGCATCAGTTTTCAAGGATGAAAGTATGTCACATCTTAAAAAATAATGTCTCCATGGATTACAGAATTCCTAAATAACTTTCCAAAGCTCAAACTAAATAAAAAGGTGGAATTTTACCCCGCTCTACATCTGCATCCTGAGTTCTACAATGTTCAAAAGTCCCTTTATCAGACATTATATTTCTTTACAAAATCATTTACTAAAAAATATTAAAAAGCTCAGAAGTGCTAAAATCCAGGCTTCAGGTTATAACTGATTGACAGAAAGAGGCATAAGGAAATTATTAGAAAATGCACTCACTCCATTTTTCTATAATATCCAACAAGGACTCCAAACTAGAAAATGTTTAGTAGCTAAACCACACAAACTTATAAGTGTAGCATTAAGTAATTGTGTAAAATAAAACATCAGTGATCTGCTAAATTGAGTGTATTTCAATACTGCAAATCTTTAGAATGACTGCATATGTATGCAAAGCCTAGAGATTATTTAATGAATGAAGTTTCCCTTTGCCATTGCTCTCTAAGCATTTTTAAAATTCTCTGGAATAGTAGCTTTCATTCATGAAAGCATCAGCTCATGTTTTTCAACAAGCCAATGTTTAGGAAAGACGATTATCTTTCAATAGACTCCATTTGTATTCAATAATAAACATATATAAAAGTTTAAAGACTTAATGATGTGGTCCAGGGTTTATCATGTTTACTTTGCTTTTATAATTACCTTCAAAGTCACCTAAATGTGACCATTATCACTTACCTTTCATTGAGCACATCATGCACAGCAGCCAAGATATTATCCAACTGTTTAACTAGTACCTTAAAAAAATTATATAGAAACTTTAGATTCTACTTAAAAACAGCACTGTATACATTCTTTTTTGTTTGTTTTTGTTGTTTTTCAAGACAGGGCTTCTCTGTGTAGCCCTGGTTGTCCTGGAACTCACTCTGTAGACCAGGCTGGCCTCGAACTCAGAATCTGCCTGCCTCTGCCTCCCAAGTGCTTGGATTAAAGGCGTGCGCCACCACTGCCTGGCACTGTACCCATTCTTTAACTTATCTTTCCATTCAAATTATGATTGTACAGCATCTCAGTTTACATGTTTTAAAACTCTCTGGAATAGTAGCTTTAATTCATAAAAGCATCAGCTCAAGCCTTTCCACAAGCCAATATTTAGGAAAGAATCTCTTTCAAGTAGAATCCTCAATCACATGAGGATGGCAGGTTTCCTCCTTCGGGCTATGAAAGAAACTGACTCACAGGAAATAAGAGTCATATCAGTATCAAGATACATTCATGCGAGCTGGGCATGGTGGCACACGCCTGTAATCCCAGCACTTGGGTGGCAGAGGCAGGCGGATTTCTGAGTTCGAGGCCAGCCTGGTCTACAGAGTGAGTTCCAGGATAGCTAGAACAACACACAGAGAAACCCTATCTCAAAAAACCAAAAAAAAAAAAAAAGATACATTCATGCTCATTTTAACTGACAGCCTCTGGAGAGTATTTACATGGAATGACAAGGGGATTGAGAGAGGTAATAAAGAAATACAGTGACATAGCAATAACATCTAGGACTGACAGCATGAGCTTTACTGCACATCTTTCTGCTTGCTCTATAATCAAACTTTTCACAATGAAATTTGAGGGGAGGAGCCTTACGGTATTAGTCTTTGTAATGTTCTCCTGTATCAAGTTCTTAACATCAAGAAAATTACTTAAAAGTAGAGAAATAAGCCGGGCGTGGTGGCACATGCCTGTAATCCCAGCACTTGGGAGGTAGAGGCAGGTGGATTTCTGAGTTCGAGGCCAGCCTGGTCTACAGAGTGAGTTCCAGGACAGCCAGGACTACACAGAGAAACCCTGTTTCCAAAAAACAAAAAAAAACAAAACAAAACAAAACAAAAGTAGAGAAATGTTTTCTAACTGCTTTTGAAGTTTATTTTAAGTGCTTTTCAACTTCTTTCCAAAGTGTATGTGTATTTATGAAGAAGTGCTCTTGGAGGCCAAAGGTGTCCAATCACCTGGAGCTGCAGTTATAGGCAATTGTGAGGTGCCCAACATCAATGCTAGGAACCAAACTCAAGACCTTAACCGGAGATGCCCAGCTTCTCCTTTTTAAAGAAAAAATTATTTTATGTATATGAGTACAATGTCACTCTCTTCAGACACACCAGAAGATGGCATCAGATCCTATTACAGATGGTTGTGAGCCACCATGTGGTTGCTGGGAATCGAACTCAGACCCATCAGAGCCATCTCTACAGCCCACGTTTCCATTTCTTGATCCCTGGTCACTAGATCACTCACATACATAAAATACATACCCCATACTTCCACTGTATGAAAAATAGAGGTACATTGCCCTGTCCAAAAAAAAAAACCCTTTAAGTTGTGACTAGACAGCAGGGCTATCCACAACTTAAAGTATGTTTAAAAAAAATTTCTAAGAAGCAGGCAGATTTCTAAGTTCAAGGCCAGCCTGGTCTACAGAGCGAGTTCCAGGACAGTCAAGGCTGCACAGAAAAACCCTGTCTCGAAACCCCTTCCCCCCCCCCCGAAAAAATTTTTAATGCACTTTATGAAAGAAGACAGCAAAGTGTCTCCAACAATAGCTACCATAGATAAAGGACACATAAGGGGGCCTATCATTCCAAGATGCCTAACATAGGCCAAGTGCAAGGTAAGGAAGCCCTTCATTTTTTTTCCTAAAAGCAAATCAAGCCCTGCACTCCTAATATGAAACCACACTGTGTACTTTGGAAACCCTAACAACACTCAGCAACTCCAAGCACATTTACTCACCAGTTTATTTTCTGGCTGCTGAATAAACTCCTTCAGCTGCTTTACAGTAGCCAGTCTTCGGTCTCTGTCATCTTCCCGGGTGATCCTCCGAAGAAGATTCGACAGTCGAGACTCATCAGAGTACGACATCGATCGCTCTGTGAATATAAATATTTTGTAGCCACCTAGGTATACTAAAAATATGAAGTGTACATCAGGCATTCTAAAGTACATCAAAACCATGGCATTCTGGTCTCTCCTTTGTTCGGCCCTTTGTATCTACAGATGAATGCCTGTTTACAGTTCCAAAGTCCCCCAAAAACTCTTGTCAAAGATAACATGAAGGAAAACCCCATAGCAAACTGAGCATCTCACTGAGGAAGACTAAGAAAGAAAAAAAGAAAATCTTAGAAAACCATTTTTTCAGTTCCATTTCAAGCTATT
This sequence comes from Apodemus agrarius, assembly GCA_964023405.1. NCBI lineage: Eukaryota > Metazoa > Chordata > Mammalia > Rodentia > Muridae > Apodemus > Apodemus agrarius. The sequence continues at coordinate 111,397,992 of OZ030005.1, forward strand.
TTCAAGATCCAGGTAAAAGGGGCATGGTGGCAGTTCCCTGCAGTCTCAAATACTACTAACTATTCTGAGTTCACAAGTTTTGAGATTAAGGAAAAACAGGGAAGTCATCTCAAGAAAAACAAAAATCAAGAATAAAAAACAAACAAAAAGGGGAGGGGAAAACAAAACAGGAATAGACAATGACTCTAAGCCAGGGACTATGGTCTCTATAAGCAGAAAAGATCAAGAAATGCTCCTGAGGCCGGGCGGTGGTGGCACATACCTTTAATCCCAGCACTTGGGAGGCAGAGGCAGGCAGATTTCTCAGTTCAAGGCCAGCCTGGTCTACAGAGTTTGTTCCAGGACAGTCAGGGCTACACAGAGAAACCTTGTCTCGGGAAAAAAAAAAAACCAAAAAAACCAACAAAAAAATAAGAGAGAAAGAGAGAGAGAGAGATGCTCCTGCAGGAAACATCTTGTTCACATTAGCATTTCTCTAGTTTGGGCAGAAGAGTGTTGAGAATTAAACCCGGGTATAAGAGTAAAATGTGTACCTAAGCACTGAACCATCTCACTAGCCCAAAAAATCAGTTGTTTTTGTTTTGTTTTTAAGTTAAATGTGTTTTTTAAAGGTGGTACATTTGTACCCACACAAAATGTTCAACAAGGTAAACATAAAATAAACTACACTGTGCAAAAAGCAACTGTGTAAAACAAACCATAGATAGATAGATAGATAGATAGATAGATAGATAGATAGATAGCCGGCCGGGTGGTGGTGGCGCACGCATTTAATCCCAACACTAGGGAGCCAGAGGCAGGCGGATTTCTGAGTTTGTGGCCAGCCTGGTCTACAGAGTGAGTTACAGGACACCCAGGGCTACACAGAGAAACCCTATCTCGAAAAACTGAAAGAAAAAAACCATACACACACACACACACACACATATATATAAAAACCCCTCAACTTTGTATGAAACTTTACCAATAAAATTTTACTTCCCTTTAATGAAAGAAATATATGTTATGGTTAGGTCTCCAAGTGCTGGGATTAAAGGGGATGTATGTACCACTATTCCTGGCTTGAATAAACATTATCTTTAATATTCTGAACGTTGGAAGCACTTTATACTGGAAAATCTTCAAAAGAAGGCAAGGTATGGGTACATTTAACTTTTAAAAAGACTCCACTTACCTACCATATCCACTGCCCATTCAGAAACCCTTTAAGATCTTACCCACAAGCTGGGCATGGCTGGTATATATCTTTAATCCCAGCACTTGGGAGCCAGAAGTAGGTGGATCTCTGAGTTCTAGGCCAGTCTGGTTTATGAAATGAGTTCTAGGACAGCCAGGGCTGTTAAGAAAATCCCTGTCTCAAACAAAAAAATTATTATCCAGACTTGTAACCCTTTCTTACCAGCTAGCAGTTCACAGAAATACAGTGTAAATGGCTGCCATCTACATGCTTTGCAACTGCCTGCTCATGGGCATCAGGGGTGATGTGTCAAGCCTGATTTCCAAGTCTTACCCTGTGATTTCCTCATGTCTTTGGTGGCTAACGCACGACTGCCATGCTGAACACTGGTAAACTCAGGGCTGGTCACATTGTTAATCCTCAGCTCTTGCCCCAACGACTTCCGACCATAAGTATTTTCCCCAGATCCTCCATTGACACTGTAGCCACCTGAAAACAGCAATGTTTACATTATCTTAACAGGGCCCTGTTTTATTCCCTCAACTAATTTCCTAATTTACAACCTAATTCTCTCATCTCCGCTGTGCTATCTGACTCCAAACCATTTTGATTCCTTCATTGGAAGGTAAGTAGAGAAATAAAGTTAAATTCAGACAGATGCTTTAAACACATTTTGGATGAGTAAATGAGACAGTAGCCTTGAAGAACCTCAGATGTTACCTGGCAGGAGGGTTAAGAGAGAAGCGGATCTAAAACAGAAGCATGCCCCAACAGGAGAAAATCTATATACCCTTTTCGTCATTCTGTATGTCAGCATGGCCTCTGGTATCATCGTGCCTTTGCCGAGACACCACAGCTGAGTTTGAAGGTTGCAGTCCATAAGAGGAAGAAACACCCCTATCTCTAGATGAGGAGTATTTTAAAGTATCTGGGTCGGCTGATGCACTATCAGTTCTGAAAAAGAAAAATAAAATATTATTATCAGAGCTTTAAGCAAACATTTTTATAGCCAAAGCTATATGGCATCTCTCCCTCTAACATTTATTCTCAACCATAACTCTATATATAAGCACTCCATTGTCTAGTAAGTCTTTCAGCTGGAGAGATTGTCAACAATGAACTGCCTGTAGCTCATGCGCTCCTATTGAAGAGCCACCTCATGTTAATTTGTTCATTTAATTAATTTGCTTTTTCCACAGAAGGGAGATGTGTGCAGGTGCCAATGCACATATATGCATGTGTGTGGAGACTAACAGGTTGAAATCAAGTTTTGGTGTTATCCCTCAGAAGCTGTTCACTTTGCTTTCCTGGGAGTCTCCTGCTTTGACCTGAGATACAAGAGTTGAGCTGGCTGGCTAGAGAGCTCCACAAATCTGCCTATCTCTGCTTCCCCTGAGCTGTGATTACAAACATACATTCCACATCTATTTTTTATGTGGGTGCTAGGAATCCAACTCAGGTCCTCATGCATATGCAACAATCGTTTTATGGAGAAAGCTACCACCTCAGCCACGGGAGTTTGTTTTGCATGCTTCCTGTCCCAGGAAAACTGAACTGGTCTCTCTAGCTCAAGGATTCGTTCCCATGATGTGATTCTAAAAAGTGATTTTCCTACACTCTCCTTCCAGAAAAGGTTATGTGGTCAGTCTTCATGATTATAAATAAAAAATAGTGTCAACATGTCAAAGAGACTGTGTGCTCCAAACTCCTTGCAAAGTTAGTGTCTATAACAATGTCTACCAAACTCTCAATGGAATCTTCAATTATCTGGCAGGAAAATATGCACTGGTATTTGATAAACAAGTAGGGTATAAGAACACAACTAAAAGAAAGATCGTGTTTATGCTCAGCTATATTTTAATGCCTTTGCCAAAAAGAATGCCAAGTAAACTTATTTAAAAAGCAAGAAATAAAGTAAAATTTTGAAATTACATTTAACTACTTATTGTGAGTATCAGATGGGTGGTGGGTATATACATCTGCCCACAAGTGCCACAGCAAACATATAAAGTTAAAAATGACAACTTGTGGCAGTCAATTCTCTCCTTCCAACATGTTGTCCTCAGTCTGAACTGAGGTCATCAGGCTTGACAACAAGAACACTTACACACATCTCAGCAAACAAAATGTTAAAAGAAAGCAATGCAAGGTCTTAGAAACTAATTACTGCCAGAATGATGCCTGACACTTAGGAATTAACAGGTAGTATAGCCCAAGACAAAACTCAGCATTTTTTTCCACCTATTAGTTCCTATTAGTTCTATGTCTACTTCCTCTTCAGTGAAATAAAGAACCAAAGCAAGCTACAAGAATTTCATGAGTCTTATTGTTCTAGGTATCACTCATAAACTGTCAAGACAGAAAAAAAAACAAATATTCTATTTTAGCATATACAAGAATACAAATAAGTAGTTGCTTATTTGATTGTCCCAAGAAAAAGAAATTCATTTAAATAATAGTAGTAGTAATAGCAGTAATTTCACTATTTCTGGGTTGGTAATAAAACCTACAATTTTAACTACTCAGATAAAAGCAAGATCACAAAGTTCAGCACCAACCAGTGCAATTTAGTGACACCTTGCCTCATAAAAATCTGATATAATTTTTATTACATTTAATTACTTATTTGAGTGTGACTCTCAGTGGTAGGTAGATACATGTGCCCACAAGTGCCACAACAAACATATAAAAGTTAAAAATGACAACTTGTGGCAGTAAATTCTCTCCTTCTAACATGTGGTCCCCAAAGTCTGGGGTGGTAGTACATGCCTCTAATCACAGCACTCAAGAGGCATGAGGCAGTCAGATCTCTGGGTTCAAGGCCAGCCTGGTCTATAATGTGAGTTCTAGGACACCCAGGGGTACACAGGAAAACCCTGAAATCCACACACACCCCCTGGAAAAAATTATGGGCTGGAGAGATGTCTCAGTGGTAAAGAGTACTGACTATTCTTCCAGAGGTCCTGAGTTCAATTCCCAACTACCACATAGTGGCTCACAACCATCTGTAATGGGATCCAATGCCTTCTTCTGGTGTGTCTGAAGATAGCTACAATGTACTCACATACATAAAATTAATAAAATGTTTTAAAAACAAACAATAACCAAAACAAAAAAACAAAAACCCACATTGGCTGCTATTCCAGAGGACTGAGGTTAAATTCCCAGCACTCACAGCAGCCCCTAACTATCTGTAACTCCACTTCTAGAGTATTTGGAACCTTCACATAGATATACGTGCAAGTAAAACATCAATGCACATAAAAATAAATAAATCTTTTAAAACTCTGATGATTGGTGAGTAGGAAGGTAAAGAGCAGTTTAGAGCTCCTTGACTACTATAAACAAAGGGAGGTTCTCGGATTAATACCCAGTACCATGGACACAAGAAAACCAAAAACCTGAACTCATGAGGCAGCAGGATTTTGCATACATGCTTTTTTTTTTACTTTAACATCCTGTTCTTACCCCCACAAGCTGGACACCTTGATCTGTACTTAATGCAATTCCTGCTGATACAGAACATAGAACAGGTCCAATTAAACATGAACTCCTAACTAGAAAGTCTGAGTCTGTGACACAACATGGCAAGCTAAAACTGCCAAGGGTAGACTGCCCTCAAGTATGTAGAGTCTGTGCCCATACAAGCAAAGCTAATTCTTCAAATGCAGAGAAATAAAATCATCCATGAAAAGGGGGGGGAGGGCGCTTGCAGATACTTTATTGCAGACACTCAGTAAGAATTATGGAGCATAACTTTATTAAACAAGTGAAAAATAATCCTTCATATCTCTAAAAACAATATATTAAATGTTTACCTATGATCAACTAATACATTATTACTTTCTCAAAAAATACTGAAAAAAAAAAAGGGAGAGCTTATGGGCTTCCTGGCAGTTGGGGGGAGGGGAGAAGAGGGTCTAAGAGTGAGTTTTCACCTACTTCAATCTGGAAAAAAAAAAATTAGTAAATGCACAAATCAGATAAGGAAATGACTAATTCTGATATACAAAACTTTATCAATATTTACATATGCTGTCATTTCCTATTCTCAGTATGCTCATATGTTGCCCATACTATCCTAACTAGCACTTTCTGTGAAAAAGCAGTAACATGAGACTGCAGATTGGGCAAGTTAAAAACCATCTGGGCTAAGACTCCAGCCCTAGCATATTAACAGCACAGTCCCTTGTTTTTCCAGGCCTTTATTTTCTCTTGTATAAATGTGAATTAATACCTATCTAACATACAAGGCTGTCACAAAGCTCATATACAGAATTCTTAACAAATACATAGCTTGCAGGGCACAGTAAGAATTATGGCCATAATTCAAAATAAACTCAAGTTTTCCAAGCTAAAAGCATATATAAGCAGGTCATGAGCATGTAAATAAATAGTTCTTACACTACATGTAAAGCAGCTCATGCTCATCAATGAAATTAAGCATTGTATTGGCACCAAAAGTTTCTAATTGACTAGATTCATGTGATTTCACATTATGCTTACAAAACCAAGAGATTTCCCAATTCATTAGAAACAAAGGTTTTAACTCCCAAAAGTTATGAACACTGAATTTTTTTTAATCATAAAGTTAGTTTTATAAAAATTTAACAATAACAATAGCAAGAACTCACTAGGCCAGAACCACTCTATGAGAACAACCCCAAATGCCCTCCTGATTGGGCTCTTTTAATGCAAACTTGTATTTCCAGCCAGCATTGTGCACATGTATTTTGACACAAAATACATAAAATGACTGAGCATTTTTATGAAATAGCAACTTCTACAATATCTATTCTGTGTATGTCTCAGAAACTGTTAGGCTGTTAGCACCAACAAGACAAGACCACCACAGTCTAAAAAATAAATAACTGTTAAGAACAGAAATAAGCACTTAAGATTTAGCAAAGCACAAAACAGAAAATATAGATTTCAACTCCAGGAAGCAGAAATCAGTGTTAAGCAAGCTAGTTAGAAAAGCTAAAAAAGCCATCTACCAGAATTAGTGTTTCAATTTAGTGGAAGAAGAAAATATATCTGTTAGACTAAGAATCCTCACAAGGATCCAAAAATATTTCCACGGTCCCTTTAATACTCTAAAAATGTGAAGAGGGAAAAAAAGAAAAGATGCATAAATTGCCCCAAATGATCCAACTGAAGTTCCGCCTGATGTACATGCCACATGAGAGGTAGTAAGTTTCTAAAGCTCATACCTCAAAAATCGCATACTGTGTAATATGGAGCCTTTGTGGTGTTTTGCATCAAGTCAATCTGTAAGACAGCAGTTACAGTATTAGTGAAGACAGCGGGTTAAAACATTTGTTCAAACATGAAGCAAATCTCACTCATGGGTTAGATGCTTTTTCATTAACTATGGCCACTGTAAGTTCAAATACTGAAGAAGAAAAAAAAATCCCAATGGAAAGCCACTCTGCCTTGAAGGACAAAGATTCTTTAAGTGGCGATCAAAAAAAACAAAACAAAACAAAACAAAACAGGTGAATCCATAAGAATTTAAATTTTAACTGTAACATATAGATCCCATGTGAATATACAGTTACTAACCATTTTATTTACCTATAGTCAAAACCCAGAAAAAGTATAAATCTAGGCGGCCATTCACTTCAGGTGACTCAAATCTTCACCCCTCATACATCTGCCACAAATAAGAGACAGTATCTTTTAGATAGTCTTTGAGCAATCCCATTCCCTGCAAAAAGTCACCTCTAGAAAGTGTGAAGTCAGGAAACTCCCTAAGGAAGCATTTCCATAAAAGACCCTAACATGACTTGATGCAAACACCACATCTAGTGGTGCCACTGAAATAAGCATCATCACATTAAGCTGTTTTTAACCTGGGCTGAAGAGATTTCACACCCATGGCTAGAGTTAATTTGTAATGGACATAAACCAAGAAATGAGAGCAATGAGGTAAGAATATATACTCTCTGCAACAGTGATATGCAAAAGACAGCTGAAGGAAATGCCAGGAGTTCATTCTGCAGAAAAAATGATGTATCTTTTAAAGCTTAAATCTAATACTATCCCCATAATGTCTCTGTCTTAGGGTTTCTTTCTGCTCCTGTGATAATACACCATGACCAAAAGCAACCAGGGGAAGGAAAGGGAATTATTATTTCAGCTTACAACTCTCTCAGGTTACAACTCTCCTTCACTGAGAGAAGTCAGAGTAAGAACCCAAGGCAGGAACCTGGAGGCAGAAGTGAAGCTGAAACCGTGGAGGAAACTGCTTCCCCTGGCTTCCTTATAAAATTCAGGATCACCTTGCCCAGGGTTGGCACTGCCCACAGTGAGCTGGGCCCTTTAAAAAAAAAATGCCACATGGGCTTTGCACTCAGGCCAATCTGACCTAGCACTTTCTCAAAGTTCTCTCCTCCCAAATAACTCTAAATAGTGTCAAGGTGACCAAACACTAACCAGGACAGTCTCTTACTCACCTGGATTCAAACATGTTTTCATGAAGGAGAAGAAAAGACAAAAAGCCTAGGGCTTCAAGAATACCATTGTCACATTAGAAATATAGTCCTAAGAAGGAGTCTAGGACTGAAAGATTATTTGGGATGTTCAAACACTTTCCTTTTAATTTCATTTTTTTATTACTTGTGTATAAACATTTAGACTGCATGTATATATGTATATAAACTCCATGCATATCTGGTTCCTGCAGAAGCCAGAAGAGGGTATACATTTCCCTTGGAATTGGAGTTACACAGACGGTTATGAGTCACCTTTAAGTGCTAGAAACAAAAGTTGGGTCCCCTGCAAAAGTAGCCAGTCCTCTTCATGGCTTAGCCAGCTTTCCAAACCCTTAGAAACTCTTCTTGAAATAAAATCTGCATTCAGGGCTGGGCATGGTGGCACACAGCACTCAGGAGGCAGAGACAGGCAGATCTCTGAGTTCAAGGCCAGCCTGGTCTACAAAGCAAGTCCAGGACAGCCAAGGTTCTTTTACACAGAGAAACCCTGTCTCCCAAAAACAAAAATCAAAATAATAGTAGTAGTAGTAGTAGTAGTAGTAGTCGTGTTCAAATCAATAGAATGTCTTTTCATTTCAAAATTATAAAAGAATTTGCATCAATTTTGCTATATTAAAAATGTTAAGTAATACAATTTCTTGGTAAATTTTCCTTAACTATCTAAGTACTAAGTGACTACAATACTAAATTTTAATTACTTATTTATAAGTTGTTACCTTTGGGGGGGTAACTCAGTAGCTATTAAGTCTAGAATGAATGAATGAAAACAAAATATATTTTTACCTTATCTATCCCAAGGAAGCTCTAGTAGTCTCTAAAATCTTGGAATGTCATGCCTGGGAAGGCTCTTTTGTTCACCTGTGGGAGACTAAGCCACACCACAAAGTGGAACAGTATGACTTAGTAGAACATTTGAATTACATAAATCAAACTCCAGAGGGCTGGAAACTAAGATAACTATGCAGGCAATTAGCTACAGAGCTTCAATAAAAATTCCCACAAAAGCTGGAGCAAGCGTCCCTGTTGGGTACTATTCAACATAGATACCAACAGGAAGTCATACCATCTGTATTTCTCCAAGGAAAGGACAACTACAAGCTCCATACCTGAAACTCCTGGATTCTGCCCTATGTGTACATTGCTAACAGTAATATGAACACTTTCTGAGGTTATAAACTGTAAGCCTGATATATAAAGACTTTACTTGCAACTAGCATCAGAAGTAAGGACAGTATTAGGGACTATACTCCCTCTACTTATACCTACATCTAGAAAAACAAAGAAACAACCCACTGAATATACTCACCCAAAAATTGTAGAATTCTTTTAAAAACTATATTCATATTTAATAAAACAATGTTGTTTCATTTCACAATTATAAATGAATTTGCATCAACTTTGCAATATTAAAATTTACTTACTATAATTTCTTGGTAAAGTATAAATTTTTGTTGTTGTTGTTGTTTTTGTTTTTCGAGACAGGGTTTCTCTGTGTAGTCCTGGCTGTCCTGGAACTCACTCTGTAGACCAGGCTGGCCTCGAACTCAGAAATCCGCCTGCCTCTGCCTCCCAAGTGCTGGGATTAAAGGCGTGCGCCACTGCCGCCCGGCGGTAAAGTATAATTTTAATAGCACCAAATAAATATGTGACTTCCAAGGCAATTCAAATGCCCTTTTAGTTGACAGCTAATCTGATTAAACGGAAGGTACAATCACCAAGAAGATATTATTTTAGGTCGTAAGCTTTGCTTCATGTGCATAACTGTCCTTGTCGTCGGAGAAAAGGCTATTAAACACCTCCCTCACATTCCTCTGTTCTGCTGTAATATCTATAACAAGACCTTCAATGCCACATAGATTTAGAGACTGTACTTTCACTCTAAGAAGTGCTAATCAATGAGCTCCTACTCAGAGCACCAAGCCTAATCAATCAAAGGTTCACATCTAAAAACCCCACATGATCGTGTTTGAAATGCTTTGTCCCCATCTGGTAGTCCTATTTGAGGAGATTATAGGACTTTTTGAACAGAAGTTCTCAACCTATGGATGAAAGTCTTGAAGGTCAAACAACTCTTTCACAGGGGTTACCTAAGACCCCTGGAAAACAGATACTTACATTACAACTCATAACAGTAGCAAAAGTACTTTTATGTAGTAGCAACAAAAATAATTTATGGTTGGGAGTTGTCTTAGTCAGGGTTTCTATTCCTGCACAAACATCATGACCAAGAAGCAAGTTGAGGAGGAAAGGGTTTATTGAGCTTACACTTCCACACAGCTGTTCATCACCAAAGGAAGTCAGGACTGGAACTCAAGCAGGTCAGAAGCAGGAGCTGATGCAGAGGCCATGGAGGGATGTTACTTACTGGCTTGCTTCCCCTGGCTTGCTCAGCCTGCTCTCTTATAGAACCCAAGAATACCAGCCCAGGGATGGTACCACCCACAAGGGGCTCTCCCCCACTTGATCACTAATTGAGAAAATGCCCCACAGCTGGATCTCATGGAGGCACTTCCCCAACTGAAGCTCCTTTTCCTATGATAACTCCAGCCTGTGTCAAGTTGACACACAAAACTAGCCAGTACAATTGACCCCTTGTCAACTTGACACACCAACATATCACTATTAAGCCTCAACCCTTACTTTCTTATTCATCCCCAAGATGTAAATACCGTAAAAAGTCCCACAGTCTTTACATATTAAAAGTTCAACCCCTTTAAAATGTCCAATATCTTAAAATTTCAAGTCTTTTAAAAATTCAAAGTCTCTTAACTGTGGGCTCCACTAAAATACCTTCTTTCAAGAGGGAAAAATATCAGGGCACAGTCACAATCAAAAAAGCAAAACTCAAACTCCAATGGTCCAATGTCTGGGATCCAACTCACGATCTTCTGGGCTCCTCAAAGGCTTAGGTCTCCAAGCCTTGGGTCCAAAGGCTTCTCCAGCTCTGCCCTTTGTAGCACACAACTTGTCTTCTAGGCTCCAGCTGCCTGTACTCCACTGCTGCTGCTGTCCTTGGTGGTCATCGCATAGTACTGGCATCTCCAAGCCTCAACTCTTTTGCATGACCCCTTCAGTCCTGGGCCATCAATTACAACTGAGGGTACACTTTCACCAATGGCCTCCCATGGACTCTCACTGTACCAAGCCTCAGCTGTTCTTCATGATGCCTTCATGCCTTCCAAAGCAGTACCACCTGGGTGACTCTTACACAGTACCAAGTCCTGCTACAGCATGAGGCACAACCTTGGCTATCTGGAACACACTCTCTGTGCTGTCAGGAAACACTTTCCAGAAGATTTCACCTCAGTGATGCTGGTTTCTTCTTAATCACCGCTAATTTCTTAGCTCCAGCTAACCAGCATCAATAGTCCCAGTAACACAAAGGTTAACTTTAATGGTTTAGGTATCTTGTTAATCACAGCTGATTCTTCAGCCCCAGCTAACCAAAACCACAGAATCTTCATGGCCCTGATAAGAGTCTTTAATCTTCCCTCTGAAATTTCACAAGCCAGGTCTCCATCTTCTGCCTTGTTCTCAACATTATCTTCCAAGCTCCTACACAACGGTCTCACAGAGGTCTCAACACTGAATGGACCATCTAGCCCAAAGTTCCAAAGTCCTTCCACAGTTCTCCCCAAAACATGGTCAGGTTGTCACAGGAATACCCCACTACGCTGGTACCAATTTGTCTTAGTCAGGGTTTCTATTCCTGCACAAACATCATGACCAAGAAGCAAGTTGAAGAGGAAAGGGTTTATTGAGCTTACACTTCCACACAGCTGTTCATCACCAAAGGAAGTCAGGACTGGAACTCAAGCAGGTCAGAAGCAGGAGCTGATGCAGAGGCCATGGAGGGATGTTACTTACTGGCTTGCTTCCCCTGGCTTGCTCAGCCTGCTCTCTTATAGAACCCAAGAATACCAGCCCAGAGATGGCACCACCCACAAGGGGCTCTCCCCCACTTGATCACTAATTGAGAAAATGCCCCACAGCTGGATCTCATGGAGGCACTTCCCCAACTGAAGCTCCTTTTCCTATGATAACTCCAGCCTGTGTCAAGTTGACACACAAAACTAGACAGTACAGGAGTCACCACAAAATGAGGAACTGTACTAAAGGGTTTCAGCACTTGGAAGGTTGGTTAAGAACCACTGCTTTAGGACTTCACTATAAAAAGTGGGTTGTCAAAGGCAGGTCCTTGGGGATGTATTATCCCTGACTCCTTCCTGTCACATTCCCTGACTCCTTCCTGTCACACTCTTCTACTTTGACCACCATGCCTATCCTGCCATGATGGACTAAGACATTCTGAAACCATGGGCCAAAATAAATCCTTCTTCCCTTGAGCTGCTTTTGTCAAATGTTTATCACTGCAGTTAGTAAAGTAACATCTACCATCTCATTTCATCTTTACCACAATCCTATTAATTACATTTTATGGGTTAGGTGATTGAGGTTCCCTAACTAACCTAAAGTTCCCAGTTGTACTAGTGACTACAAACTTTCTCCCCACAAATCCAAATTCTCTTCCATATTCACGAATAACCTTTTCCATCTTCATTAGTTAGACAATAAGTAAAGCTCCTTCCTAGAAAAGACACCTGCCTCCCAAACACCTTTACCTTCTGTAGGCCAGACTCTTCCACCTCACCACTCTTCACCACACCACCTTCAAGAGCACATGAACAACACTCCTCTACAAGTAACTGGACTCCTTTCCTTCTAAATATCTAGTCAGGGTCACACATGGAATTCTGGTTCTTAGGAGGTGGAGGTAGGAGGCTCAGGAGGTAGGAGGTCAGCCTCACCTCCACAGCAATTTGAAGAACAGACTGGGTCACATGAGACTCTGCCTTGCACGTTCCATCTCATCAGTAATGGTGCAGATTCTTCACAACTCCACCTTAGCCTCCACTTTTCAGATCACTGAAACACTCACAACAGTACATTTCTCCGCCCCTCCCTTCTCCCTCCCTCACCCCCACCCGTGTGTGTGTGTGTGTGTGTGTGTGTGTGTGTGTGTGATGTGTGTTTAAAGGCAGGGTATCCATCCTAGAACTTATATAGACCAGACTGACCTCAAACTCAGAGAGATCTGCTAAAATTAAAGACGTGCACAACCACATCTGACTCCATTTCACTCTTTTAGCTAAAGCCCCATATCCATTTTTTCAGTTTCCAAATGTTCTTTCTCAATGCTGCTCTGCCTGGTATCTTGTTTGGTTTGATTCTTTAAAGTAGCTGTTGCTACAATGGCTCTGTAATTCAATCTAGTCCTAATAAGGTCTTTACTCACTTCCTCCTGTAACCAGCTTAGACTGTGACATAACAGCCTTGCTGAGTTCCTTAATCTTGCTTATAATTTTCTTCACACCAAGATGGCCAAACCCCAACCCAAATAAATCCAAGGATCAACTACTCACTCGGAAGCATAACATTGCCAACAAACCACCCAGATCTCCCAATTCTCTTCTGATTCCAACACATCCTCCTAACTCCAACCCACACATAGACTCCAACCTTGGCCAAGAAGAGACATATGGTAACATATCTTCACTCAATCCTGTATCTCCATCTCCTCTAATTCCTCTCAATTTTTTAGGTACTTACTTCTCTTTCCAACACAGCTAAATTTTCTTCCTAAATATGCAAAATTTCCTAACTTAATGTCTTTCATTTAAAAGATATAAGTGTATATTCTCTCTCTCTCTCTCTCTCTCTCTCTCTCTCTCTCTCCCCTTCTCCCTCCCTCCCTCAATCCCACATGCTCCTGTACCACATAATCTACCCCCCTGTGACCAACCTATCCAAGATGCATGATGTGACTTCTGCTCATGCCTCTGCCCTCCAGGTTGCTAAATACAAGATCTATTTTCAAGTCTCAAATCTACTCACTCTCTCAGGCTCTCACAGGACTACAAGTGAAGTTGTGAGTTTTGCCTGAAAAATGAGATTAAAAAAAAAAAAAAAAAAAAAAACAGAAAACTCCCTCTTTTAAATATCCTTATATTATGGGCTGGAGAAACAGCTTAGCTATGTTAAGAATTACTGTGCTGCAGGCTGGGCGTGGTAGCGCACACCTGTAATCCCAGCACTTGGGAGGCAGAGGCAGGAGGATTTCTGAGTTCGAGGCCAGCCTGGTCTACAAAGTGAGTTCCAGGACAGCCAGGGCTACACAGAGAAACCCTGTCTCGAAAAAAACAAAAAACAACAACAAAAAAAAAAAAAAAAAAAGAATTACTGTGCTGTTTTTCCAAAGGACCCAAGTTTGGGTTCCAACACCTGTATCTACAGCTCAGAATCACCTGAAACTCCAGACCCAATACCCTCTTTGGGCCTCTTATAGGCACTATTACATTCATGAAAACACTCATAAGTTAATTTTTTGAAATTCATAAAACAATTCTTACAAACAGATCTTGAGGAAATGGAACAATTGATTCTCCTCCTGATCCTTTCACAGGCTCCTTTGCCAAACCACCAATCCTTACAGAGCCTTAAAGGCTAGCCTTAAGCCCTCTGAGAAGCCATCTGATTTGTACTCTCTTTAACCTTTGCTGACATTAATCTTTGCTGACAAAGTAACATCTACATATTATCAACGTGCACATGCAGGTCTCACTATATATCCATTCTGAGTATCAGGCCTGTATATTTCACCTTTTCACACTAGCACATCTGCAATCCAGCTATTTGGGAGACAGATGCAAGAAGCTAACCTGAACTCAGAAGCTAGATCCAGTCTGGGCAATATAGTAAAACTTTAACTCAAAAAACAAAACAAAAAAAACTCTCAATGTTCTAACACCTCTAACACAACCGACTCCTTTGTTCCCGGTATCTCCACAGAATAAACAGTGCCATCTTCAGGTGTTTTGGTTTTTTTTGTTGTTTGTTGTTGTTGTTGTTGTTGTTTGTTTGTTTTTTGTTTTTTTGTTTTTGTTTTGTTTTTAGAGACAGGGTTTCTCTGTGTAGCCCTGGCTGTCCTGGAACTCACTCTGTAGACCAGGCTGGCCTCGAACTCAGAAATCCGCCTGCCTCGGCCTCCCAAGTGCTGGGGTTACAGGCGTGCGCCAACACCGCCCGGCTCTTCAGGTGTTTTCTAATAAAAAGGCACTATATGATCTGTCAGACTACAAATCTCATCTCCAATACTCAGCTTTCCCCCCATCCGTCTCTTCTACACAATGCACAAAATAATTCTAAGGCACAAAACTAATGTCACTCTATCATCATCATCATCATCATCATCCTGTATATGTTCCTTTCCAAGTTAAATTATCTAGTATCTCACGTTTTAACTTTTTGGTGTCTAGACAGAACTTAGTCTCTGCCTGCCTAAACAGCACTGTCCTTAGCCCTTGATCCCTCAGCCTTTGTTATCTTCTCAAGCCTCACCCAACTTTCCTTTGCCAAAGTTCAGCTTCCCAGTTTCCTTAGGAGGCATCAATATTTGTGCAGTTCAAAAGGCCTAATGATTTTTCCCTCAGTTCTTATTAGCTGTATGTACTCTACAAAAAAAAGTGTAAAACACCAGAAGGGCAGAGAGAAGCCTGTTAGGCATCACACTGCCTAGACAGCATATAAAATTACCTGTTGGCTAAATTAAGTCACTAAGGCCTTTTGTTCAACTTTGCAGTTCAGCTGCGATCTAAACCTCCTCTCTAAATCCTTCCAGTAAAATCAACATTTCTGGGCTCAGAATTTAACTTCAGTAGTAATGCATGTGGCACAGAAGGCATGAGAACCTTGGTGCCACAAAGGTACAGTAAAGCCTGATGACATTATCCCTGACCTCAGAAGCACATTTTGGAAGGAGAAAACCAATTCCTACAAGTTGCCCTCTGATCTCTACTTCCAAACCAGAAGAGGACTCAAGCACTCACACACATCTTTTAAAAGATTACAAAAGGTATTTCCAACTGTCCTAAGAATCTGTAGTCTAGAAAGGCATGGTGGCACATTACTTAGTTCCAGCACTCAGAAGGCAGAAGCAGGTATCTTAACTTACAGGCCAGCCAAAGCTACATAGAGAGACCAGACCTAGTCTCAAAATAAATAAATCTAGAAAAAGACTACTCTAAATTGCATAATACTGTTGTGGTTTGAATTAAGAATGATCTCTATCGCCGGGCGATGGTAGCACACACCTTTAAACCTAGCACTTGGGAAGCAGAGGCAGGCAGATTTCTGAGTTCAAGGCCAGCCTGGTCTACAAAGTGAGTTCCAGGACAGCCAGGGCTACACAGAGAAACCCTTTCTCGAAAAAGAATGATCTCTATCCACTCATATATTTGAAAGCTTAGTCACAAAGGAATGGAGACATGTGAAAGGATTAGAAGGTGTAGACTTATTGAAGTAGGTATGGCCTTGCTCAAAGAAGGGTGTCACTGAGGGGTAGCCTTTGAGGTTTCAAAAGCCTACACCAGGTTCAATTCCTCCCACCTCAACGCCCCCCCCCCTTCATAATGTAGCTCTTAACTACTTTTCCAACATTAAGGCTGCCTGCATACCACCATGTTCCTCACCAGGATAATAGACTAAACCTCTGAAACTGCAATCAAGCCCCCCTATTAAATGCTTTCTCTTATAAGAGTTGCCTTGGTCATGGTGTCTCTTCACAGCAATAGAACAGTGGCTAAGACAGGATGTAAAAGGGTGTGTCATTTCAGAAAAAATAAATCCCACCATTAGCTCCTTCTTCAAACTCACATGCTCATTAGTAAGTTAGTTAAAGGATAGTTTCAGCTGCTCACTTGCTTGAGAGGTTACCACTGACAACAGGAGGCACTATCTTACACCACACACTCTTCCAGACATAACAAATAATGCGGTTTTTGCTACAAGGAGAAAAGAAGGCAGAAGAAAGGATGGGAGTTTAGATGATGATGGTGAATGGAAATCTATTAAGTTTTGTCTTTTAGCTTAAAGATCTAACTACACTATATGTAACTACAAAGATCTAATTTCACTATGGAGAATGGGCTCAGAAGGTTGTGGTAGGAGAACCAGAAAGAAAAAGATCCAAGCAGCCCAGCTACACAGCAGACCCGACTCAAGAGCAAGAAATAAAGGAGGGAGGAAAGGGAGAGACAGAGACAAAGAGTCAATGAGTACGTACATGAAAACATTCAATATCACCTATAATTAGGAAAATGAAAATCAAATCTACAAGGAAAATCTACTAACTACAGAATTTTAAAACTGAAAATAAAAACAAAAAAGAACAAGGTTTTATGAGGATGTAGAGATATTGGAGCCTTTCTGCATTGTTGTGGGAATGTAAAATATAAAATACTGCAGCCACTTCAGAAAACAATTTGACCATCCTTCAAAAGGCAGAAAATTATATATAGCCCAGCAAATCTCTCAAGGTATATGCACAAAATTGAAAATATATGTTGCAATAAAAGCATACACAAAGTTCTACCTCAACAGTTATATTAGTAAATAGATGGACATCTGTATGTCTATTGGCAAGAGAAAGATGCAAGGCATCGCACAACAGAATGTGATTCAGCAGTAAGAAGGAATTAAGTGCTCACACATGCAATACCTTGGGTTAATGAGGAAAAACATCAGACTAAGTGACATTAGCCAGAAACGAAAAGAACACATACTGCACAATTCTACTCATATGACTGAACAGATTCACATGGTAGACTGTGGTTGTCATGCACTGGATGAAAGTAAGAATGTAGAGTGACTGCTTAATGGATATAGAGTTATCCAAATTAAGTAAGTGTTCAATGACTACATAACATCGTGATGTCAACAAATGGTACATTTTATATGCATTTTATCACTCCTTCAAAACCAACCACATTCTTATTTGTGACATTCTAAATCATGAAGAAGCACTGGCTAGGTGCAGTAACTGATTACAAAAGGACACAGGGGCTTCTGGGAGAATAATTATATCCTGGTTATAGTAGTTACAGTACTATATTCATTTGTCAAAACCAAAAGAACTACAGCATCACTTCCATCAAAGTCATTTTAAATTTTTTCAGTATTGCCCTTCGGCTAGGGCAGAAGTTCAATGGTAGAACACTCTGTTAGCATACATGACTCCCTGGGTTCAACACCTCAAAAATAAAATAAACTCCTTTCTTATGGTAAGGTTATCAAAGAAAGCAAGATTTGTTTTGAATAATTCAGCATGTCATGCCTTATACTGCCCATCATGTTTAGCCATTGTTTAAGAAAACATAGAGTCATTGCACTGGCTTAATGTCACTATACCTCCAGTGAAACAAGTTGCTGACCTGAGAAATAGTCCATAGGAAGAACTGAGGCTAAAAACTCTATCTGGCCAAAGCACCCAGGAAAAACTTGGTTGGACCAGTAGCAGACAGGTGCTGCCAAAACCAACAATAAACAGCTATAAACTTCTAGCACAACAGCAACCTTGCCATTGACAATGCCTGAGAAATTTCTGATAGTCCACAGGGCACCTTATTTAAAATAAACAATTATTATGATAAATCCATAAGCTTGCAATAGTCTACTACCTATTTTGATAACTGAATAGTCTCACCAAATTCTCATTAACGAGCCAATAAAGGATAATGCAAAATTAAAAATGTAAGCAACACTAAAGCAGCATCAGGCTAGATGGGCTAAACATTGAGTCGGTGAGTTTCTGCTTAAAAACAGCAAAAATAAGTGCTATGTAAAAGATGCTAATTTTCATGTGAGGCAAAAGAAGAAAAAAAGGATATGGTGCCACAAAAATCATTTGCACAAATAAATGTGTAATTTGGAAATGTCACTTTAGAATGAGATGGAGCATGTTCAGGATAATACAGCTGGAGACTTGGACATGTACACTTAAACAACAACAAAATCTCTTGGACTAGAGAAATAGCTCATCTGTTAACAGTATGTGCTGTTCTTCCAAAGGACCCAGGGTCGAGTCCCAGCACCCACATGGTAACTAGCAACCGTCCATAACTCTATCTGGCCAAAGCACCCAGAAATACTTGGACCAGTAACACACAGGTGCCGCCAAAACAGTTATATAGTTCCAGCAGAACAATCTTGTCAGAGGATCTGACACCTTCTTCTGGCCTCCTTGAGCACCAAACATGCATATGATGCACACAGACATGAGCAACACTATACATATAAAATAAATAATTTTATAAAAGGAGAAGGGGGGGAGAAGGGAGGGAAGAAAGGAGAAAATGAATCTTATCAAATTAATATGACCATGAGAGATGGTATACTGCAGATTAGGAATACTAACCTTTCTAAGTAACTACCTTATTCATCCTAACTCATAACATGTTTAAACATTAAGACAAACAAAAAAAGCATTTATTAAGCTCAAAATCTACATCAGTGGCTCTCTACAGAGGAAGACTGCCAGAAACATCTAGAGGCAGTTTTCAGTTTATACATTAAAAATAACCTTGAAAAAACATCTAGAACACCTTGATTTTTCTAACCTTGCCAATAAAATCATACAAAGACAGTGAGTACAATTTTAAATTGACTGATTCAACATCTCTAGTAACGCCCACAGGACACACATCTTAAATATTCTGAGATAGAAACAGGTTTCCAACCACTGTTCAAAAAACAAGTATTGGTCGGGCGGTGGTGGTGCACGCCTGTAATCCCAGCACTCTTGGAGGCAGAGGCAGGCGAATTTCTGAGTTCGAGGCCAGCCAGTTCGAGGTCTACAGAGTGAGTTCCAGGACAGCCAGGGCTGTACAGGGAAACCCTGTCCCGAAAAGAAAGAAAGAAAGAAAGAGAGAGAGAGAGAGAGAGAGAGAGAGAGAGAGAGAGAAGGAAGGAAGGAAGGAAGGAAGGAAGGAAGGAAGGAAGGGAGAAGAGAAGAGAAGAGAAGAGAAGAGAAGAGAAGAGAAGAGAAGAGAAGAGAAGAGAAGAGAAGAGAAGAGAAGACACAAAATCTATTCTACCACATTAACTGAAGAGAGTTGCACAGAACTTACTAAAACCCAGGAAGCAGTATCAATCAGAGCCCCAGAAGGGGAGGTGGTGAGGAGTCCAGCTGTGCTTGGCAGGCAGTAGAAATACTGACATACTTAACATTTAGCTTAAACTTAAGGACGCTAGAAACATCTTTTTTTTTTTTTTTTGAAAGATTTATTTATTATATGTAAGTACACTGTTGCTATGTTCAGACACAGCAGAAGAGGGCATCAGATCTCATTACGGATGACTGTGAGCCACCATGTGGTTGCTGGGATTTGAACTCCAGAGCTTCGGAAGAGCAGTCAGTGCTCTTACCCGCTGAGCCATCTCTCCAGCCCCAGCTAGAAACAGCTTAAAACTACCTATTTAAGTCATTTCAGACCTACAAAATCTACAAACTCCATTTTTTGTTATATTTTATTCTAAACATATGTAATCACATTTAGTTACAGGAACTTTTATAATTTCCTTTTACAATAAAAGAAAAAACAGTATTTGTGTATGAAGCTCCTTAGAAAAGGAATTATTTGCTAATCTGAATTTAAACAATTTTAAATCCTACCAAAATCTGCCTAGTAGATTCTTTTTTTTTTTTTTTTTTGGTTTTTTTTTTGAGACAGGGTTTCTCTGTATAGCCCTGGTTGTCCTGGAACTCACTTTTTAGACCAGGCTGGCCTCGAACTCAGAAATCCTCCTGCCTCTGCCTCCCGAGTGCTGGGATTAAAGGCGTGCGCCACCACGCCCGGCTAGATTCTTATATTGATACACTACCTCAATCAATCATTTCTTTTTAAGATACAAAGGAGCTGGGCACTGGTGGTACATGCCTTTAATCCCAGCACTTGGGAAGCAGAGGCAGGTAGATTTCTAAGTTCAAGGTCAGCCTGGTCTACAGAGTAAATTCCAGGACAGCCAGGGCTACACAAAGAAACCCTGTCTCCAAAAAAAAAAAAAAAAAAAAAAAAAAGGCACAAAGGATGTAAAGCTGTTCCACCTCAGAATACAACTTTCCCATGACTCTGGCTCCTCCTACTGCTTTATCAAAACTACATACACAGGCACTAGACTAGGGGAGGGAAGGAAAGATTCAATGATGTTCTCAAAAGAATTAGTTTCTAACTGTATGATGAAAGTTAAACTACACAGCAGCGATTTAATCCATGCCCCTGCTCTCCAAATGTATTCAAAGTTATCAAAGATTAGATTATTTTCCCTAGCTTATACATTCAACCAGTAGCTAGTTGTTTGTTTAATGTTGTTTTGAGTCAGGGTTCCCCTATGTATAACCTTTGACTGGCCTGGAACTCCCTATGTAGAACAGGCTGGCCTTAAAATCAGAGATCTGACCTCCACTGTGTCCTTGCCACTTGGTAGCAAGTTCTCAGAATGAATTGGTAAGACATATAGAGAAAAGCAAGCAGATTCACGTCTATGCTGAAATCCCTTACTAAGCAATATAAAATTGGTTTCTGGTTCAAGGACACAGACTATGAAACATACCATTTCACTGCAGTGCAATCTATCACCCCATCGTACTAAGTAATACCAAGAATGCCACATGCTTAAGAGAGATTAAGTTTTGATATTATACATCCTTTAAAATACAATGAAAATTTATCAAAATTTATAGCTACATAATACATATATGAGTGTATGTGTACCTTCATGTGTGAGAGTGTATGTGTGTCTAAAACATTTAGAAAAAGTGGTAACAACAGAATATTCTTTAAAATTCCAAATTTGGGGCTGGGGTGAGGATAGCTCAATGCAGCATGAACAAGATCCTCGGTTCTATCCTCAGCACTGACCCCTCCCAAAAAAAATTAATTGATAAATTAAGACATAGCAACTCACATTTATATGGCACTTTTATCAGTTTGAAAAATTTCCCAAATGATATCTTTAACCTGAATCTGATCTTCCAACTATATGCTAACTGAAATGGTTCCTGTCTTCCCATGCTACTAATTCATGACTTTCCTAAGAGATGTATGAGGAATCAATACAGAACATGCACAGTAGGTTCTAAAACAAGATGATTCTATTTCTAATACCAATGCCAATACAGCCAAGTAGACCTTCTTTGCTGCCTTGGATTCAATCTGAGGAATCACGCATACTAAGTCAATATGCTACCACTATCTCCATCTTTCATTCTTACTTTGAAACAGGGTTTTACTAAGTTGCTGAGACTGGCCTTAAACTTGCTCTGCAGGCCAGGCAGGACTTGAACTTTCCATCCTCCTACTTGAGCCTCCAGTGTAGCTGAAAAACCAGGCTTCTGTCAAATGCAAGTGAACCACAGGAGCAGGGAAGAAAGGGAAGTTGCTGGTAAAGGAGTAACAGTCTCAAGTGGAAAAAATGTTTCCAGATCTCTGCTATTAAAAAATACTTTGAAGCCGGGCGGTGGTGGTGCATTGCTCGCCTTTAATCCCAGCACTTGGGAGGCAGAGGCAGGAGGATTTCTGAGTTCGAGGCCAGCCTGGTCTACAGAGTGAGTTCCAGGACAGCCAGGGCTACACAGAGAAACCCTGTCTCGAAAAAACAAAACAAAAAAAAAAAAACAAAAAACAAACAACAACAAAAAAAAAGACTTTGGAGTTGGGCGATGGTGGCGCATGCCTGTAATCCCAGCACTTGGGAGGCAGAGGCAGGCGGACAAGGCCAGCCTGGTCTACAAAGTGAGTTCCAGGACAGCCAGGACTACACAGAGAAACCCTGTATCAAAAAAAAAAAAAAAAAAAAAAAAGACTTTGTCAGAAACAAATGTGCTTTGTACTTCAAAATACTCCCAAAAAAGTGCATTTCAAAAGCAAGTATGTGTAGTACACACCTGTAACACCAGCATGTGGAAGCTGAGGCTGAATGATTTCAGATTTGAAGCCAGCCAAAGCTGCACAGTGAAAATCCTGCATCAATCAATCAATAGTAAAAATATAAATAAAAATAAAAAAGTCCATTTCAAAGAGCTCTTCTTTCCAAAAAAGCAAAAACTAATTAGCTTGATTTAATTCATCAATATTACATACATTATGTACATTTATCTAAACATCACTTTGTACCCCATACACATGTACAACTGCATCTTTTAAAAATAGAGCATGTGTTGCCAGATAGTGCACACCTTTAATCCCGGTACTTGGGAGATGGACACAGGTGATCTCTGAGGCCAGCCTGATCTACACTATGAGTTCCCAGACAACCAGTGCTACACAGTGAAACCCTGTCTCAAAAAAAAAAGGGGGGTAGTGGAGGAGTTAGGCTTGCGGGGGCTGGTGTATCTGTGAGTTCAAGGCCATCTGGTCTATATATCAAGCTCCAAGCCAATCAGCTTCAAGAAGTGAGAACTTGTCTCAAAGAAACAAAGGATTGGGATGTTGCTCAGTGGTGGAACACTTGCCTATCATACACATGGCCCTGAATTCAATCCTCAGAGACATAACACATAACACACATAACAAGAACAATATAGTGCAATTTTTTGTGTGTCAATAACTTTCAATAAAATATAGTAATATGCATTATAGTAACTACATAAGTCAACCACTTAAATACTGTCTTGGTTTTAGAATGTGAGTTCCAGGACAGCCTGGATGTCAACAGGTATGTGAGCCTGATGACCTGAGTTTGATCCCTGGAAGGGAAGAACCGATTTCACAAAATTAGTCTCTGACCTCATCCATGTGTAATATTATATGCACATGCATGCACATAACAGATGAATGATAATAAATCCTGACATACATGTAAAAATGTCCTCTCTGCAAAAGATTTCAAGGTAGAGCTAGCAAAATTGGTTAAAGGCACTTAATACAACATCTGACGGTCTTTGGCTTCCATAAATGAGGCACCTGTGTACATGCACACATACACAAATTTTTTTTTTTTTTTTTTGGTTTTTTTTTTTTTTTTTTGGTTTTTCGAGACAGGGTTTCTCTGTGTAGTCCTGGCTGTCCTGGAACTCACTCTGTAGACCAGGCTGGCCTCGAACTCAGAAAATCCGCCTGCCTCTGCCTCCCAAGTGCTGGGATTACAGGTGTGCGCCACCATGCCCGGCCACACAAAAAAATTTAAAATGTTTTTTTAAAAAAAGGTCACTGCAGCCAGGCGGTGGTGTCGCACACCTGTAATCCCAGCACTCTGGGAGGCAGAGGCAGGCGGATTTCTGAGTTCGAGGCCAGCCTGGTCTACAGAGTGAGTTCCAGGACAGCCAGGGCTATACAGAGAAACCCTGTCTCGAAAAACCAAAAAAAATAAAATAAAAAATAAATTAAATAAAAAAAAAAAGGTCACTGCATGCTCTCACCATATGCTGCGGCTGGCAGCAGTGGCAGGGACAAGGAATCCAACTGAAAAGTCAGCATCCTGGTTGAGAGTGGTGGTTACAGAGGTATACACATCCATCAAAAAAATTCACTGACTCAAAAAAAAAAAAAACCAAACCATACATACATGATAACCATACATACATGATAAGAGTTCACTCAATAAACAGAAGAGGGAACAGAACTAACTTTCTAAAGCCAAACAGTTCTGTGTAAGCAAATGCTCTAAGCTGGTTACAACAAAACAGAAAACAAAATATAGTAAATTGAGATATTTTGTATAAGAATTAAACTACAAGCCGTCCCCGGTGGTGGCTGGTGGTGTGGGCCTTTAATCCCAGCACTTGTGAGGCAGAGGCAGGCGGATTTCTGAGTTCGAGGCCCACCTGGTCTACAGAGTGAGTTCCAGGACAGTCAAGACTATACAGAGAAACCCTGTCTCAGAAGAAAAAAAAGAAAAAAAAAAAAAAAAAAAAAAAAAAGGCCGGGCGGTGGTTACACTCGCCTTTAATCCCAGCACTTGGGAGGTAGAGGAGGCAGGCAGATTTTTGAGTTCAAGACCAGCCTGGTCTACAGAGTGAGTTCCAGGACAGCCAGGACTACACAGAGAAACCCTGTCTCAAAAAAAAAAAAAAAAAGAGAGAAAGAGAGAGAGAGAGAGAGAGAGAGAGAATTTTTTCTAAACTCTGCTTTTAGGTCTTGATACAAGAGAAATTCTATCTTATTTTTTAGTTCCAAAATTACAACAAGCTTTGAGAAAATGAAGCCAAGTTCAGGTAATCAAAATAATGACCTATGAAAAGAACTGAAGCATACAGCTTATGTGACTCCATCAAGGACAGTTCAATCAATGACAGGAAGTCCTCAGATCTGTTTTTTGATAATTAGGAGAGGGAAGGCAGAAAACCCTACCACTGTAATAATCCAGTGTCCTTAAAAGGCACTATGGTCACATCTGTTTTATAAGTGTAACATGTATTTACTAAGGTGAATTAAGTGTGGGCAAGCAAAAAGGCTCACCTAAGTGGTCACCTTTAACCAACACTAGACACAAATGAAGGGCTTATGATAGCCCAAGTTTCTACATATTGGGAACAGTTTTGTCTGAGCTTCAATCATGCACTACAAATAGAATAAAGAATTTATGACAGCTTAAGTCCTCAGTAGTCTCTTGTCTAGGCTTTCCCAACTGTGCTTATATTTACATACCCTTCAAGAACCAAGACTAAAGCTTCCAATGTGCGGCTAGTAAGACTGCAACAGCTCCTCAAACCATTCCAATTACACTTCAACTATGACTACAGCCAACAGTGGGGTTCCAATCCAGCTCCCCGCCTTCATCGTCTTACTCCTCTCAAGCATTCTGCTTCTAAATAAACAGAGTATTATTGGGGACAGCTTATAATTTACAGCAGCCTTTCTGTTTGGTTCAGATTTTCTCCAAGTTTATCATGAAAACTAAATAGACAGATTTTCATCATCCCACTGACTTCCACTAAACTGTATAGCTTTCCCTCCTCTAAAGCCATTAATATAGAAATAGTTATATCAACACATAAACCCATATGCCCTGCCATTTTTATTAGAGAACAGTTCAGTAGTTTCTATGATCAAATACCATGTAGATAAGGCCTTATAGTAAGTATGCTGTTATTTTTTAAAGCCTTTCTTATTTCTCACACTTGTGAGTCAAAAATATCCCTAAAATGTATCAGTATTTACTGTTGAGGATATATTCACACAGTTAAAACTATTTTATGATTTCTTAAAATTTAAAATAGGGATTTAGGGATGGCTCAGCAGTTAAGTGCACTGACTACTCTTGCAGACTTCAATTTCTAACACCCACAACCACCTTGAATTCCAGTCCCATAGGATCCAATGCCCTCCTCTGGCCTCTGGGGACACTGCACGCACAAGTTTCACAAACAAAACAATCACACACATTTTTTTTAAATTAAAATTTAAAAATTAATTTTAAAAGTTTAAATACTAATTTGAAGTTCAGGCTCGCTGCAATTCTAAAAAGGAATGAAAGGCCAACAAGATGCTCGGGGCTAAGGAACTGGCTGTAAATAAGCATGATGGCTGGCTGGTGTGCACAACCCACATAAAGGTAGATGGAGAGAACTGACTTCACAACGATATCCTATGACCTCCACAGGCACATTGTGTCACACATATGTCTTTCTATCCCTCTACCCCCTCTCTCACTCACACACAAAGATGTTTTTAAGGAATTAAGAAGGGTTCAGCTTAAAGATATAATTGCCAAATGTTTTTTATAAATGTTTTTTTATTTGATAATGAAAGTATTTAAGTTCTGCTGAAAAAAAAATCACTCATAGACAATAAGTTGCACTCAGGAATCTGTAATACAGAACCGTTAAAAATGATAATCAACCGGGCGGTGGTGGCGCACGCCTGTAATCCCAGAACTCTGGGAGGCAGAGGCAGGCAGATTTCTGAGTTTGAGGCCAGCCTGGTCTACAGAGTGAGTTCCAGGACAGCCAGGGCTATACAGAGAAACCCTGTCTCGAAAAAGCCAAATCCAAAAAACAAAACAAAACAAAGCAAAAAAAACAAAAAAAAAGCCGGGCGTGGTGGCGCACGCCTTTAATCCCAGCACTTGGGAGGCAGAGGCAGGTGGATTTCTGAGTTCGAGGCCAGCCTGGTCTACAGAGTGAGTTCCAGGACAGCCAGGGCTATATAGAGAAACCCTGTCTTGAAAAACCAAAAAAAAAAAAAAAAAAAAAAAAAAAAGATAATCAATGGAGCTTGGTGCACTGCAGCTGTATTTCCTGATACTTGGAGGTTGAGGTAGAAGGACCACTTGGGCCCAGTAAATAATATAGACCAAACAAAAATGTATACATAAATATTACATTGTATTTAAAGTTCCATTCATAGCAATGAGATATGTGGCTCTTTCGTTTAAGCTGTTTTTTATTCAGTATATTACACATCTATGGATACCAGACTTACTACAAACTCCCAAAAAAGTACAACAAACAATTCTGGTCTCATAAACCTAGTGTCAGCCAGCTGAGGTGGCACACGTATTTAACCCAAGCACTCAGGGAGGCAGAGGCAGGCAGAGCAACCCAGATCCACATAGGGATTTCCAGGCCAGCCAGGCTATACAGCCTGCCCACCTGTGTAATTCAAGCACTCTACAAGTTGAGTAAGGAGCATTAAGATAAGTCGGTTATAGTAGTGAGAACCCTATCTCTGAATTAGAAACCTAACTTTTTGTTAATTTTGTTTTGTTTTTTGAGACAGGGTTTCTTTGTATAGCCCTGGCTGTCCTGGAACTCACTCTGTAGACCAGGCTGTCCTGGAACCCACAGAGAGTACTGGAATTAAAAGCATGCCTCACCATTACCCAGCTTAAAACCCAACTTTTCATACCAGACATAAATATCTAACTCTAATTACACAACACTTCTATCTTTTGATCTTTCACATGCAATTTTTTACTCCTTAGAACTCTGATCTGGTAAAATGGCACTAAAAATGGTAACAAGTTCTAATACTATTTCATCTATTTAGAAACCTAGAAATAGAAGGGCACTGTGACACATACCAGTAACTCCAGCTCCTCAAGGTCGAGGGAGGAGTACCAGAAGCCTTCGTTCAGCTTGGGCTACAGAGTAAGTCTATGTCTCAAAGAAATATCTAGACCGATAAAGCTTGGGCACCACAAGCTACCTAATATACAACAATACATATGTGCTAAACTAAGACTTCCAAGCATAAGAGTAAGACCTAGTGAATGCATTTTTTCTTCAATACATATTTTGTGTGTGTTTGTTTGTGTGTGTGTGTGTGTGTGTGTGTGCCTGAAGCCAGATTTACAGAATTGTGAGCTGCCCAAAATGAGTACTAAGAACTCTCTAGCCCACTTTTATTTAATGAGTTTAACTCCTATTCAAATTAGTCTATGTCAACTTAGAATATTAAAATGTATAATAATTAACTATACACTAAATTTTCAAACAAAGAATTCTGGCTGGACATGTGGCACATACATACCTGTAACTGCCAGCACTCAAGTGGTAAAGATTACAGTTTGGTCTCAAGGTCAGCCTGGCTATAAGAGACCCTACATCAAAATTTTTTAAACTTCATTTACTGTGTGTGCGTGCATGAGTACAGGTGCATGTGTATCTCGGTGCTTATATGGAAGTCACCTACAGGAATGTGGAGGTTACCTACAGAACTTGATTCTCTCCTATCAAGTAGTTTCTAGAGATCAAATTGAGGTCACAAGCCTGGTTCTGAGTGGTTTTTGTTTTTGTTTTTGTTTTTTTGTTTTGTTTTGTTTTTTTACTCACTGACCCATCTCTTTAGTCTCAAAAAAAAGGTTTTTTTTGTTTGAGTGAGACAAGGTCACACTCTGTAGCCTTCCTTGGCTGGCCATGAACTCAGAGATCCACCTGCCTCTGCTTCTAGTGTGTTGAGATTAAAGGTGTGTACCACTACATCCAGCCAGCTCAAAAAAGTCTTGAAGCACTCTGATCTCTATCTTTGGACACAACTAGGTATTTTCCATATAGGTAAAATACAGAAAATAATACACTTCGGCTAGTGGTGGCAAAGACAGGTCTCTGTTCAGCACAAAATGGTTGGGAAGATCCCCAAAATCTTCCCAACTTTTTGTCTGAGATAGTAACAGGTTGCAAGTAAGTAATAAGTCTAACATCACTCATTTCTTTTTCTTTGCAAGACAGAGTCTAGCTATACAGCCTGCCTGTGCCTGCCAAGTATTGAGATTATAGGTATGTGACACCAAAGCCCACATAACACTACAACCAGGCAGTGGTGGAGCATACCCTTAAGCATAGCACTTGAGGATGAGGCAGACAGATCTCTGAGTTAGAGAACAGCCTGGACTACAGAATGAGTTCCAGGAATCTACACAGAGAAACTCTTGGAGGACACATGATTGACTACAAGCCCAGTGCTCTGTAAACACTCTTAAGACTATCTCCGCTGGATTTGGTAAGCTTGCTCTTACCATAGTAGCCTATTATTCAGCCACCAAAGATCAAAGACACTACCTGTGGATATGTAAGAAGGATTACTTCGACTATGACAGGAAAAACTGGCAAACTAATATTAAAAGAAGCTGACAAGAATTGCTGCTCTTTTTCTGTTTTGAGGCAGTCTTATGTAGCTCAGGCTGGCCTGCAACTCACTATGTAGCTGAAGATAACCTTGAATTTCTGATCTAAAGAAAACCATCACTGCTGGAATTACTGGTATGTGCTAACTACCACACCCTGGTTATGTAGCTGGGGATCAAACCTAGGGCTGCTTCATGCATTCCCAACCCAAGAATTAAGTTCTCAATTAGTAGTCTGATTCCTCCTTACCCACCACTCCATAAAAATCAGTGGGAAAAAAAATGGTACAAATAATTGTTTTTAATAAAAATTATTTGAGCCGGGCGTGGTGGTGCACGCCTGTAATCCCAGCACTTGGGAGGCAGAGGCAGGTGGGTTTCTAAGTTCGAGGCCAGCCTGGTCTACAGAGTGAGTTCCAGGACAGCCAGGACTACACAGAGAAACCCTGTCTTGAAAAACCAAAAATAAAAAATAAAAAAGTAAATAAAAATAAAAATTATGTGAATCAAAACAGGCCTGGCAGTAACACACTTAAACTGCCAGCACCTGGGAAGTGCAAACAAGATCAGTAGCTCAATCAAGGTCATTCTCAGCTAAACAAGATCTTTTCTCAATAAATAAAATAATTAATTAATTAATTAATAAAATAAAATAAAATAAAATAAAATAAAATAAAATAAAATAAAGAAAAAGAAGAGACCTGAAGAGAGAACTCCACAGCTGCTGATCTTACAGAGGACTAGAGTTCGGTTACCAGTACCCACATGATGACTCACAACTGCCAGTAACTTCAGTCCAGAGAGCTAAATCCCGCCTCACCTGACTTCTCCTGGCTCCAAAGCACACATGGTATACATGCATAAACTACGGGCACATATAAATATACATAAATTGGTAATTTTTTTTAAAGATTCAAGGGTCAGCAAGATAGCTACTCAGCACTTGCTGCCAAGCCTGATGACCTGTCTTAAACTGACAGAATCCACATGTCAGAAAAAGAAGACTCCTATGTGTGGTCCTCTGATCTCTACTCAATAACCCACGCATGGCTCATTGTGGCAGAGAAATGCCCACACAGATAAAAGATTTTTTAATATTTGAATAAACCAGTCTCCATGTACTTGAACATATTTGGAAAAAGCACTGGGCCCTGTTGGGAGGAGGGGGGAATAGCTCCATTCTGTCATTAGTCATTCATGTTTCTGAGTAGAGAGGAGAGTGACCTCAACTTTTACTATGATAATTATGACCTACAAACATGAGTTTTTTCCACTCGCTATTTAGCATATCAATTGTGACCACCTTACAAACGAACTAAATTTTGCTATAAGGTATGTGTATATTTCTGTTTTCTCTAGAAAGCAAGTTATCTTCAGCCTTGTAAACTGCTACTCCATAAAGCCAAGTGTGCACCTCATCTCCACCCAAGAATTCAATCAGAGCTCATATAAAGTTTTCATACTTTCCCCATACACCCTCACTCAGGCAAGAAACAAAAGTATTTGAAACATGGTGACATTTACTAACAACCTATATTTATGGCTTAATATAATGGCTTAACTGTATAAGCCATTCTCTCTCTCTCTCTCTCTCTCTCTCTCTCTCTCTCTCTGTGTGTGTGTGTGTGTGTGTGTGTGTGTGTGTACAGGTCATAATGCTAAAAAATAGAATCCACTGTTTATTTTCTCGAGACAAGGGTTTATCATGTCTGTCTTGGAACTCAGACCAGGCTGGTCTCAAACTCACAGAAAACCACCTGCCTCTGCCTCCAAAATGCTGGGATTAAAAGTATACGCTACCACGGCCAGTTGTAGAATCCATTTTTAAATGAGAGCTCTACTGAAAGTCAAATTCAAGTTCATTTATCACCTAATGTGTCATCTGCTTAAAACCAAATCTCACACATTTCAGTAACAGTGAAAACAAAAGCATGTAGTGAAAAGAATGTCATTGTTTTATTTACCGCACTGCACAAACCTTTATGCAGAGCAAGTCAAGGAGATGATTTTGCAAACACTCTTTATAACTGCTTCAAATCTCATTCTAGACTTAGGCATTCATTTGTAAAATACTTAGTCACAAACATCAGTTCTCAAGAGACACAATGTTTAGGAATGCACGTGAAAAACAAGTGTGTCTCTATTAGCCAAAGAGCATTTTAATTTATCTACCAACTCTTATAATGTAACACGCTAACTTCTCATAAAATCCTCCACGTTCAAAATGTCCTGAAATTAGGAGGATCTACTAGGAAGCAAGACCAACACCAAAAAGTGTGTGCTTTCCATTCACATGGCCAATTTCTGAACAGCAGAGTGTACTTCAAAGAATGCATCAACTTCTATTGAAATGCAGGTTTTATACATTTAGGAAGTTCAAGGCACTGCTAAAACTCAAGTAATCTCTGACTACTTGAAGCCTTTACTCAGCAAAGAAAGAATGTACATTAAGTACAATCAGTCCATAATCAGAAAGACCTGACCAGAAATAACTTTTCTTTCGAGTTAATACTCTCTAATATTTTAAATCCAACCAGATTCCAACTCCTTCATGCAAAAGGAAATTTCTCTACTCCTGAGAATTCAAAACCACTCCAAAGCGCCCAGGGAAATTGCTGTTCACATGAAAAACTATTGCTGCAGTTGAGGAAAACTTAAAATGCCCCAGTGCCAGATTGGGTCGATTCCATTCACAGTGCCACATTCTCATCTTTCGGTCGACTAACATCCTGTCTAAAGCCAGAAGACCTCGGTAGAGTTCGGAGCTTTATAAACTACATTAACACGTGGGAGTCCAGAAGGGCGCAGAGTTGAGGTGGTCTTTGGCGTGAAGACTGGACGAGGAGGAGTCGAGGAAGTTAATGGGTAACAGGGAGGGTTCCTAAATCTCAAATCTCAACTGGGAGGTAGACAGCTGCGGAACGTTCTTCTCCACCCATGCTCAGAGCCACTGCTCCAGCCATCCGGCTAAGGCGGACAGTCGGGCACAGAGGCCTCGGCTGCCCACGGCTCTCCTGCCCGGCCAGGCCGGGAGGACACCCAGGAAGCCGCGCCCGGCTCCAGGGACCGCGGGCCTAGGCCGCGCCTCCCAGTCCCGCGGGCCTAGGCCTTGGCCAGCTCCAGGCGAGGCTCGACGCGGTCACCCACCTGGGTTGCCAGTCATTCCAGCTCCGCGGGTACTTGGTGCCGCCGCCGCCGCTGCTCAGCCGAGACCCCGGGGCTCTGCGGCTCATTACCTTCCCCGACACGACATGGCCAAGCGCCGCCGCCCGAAGAAGCGCGAGTCACCGCCTGAACCGGCCGCCGCCGACACTGCAATCTGGCCCGGGGCTGAGGAGGAAGCCGCGGAGGGGGCGGCGGAGGGCGGGGGAGGCGGACGGCCGTTCCGGGTTCCGCTGGAGCCCGCAACGCAGGAGCAGGAGGCGGGAGCGGCGCGGCGAGGGGGAGGCGGAGGCAGGCGAGGCGACGTCTCTTCCAGGGCAGCGCGCGGCCCGCGACGCTGGGGCCCAGGAGGACGAGGACAGCGAGGAGGCGGTGGCGGCGGCTCCTCACGCTCACACGGCCACGGCTTCCCCGCCTCCCGGCTCCGCCCGCCGCGCCGCCGCTGCCGCACGGCATGCTGGGAGCTAGGGGCGGTGCCGGCGCCCTAGGAGCCTGGAGAGGGGCGGGGCTCGGGATGAAAGGCGGGGCTATTGGTCACAGACTATGGACTAGAGGCGGGGCTTATGACAGGGGTAGTAGGGTCACCTAGGAGGTGCGGTGCTGGCGCGACCCAAGCCTAGGGAAGAAGGGCGGGCCTTGTTGGGGCGGGGTCTGTGAAGGCTGAACCCGAAGAGGGGAGGGACGAAAGACAGAAGGCGGGACCTGCTCGAGAGGCTCTGGAGTCCCGAGAGCTTAGGCTTCGAGGCGAGGTCCGCGTTTGCGTAGCCAAAAGGGGTGGGGCTTTGGGTAGTAGGCGAGAACTACTTGAGGGCAGGGACCCAAGCCGACCTCCCGGGGCGTCTTGGGCTGCGGCTCTGCAGGTGGTGCAAAGCACTGGGGCTCCGCCGCGGGGCATCATGGGAGAGGGGATCTCCACCCCAGGTCCACAAACGCCCTTCCATACACTCGGAGGACCGGCAGTCAGGTGTGAACAGGCGTCCAATGGAGGACCGGAGAGGGGGCGTGCCCTTGAGCGCTGCTGCACGCACATAGACGTGCCCTTGGCGCTCACTTGCGTCTACCTGCCTGCCACCCTCTCCGGGAAAGAGTCAGAATGGTAAAATAGAAGGGAAGGCGACACCTTTTCAACCCCCACCAGAAATGTCATGCAGTCCTAAAACATTTTTCCAAATGTGAAAAACAACGCCTGCTTCCTGCCACATGAACTGTGCTCTGTAATCCTCTGGTTCCTTCTAGTAGTAAGAGGCCTGTTAACCCACGCACTCCTGAAAGGATTCGATAAAGCATTGAGTACATTATGTAAACGTGTCTACACGTGAAGTCCAGAGAACAACTCGAGTGTTGTCCATAAGTCTCCAGCTACCTCTTCCTGGCTGGCCAGGGAGCCCCAGGAATCTGTCCGTTTCCTCAAGGCTGGTTTTACAAACAGTGACACCATTTTGGCTTGTTTCAGGTGGGTTCTCATGTTTGCAAGGCAAGCACTTTAACAACTGAGCTATGTCCCTAGCTGCAGGCTCACCTTTTAAAATAGTCAAGATACACATCAAGCATTTAAACCTTTTCCACATAAAGTTTTTAGGCCATCCATCGTTTTGCCTTACAAGAGATTACTTAAGTAATTCAAAATTGTTGCCGAGGATGTGGCTCACAAAGAATGCTCGAAGCAGCAACGAGCGAGAATCACTGTGTTCCATCCCCAGCACCCGGTAAGTGCAGCATGATGTAACCCCAGCTTTCAGGAAATGGAAGCCGGAAGTTGTTCAGGCTCATCTTCGGCTACACAGTAAGTTCCAGGCAAACCTGGCCTACAAGAGACACTACCCACCCAACCCCCAAAAAAGAAAATTATTACTAAAAGTACTTAATTATCAGGCGATATCTCCCTATGAATATCCCTTACAATTTCCCACCGTCTCATGCTGGAGCATGCCCACAAACCCCTAACTTAAAGGAAGACCCTGCAATTCCAAAAGATAATCAAATGAATTTTGTTTCTCTTCCTGCCACCCCTTACCCACCATTGCAGAAGAAGTGAGGAAGACTTCTGAAAAATATGATCTTTGACTCAACACAGAAATTCCCACAAGGAATTGGCCAGACCCAGTCCTGGTCACCAACCTACTGTAAAAACACAAAGAAAAACCATAATGGAGCTGAGAAAGTCGTTCAGTGTTGCAGCATTGTGGTCACCTACCATGTTTGAGGCCTCCTGGTCAATCGCCAGCGCTGTAAAATAATGATAGAAACTTCAATAAGATTGTTTCCATACTGAAATTGCTCTGGGCACCTTCAGAAATGCCCGCCTACCTCTCACTGAAGAGAGGGTACAAGGAAGGGTCCTGCCAGGTGAGTAAGTTTAAAAGCACAGCTGGGCTCCAACTCTCAACTCTCCTGCATCAGACTCTTGAGTGCTGGGTTTACAGGCATGTGCTATCACGCATGGGTTTTTTTGTTTTGTTTTGTTTTGTTTTGTTTTGTTTTGTTTTGTTGTTTTAAGATTCATTTACTTTATTTATATGAGTACACTGTGGCTCTCCTCAGACACATCAGAAAAGGGCATCAGATCCCATTACAGATGGCAGTAAGCCACCCTGTGGTTGCAGGGAATTGAACTCTGGAAGAGAAATCTGTGTTCTTAACCTCTGAGCCATCTCTCCAGCCCCATGCCTGGTTCTTAAAAAGGTATTCTTAGCCAGGCAGTGGTGGCACACACCTTTAATCCCAGCACTTGGGAGGCAGAGGCAGGCAGATTTCTGAGTTCAAGGCCAGCCTGGTCTACTGAGTGAGTTCCAGGACAGCCAGGGCTAAACAGAGAAACCCTGTCTCCAAAAAAACAAAAAAAAAAAAAAAAAAAGGTATTCTTGTTTTGTTACTTGTGTGTCTAATTACAGAAGCAATGATAAACACATATTCTGGTATTTTTTAAATATTTATTTTATTTTTAATTATGGAAGTGGGAAGTAACACATACAACTACAGTTACCCTATTAGTCCAAAAGAGGATACTGGCAGTTTGCAGCCAGACAATGGTGCTGGGAATCAAACTCAGGTCCTCTGTAAGAGCAGTGTATGTTCTTGAGCACTGTATGGTAAAATACACCTTTAAGCCCGGGAATCAGAGGCAGAGACAGGGAAATCTCTGTGAGTTTGGGTCTATACAGAGAGTTCCAGGACAGCCACAACTACATAATGAGACATAAGGAGAAAAAAAAAATATATATATATATTTACATATATACATATTTCTTCTTTTAAAGAGAGGAGTACATATTCTTAACTGTTGAGCCATCTCTCCAGCCCCAGTCCTTAGTACATTCTAATATAGCATCTAATCATGATTTGTTCTTTCAGTTGAAATTCAGCAAAATTGATGGAGTACCTACAACCAGGAATTTGACAATAGGACAACCATCCATCAGCACCCAGCCCTCAGGCAGTTTAAGAAGGAAGCACTAAGGGCAGGGCAGCTCTGACTGAAGTCCTCTAGTTTGTTCCTGCCCTCTCCCACCCTGCTAGGCTGGCTCTCCGTTTGGCTGGAGGTGCCTTTTGCCTGATGCCTTTCCTCAGCTCCAAACTCTGGTTATTAGATTGTTTCCCTCACAGTGGGTTTGTTTGTTTTTGCCAGAGTTTTATATAGCCCATGCTGGACCAATTTCTTTTTTTATGTACCTAGGGATCAAACCCAAGATCTCATGCATACTAGGCAAGTAGTCTACTATGTCCCTAGTTCTTTACTTCAGAGTCCTTGCTTTTTATGCTCCAGATGAATTGATTCTGTCTCTTTCTCATTTCAACCCATTAAGAAGTGGCTAATGTGTCCAATGAATCTCTTTGCCTTCTTTAAGTAGTTGGTGCAAATGATGAGCATAATATGTCAATTATTAGAGCCCCAAATCGATTAACAGCAGAATAACCAGAACCTTAGACTTTTAAAGAAAATTTCAGCCTGGTGTGGTGGCACACGCCTGTAATCCCAGCACTTGGGAGGCAGAAGCAGGCAGATTTCTGAGTTCGAGGCCAGCCTGGTCTACAGAGCGAGTTCCAGGACTGCGGAAACTACACAGAGAAACCCTGTCTCGAAAAACCAAAAAAAAAAAAAAAAAAAAAAAAAAAGAAAGAAAGAAATCCTTTAGTAAAGATCAAATATATGGGCCACTGCGGTGGCTCAGCAGGGAAAAGCACTCGCCGTCAAGACTGAAGAACTGAATTTGATCCTGGGATCTACTTGGTAGTAGTAGAAAACCAACACCTACAGGCTATCCTCTGACCTCCACATGTGCCAAAATGTGTCTGTACAAATGCACACACACACACACACACACACCC